>CM067372.1:80873882-81473882 GCA_034401795.1 Chaetoderma sp. LZ-2023a
TGGGTCTAACGAAGTGCCTGTGTGTGATGGGTCTAGCGAATCGGAAAATCATATCTTAGACCCGTTACCCCCAACTTTACCTCTGCTACAGCCATTTCTCGACAATAAATTCCTAGAATTTAAGGTTTTAAAAGTTTTATTTAGCTGTTCAGACTTTAGCAGCAGTAGCAGAATTTGAATTACATGGAGAAGCCGATGAATTAGCAGAAGCTTTCAGAACCCTAGAGGCTCATGTTGTGGTAGATCTGGAGGATCTGTGGCCATTTGGTGGACGTGATTTCACGGGAGATACCCCCTCCCTCCCCCCCCCCCCCACTACAAATACAACAACAACAACAGATTCTGATGACAACATACCAAAACATTTGCATGACCTATATTTTCATGCCACAGTTGGACTAACGCAATCTCACAAATGTGACGTACGACGGATACTGTTTAAATATCAGGAGAGCTTTTCTGCAGGAGATATGGATCTGGGAGAAGCTCACCTCGTGCATCACTCCATTGACACCGGGAACAAACCGAGATCAGGTTAGTTTGTTGTCTGGAGACAAATGGTTCTGTACCCTTCACCTGGCAAGAGGATACTGTACTGTCAGGTAACCATGGATGAGGCTGATCGGGAGAAGACTGCATTCGTCTGCAGAGATGGTCTTTTCCAATTCCGCAAGATGCATTATGGCTTGTGCAACGCTCCTGGAACACATGAGCATGTCATTGAGCAGGTGTTAACTACTCTGCAAAGGGAAATCTCCCTCTGTTATATAGACGACGCCCTAGATTTTGGCTCTTCGTTTGAGCAGGCCTTGCCCAACTTGGACAAGGTACTGATGCGCTTCCGTACTGCTAACCTCAAGCTCAAACCCATGAAGTGTAATTTCAGACAACGTGTCGAGTTCCTGGGACATGTAATATCTGCAGACGGAGTGGCCACACAACCTTCAAAAACACAAGCAGTGGCAGAATGGCAGACACCAACATCAGTCACCAACACCAGAGGTTTCCTCGCTCTCTGCCAGTATTATCGTCATTACATCCATCACTTTAGTGAGATTGCATCTCCCTTATTCCAAATCACTGAGAAAGATCGACCATTCGAGTGGATGAGTGAGTGTGAGGTTTCCTTCAGGGCGTTGAAGGAACAATTGACAACCGCACCAATTCTTGCTCATCCTAACCCTAACCACGATTTCATCTTAGACACTGATGCATCTGCTTATGCAATAGGTGCTCTTCTATCCCCAGGTCACAGAAGATGGAACTGAGCAGGTACTGGGTTGTGGTTCACGTATTCTAAACAAAACAGAGAAACGTTACGCAACCACCAAGATAGAATTGCTAGCTGCAGTGTATTTTGTCAAATATTATAAACACTTTTGGTATGGACGTCCTTTACACTACGTACATACCACGCCTCACTACACTGGCTCATAAACCTAAAAGATCCAGAGGGCCAGGTAGCGCGGTGGCAGGCCTTCAACTTCAATGTTGTTCATAGACCCGGCAAACTGCATGGAAATCCCAATTCCTTGAGCAGAATCGGGCTCAAGGATGAACAAGAAGTGGCCACCACCATGACACATACAACACAGCCAGTTCCCTTATTCCCAGAACTGTGGTGCTCAGACTGGGATGCGAAGAAACTCACGCATGACCAGGCAACAGATGCGCAAACATGAGAGATATACATGTGGATCCAGGAGGGGATACGTCCTCCAAATGAATCTGTTAGCCCATTATCCACAACGGCTAAATAATATTATCAGAGGCATGGTGAGTGCCATGTGCACAATGGTATTCTCTATATCAATAACCAGATAATAATTCATGAGCGTTACAGAGTCATGATACTTCAACAATTACATGACAACGCTGGCCATTTAACCATGGAGAGAACACCAGAGGGGATAAAGCAGAGATTACACTAGATCGGGATATGCAATAGTGTGAAAGCATGGGTCGCCAAATGCATACCATGTCAAAGACGCGCTGTTGGCCAGCACCACACTGCGCCATTACAAATTTAAATCTTTGGTACACCATGGGAGCGAGTGGCTAGTGATGTGCTCGGATCCTTGAATACGGTGGATGAAGGAAACAAGTACCTCCGCGCATTACAAGACTACGTTACGAAGTGGGTAGAAGTATTTGCTTTACCGCACCAAGAGGCTTCCACAGTTGCGGAGGTTCTGTCAAGCAATTTGTTCTGCCACTTCGGTATGCCCAATGAGTTACATTCCGACCAAGGTAGTAATTTTGAGAGCCGGTTGATCTCCGAGCTCTGCAAATTATTCCACATAATCAAAACACGAACTAACACCATATCATCAGCGTGGAGACGGGATGGTAGAGGTTCAACAGAACTCTCGCGGTGATGTTGACTAAGGAACCACACCTTGATTGTCGTGATTGGGAGATGCGGCTCCAATATGTGTTCATAGCGTACTGCACCGATACATTCCAGCATAGGTTATACCCCTGTTAAGTTAATATTAGGCCGTGAATTAGCCTTACCCTTGGATCTGGCCATGTCCAGAATTCCTGGGGGAAGGAATTCACCCTCTCTCGACGTAGAGCTCATGTGCCAGCAGATAGAACAGGCACATGAGCTAGTGAGAGAAACTGTATCCACTGTACACTGGCATCGTAAAACCTGGCATGACCGTCGTGTACATGGGGATCCGTATGAGGTGGGAAAGATGGTTTGGGTTCATGTTACACGACGTTCTGCAAATGTGCTGAGTAAACTGAGTTTCCAGTGGAAAGGCCCCTATGTGGTAGTCGGTAAGAAGTCGGATGTGACCTACCAAATCTGCACCTCGGATGGCTTGACCTCAGTCATCCACTTCGATCGCCTTAAACCTTGTGTTAGTGACGAGCCAGTGCCAGAGCCTGGGCTGGGCGATTCACATAACACCAGTACCCAGACCCATGACTCTGCGGAACCAAGTATTCCCAACGTTAGCCCAGAGCACCGCGGTGCCAGTTCAGCCCCTCTCCTACCAAGCCAGGAGTTGGGTGAACACACGACTAGCACTGAGGACGATGACGAGCCACGTACTCGCCCTCTCCCTCCTCAGAGTGGGTTTACAAGGTCTGGGATGTCGTATCTGAACACTTTCTCGTTTGTACTGTCCAACAGGAAGGATGGAAAAGTTGTTCCTGCGACCTCTTCCCACTCCCATCCACTGTATGCTATTACTCCAATTATAGAGTTACCACAAGCGGAGGCTGAAGCTGCCCCAAGCCTTAATGCCTCATGTGGGGTGGAACATGTAATAAATGGCATAGAAGTGAGTAGGCTTGATGAAGCCTTCACCCATTCTCTGCGACAGGGAAACCGCACAACTCGGTGAACCTCCCCTCCAAACCCCAAAAACGCTAACAGAGAGGGATAGGCTCCTCGAAGGTTGGCGTTAACAGGCGACAGTGGCTTCGTGAGTGACCGGGGACACATTAAGAATATATGGGCTTATAGTGCAGAGGAGATACTGAAGGCCTCCATGTCTAACGAAGGGTGAATTAACATCCTACTGTGGTACCGTCTAGTCGGTGTATTGTTTGGGCTACTGAGAGCGGTGACAACCATAGAGTTTTCGGGCCACCCCTCGATCTCAGTAAGTGGGCATGTGTTGTAGGAGGCCACAAACCTCACCCAGGGCGCTACGGAGCTCTGCAAACTCTATAGGGGCTGGTTTGTCAGAGATGCCCTCCAGGCCAGGACGGGGAAAATGGTCAACGTTTGTATACTGTTGACAGATAGATACGGATCAGACCATCGCTTGCCCATGGGCATGAGCTCAGATGGCGATCGCTATCAACTGGGTCACCGGCCGGTCATCTTGATCATGTCAGTTCATCTGTGTGGTCAAGTTCGCTCAATGTAGTCAGGCCATGGCAAGCGTTAGTATTGTAAGTCATGCCTCCTGTGATCAGAGGACATGAAAAGTGATTCTTTGGGAAGCAGGAGTGAATGTGCCTAAGACAGTGTAACCTGCTGAACGGGGTGGATCCGTCAGTGGTCCCAGTATATGAAGCATGATTGACCTTGCTAGTACGATCTATGCGAGGCTAATGCCTCTTGCCAAAATGACGTCCAGCAGGCATCACCTTCGTAGTACGGTCTATGCGGGGCTGCAGCCCCTGGCCAAAAGACCAATTAATGGGTATCCAGTACTGCGCCTTGACTCTGTCCTGGATTATATTCCCATAACTTGGACAGGTCTTTATCTCACGCATATACGGAAAGGTACCTAGCCTAGGCTGCATCCTGTGTGAAGTACTGGCCATTCGTCCAGCGTGGCATAGACAGGAAACATCTCAATTAGAATAGGCAACTTTATAAGTATCTAATGTGAAAACTGCATCACTTTAATTAAAAGGTGAGCTTCTGCTGGAATAAGTAGTTCGTGATTTTAACGTTGATCATAGACCTGATTTCCGATAAGAAAGAGATGAAGTTGACATTCCTTCCTTCTTATATTTATATTTACCTTCTTTTTACGAAGGGAATATATAATTGGACACGAGGAGCATAAAACACATAAAATCCATCTATGGCAATGACCGACTCACCCAGGAGTTTTCTAGTGTGCTCATCCACCCACCTCTGACATCACCAAGAGCTATAAAATGAAGGAACCGTGCACTGAAACTTTATCTTCCCATCAAATTGAGAAGAGGGAAGATCAGTCATTAAGCCATTTTCGTGTTGCAAACCAAATTCTGCTGCTTTTATCATTGTTATTATCATTTATTGGCAATTAGTTATAAAAAGTTAATGGAAAAATTAGGTTAGGAGTTTTTGCGGTTCCGCATAATATCATGCGGAAATAATTATGTCACTTGAAGAAGACCTTGCCTTGTCGGACAGTTCAGTTGAACGAAACTTCGATCTGAAGTTACACATTGATTGGGATCATCTCTTCCAGAGAGGTTACTGTGTGGACTGTAACCTTCTATACTCAGCTTCGCACTATGGTACTACACATGCAACCAAGTTTTAATTAAAACTTTGAATCCGGGTGAAGAGGACGAAAATATTAACATTGCAGGTCCGTTACTTAAACAGAGAACACCCGTGAGAGTCATTCCAACTACCGGGAAAATGGCTTGCATAAAAGATATGAAGCGACAACAACTGCCACCACTCCAGTCATCCATATCAGCTTCTGCTTCTGCACCGGCATCCACACAAACATCAATCATGACAACAACATCCGTGTGAGCAACAATGGCAGTATCCGCATCCGCACCATCAGTACCCACAACTGCACCAGCAGTGATAGCACCAATTCCAGTGACATTTCCTTCATTAACAATTCCGTTAAGAGACATTTCCGTTTCAGAGAGTTCGCCATCACCTCCGGACTTAATGATAAATTTAGATACAGAAATAATGGAGGTAGCCAGCACCACAGCCGCTCCACCACGCAGCGCATCTGGCATCGCATCACGACACCAACAGATCCAGCCATCCGCAAAGCCACAACACCGGACAGCCCATACTCAGGGAGGAAATGCATCGCACATCAGCCAGACATTTTACCAGTTCCGCACACCACAGCTAGCAGACTCATACAAGAGGCAAATGAACGAAAACCACCACTGGATTGGCAACAAAGTAATCATGCACCATCACCACCTCCAGCACACCCAGTCTGCGCACACGACGACCAACACCGCAACCATCACGGTGATGATGACAGCCACTTCCACAGAAACTATCTACATGCCGAGCACCACCACAGTCACCACCTTCACCAACCTTTCAGTAACTTCAACTGACACTAGGATGGAATCAGCACCAGGACAGATTTCCGCACCATGAGCACATGCACCACGACTGGCTTATATGGATCGCTGGGGGAACTTTTCACCGAACACTTGTAGACATTTCTGTTACATGTGCAGCAGAATGTTTTAACTAGTTACTGTGTGCGGTGATTCAAATATTACTTTATTTTTTAAATACTTTTCTTATTATTATAAATTTTTGTAAAATTGAAACCCCATCCTTAGGCTGACTAAGTTCATCCTGCACAGCTGTGCTATTATCACATAGCTGTTTATCAACAAAATAATCTTTGGGGATCCCTATGCTGTAAACACACCTTATGTGGTGTAGGTAAACAGCATACCGCAACGATTATGTCTATATTAGAGCATGCCATCCCAGCTATTGCTGGGGCTGCCATATCAACTTTTTACTTATTATGTACTATTTTTCTTATTATTTTTCTTCACGTCTTAAAAGACGAGATGGATATAAGAGGTGACGAGAGTCACCTGTGCGGATCCTCTATAAAGGGCTGCACTGTATATACATGACCTCATGTTTTCCATCATGATCTTTCAGGGTATTAAGAATGGAATCTGTTTTAGGTGTCATATACCTTCCTGAGTATGTATGTCTATCGTCAGCACATAACCGTTTTCTGATATACCCATATATATATATATATATATATATATATATATATATATATATATATATATATATATATATATATATATATATATATATATATATATATATATATATATATATATATATATATATATATATATATATATATATATATATATATATATATATATATATATATATATATATATATATATATATATATATATATATATATATATATATATATATATATATATATATTACTGTATGCATTTATTACATATATCCTATAACATATGTATATTTTTATATATTATAAACTTAATTATGGTGCGTTGGAGCCTGGGCATTCTCGACAGGAAATTAATTACCCGTCACTAAAGAGAACATCCTCGTGAGCTTATTATTTAGCTGGATCATGGTATTAAACAAAAATAAAAAGAGCACACATCGTAGCATTAAAAAAAAGAAAAAAAGAAAAGGCTTTGAAAGATAAATACCAGGCCCAAAATCAAAATGAAAAGTATGCGTCCCTCCCAAACACTTTTGCATGTCTATGTGCCTTCTCTGATCAATTACACGTCTCTCGTGCCACTACTCCTTTGGCTACATACCTACTCGAGAAGTCTATAATTCTCGCCTAGCATACACCCTGTGACAATCGATCCGCATTGCGATATAGTTTGGCACGGGTGCCAAACTAGGAGGGGTGGTGTAGCGTGGATCGACCGGTCGGGTACGAACCATCCCAGCTCATCTGGATTACAGAACAGCCGGACCGGGTACGTTCTGAGCACGCCCCCCCCCCCCCTGGGTAGGATAGTATGCGTGTATAAAGCCATATAAGAGAGGCTCACAAAATGACAAACTCTGTGAGATGGCCTAGCGTGCATGCGCGGGTGTCAGAGATTGCCTACCAATGCACATCAGTGTTGGAGAGAATGGCATCTTGTTTTGTGCCGAGTACTCGTAATTTCTTTAAAATATACTCTCCTCGTCGTTCTTGCTATCCATCATTACCAGAATGAAGTAAGGATTCCAAATCTTTTTACTATTTTCAAATAGGTCCAGAAATCGCTGAGTTATTAATGTTTGATATTTCTCAAAAGCCATAGGTGTGTGTCTGAAACTTGCGCTCTGATTGGTTGTGGCGCTCCAGCTGTGACGTCACAAGTAGTATAAAAGGAGCCGAAAACTCAGAATCAAGAGCAGAAGGGAGAGAAAGGTGGTTGTGTTAGGCCAGAGCAGACAGAGTCGTGGGGCAACTGCTAACTGTAGATCAGGCACGTAATAGCCAACTGCAGTGACATTCAGATTTCAGCCTCGTCTCTGTAGCACAACCACCGCATCCACACCTAGTTTTTGGAAGCTCCCGGAAAGGATATCATCCAGGGGCAATAACTAAATTAAAGTAGGGTACCCCCACTACCAACAGCACAGAGGGACCTTTTGCGGATGGGCCTTTTGGCTCGGATGTAAAATCTCATCAAGTATGTAGGACAAGTGGTGCTTTCGATGGATAACCCACCGGATCTGCCACACCATGACAAAGAGTGGTAACTGAAAATCTGCACACATGTCGTGTTCAGCATTAATCATTTCGACCACAGTCTAGGGACATTGCCTGATGCACCACATGAGCTATGTGGTGCATCACATCTTGTGATCCGCCAGGATGCATCTGCATCAATTAACTTGCAACCGTGGCCGCATCAATTAACTTTTAACCGTGGCCCTTCATAACTACATGGCAGCTACAAAAATCCGCACCAGTACGGAACTCTTCAACCACTGTTTAAATTATGAACTGTGTGAATAAACATGACTAGCTAATAGCCATCCACATCAGCAACAGTTCTTCTTCACGGTTCTTGAGAGTGAGCCACATCAGACAGTTCGCCTGCAGATATTTTCCTAGCAAATAACTTCTGCACCATGCCATCTCACACCTTGAATATGTGACGCTTCAACCACAGTGACTATAGAACTTTTTCCATAACGATGACTAACAGGTACTCCATCATTATAATAATGTATTAATATATTTATATAAGGCACTGATGACTAACAGGTAGGGCACGGTCGTCTGAGACCCCATTTGTATTGTATACATCTTTTTACTGTATATATTTATTCTTATTTTGTGCCGATGACAAACAGGCACCATCAAGGTCGTGTGACCTCACATTTTAAACTGTACTGTGATAGTTAGTTACATGGCAGTAGCCATCCTAGTTATATGTTTTGCTTATTTTATATAAAACACCAGGACTGCAGTTCGCTAGGCTACACCATACAGCAACAACAACCACAACACCTTGTTCCCCAACAGCATCAATTTTTCACTGAGATCACTGTGCATGTTCTCAGTACGCTAATCTGACATGCGGTCAACTAAATCTGGCTATTTTAGCCCGATACGATAGGTTTATAAGTAATAAGGGACAATTACTCTTTAGGAGACATTTTGTGCAAGTCCCGTTGACAGATATGTTAAACCGCACACCGGCTAGGTTCTATAAATTGGCCATATACCATAAGGCCTCCTAATTCTTAGGAATAAATGAGTAATTGTCTCTGTCTACGCTCATTCAGCCTTTGGACTTAATACTTGTCTGGATTTCCCTCTGTCACGTTGGTTAGAGCTCACTTTGAAACTATTGGGGTTTCGAGCAGTTAGAATCAAAGTGTTGATGACCGCAAACACCCCCACCCCCTGTAGATGGATACCTCTTAGCTTAGACAACCATGCCAAAGTAGGAAGCACTCCAAAAATATTATAATCTCTGGCCGATCTACATAACCCTAAAGACAAGTAAATGTTAGTCCCAGGGTGCGGATCTCACATGATCTGCTCCGACACGCTAGGTGACGGACAGGACACAGATCTCCATCTAACTCAACAGATGACTGAGTGTGGTCTTAGAACCCACCACGCCCTCACGGGAAGGTCACCATAGTTGGATATCTGTCTCTTATTCCCCACCATAAACTTATATGTGCTTTTTAATGCTTATGTAATGTGACTTGTCCCTGTGTCGTTATATGTGGTCATGATGCGGTGGTGACGGGATCATTATATGATTCTGAAGCTGCCACCATGTGACATGGCCACACGCTGTCTATCTGAGGAGGATGATCCATGAGGTTGACCATATGAACACCGGGCATTCTTTCAAATCAGGCTTATATGTTAAAGATAGGTAGAACACACAGCCACTGGTAGCTTAAATTTGATTTGGACCTAAATACTAAATGGTAGAATAGGATCTAGCAGAAGGACCGCATAAATAAAGCGGCAACTACCAATACAGTATCGTTTAACTTAAATAAGATGATGGTGTTGACTTTTGCAGAAATCACACACACACACACACACACACACACACACACACACACCCACCCACCCACCCACCCACCCACCCACCCACCCACGCACGCACGCACGCACGCACGCACGCACGCACGCACGCACGCACGCACGCACGCACGCACGCACGCACGCACGCACGCACGCACGCACGCACGCACGCACGCACGCACGCACGCACGCACGCACGCACGCACGCACGCACGCACGCACGCACGCACGCACGCACGCACGCACGCACGCACGCACGCACGCACGCACGCACGCACGCACGCACGCACGCACGCACGCACGCACGCACGCACGCACGCACGCACGCACGCACGCACGCACGCACGCACGCACGCACGCACGCACGCACGCACGCACGCACGCACGCACGCACGCACGCACGCACGCACGCACGCACGCACGCACGCACGCACGCACACACACACACACACACACACACACACACACACACACACACACACACACACACACACACACACACACACACACACACTCCATCTTCATGTAATACAGCGTGCATCACTATAACTTATAATTTCACTAGGTTGACTCATTTTTCATAGCATAGTTTGAGAGTGTCCCTTTTTGCCATCTCTCTTCCTCCGCTTTAGTTTATGTTAAACTTGCTAGGTAAGCCACGTTAGGACCCTCCTTTGCGAGAATACCTCACTGATTATACAGATCAGAGATCGGTGAGGTACCTCTGGCGAGAACCATGTTAAGCGAATCACCAATTCAGCCCTATGTACTAGATGTTTCTGCCATAACAGCAAACGAGTACCATTGTTTGGCTGTATATTATTAAATAATTATGTATTTTGAAACCCAATATGGCCACCACTTGTGTTAGCGGTCAAATGTAGTTAAAAAAACAAAAGAGCTAGAATCATAAATAGTACCACTTTTTTGGGTTTTCGGGGTCGGAGAACTCGATTCTGATCGTATTTTGACGATTTGAGGTCAATATAACCCATCAAGCCCACCATAATGGTAATTTTGATGTCAAATTCGTAATTTTTTTTAATGGTTTTTGCTTAATATATACAAACGGTGACTCATTTTATAGGTTTACAGGATTGAGTAACCAGAATATGGCCTTATTTTGGCGAATCAATACAATATTACATGTCATGGTCAAGATAGAGGTCACCGAAACCAGGGTCAAACAGGGGTTAATTATAACTAAAACACTAAAATGGCTAGAATCACAAAAATACTACTTTTTTAGGGGTTTGTGACAGCGGAGAATCCAATTCTGATCTTATTATAATGATTTGAGGTTATGTTCACCCCATTTTGGTGTCAACGGTTAAATATCAGTGCAAGAGAAGTCAGGGATTTCGTGCTGGACCGAGGTAGCCTGACTCCAGCAGTAACCTTCTTGTAGTAGTGCTGGAACAGTGTGGCTTGAGTAGGTGGGATGTTTTCCAGTGATCTGCTTCCAATGGTGAAGAGTTGATGCCAGGCCTCATTGACATCTTGCTGTACATGAGTACGATTAAGAGTTCGATCTGGTACATATACACAGATTCAAAACTGAAAATGTCAGGATCATGAGTTAGAGCCACTAGTGTGTCGGTGAAGTCTGGTATTCTACCCCAGGTTGCCCAGGTGATCTTCTTGCCACATCCAAGAAAACTGTGTTATTTTGCAACTC
Organism: Chaetoderma sp. LZ-2023a; assembly: GCA_034401795.1. NCBI lineage: Eukaryota > Metazoa > Mollusca > Caudofoveata > Chaetodermatida > Chaetodermatidae > Chaetoderma > Chaetoderma sp. LZ-2023a. Next base: position 80,885,334 of record CM067372.1, read on the forward strand.
ACTAGGCTGCGGAAGTGGAGTAATACCAATGACTTTGACTGACCGAAATCAGAGTAGCTGGTATGGACTAGTCCCCTAACCGAAGCCCACCCAGAGCTCCAATAGTCTGAGGGTCTCAATAAACCGGACTGCCCAAACCATGACATCGCTGTCCACCATGTGAACATAGGCCATTGTATGGCTCTTCTCTATGTCATGTACCATGCCCCCAGACCTTAGGCCACAGGCCTTTGTTTCACGGGTCACTAGGCCCAGTAACCAGCATAGCGGGCATCACATGACCTGACCATGGCGACGATATGTCTGCATGCTAGACCCCTATACGTTAGGTCCAACCCTTTCTTCACGAACAGTATTAGGGCCCGGCAACGAGCATAGAGGCTGTCATGTGACCCGACCAGGCTGGCGATATGGGCGCGAACTAGGCCATGCCCCTTTTCATAGGTCATTAGGCCTGCAGTGTGACAGCTGACGTTCTCACTTGGTCACGCCCCTAATACCTGCATGCCTCATTGCACCTATTAATCATTGGAACGTGCCTCATTACACCTGTCAATCATCGGCATGTGCATACACCTCTACATCACCCAAAACAGCGAAGATATAGGTGGCTGTTCGCTGATTGGTCGAGAGGGTGATAACATCATCACTATTTGAATTAGGACACGCTAACTTTTTCCCCAACAAAAATACTCGAATTTGATTGCTCGATAGAGAACAAAGGACCTCTGCTCTTGACCAATCAGATTCGAGTATTTTTGTCGGGAAAAAGGGGCCTAATTAAATATTGATGACATCGTGACCCACTCGACCAATCAGCGTAACTTCCTAATTCGTCGCCATTCTATGTATATGTGTAGTACTGTGCATTTTATCTTTTGGCTAAATTATTGTAGCTTTGACTGTTCAAATTGTTATGTCATAAATCACAAATATACCTATCGATGTCACCAGTAGTTTTACCTTCGTCTCGTTAAGGGAAAAGGGATACATTTTAATTAACAAGATAAGCACACCTCTCTATGTACCTGTAAATATGTTGTCTATTTGTCCCATGTCCCATGTCTCTTGTTTATGTCTTTTAGGACTAAGTTAATCCTGAGCTAATTATGTCATATATCTTATTCTTTTTTTTATTTTTATTATTTAGACAATTTGTCAGACGTATCTCCTCCTATAGTCCTCAAGGTAGCATCTCAAAACTTGGCTAGATTCTAGGGGCCATAGGAGTGTGTATTGCTATTACTTTTATTTTGGATCGGGCCAAGGGTTTCTGAGCTGCCCACCTTTGAGTGGGCAAAAAAGTCCCGTAGGAAATGTATGGGATGTACTACGGATCACTACCATACTTGCTGAGGACGTTACCACTGGCCATTTGTTATTTGAAGGTTTTTTTCAAAATTGCGCCAGACCTTTGACCCCACAATGCATGGAAAAAACTCTGATAAGAAATGTATGGGGATTTCAAATGGATGTTTGAAGTGCTACTACACTTAGAGTTTTGGCCGCCATGAAAAAATTTGGGCAGAAATACCAGTTTTCGTTTTTTGCAGAAATGAGCTCAGGATGAAAAATTTAAGTATAGGTTATCTGCCTTTCATCATGCAACTTCAAAGATCATGTTAGAGGACACACTTTATTTCATCTCTTTATTAGAAGAGGCCTTATACTATTTCTTCATTGCCAAACATCGCAGATTTAGTTACTTCAGTAAATGTTCTCTAGTTAATCTGCGAGAAGAACTCTTCTCGCAGATTATTATAATTACTCAGGAACTTTATTTTTCCGCTTATTATTCTTCGCCATGATTTTTTCAATCGCTACTTCTCCAAGAGGTTTCATCACATCATGTCCATTCTGTTCGAAGCAATAGGACGTGAGTAGCTCTGTGCAGCTATTACTTTTAGTCTTGATCTGACAAAGTGTTTGCATGTCACAAATTCTAACATTTTAAAACGCTGGCCCTCCTAGAGTTTTGATCCGATTTGTGCAAATCTTGGTTAATTTCTTTTCTTTTTATAGTTCTCAACTTTTTCCATAAAAATAAAAGTTTCCGAATTCTGGTCCAATCGGTTCGTTGTGAAGACTACCTGATTTGGAGCGCCATCTACAATCTGAATCCGTTTAAAGAATTCAAATATGTTATGCTGTTGTCGAGATATTAATTCGTGAGTTCTGGCCCGATCGTTTCCCGGTTGATATGATCTGATTTGGAGCGCTATCTACATTCCGAATCTGTTTACAGAATTTAAAAAGCATAAGTGGTTATCGAGATATTAATGTTATAATTTCTCCTCTTTATCATGTAGTAAAGCTCTCCCGTTTTATTATCCAACACTCATCGAGCTGTTCCTGTATACCTCAGCATAAAATCAATAATACGGTATCCAGCTGGGATGAGCGACAGCTAGACTCGTCTATGAGATAGAGAGTAGGCTAATGAGATTGTGTAATCTATTTCTAATACTTGCCCTTATTTACATGGCGGCGCTGTATATTTTGTAATTTATTTGATTGAAAGATGTTGCTTTCTAAGGAAGCATCAGTTTTGCAATCAAATTATTTTAAAATATTCAGCAGCTTTTCTGTATGATTGCTTTGAATTTGCAGAAAGGCTAAAAATGTATCCCGATTACACTGTATTACATGTATTATGAGCTGCTGGGCAGACTTACTATAAAACATTGCTCTTCTTTCAGAACTGCCAATTGGGGGTGGCCTATTATACTCTTCTCTTAATTGAACGGATTAGTGATTTAACTTTTAACAGTTGGAGGTTCATTAACCCTTTACCCATCATATCAGCCAAATACGGTTTCTGCTGCAGTGGTCTTGCGAAATATCCATTTTCAAACTAAGAGAAGGCCATTTTTGAAAATTTACCACTGGAATGACTAGCACGATAACCGAGCCAGTCATTCCAGTGGTAAATTTTCAAAAATAGTTTTCTCTTGATCTACAAATGCACATTTTCCATGAGAAAATTTACATTTTCTTGAACAAATTTGAGAACAGCAACATATAGGCAATCTCAACAGTCTATCTAAAATAGCCACAATTGCGGTCTTGCTGTATACAGGTCACTGGAGTTGAATTTAACAGGTTAATGATCAGGATTTGTCAGAGAGCTTAGCTTAGTACATATTCATATGCAGAAGACCACTTTTTAAATCTTACAGCCGGAATGATTGGCCTGATTATGCAGTCAGTCTTCTTCTTCTTCTTCTTCTTTTCGATCGCTGGTATCACACTTGGAGAGCCGTTCTCAAGATGAAATCTGTGGTTTTCTGCAGTTCTTCCACAGGCCCATACAGCTTTTCAAGAATAGAGGTTGACAAAGGCCAGATCTCTTCTCTCAGCAGCTGATACGTACTGCAACATTGAAGTATGTGCTCTGTGGTCTGTTCTGCTTCTCCACAAGGACAAGCGGGCGATGTCGTAAGGTGGAACCGCCTGTACATGTGTTGGTTTAGTCTGTTGTGTCCAGTTCTGAGACGAAAAATGGTCACTTGCTCTGGCCTCGAGAGATGATGGTAGGCATCTTCTGATTGAGGTGTTCGATAGAGGGACTTAATGATAGTCTTCATCTCTGTATGGGTAACCATGTTTTCTGTCTGATTCTCTTCTGCACCCACCTTTGCCATCTTGTCTGCTTCCTCATTTCCTTGGACTCCACAGTGTGAGGGGATCCACTGCAGTGCTATCCGAAAGCATTTGATGGTTTGTAGTGCTTCTTCAAGTTGTGGCAGCTTACCTTTGGTGATAGCCTCAAGGACGGAGCGGGAATCAGATAAAAAGACAATCTGTGCAATAGGGTCTGCTGTTCTGCTGATGGTATTAGCTGCATGAACCAGTGCTTCGACTTCAGCTCTGTAGTTTGTGCAGTGTTTGCCTGTCGGTATTGCAGCTGACTCATGTTGTCCGTTTGGATACTGTATGTACAGTCCGGCACCTCCGCTCCTAATTGCATCTTTGGCTGATCCATCTGTGTAGATCCTTATCCATGTCTCCTGAGGGTACATTTCTTCCAGCATGGTTAGGGTCAGGGCCTTCTTGCTCACATCACTGTGTTCATTTTTGGTTGTGAGATGAGGTACTGTGGTGCGAATAGCTATGCTCTCTAGTTTGTTTTCCCAGGGTGGAGGATCAAGGGTGTGGTTTGGATCTTCTATTTGTGCTGGCAACATCTCTTGGTGTTTCCTTTGAAGTGCTTTTGTCTCTTTCACAAAACTTGATTCTTTTAAGTCTTCCTGATGACAGCTGTGCTTGCCTGATCTTCATCGGGTGGTTATTGAACGATTTGAACTTTGCAGCTTGGATCAGTGCTTTGCATTCCCTTCCTTTGCTAAGTGGGGGAATGCCTGCTGTCTGCTTCATTTTTTCTATTGGTCTTGATCTCATTCCACCAGTGATGATGCGCAGTGCCTGGTTTTGTACTCTGTCGAGGTTCTGTTGATGAGATTTAGCTGTTGTCATCCATGAGCTGGATCCATACTCAAGGTGTGGTCGTACGGCACCTAGGTAGATGGTCTTGAGGATCCTTTCATTGGCACCCCACTTTGTTCCTGCCAGCTTCCTCATGATGTTTAGCTTTCTTCTGGCCTTTGCCTCTGCATTCTGGATGTGCTCCTTCCATGTTAATCTTCTGTCATATGTGACTCCCAGGTATGTCTGCTGGTCCTCGTATTCGAGTGGAGTACCGCCCAGTGTCAGATTGCCAACCTTGGTTTTGGTGGACAGTGTGAATAGCATGGCTGATGATTTTTCTTTGTTGATGGTAATACACCAGCGATTGGCCCAAGCTGTAATTCTGTCCAAGGCGAGCTGCATTCTGTACGTGGCAGTCGTTGTGTACTCCTCGGTGCACCAGATTACGAGGTCATCTGCATAGAGGGCTGCTTGGATCCCATTGGGCAGCTCTGCTACAATGTCATTGATGAAGAGTATGAACAGAGTAGGTGATAATACTCCGCCTTGTGGCACCCCTTGTCTCAGCAATACATTCTGTCCAGATTGTCCATCCACCAGCACCCTAGCTCTGCGATTGTGTAGGTATGACTTGGTCCATCGGAACATGTTGCCACCGATGCCTGTGCGCCGGAGCTTCACGAGGAGGCCATCCTTCCACACCTTGTCAAATGCTTTCTGCAGATCGATAAAGGCAGCTAGCATCACCTTCTTGGCTTGAAAAGTGTCCTCTATGACCTGTGCAAGATGTGTTGTTTGATCTTCTGTGCTCCTGTATCTTCTGAATCCGGCCTGCTCTGAAACTATAATGTTCTCTGACTCCAGGTACCACTGCAACCGCTGGTTGATGATGCGCTCCATGGTCTTGCATATGCAGCTTGTAAGACTGATAGGACGGTAGCTCAGCACTTTCGTCTTGTTCTTTCCTTTTTTCAGAATAGGAGTCATTCTGGCTTCCTTCCAGCACTGAGGAACCTCTCCATTGGTCCAACTGAGATTAAAGATGTCTAGCAACTTGCGAAGAGATGCATTACCAAGGTGTTGGATCATTTCATTCGTAATGCCATCTGGCCCGGGAGATTTCTTCTTTTTCAGTTGGTGGATAGCCTTCTTCAGTTCTGTTAAACTAATGTCAACTTTCATTGCGTCGTGAGTGTTGGTGTCTGTTCTTTCCTTTTGCTCTTTTCTAACCTCCCTTTGACGCATTCGTGGTATAGAAATGTTGCTTTCTTTTGCATATGCCTTCGCAAAGGCATCTGCTGCCATCTTTCTTGTCAGTGTTTGTCCATCTTCTTCAAGAGTAATCTTCTCTCCCCTGACACCCTCATCATTGAGTGCTTTAGTCAGTCTCCATAGTTTTGTGGTGTCTCTCTCTAAATTAAACCCTGCCGTCTTTTCCCTCCAGCTTCTTCTTTTGGCCTTCAGCTTGGTCTTTAGATACCTGGCTTTAGTTTGTTGTAGCGTGAAGTGGTTTTCATGACAGGGATTACCCTTTGCATCTTCTCTGGCCTTGTCTAGTTTATCATGTGCTGCTTGCAGTTCTGTTGTCCAGTAGGGGCGGTAGTCTTTCCTGAACCCTCGAGGAATCGCTTCATTGGCAGCCTTGAGGATACTTGAATTAAATTCCTTGACCACATTGTTGATGTTTCTCCCTTCTACTGCTATATTATGGGTAGGCTCATTGGAACGAATGCCGAACAGACTCCAATTTGCCTTTTTGTAGTTCCACCTTGGATGTTGAGGTGAACTGGTCGAAATACTTCCAGAAAGAGAGAGGAGGACTGGGCGGTGGTCGCTTCCTCCTAACTGCGATCCGACCACTCTACTGAGGTTTCTGTGAATGTCTTCTGTACAAAATGCCAAGTCCGGTGTTGTTGTCGAGTGCCATCGGCGCGAGTAGAAGGTAGGCTGATCTGTGGGATCGTTGACAAGTAAAAGGTGCTTTTCATCTTGCCATGCTTCAATGTCTTCTCCTCGTTTATCAAGTGTTCTGTATCCCCAGCTCTGGGACTGGCTATTAAAGTCTCCCGCAATGAGGAAGTGGCAGTCCGGGACCTGGATTGTGTCAAGTGAGAGATTCTTGTCATTAGGGCAGTAATAATTGACAATTTCAATCACAGAGTTGCTGGTTGTTACCTTGATCTTGATATATTCTGCCTCTTCCATAAAGGTTTTGATCTGGCTGGCGTTCACGCTGTTTCGGACCAAGGTCATCACCCCACCTTTCTTTCTTCCTCTTCGATCACACCGGAAAATCTGGTAACCTCTGATCTTAAATGGGTTTCCTTCTTGCAGGTGTGTCTCTTGAATGCAGCAGATATCAATGTTGTTTTCGTACAGGAACTGTTCGAGCTCTGATTTCTTGTTGGTAACCCCTTCTGCATTCCAGTGCATGATGTTGATACTGGGGTTCTCTTTGGGTTTGGTCTTCTCTTTCCGTTGGCCAGTAGCTCTCCATCCTCGTCCCCTGGCTCCACAAGACGAGTTGATGGGACCTCCAGTAGCTGAGGGTGGGCTCCTTCGAGGCATGGAGCCCGGCGCTGCACCTGCCTGGCGGATCCTCACAGGGCGAGCACCATTTCGATTGATTCGATCTCCAAGTGTAATTTCATTAGCGTTGTGCATAATGCTCTGGTTAGCCCCTCCAAATGTCTGGAGTGACACCCAGTGGGTTACACCCCTGCGCCACGTTGAGGCTGAGCATATAGTCTTAAACAGGGGGAATGTCATTCCAATGGTAATGTTTAAAAAATATTCATCTCTTGGCGTGCAGACGGATATTTCACACGGTCAATGTAACAAACAGTTTGTCTATCAAAAGTTTAAACAAAAAGGGATTATAATTATGCACAGGCAATCTCCACATATAATAAAGAATCACCATAATGCGCACGTTATTTTGCCATGACCGACTGAACGATAATTAATAATAGAATATGTAGCTTTGGTCAGACTCCCAGTGGTCAAATTTGAGTGAGTCCTGAGAGGGAGGGAGAGAGATGCGTGGGAGGTAGAGTGGGGGGGGGGGTGTGTGTGGGGGTGTGTGAGTCCATAATAAGTCCATAACGGCTCACAGCAACATGCTTCCGTTGCAACAGTCATGTTCTAAGGCTATCAAATACTAAAAAAACCAGAGTTGATTGCTGCTATTGCTACTAATTGATGAATTATTAATACGATTACATAAAACATAGCAGTATTTGAGCGGGAAACTTGTATAAATTACGGGAATATTTGAAATAAATCACTATGTTTCAGCCTTAATAACTTTGCAACGACCAGTAGCAGCACCTTTCTATTGCAAGGGTCGTGTTCAGAGGTTTACACATACTAAGACACCTGAGGTTTGTGTTACAATTGTTACTAGTTGATTAATTAGTTAAACGATTACATAGCGTGCACGCGAAACGTGTTTGAAAAAGGCATTTGAGGAAAAAAATTATGGAAATGAAGCTTGAGAGAAAGAGAGAGAGAGAGAGAGAGAGAGAGAGAGAGAGAGAGAGAGAGGGAGGGGGAGGGAGGGAGGGGGAGGGAGGGAGCAAGCGAGCGAGCGAGCGAGAGAGAGAGAGAGAGAGCGCGAGCGAGAGAGAGAGAGAGCGCGAGCGAGCGAGAGGGAGGGAGGGGGGAGGGACGAAGGGGGGTGGGGGGGGGGAGAGAGTGGGAGAGAGAGAGGGGGGAGGGAGGGGGAGGGGGGAGAGAGAGGAGAGAGGGAGGGAGGGAGGGAGAGCGAGAGAGCGAGAGAGCGAGCGAGCGAGAGAGCGAGAGAGAGAGAGAGAGAGGGAGGGAGGGAGAGAGAGAGGAGAGAGAGAGAGCGAGAGAGAGAGAGAGAGAGAGAGAGAGAGAGAGAGCGAGCGAGAGCGAGAGCGAGAGAGAGAGAGAGAGAGAGCGAGAGAGAGCGAGAGGGACGGAGGGGGAGGGAGGGAGTGGGAGAGAGAGAGGGGGGATGGAGCGAGGGAGGGGGTGGGGAGGGAGGGAGGGAGGGAGGGAAGGAGGGAGAGAGAGAGAGGGAGGGAGGGAGAGAGAGAGAGAGGAGAGAGAGAGAGAGGAGAGAGAGAGAGAGAGAGAGAGAGAGAGAGCGAGAGCGAGAGCGAGAGAGAGAGAGAGAGCGAGAGCGAGAGAGAGAAAGAGCGAGAGAGAGCTAGAGGGACGGAGGGGGAGGGAGGGAGGGAGGGAGTGGGAGAGAGAGAGAGAGAGAGAGAGAGGGGGGAGGGAGGGAGGGAGGGGGTGGGGAGGGAGGGAGGGAGGGAAGGAGGGAGAGAGAGAGGGAGAGAGAGGGAGGGAGATGGAGTGAGGGATGAAGGGATGTGTTATTTAATATACTAGTGAACACGATATAAGATATGTTTTTCTTGAGTATTTCGAACATCATATGATTAATAATATGATTAGAAGACAGCAATGCCTTCCAATCCAATGGACCGTTCCACTGTATCCATCCATCATATGATGTCATAATCAACTACGGAATGATGTATGTGATGACATCGCAATCAACGACGTAACTATGACGTCATGAATGATGTAGATAAGTACGCCACGAACGCATCAATGAAGACAGACTATGCGTTGTTGTACGAAAGTATGTCTTTACCATTTAATAAATATCTTGTTGAGTATTTTAAAACTAATTTGACTGGGCGCTGTTTCTGCCATAGGTAGCAACAGCACCCAGTCAAATTAGTTACAAAATATTCAAGAACTTAACTATATAGTCGTCAGGAAACTGATAGTCAAGGCATTCAGGGATAGATCAATCCCAACACGGCGACGTGTGGGTGGGGATTAGCTAGAGGTGGGCGGGGCATAGCTAAAACTGGAAAGGTCCATTATTTTAAAATATTGAACAGTATGTTTGAAGTTATTGCTGGTCTGCCATCACATGACCAACAATGACGGCGGAAGTGAAGTACGCATGCGCAGGATTTCTCGCCTAACTTGGTCAGAAATTTACTACATAACAAAGAGGAGATATTCATACATTCCTTATTTTCCTATTCTATTTATATTTTGTTTGTAATTTAACATATGTGCTCGGAAAGGAAAGTTTATTAGCTATCAATTAATATAGATTATAATAATCTACATAAGTTAGAAGTTACTTCCTTTTTATATTATATGTGGTAGTAGTCCATCACATGGGTTTGGGTGGTGTTGCGTTGGGTTGCGTTCGGTTGGGTTGGTGGGGTGGGGTTGGATGGTTGGGGTGGGTCGGTGAGGGGGTGGGGTGGTGGTGTGGGGGTGCGATGGACGAACGAACGAATGGCTGGATGGCTGGATGGAAGGAAGACAGGCAGACGAATGTCATGTTGGCGTAATATCATAGTTTAGACTTTAGACATCTGCTGGAAAACAATACCGTTTATCAATTAGTTTGGACCTGCTGAAAATAAACAGTATGCTCGTATTTGGGCGTATATGCAGTGTATTGTAGGCCTAAATGTATTACGAAGGCGGTGTCATTCGTCCCTATTGCCAGAATAGTGCTGTATATTGTATCGAATGTTTTAAGTTTCACGTAGGCCTATCTTGTGGGTTGCATTGCTACGTGTGCGTGCGTGCATGCGTTTCTTTGTATTGATTGCACCTTCATTCATGGAACTTCCAGTGTGTTGATGTGTTGGTAATTTTGGTTCTGATTTTGGCTGGGTGCGGTTGGTGTCTATGGCAGCGTCGGTACCCGGTCGGATTAGTTTCAGAATAGTCAACATATCGGTTCTAGCTGTTCATAACTTGTCTCCGCCTACACATTGTCTGTGTTGATATCGAACTCTGAACTCCAGTGCCTGGTTAAATTATTTTTTTAATTATTTAGCAGAAATGGCATTGGGAGGAGGAGGACATACATTTCGTACAAAGGACACATTTGAAGGCTTATGACGGACCTAGTTATGTCATCTGCACATGCGTGTATGCAAGGTTATAGAATGCAGCAGCGGCTTCCAGTGAAATTAATTTCAAAATATTCAACAGAATAAGTTTTATATAATAAAGAATGTATTACTTTTTCAGGGATTTGACTGTGAGAGTGTTAAGATCAATTTGATTTGTATATACATACATACATACATAGATTGTCACACTTAGATAATGTGCACATGTATGCCAGTGTAAATTATCAAAGCGTGAAGTCTTTAAGCACACCTATACAAGCTCGTTTGCATTGTACTAGAGTGGGAAAGAAATTGCCACATGCTGACGATATCATGCTGGTGGGTAATCGAGGGTGAAACCAGCACAAATAATACATTTTGTACTTAGGATTCGTTGGCGAATGGCGGTCGGCGGATAGCGAGGGTGGCGGGAAATCGAGAAAATTAATGTACAGGAAAAATGTACCTACCCCATTAGTATGGTATCGGGACGTTTCGTACCTAGGACGATTCGTCCCGGCGACGTTTCGTGCCTGAGACGATTCGTCCCGGGACGATTCGTCCGGGTCGGTTCGTCCCATTTTCTAAATGGGTCGATTCGTGGCATTAGTGGGAGAGTTCGTCCCTATACAGAGGGACAGTTCGTCCCAGTTACTATATATATTATGTGTATTTCCTGGTTCAGCTCGATTGAGCATTCAGCTCGGCCCTAAAGGCCGTCTTCAAGGCTTAATAGCTAGTCAGTGTCTGTACTATTTAATAGACATGCTGTTGAATATTTTGAAACTAATTTGACTGGCCACTGTTGCTGTCAAATTATTTTCAAAATATTCAACATCTTACCTGTATAGTTTTCTGGAAATGGGATTCAGCGATTGCAGAGGCATCGATTGATCCCAACACGGACAAAGCGTGGGTGGAGCATAGCTAGAGATGGGCGGGGTATATATATTCAACAGAATGTTGATTAAATCACAAATTCATCAAAGAGATCCAATTCGTACACTAGTGGCGGACTTTTTCATTTCTATGACGGGGCTATACGCGATCAATATGAATATTGTGGTATCAGTAAACTAGTGACGTAATTGTTTATGATGTTATATACTTGAGTGACAGATTTGGTCTCTTCATTGCATAAGTTTTATAAATTATAAGTGACAGCCGTCCAGGTGAAGACATCTTGAAAGTTTACCACTGGAATGACTGGTTCGTTTATCAAATCCAGTCATTTCGGTGTTAAATTGTCAAAAAAACCTTTTTCTTTGGTCTGTAAATGAACATTTCTCAAGACCACTACAGGAGGCATTCTTGGCTGATAAGTGAGGCTTAAAAGAGTTAAGTGTGTAAATTATGGAAACTATTTGGTGTTGTCTTAAATTACTACTAATTTCAATCACGGGTTAAATGTTTCAATAACAAAATCAAGAAGAATTGGGAACAATTAAGTAACAATTAAACAGAAACACGTTAGAACAGGAAGATTATGTTTTAATATGAAAATTATAGCAACAAGTTTATAATCAGATAAATAGATCTATGTCATATATTTCTCAACAAGACAGTCAGACGACAAATCATACATAGGCCTTCTTAATTTAGAGAACCATTAAAAGTAATTGTGAAGAACATGTAAAGGTGTATATTCACACCATAATGATTTAATTTATGTAGAAGGAAACCATCAAATGTTAAGATTTATTTAGTTGCATTACATTGGCAATTGGCGTACACATTTTAACCGTTGCCACTCTGGTGTCAAAATTGTTACATCTTCGCAAGGTGTGCGTGCGTGCGTGCGTGCATGCGTGCGTGCGTGCGTGCGCGCGTGCGCGCGCGCGCTCGTGTGTGTGTGTGTGCCTGTGAGCGTGTGTGCGTGCGTGCGTGTGAGCGTGTGTGCGTGCGTGGTGTAGGGTGGAGAGGGGGTCGTGTGAACGAAAAACGGGCGGGGGGGGGGGGAGGGGGGCTGCATGAAGACACAACTTGCTGCACAATTTCGTCCTTGTCAGGATACCTGGGTCGCTTGCATGAACACGTTCGTTTGAAGAAACAAATGCATCACCCCCCCCCCCCCCCTGGCTCACGGATGCGGGACATCTGACATTTTTATTTCTAACGCTACACGCCCAATAGACCAGTTGAGCTAATGAGCGCTGAAAAAAGCAACGTATAGCAGCAACAGCGCCCAGTTAGATTAGTTTCAAAATATTAAACAGCATGTTTATTAAATAGTAAAGGCACAATTCGTACAACCGGACGGACTATTAAGCATTTCAGCCTACATGTCACATAGCTGATCATGATGCCACATGCCTGAGGAAATGTATTCATGAATTATCAGTCCGTGCATCTGTCTGTCCGTCACCCTCTGTCAGTCCATCTATTCATACATTCCTGTATGCCATTTTTTGACAATCAACCCTAGGAAAACACACCTTCACTGTGTAGGAAAATATACACGAGCTAATCAGCTTCCGACCGCCCGCTTGGTACCCGACTCAACTATTTCAAATGTCTCCTCGTGTTCGCGCAAAGTAGAGTCTGACATGGATTCATCTGGCACTGAGTCAGTTACTACCTCTGCAGTGACATTATAAGACCTGTTCGTGATGTCGAATCTTCAATGTTATGGATCGCGATTGTCGCCAGACTCATCAACCCTACTGACATCCACAACATATTGTCGTGTTCAGAGATGGCTGTTGTGCCTGTGTACTGAAATTAAAATGCAAACTATCTATTACACATTATTGCATAGTCACGAACCCTTTCACCGAGAAATCCCAGAAAAAGTAAAAAATTTACGAATATAAAAGTTATTTTGCTGAATATTTTGAAATGAATTCGACTGGGAGAAGTTTCTGCCTTAGGCAACAGCGGCTCTCAATCGAATTAATTTCAAAATATTCAACAGAATAACTTTTATATTATTAAACGAATTTTGCCTGTACAGTTTCCCTGTACGTTTGCCTATATATTCCACGAACCATTTCACCGAAAAATCCTTGACACATTTAATTCTTTACGAATATAAAAGGTATTGTGTTGAATATTTTGAAATTAATTTAACTGGAAACCGTTGTTGCCTAAGGCAGCAACGGCTCCCAGTCGAATTAATTTCAAAATATCCAACAGAATAACTTTTATATTAGTAAACGAACTTACTTAATTTCAGCATATTCCAATTTTCCTGTACGTTTTCCTTGAAAATGTTATTGTCAGTAGGCCGCTATACCAATCGCATTTTTTGCATAAACACGCACACACGCACGCACACACCATAATTACGCCCACTCGCATATTCGTGTTAATTCACGTATACTCATATTATGTAACATTATTATGTTAATTTCTTTTCAAACTGTTATGGTGATGCTTTAATATTATATATTCTGTTGGGTATTTTGGGGCTAGTTCGGCTGGCGGCTGTTGATGCCATAGGTAGCAATAGCCGTTTTGCCGGATTGGTTTCAAAATGCGCAACAGCTTTCTTCTGTACAGTTATCCTGAGGTTCAAAGTATATAAATTGATGTATGAAAGGACATTACGCTGCAAATATGCATATTATCGCCTTTAATATGTGTACAAGGCTACGAACATAGGCACCTATTACCCATGTGTTGGCCTCTCATTTTCACGCCGATCTTCGAAATTTTTGCCTATATTTTCTTGGCCTATATATATATATATATATATATATATATATATATATATATATATATATATATATATATATATATATATATATATATATATATATATATAGGCCAAGAAAATATAGGCAAAAATATATATATATTCATCGCGTCTTTACAGTCTGTACAAGAACAATGAAAGGAAATCGATTTTATATGCGATCAATCAACAAATAAGTTGTGAAATGATTACGAGACTATAAATAAGACGAATCGTCCCGGGGCGAAACCACTCTGGTACGAAACGTCCTTGTGACGAACCGTCCCGTGAAAAGGGAACGAATCGACTCATATGAACGAACCAACCCGGACGAATCGTCCCGGGGTGAATCGTCCCTGGTACGAACCATCCCGGAACCGTTAGTATGCGAGAGGCGAAGGTGGCAGGAAATCGGGTAGCAAATAATCGAGGGCGCCCTGCACATACATACACATATGTGTGCACGCATTTTTTGTACTTCCTGGGAGCCATGTGGATACAAAATGGTGTGGAAACCCATCACATGGGCACACACAAATTATGACTCATATGTCTCCATTGGTAATGGACCTTTGCAGTTTTAGATATTCCCCGCCCATCTCTAGCTAAGCTCAAGACACACAGTTCGCTTGTATTGGGATCGATCGACATATACATTTCTTAGTAACTCTTCAGGATTTTAGTGTAAAATAGCTAAGACCCACCCTCACTTCGCTCGTGTTGGGATTGATCGATCCTTGAACATCCTGATTATCAATTTCTGGAAAACTATACAGGTAAGCTGTTGAATACTTTTGAAACTAATTTGACTGGGCATTAATTGTTGCTGCCTGTGGCATCAGCTTCGCCATGAAAAAATGTGGGCAAAAATACCAGTTTTCGTTTTTTGCAGAAATGAGCTCAGGATGAAAAATTTAAGCATAAGTTACCTGCCTTTCATCATGCAACTTCAAAGATCATGTTAGAGGACACACTTTATTTCATCTCTTTATTAGAAGAGGCCTTATACTATTTCTTCATGGCCAAACATCGCAGATTTAGTTACTTCAGTAAATGTTCTCTAGTTAATCCGCGAGAAGAGCTCTTCTCGCCGATTATTATAATTATTCAGGAACTTTATTTTTCCACTTATTATTCTTCGTCATGATTTTTTTAATCGCTACTTCTCCAAGAGGTTTCATCACATCATGTCCATTCTGTTTGAAGCAATAGGACGTGAGTAGCTCTGCGCAGCTATTACTTTTAGTCTTGATCTGACAAAGTGTTTGCGAGAAATAACCCTTTTCATGTCAAAAATTCTAACATTTTAAAACGCTGGCCCGCCTAGAGTTTTGATCCGATTTGTGCAAATCTTGGTTAATTTCTTTTCTTTTTCTAGTTCCCAACTCTTTCCATAAAAATAAAATTTGACGCACCCACGATTTTCTTAGAAATTTTTTATATTTTCTGAATTCTGGTCCAATCGGTTCGTTGTGAAGATTACCTGATTTGGAGCGCCATCTACAATCTGAATCCATTTAAAAAATTCAAATATTTTATGCTGTTGTCGAGATATTAATTCGTGAGTTCTGGCCCGATCGTTTCCCGGTTGAGATGATCTGATTTGGAGCGCTATATACATTCCGAATCTGTTTACAGAATTTAAAAAGCATTAGTGGTTATCGAGATATTAATGTTATAATTTCTCCTCTTTATCATGTAGTAAAGCTCTCCCGTTTTATTATCCAACACTCATCGAGCTGTTCCTGTATACCTCAGCATAAAATCAATAATACGGTATCAAGCTGGGATGAGCGACAGCTAGACTCGTCTATGAGATAGAGAGTAGGCTAATGAGATTGTGTAATCTATTTCTAATACTTGCCCTTATTTACATGGCGGCGCTGTATATTTTGTAATTTATTTGATTGAAAGATGTTGCTTTCTAAGGAAGCATCAGTTTTCAATCAAATTATTTTAAAATATTCAGCAGCTTTTCTGTATGATTGCTTTGAATTTGCAGAAAGGCTAAAAACGTATCCCGATTACACTGTATTACATGTATTATGAGCTGCTGGGCAGACTTACTATAAAACATTGCTCTTCTCTCAGAACTGCCAATTGGGGGTGGCCTATTATACTCTTCTCTTAATTGAACGGATTAGTGACTTAACCGTTAACAGTTGGAGGTCCATTAACCCTTTACCCATCATATCAGCCAAATACGGTTTCTGCTGCAGTGGTCTTGCGAAATATCCATTTTCAAACTGAGAGAAGACCATTTTTGAAAAATTACCACTGGAATGACTAGCACATATTATACTATACTATACTTAACTATGAACGACGAGTAGAAATTCGTCTTTCTAATGTCATGTAACGCCGGAGATACTGAGGTATCAAAAACCGTAATTCCATTTGTACAGTCGTGCCTGATAAAACGTCAGACGCAGCTTAATGGAATTGCTAATGATGGTATGCCTCTGTGACCATAGCAATCATAACAACTTACTGCTGATCTACTACCCAACCTAGCTGCGGCCGTCCTAAACTTAGGGGTTTTGCTTCGTTTTTTTAATTTTTAACTGCTTATATATATATTGTGTGTTTGTACATTTTATTTTATATATCTTTTACGTATATATTTCATTGTTTTATTGTCTGTGTGCGAATACAACATTGTGTGGTTTTTTATCGTAATAAATTGAATTGAATTGAATTGGTAAATTTTCAAAAATAGTCTTCTCTTGATCTACAAATGCACATTTTCTATGAGAAAATTTACATTTTCTTGAACAAATTTGAGAACAGCAACATATAGGCAATCTCAACAGTCTATCTAAAATAGCCACCATTGCGGTCTTGCTGTATACAGGTCACTGGAGTTGAATTTAACAGGTTAATGATCAGGATTTGTCAGAGAGCTTAGCGTAGTACATATTCATATGCAGAAGACCACTTTTTAAATCTTACAGCCGGAATGATTGGCCTGATTATGCAGTCAGTCATTCCAATGGTAATGTTTAAAAAATATTCATCTCTTGGCGTGCAAACGGATATTTCACAAGGTCAATGTAACAAACAGTTTGTCGTCTATCAAAAGTTTAAACAAAAAGTGATTATATGCACAGGCAATCTCCACAT
Source organism: Chaetoderma sp. LZ-2023a (assembly GCA_034401795.1). Taxonomy (NCBI): domain Eukaryota; kingdom Metazoa; phylum Mollusca; class Caudofoveata; order Chaetodermatida; family Chaetodermatidae; genus Chaetoderma; species Chaetoderma sp. LZ-2023a. The sequence continues at coordinate 80,902,470 of CM067372.1, forward strand.
ATAATAAAGAATCACCATAATGCGCACATTATTTTGCCATGACCGACTGAACGATAATTAATAATAGAATATGTAGCTTTGGTCAGACTTCCAGTGGTCAAATTTGAGTGAGTCCTGAGAGGGATGGAGAGAGATGCGTGGGAGGTAGAGTGGGTGGGGTGTGTGTGTGTGAGAGATATATCCACTCTGTGATAATATAGAATATATCATTATGTTCCAGCCATAATAAGTCCATAACGGCTCACAGCAACATGCTTCCGTTGCAACAGTCATGTTCTAAGGCTATCAAATACTAAACAACCAGAGGTGATTGCTGCTATTGCTACTAATTGATGAATTATTAATACGATTACATAATACATAGCAGTATTTGAGCGGGAAACTTGTATAAATTACGGGAATATTTGAAATAAATCACTATGTTTCAGCCTTAATAACCTTGCAACGACCAGTAGCAGCACCTTTCTGTTGCAAGGGTCGTGTTCAGAGGTTTACACATACTAAGACACCTGAGGTTTTTGTTACAATTGTTACTAGTTGATTAATTATTTAAACGATTACATAGCGTGCACGCGAAACGTGTTTGAAAAAGGCATTTGAGGGGGAAAATGTGTCTCAAAAGGCATTTGAGGAAATTATGGAAATGAAGCTTGAGAGAGAGAGAGAGAGAGAGAGAGAGAGAGAGAGAGAGAGAGAGAGAGAGAGAGAGGGAGAGGGAGAGGGAGGGAGGAGGGAGAGGAAATTTATTGTTAATTTACATCCTTAGGTGACCTTGATTATCTATCGGTGTAGAGTTTGGTAGGGCATTCTATTAAGTGACATTAAAAAAGAATCTAATGCTTTCCAAGTAAGAACAATGTCACATGTTGACATGCTTCTAAAATCCAAGAATGACTAGAAAACACCAGCTATGAAAATTCTCAACACATCTTTGTCAAAAGCCTGGTGTTGTCCCACTCTTCATAGCCACATCCTCAAGCAACAAACATGATGTCCAAGTAATGCTCACCTGCACCATTAGCATTTGAACCAATCGCATTTAAACAGACAGAATACCTTAAATTCAGTAGTACCATAATATACATGTACAAAATTGGAATTCAGTGCGACCGGTATTTAATAGGAAATTAAGGATGGATACCGACCACACAATCAGATCAAAATTTAGGTTTCATTCAGCACATAAGATATCTAATAAGGCCTCCAAACGCTAAACTCTGATTGACAGCCATGTTTTATCACAGATCAGGTTCGCTTGAATAAACTGTAATCTCCCTTAGTTACCTATGAAATCTAATGAGTTTAAGCTGATCTGTACAGCAGTTCCTTAGATGTCATTTTCGAGAAAAAGATGGTTACTGGAAAAATCTTCCAATCATAATTCTGAATTGATTCGAGAATCACCACAGGAACAGTCCACCCGGCTTTCTTTGAAATCCACCAGGTGGTTCTTGAGAAGTCATTTAAAGCTGTTGCCATTTATTAGCTCACCTGACCTGAAGGGCCATATGAGCTTATGCCGTGGCAGCTGTCCATCGTCCATCCGTCTGTCATCCATCGACCATCCGTCCGTTCGTCAAATAGCATCTCCTCATTTATGCTTTAACCGATTTCAACCAAATTTGGCTGAAAGGATCCTATGGTTTTAGGCTCCATAAGTTATATACGGAAATTTGATTGGTCAATTTTTCTGGCGGCCATCTTGGACGTGCCGAAAATTTTCCAGAAATAATTAAAATGCTACTGTTCCAATATAAATGGCCCGACTTCAACGAAACTTGGGTGGACTAATTCTATCCTGGTATGATTCAACACTTCTACCGGGTATTCAGATTGATCAATATTTCCGACGGCCATCTTGGAAATCAGTTCAAATGCTACTCCTCATTAACCCCTTGAAGGAGTTCAAGCAAACTCGGTTGGGGGGCCCTAGAGGGGTATACTTCAGAACTTGTATACATAATTTTATTTGTCTATTTTTCTTGAATTTTCCGAAAAATGTCGGGAAACCGTTTAAACAACTACTCATTAACTGCTTGGGCAATTGCAACCAGACTTGGCTGGACGGTTACTAGGCTGATAAGTTTCAGAACATTTTGGTTGATCAATTCATAGCTCACCTGGCCTGAAGGACCAAGTAAGCTTATGTCATGGCAGCCGTCCGTCGTCCATCCAGTCACATCTCATTAGGCCCCTATGCTTTGACCGATTTCAACCAAATTTAGCTGGGAGTATCCTATGGTGGTAGCCTCTAGATCTTCTATACAAAGTTTTGACTGGTGAATTTTTCTGCCGGCCATTTTGGATTTTCCGAACATTTTGCCAAGATCATTTAAAATGCTACTCCTCCAATATAAATCGTCCGACTTCAACGAAATTTGGGTCGGCTAATTCTATCCGGGTAGGCGTCAACCCTTCTACCGAGAATTCTGATTGGTCAATATTTCCAGCAGCTACATTGGATTTTTTCTGAAAATTTCTGCAGATCAGTTAAAAGCCTACTCCTCATTAACTGCTTGGTCAATTTCAACCAGAGTTGGCTGGAAGGATACTAGACGGGTATGTTTAAGAACGTGTATACAGAAATTTGATTGGTCCATTTTTACGGCGGCCATCTTGGATTTTCTGAAAATTTCGGGAAATAAGTTAAGACGCTACTCCTCATTAACTGCTGGGGCAATTTCAACCAGACTTGGCTGGAGGGATACTAGGATGGCAGATTTCAGAACTTGTATACAGAATTTTGAGTGGCCAAGTTATCCGGCGGCCATCTTGGATTTTCTGAAAATTTTGGGAAGTCAGTTAAGACGCTACTCCTCATTTACAGCTAGATGTGGTACACTTCAGAACATGTAAGCTATTGAATATTTTAAAACTAATTTGACTACAAGTTAGTTTCAAAATATTCAACAGACTGTTTATTAAATAGTACATACAATTCGTACACGTGACAGACTATTAAGCGTTCACGATGGACTTAGGGCCTAGATACATCATTCATTACATATTTTTATTGTGAAGTCAGCCTACATGTACATGTAACATAATTAATTATGACGTTGGATTCATCCATTGCATGTTTGGAAGCTGATGAAGTCAAGTTTGTTCAAGAGAACTTGATCGACTGAATAGTTCGGTGGCCATCTTGGATGACATAGTTTTCACAAACACGACTTCTCCAGAACCACAGAAAGGATCGGGCTGAAATTTGGGAAATATGATTAGAGAGCAAGGGTTATTATATTTTGTTCAAGAGACATTAATTAATAGGTAGAAAATATAGCCGCCGTAAACCAACCAAATTTTCGTGTGTTTGGTGACCATTTTGGATTTTTTTATTTGTTGGATTTTAATGCAGAAACTGGTTTTATACCAGTTTTTGGGTATGCTGATTTCAAATTTGCCACTTTTGAAACTGTTGGATAAATGGTTTGGCTGCATTCTTGGATCGTTTTCTCGTGGAAAACCCATACTAAAGCAATGGGAAATTAAAAATGTTTCTTGAAAACTCTTGGGCTGATTTAAATTATCTTTGGCAGGAAGCACCCTTGGCGCATATAGAACAAATGAAGCCAATCGTTCAATTTGGCCAGTGGCCATCTTGGATTTTGTCCTATTTTCAGAAACGTCTTTAAAAATCTTTTCCCCTGATACGGCTCGGGGAATCGATTCAAAACTTGTGAAATCTCATCTAGGGTAGAAACTTAACCAAGCGAACTTGATTGGCCAAATGCTTTGGAGGCCATCTTGGATGACCTAGTTTTTGCGAAAACGACATCTCCAGAACCGCTGAATGGATCAGGCGAAATTTGGAAGATATGATTAGGGAATTACGGTTTGTTCAAGGGAAGTTGATAAATAAAGAAACATGGCCGCTGTCTCCATGATACAATTCTGGTCAACTGCTTAGGGTTTTGCAAAACCTTTTTGATTCTACTTATAGACAATTACCTTTCTAGTTGAAATGCCTAGGTTCCAGGTGAGCGATACAGGACCCCTGGGCTTTTTGTTTGTTCTATTCCCTAAAATTGATTCTTGCGAGATTTAATTGAAATCGGTTCAGTAGTTGTTTAAAAGAATTCGTTTAAAGGAATAAGTTGATGGTGGGATAACAGATGGAGTAATGGCTCAAATAAAAATAAATAATGAAATTGTAGGATAAATAACAATGGTAATTGAGTCATTGGAGTGAACAACTAAGAAGAAATCAAACTGTATATTCTGTCAAATTTATAAAATATGCCTGATTCCGATACAATTCAATGAGAGGGGGCACAAAATATCATGGCTCAAAATTGTATATGACATTTGATGCTCCACCCCAATTTGACATCATATTGTCACCAGGGAACACAATCACCACACAGATATAGGTTAAGGAGAACAGTTCATATCTCATGGCCATCACTAGTTTTCTGTTATACCTAGCATTCAGTAGAGGGGCGCCCCAAATATCATTGTTCAAAATTTCCCATGCTATTTGGACTGCCCCATATTGTCAACCAATTGTCACTAAAGTAACTAAATCCCCAAATTTCTGTTTCCCACCCAGTTCAATAAAATCACCCACCGTAACAGATTTATGTTAGGGAGAGTATTCCACATCCCAGAAACATCCATGATATTCTGTTTCCGATACTATTCATTACTGGGTGATGGCACAAATGCCATTGCTCAAAAGTATCAATGATATTTGGGCTCAGGCCACAATCACCACCACCCCCCCCAACCCCACCCCACAATAAATCATACAGAGAGAGGTTAGAGAAGATTTCATATCCTATGACCGTCCATGGTATTCTGTTTCCCATGCCATTCAAAATTACTGAGGATATTTAGACACCTTCCCCAATTTGGCATCCTATTGTCATTAAGGTGATAAAATCATAGAGGGGAGTTAGGGAGAGCATTTCATATGCTACTCTTGTCAAAACAGCTTCAGCTCGCAGATTTACCGTCTAGTTTATTTTTCTTTTGTTTTGTTCTATGTAGGGGTCCACCGCCTTTGGTGGGCCACATGTTGTGTAATTACAAATTGTACATTTTTATACCAAAATAAATGAATTTGAACTTGAACTTGAACATGAGGGTATTTCATTCTTACCTGCCTGCCTGCCTGCCTGCCTGCCTGCCTGCCTGCCTGCCAGTGTGACTGCACAGAGTTGTATCTAAGATAAACGACTGATTAGATTTGTCTCAAATTAATGGCCGTTGTTGACAAAAGGGATCTTTAGACTTTGATCGCGATGCAGAGATTTAAATGATCAAATTACGGATTTATTGATAGTCTATCTCGGAAACTATGTGTCCGATTTGGCTAAAATTTTAACACAATAAGGTGTGTAGGCTACAATTCCATGCAATGTTGATCCTACGAAGTATAAAACACAATAATGCTAGTCCTGATATCGTGTCATAATACAGAAGTGCAAGTTCATACAGGTGCAAAATAACTCACTACGTTGACATATAAACATCTCAATACCGTGTTTCTACCCAGGGCCGAACATAAGGCAGTGCAACAAGTGTATTTGTGCAGGACCTTCAAATTTCCAGGGACCTAAAAAAGTGGAACTAATTTTTTTTTTTTTAGCGGCGGAGTAACTTCAAATTGTACGCATAAATTCCACACCTATAAGACCTACGCGGTCACGAGATGGCGTGGCATCGGCATCGCAGAGCGTTTACTCTCCGAAAGGTTACCAGAGAACAGTATGACTGTGGTCATGACAACTTGATACTTGGTAGTTCCGAGTGCCCCGAGTAACAATTTCAGAAGCTGTGCACAGTGCCCCATGAGTCCTAAGTTCCGCCCTGCTTCTAACCAATTTATTGCTTTTGACAAATATTAATATATCATCGAAGTAGGAGGAAGACCAGTGCGCATTTTGAAGACTGGGTTGATGAAAGCCGTCGATGGCTTAACAGCAAGACTTTAGGCCTGCAACAGCTACGCCCTATTAACTGTTAGTGTATAAATTAAGGACCGATTTGAAGTAACATGCGCATGATGATAATACATACAAACAGCGTGCAACATAGACTGACATATTTCCAGTCCACGTCTCATTGAGTGCTAATCTTACACTCCCAGATATTGAGAAGTATTAATTTTGCAGACATTGCTAGCCAATGATCAGATACGTAATCGTTTCAAATAATTAATGATGTACCGGTACATGTGTTATTGGGCTTTTGTTTCACAAGTACAGAATGCATTGCAATACGCCTTTTCCACATTGGCGTCATTATGCGGATTTCCCATAATTCAACGCTCGTCGCGCTTTTGCTGGCTGGTAAATTGCAAGGCACACCGCGGGCCCGTATTGAGTTATTATTGCGTTAAAGGACCCAGCATTTTAAAGAGTTCCTATGATAAACCACACTCACAATATTATAAGTCATACACCATTGGGAAACTCAGCTAATTTTCTGGACATTTATGTATTATTTGTTGTATTTTTGTATAAAAGAATTTGTAAACTATGTATTTAAAAATTACAATTAGCTTGACAAAACTAAAACATAAATGTTTAAAAATTGGATAAGTTCATATTACTTCTGATAATATTCTGATCATACTTCTTCATATAACCGGCTTAAATTGCGTTGTATCTGAGCCTAATAGTAAAATAATACTGTTCTCGCTTCGCCCGGCAATTTACCAGCCAGAAGCGCTACGAGCGATGTATTGTTGGAGGGTATTTCCCCAAAATACGTCAATCTGTATCTAGGCCCTATATATATATACTGTATACCTTGATATATATATATATATATATATATATATATATATATATATATATATATATATATATATATATATATATATATATATATATATATATATACTGTATACCTTGATATATATATATATATATATATATATATATATATATATATATATATATATATATATATATATATATATATATATATATATATATATATATATATATATATATATATATATATATATATATATATATATATATATATACATATCAAGGTATACATTGTTATGCATTAGTCAACCGTGGGTATATCAGAAAACGGTTATGTGCTGACGATATACATACATACTCAGGAAGGCATATGACACCTAAAACAGATTCCATTCTTAATACCCTGAAAGATCACAGCCTCGATGAAACTAAATGTGAATTCAACTGGTCGAATATTTTGAATACAGTATGACAGAAAGTCGTTGCTGCCTAAAGGTTGCAACGACCTTCTGTTAAATTGTTTTAGAATAGTCAATATGACATTTACAACAGCAAAAAGTACTTTAGAAACCAAACATTTTCGACGGCATATAGAAGAAAATGGGATAACACTATGATACTATATACCTCTGCCATAGCCATTGTACCATCGTGACTTATTCAGTTTTATTACCTATTCCATTATTGCATTCAAGGAGTCGCCCATTATGGAATGAAATTTTATATCCTTTTTCGAAGTCGGCAATTTTGATCATCGTGAGAATAGAGACGTGACGATGTCTGCTGAGAAATCGCGGGTAGAGGTTGATCAGATATAGATGTTATCCAGCTTTAGAACAGTCATTCTCATACATAACTACCGCACCTGTGAAAATTATCTAAGTGTTAATATCGTATCATAAACTTGTGTATATCAATTTTTTACATGATATAGTTCATAAGAGTACGTCTAAATAGAATTAAATCTTCTTAATCAACCACCTTGGTGGGAACCACAAATCGATCATTAAACACGTGCGGTCTTTTAGTATGAATCGGTTACCAGTGGATATGCATTTTGTGGCCACAAAACGATAGGTCTTTATGACACGTGTGTATGCGCCCACCTGCTATAAGGAACTCTAGTCTCTTGATAACGTATGTTGCTGGGCCAGTACTGGGCCAATACCGGGCCAATACGGCCTGGTATTGGCCCAGTACCAGCACAGGAACATGCATTATCAGGGCTTCTGGCTACACGATGCATGATATGGTACACAAAACTGTTTAGACTGTGTGTATTTTTCAAAGAAATGTTGAGAAATCAGCCGCATCTTCAGGTTAACATTAATTCTACATTCCCATAATAAATGGCGACAAGATACTGAACTTTATCACTGAATAGTACTAATATATAAAGTAAGGCCTATAATCAGGCAGAAGAATTACTCGACAGACGGGCTTTAAAATGGCAACAGAAGAGGCATGCGGCGCTCTCTCGTCGGCTGTATGCCTACTTCTCATCATTGCGTTCACGCCCAGCCAGGTAAGCTGTAAGGTAGTGACTTTTAATAAAAACAAAATAGTAATTGCCCTTAATTTTACTAAGCATCCTCCATTTTATTACCTTGAATATGTAAATTAATCAAAGAAAATGGTTCACCTTGCTGAAATTTTCGGGCGATTTCTAGATCATCCCACATTATCATACGTCTTAATTATTTATATTTAGGCCTAGATTATCATATGTGGCCTTGCGTATTATTAACTGCCCTAACTATCGTAAGGTACCACGAGGTATCATAGGGTGCTTTCTTTAAACACTGACACAATTTTCATTATTATTTGGTCCAATAGAGTTCAATTACCCTTAGGACACATGAATGGGTAACATGTTATGTTAAGTTCAGTTAACCTTAGGACCCAGGAATGGGACTGGCATGGTGATGTTGAGAACACATTTACTAAGAGGGTGTATCAGAGCGCCATGTGGGTTTTTTGTTAGGGTCCCTAAAATGATCTCGCCCAAACCCTTTATAATGAGCTCAAAATCAGCCAGTTCCAGGAGTGCTGAGGTGGGATCCGCACATTTTTAGTGTGTATATTCCATATTCACCTTCAACATAATTAGTATCTAAGTTGCATACATGGTAGTCCCTTATTCATCTCAACTTTAAGTGTGTTGGGGATGGTGGAGTTAGCGTCTGTCAAGAATGCGAATTCTAAGTAAGCGATTCTAAAAATATGAAGATATACATAAGGCATGATCTATAATACAATCTTCAAAGGGCGTTGTCTCCAAATCTCGTTAAACCACGTGAAATCACGTTCAGCGTTTTATGTAACACTTCTAAAATGACAAGCTATTATTTAAAGAAACGTGATTTCTGTAACCCGTATATAGTGTCAGCTACTTTTATTACTAAATTTGACAAATTGCATTTCAACCCATAAGAACAGTTCACCTTAGGCTACTGGCGTTTCCCTGGTGTGCTGAAAGTTGAGGAAATTTGACAGCTGGGGTATTTGGGTACAGATATAAAAGAGTTAAGTTTAACTAAGCCCACTCAGCCGCGAAGAGATATTTTGATTGTGAAATGATTTGGGCTTTATGCAGTTAGTCACTTCATTAGAATAGTAGGCCTATGACTTGAATGCGTGCATATGTGCACAGTGGTGTATTCGGCAAAGCGGTCTTGGTGGCTACTTGAATGCTAGTTTCATCAATATCTATAACAATAGGCAAAAATGGGCTTGGATCGCTCACCGACAATACCAAGATTTGAACCACGAACATGAAACATGAAAACTGTGTCTGGAAATACAAACATTTATGTAAAAAAAAAAAAGAAGACAATGGACGCCTATGTTCAAATGTGGACATTTTGACAAAAAAATCACTAAGAACATCTAAGTAAGAAACGAAGGAATTTGTTTCTAAAAAAGCCTAATTTATGGGCGGAAGCAAAAGAATGTATTGCCACGGAACCGATCGAGCAATGAGATTTAAAAATATCAAATTCCTATTTGGCAAGAATAAAAACTATATATTGCTATTTTCGCTGTCAAAATGTATCAACAAATCAATGGCTCAATTTTGGTTAGTGGTTTCCGTTGGCTTTTAGGTACTAGTTTTGTCCAAATACGGCCCGACCCCTTCATCAGTTCCAAAGGAGTACTTTTGATAAAACTACATCATCCAAGAAGCTCTGATAATGCAAACTGAACAATCGGGCTCTCTTTGACAAACTTGACACAGCTCTTGCACTAGATGAAGTTTCTTGTTTCATATCAATCGGTAAAAGCGATTTCAGAGATATTTAAATACCTTTCTAGAAATTGAACAAAATCCAGATGGCCACGGACCAAATCGACAAATTAGCTTCGTTTGAACAATCTGTCAATCTGATTCGAAGGTTTCAAACTGGTATTTAGCCACCACCGCAAGCAATTGATCGTGATTATCGCTGTCAACATTATTCAACTAACAAATACTCAATTTTGATTGGTTTATTGTGATCAATGTATTACATTAATCAACATGAGTAAGCTTACATTATATTTCGGCCCAATCCTTTCTGCGGTTCCGAAGGAGAAGTGGTCGTTTCATAAACTAAAACCAATAGATTTTCTTGAATTAACTCTGTCTTTGACAGTTACTTTCTTATTTGGCATTTCAAATTTACTTTCCTGTCCATCAGGCAAGCAGTTTCAGATACCAAAATTTGTAAACAATATTTACAAAAAAAAGAGCAAATCCACGATGTCTATCGACCAAATCGATCAATCTGCTTAGTTTCAGCAACCAGATTGATCAATCTGATTTGAAAGTGTCAAATTCGTGTTCAGACGTTAAGTTACTGACTTGGATGGCCTATATTGAGTCCCATCCATATTTAGGCTGGCTAGTACATCACGCTGTTATGGCTAATTCCACCCAACTGGTAATGAGAGCGAGAAAGTGTGAGAGCGAGAGAGAGAGAGAGAGAGAGAGAGAGAGAGAGAGAGAGAGAGAGAGAGAGAGAGGTGGAGGATGCATAGATAGGGAGAGGGGCGGAAGAGAGGGAGAAAGATGGAGAGAAAGGGATAGCGAGAAGGAGATCGAGGGAAAGAGAAAGAAATAGAGAGAGAGAGCGGGAGAAATATAGAGAGGGGAGAGTGAGGTTGAGAGAGGGGGGAGGATGGGAGGGAGGGAGAGGGGCGAGAGAGAGGGAGGGGCAGGGGAGAAAGAGAGTGAGAGGGGGGGGGGGAGAAAGAGAGAGTGCGGGGGGGGGGGGAGGAGAGTGGGAGAGGAGGAAAGAGGGCGAGAGGGGGCGGTTGGGAGAGACAGGAATGTAGGGAGAGAGAGGGAGGGAGAGTGGCGATAGAGGGGGGGGGGGGTGGTGGTAGAGAGAGGGAGATATAGAGGGGGAGAGGCAGGGAGAGAGTTATCCCCAAATCAGTGTTCTTCAAGCAGCTCTGACTTGGGTTCCTTCCGCTGCTTCTTGCCATGTCCTGTTAAGTCGGTCTTTGATTTGTTTCTCCACCATTTGTCACCAGGGTGTTTTGGTTTGCATTTGGGACGCTTTTCTGGTCTTAAAGCATGTCTTAAGTGATTTTCTTGCTGGAATATCTTCATGGAGACGCATTAGATGTCCAAATCAGCGTAGTCTACGGATTTTGATTGTGGCAATCCAGGGCTTTTGCTCTGTGAGCATGTAGACTTCTTAATTTTTTATTATTTTCGGCCATCTTACATTTAATGTGTTCGTCTCCCCCCCCCCCCCACCCCTCTAGTTAGCGTCCATATTTCGGAGTTGTAAAGGAAGATGTTTGATATACATGTATGCATTGGATATCCTAGCTTTTGCTCTGATCTTTAGTCTTTTGCTCTTAAAGATGTGTTTCATATTTCTCAGAGCATCTATTGCTGGCCTTTCTTTTCTTCTATTTATGTCTTGGGATGTATCTAATTTGCTACCTATGAACTTACAATTCTTCCATTCTTCCCCTCCATTGTGTTTTATCTCGTACACGTCTGTCTTCTCTTCATTTGTGTTTAGTTCTCTCTTCATGAGTGTAGGTGGTAGCATACGCTATAGCAATTAGGCTCATGCTGGGTATAATTCTTTTCTCTATCTGGTATTGAAGGAGACACGAAAGGCGCGCGCGATAGCGCACGAGATGGCATTTCTCTCAGCAGTAGCAGATAGGAGCAGCAGAATTCGTTCCACCGTCTTCTCAGTGCTGGGTAGACACCGCCTCAACGGGGATTCTACAAGCGTGCCACCGTTGAGCGAACCTTAATTATTATTGTTGTTATTCTATCATATTGTACTGTTTGCCAATATTTCCATTGCTCAATTAGCCAGCTATTATACAACTCTATACTGTTGTGTCATAATTGCCACGAGTTTTTGTACCGTTGCCACATATTGCGCGTATATAAGTAGCACCACCGTTTCTCTCCCTCCTCCCTCCCTCCGCTGATCCCTCTCTCCCTCCCTCCATCCCTCTCCTCTCTCTCCTGTAGATCGCAGAGTAGTGTCGGGCCGTTCCGGTGTATGATGTCGACTCGCCGTGCCGCAAGTACACGACGAATGATGACACTGGTTAGCATCTGGTCCCGGGGTGATGGATGCTGTACCAGACTGCCCTACAGGTAACAAAAACTGGCTCCTAATGTCGCTGGAACTCAATCATTCTGGTGGGGCCGTGCGACCATTGTCGCGAACATTAAATACAACGGTCTCATCCCAAGAGTTTGTGTCACCAGTATGCCTGTCCATAGCAATTTCGTGATCTATGGACTTACAAGATTTGATTTCGGTGACCTAATTAAAAATAAGTCTATACAATGATTTTACCTAAACAGACTGTCGATTATGCTAGATAAAACTAATGAGCATATGAAAATACAAGACATAGAGACAGCCGGATGAACTTTTAAACATGGGGCCCCCAGAGGTACCACACAGACTCATAGGTCCGCAGAGGTATCCCCGCAAGGGAGACTCCCGTACACGAGACTTAATTAATTAACTTAATTTTAGCTATTATACCTCTAAGCTGAAAGGAAAGAAGATTATCTCTGACGAAAAATCATGTGCCTCACGTGGGCACTACTCCTAGTGCTAGTTTGGGTGAGGAGTATTATACTCGCGTGGACCGTTGTCACTGAATCCTTGCGAGAGGCAAGTGCCTCGCGCGGGCCTCCATCATGGGAAAATGTTGCCACTGCTTAAAGCGGGAGAAGAGTAGTAGGCAAAAATGGGCCCACTCTAATATTTTAACCAAAATGCTTGAAAAAGAAAAGACCATACCTAGTGAGATTATGACTATAAGGTCGCGTGCTGTTTTATGTGAAGACGGGACGAACGATTCCCGAGGGAATCTCACGTCACCGTCTTATGTAATTCTTAGTATGCTGAATTAGTAGTTGCCGCTTTATTTATGTGAGCCTTCTTCTCTGCTTAGCTAGCTTTTAGTTTTGAGAGACAAGAACTATTTTAGGCTGCAAATGGTGGGTGTCTACCTAGCTGTTAGACACGGCTGTCATTGAGAACAGATGCCCCAAGGCATCAATACTGAAGAAAGCGCTCATACATGTTACTTAGTAAGATCTCCGAACTGGATAAGAATCCGAACATCTCGCTCCGTAACTACATAAAACGTCACAAGACACTGGTTACTTTTCACAAAAGCAGTTTAGGCAACTGATCTATCGTTGTTGTGGTGGTAAGAGAGACGAATACCCATTGTAAATGTCCTTCCCGTGAGGGCGTGGCAGATCTAAATATCATGCCCAGACATTTTTTAAGGAATTTGGTGGGGATACGCATCTCGCCCGTCACTGGGTCCTATGGAACTAACCGTTTAACCTGTCATTAGGTTTATGTACAAGTTGCCCAGTTTTGCACTGCGGTGCCGGAGGATTGTTCAGCGAATAAAATGATAATTGATATATGTTTGCGCAGTGCTTTACTGCTGTGAAGAAAGTTCCCGTACACCGATGGTATGGATGGAAGTTGACAACAACCCGATCACAAGCGGGGGTTGTTAGATGCAGATGAAGATACAAAACAAAGCTTAACGGTGCTGGGTACGTCAGCCAGCTCTGAAGACGTACCAGGAAAAGTTTACTTTTGTACTACTCATGACGTCACGGGCGCAGTATCCAACCAATCATCGTTCGAGCAACAGCCAGTCAGCGCGTAGCTGATAATAACGCTGTCGAATGTTCTAGAACATTCTAGAAGTTCTGCGTCCACGTGGTTATGACGTCACGGCAATATTTTGAAGATAATCAAGAAGGGTTTTCCGTAGATAACTCAGCCATTTCTTAACCGATTTTGAAATGGTTTACAGATTTGAAAAGCCCGTCGAATTCTTGTCTTGGTTAATGCCAGATTCGGCGGAAACAGGTAATTAAAAAGGATTACAAGGTACCATCTCGGTACACTAAAAGCGTCATCCCATCTTGGTCATAAACTATGTGCTCCATCAAAAATAGCATCTAAGCGTGCACATGCGCACTATGCGCTTTAACGAACTTAGTCGTTTTTACAATGCGATCTCTGTCATATACGCGTATGGCTCTACCCAGGGGGGGCGTGTTCAGGGAACGAATCCAGGATGGGCGGCGTGTACCCAGCTTGGCTGGTATGGCCGGTACCCTCCCGGTCGATCCAAACTACACCACCCACTCCTAGTTTGACATCCGTGGCAAACGATCGTGCATGGTGGATCAACGCACGGACATACGCTAGGCGGGAATTATAGACTCCCCGGGTAGACGCATGGCTGCAGAGGAGTAGTGATGCAATAGACGCGTATTCAAGAGACAGAGCACATAGAGGTGTCAAAGAGGAAAGGGGAGGCATACTTTTAGTTTTCAATTTTTTACCTGAAATTATTTTTCCAGGCCTTTTCTTTTTTTGTTTTGTTTTATTTTAATATTTTGGTGCGTGCTGTAACTTTATTTAGTAAATGATCCTAAACAATAGCTCGCATAGGTGTTCTCTTTGGGTGCAGATAATTATTATCTCCGCAGAGAACACCCAAGCTCCACGTACCACAATTTAAGTTTAAATATATAATAATATAATATATATGTATACATAAAATATAAGATCCATGTAACACACCCTTAAGGGGTATTTAGTAAATTACGTCCGAATTACTTGCGCACCCCGGGTAAATAAAGGGGTACGCAACACGTATCTCTTATTAAAAATATATTTGCGGCCCATTATAGTGGGTCCGCAACGGGAAGCTCTCGCTGACCACATAGCCGTCCTGACATCTAAGACAGGAAGAAAAATAATAGGAAAAATGGAACATAATAATAATGTAATAGTTAGTTTATCAGGCAGCCCCAGCGTAGCTGAGACTGCAGGACGGGATTATGACAGTATTGCACTGCAGGATGTTGTATTCTTTACGTCACACACAACGTTCTTACAACACCGGAGTCTGCCGTGCTCATTTCTGAAGTGCGCGGCTGTGTTGGATAACCGTAGTCATCCTAGGGACGGGATTCAATTGATCTAACATATATAATAAGAAGAAAAGTATTTCAAAAATAAAGTAATAAATAATACACTTCCATGAATCACACCACTGGGGTTTCTGCTGTATCACAAATGATTACACCTCTGCTGAAAAATTTCCCCATTGAGTCTGGGTCCCACGACTGATGGTGGTTGGTCGCGGTGGATGCACTATCATTGCTGATGCGTTCACTATTACTGGCACTGTCAGAAATGTCTGAAGTGATGGTGGCGGAAATATGAGCGTCTATAATGTCTCTCACAGTTACTGCCGGTTCTAAAATATCTGTCCGTAAGGCAGCGGTGGTGCTAGTGGTTGCTAACGTGGTTGATGTTGTAGTTGTTGTGGTCATCGTGGTGGCTGCAGTAGCTATTGTGGTGATGGCGGTGAGCTGTATCGTAGGCCGAGGCAATGATGCGGGAGCGGATACTGCAGGAGATGACATCTTCCGAGACTTAGCATATTTTAACAGACGATTTGCGGTAACGTTAGGCACGGGCTAAATGTCCTGCGTGTGGACGATATGTTTCTTTCCCGCGTATGATCGTTCCAGCATGGTTCCCTTTCTGATGGCTGGGTCAGAAAGGCCAGGAAGCAGATGCTGGATAACACGAGTTCGAGTTATGCTAATTGACGCAGGCTGCGATGGTCCTGGTCCCTCATCTATGGTCAGGTCTGGCGGAGATGGTGACTGCGGGTAACTTGGAATTTCCATTCCCGCAGACGTCGTGATGACTACTGATATCGGCTGACTGGCTAAAACTGCTTCAGATACTATGGGTGCGGGTGTAGTGGCCGTAGTTGGATGGCTAGTTACTGATGCAGGTGCTGCCAGACTGGATTCTGCGGAAGACTTTCACTTCTTACTCCGCTTCAGGACCGTGTAGATGTAGTGACTGGTAGTGGCGTAGCACTCCCCGACGTGGCTGCGGGCAGGATTTCACGTCTTGCTGTCGGTACGTTGCTCACGGTAGCTGCGGGAGGACGATGACTAACGGGATATCTATGAATAGTGTTTTTCGTGCGGGCCATCTTCTCGGTCGGGAGAACTTTGACTGGCAACCGAGATTCGAAACGCGTGGCTAAAACGGCACGATTCTTGTTTTCTTCCCCGGGAACTAATGCCACTTCTAACACATGGTGACGATAATGGAGCACATGGGTCACTCCGTAGCGAGTAGTGGTGTAGAGATGCTGACACGTCACGCAGAAGGCTGAATGGAGGAGATGATCCTTGTTAACATGAAATATGCGGTCGGATTTTCTCGTAAAAGTTCTGGTACAGGGTTCTCCGCTAGCTAATAACGAGCTGCACAGGAATCGTTTTGGAACTGGTATCGATTCTTCTTCAGATGAATCCGATAATGCTAGATCTTCAAGGAGTGACATCTCGTTCTCGCATGGTAGGTGGCTGCAGGAACCTTATTCAAAACCTAATGCCCTATCTCTTCATTTTGTTAACTTTCCAGGCCAAGTATAATAATGAACTAATAATAAAACAGCAGAATTTGGTTTTCGACATGAAAGAAGCCTAATGCTTTCTGTTCTTCCCTGGTGTCGAGTTTTGACGGGAAGACAAAGTTTCAGAGTGCGCTTCCTCCTTTTATACCATTTGGTGACGTCATAGGCGGCGGATGACCACACCTGGAAGGTTTAACAGGTGATTCGGTCAGCCCTATATGGAAAGTTTCCTCTTTCCTACTCTAGACGTCTAGGGATTAATTCTTCCCGTATAAAGGGAGTACTTTTAATTATAGGAGGAATGGCTCGTTAACTTTGTCTTAATTTAGCACATTTAACAGCCTCCGATCATCATAAAAACGTGGTACTACTTTTTCTTTGATTCAGCTTCAACTTCACCTTTTAATTAGCGTGAGGTGGGTTTTCAGATTGGATGCTTATAAACGTGCCTGTTTTAATTTTAGGCTGGAGCGCCCGATGGGGTGTGTGGGAGCCTGGTGACGTCAGCAGCAATTACCCTGACTCACCCTCGCCACTTCCCCATCACGCTGTGGTAGTCACGTCTTTGGGCGGCTCTTGTGTTTAAAGCGTTTGATCCAATTTACTGGAAATAGCAGTAAATGTCACGTGGCTCTTAAAAGCACATGGTTGATCGGAAACATATGTACTGTTTATGGCAATGGCCAAAATACCGTTGCTGAGGTGTAGTCTGTTGTAGATGCGAGGTATGGATATATATATATATATATATATATATATATATATATATATATATATATATATATATATATATATATATATATATATATATATATATATATATATATATATATATATATATATATATATATATATATGTTATATCATGAATCCTTATAATATAATATAATGCCCCTTATTTGCGCGAGTTCTTAAACACGCGTCTTGTATATGTCTGTAATAGGTAGTTCTCAGCCCGTGTTGATTATAGACTGGAACGCAGGGAAGAGAATTTTTTGTTGTTGAAATTCTCTTTGTAATTATACTGTTAGATTTTTTATGCCGTTTTACCGGCCCGTGCGCTAATGATTTGTAGCACGGTAGAGCAGTTGTGTTCTTAATCAAAAATTTAACAGTAAAGTTGTAAGTAATTTGATGTGTGGTTTAAACAGATCTATTCAGGCGGCAGATCAACGTTACTGATCCCGACAAGATAGCTGTGTTTTCCGAGCGGGAGGGCTTGCCAAGCATTCTCCTCAATGGGTAGAACTAACTCCGTCCCGGCCTAGACCAGACATATTAATACCATTTAATAATGGTTAAATTACAGTACAACTCGGATGTTGGTGCGACAGTTATTACAATTCGCAATACCGTCGTTTGGAGATTGTGAATACAGTCAACCTGAGTGTCTGTGTTTCTGACATGTTGGTGATTTGAATCTGATACGCGTGGCTAGTTATCTGTGGATGATACTTGCGCTGTGGTGAAGGTGACGTTTTTATGGCCGATAGGTGCGGGAGGGGGAGGGAGAGGCGGCGTGAATATCAACTTTATCGAACCTTGAGGGTATTTCACTCTGTAATGGCCGAGCCCGTGGGCGGGACAGAGTTACTTTAGAGCGTAAATGACCTGTCTGAGGTTGTCGTAACTTTGATCAATCCATTATCGAATTCAACTTTTCGGTAGCAAATTCCTACTCATGACTGACGACAATGCGGGCATCTTGCTCTCTTAATAATATCTACTGTTATTACGTGTAGAAGAAGTATGTGGACTTTGGCTGTTTTTGTACGACGTCGGGGAAAATGGAGGGGGAGGAACGTAGGACAAACGTTCCTAGTTCATTCCTTATATCCATATGATCAGTTCTCCAGTAACTATATAAGAATGTGTGTGAGGGAGATTTGTCGGCTGTTGTCTGTTGATGATAATGTTGTTGTCGGGATGTCCAGGCTGCTGTATGATGCCAATGTTATAAGCGAAGTGGGCGTATTCCAGTGTTCCACGCTGGTGAATGCCAAGTCTGTTGTTATTGCGGGAGGTACTTATACTTATCATATACTACCTTGATAGGCCACTTAGCCTGAAGGTAGATAATACAGTAAATACATTGCACCTTATAAGTTTCTAAGATAGGCAATGTTTACTGCCGAGCACCTGTTGTGCATAGGTTCTTGTATATACCAAAAGGTAGTCCAATATATATCTAATTGGTTTTTAAAGCTATTTAAGCTTGGGGAATTTACGACAGTTTCAGGTAACCCATTCCAGTTGTTGGTGATACGAGTTGAAAAGAAATGCTATCTTATGGTTTTATTTGCCCGCTTTTTGGATAATTTCAGGCTATGACCACAGGTTTTGGCTTTGTTATCTAACTCAAGATACTGGCTTTGAATATTATAAATATTATGTAGATGTATGTATAATTCAATCATATCCCCCATTGCACGTCGATAGTATAATGATTGGAGCTTCAAATGTTTAAGTCTATCAGGATAGCTGCGAGATCTTAAATAAGGCACCATTTTTGTTGCTCTTCTTTGTACAGATTCGAGGGTTTCACAATCTTTAATGAACATGGGGCACCATGCACCATTGCCATATTCCAGGATTGGCCTTACAAGCGAAGTGTACAATTTTACTAACGTTGGTGCATCCAAATAGGTATAAGATCGTCTGATTAATCCTAAAATTGTGTTAGCCTTATTTGCCTGTGTCTTACAATGGTCACTAAATTTCAGCTGATTATCAATGTTAATACCGAGATCCTTAACGACAATATCTTCATTTAGTTTGACTTGTGTACCCACTTTGTTTGCATAATATGGATACTTCTTGTTATTTGATCCTAAATGCATTACACTACACTTTTCTGGATTTAAAAGAATTTGCCATGTGCAACACCAATCTTCTATATTGTTCAGATCATCTTGAAGTTCTGATGCATCTGTTATGGAGAGTATTTCTCTATGAATTTTTGTATCATCTGCAAACATGTGAACGGGTGAGTTTATATTTTCATGCAGGTCATTTACATAACAAATGAAAAGAAGTGGGCCCAGAACACTACCCTTAGGGACCCCACTGAGAACTTGCGCTACTTTAGAGTGTGTACCATTTACTACCACTAGTTGTTTTCTATTACATAAGAACCCGCTTATCCAATTTAAGACCATTCCCTGAAAACCATATTTCTCAAGTTTGAGTAGAAGTCGCTCGTGTGGTACAGTGTCGAATGCATTAGCAAAATCGAAATAGAGAGCATCAATCTGCCAGTTATGATCTAAGACATCTGTCCAAATATCTAGAATGGAAATGAGTTGTGTGACACATGAGCGTCCCCTAATAAATGCATGCTGGTCTTTAGTTATCAGATTGTTAGTTTCCAAATGGCTTACTAAATGGTATTTTATTAGAGATTCCAGCATTTTACACACAACTGATGTCAGACTAATAGGACGATAATTGTTTGCGGAATGCCTATCACCTTTTTAAAATAAAGGTGATACATGAGCCAGTTTCCAAAGTGATGGTAAATTTCCCTACTTCAGCGAGTTTCTAAAGAGGTGAAGAAGGGGGTAGGCTATGAGGCTGTTTAGTTCTTTCAAAAACACGTGGATATATCCCATCAGGGCCAGCAGATTTATTCGTATTGATACCTTCCAATTTTTTTAACACCATGTCTTCTGTAATTAAGATCTCATTTAGAATTGTGGAATATTGTCTGTAGCTAAAGCCGGGCGGATGGGACATATCCTCGTGCGTAAAGACTGAAGTAAAAAATGTATTTAAGACATCAGCCTTTTCAGAATTTGAATTTGTAAGGGTTCCATTTGGTTTCTTTAGGTCACATGCAGAATTTTTTGTTTTCGGTTTAGATTTAGCATAATGAAAGAAAGCTTTCGGGTTACATTTTGAGTCGGTTGCTATTTTTTGTTCAAAATTTTGCTTTGCTTTCCTACATTCCTTTTTTGTATGATTTCTGATTTTTTGGTAATACAAATAGTCAGTATTGTCACGTGATTTTTTCCATTTTTGAAAGGCAAGTCTCTTCTGTTTTAGAGTTTCAAAGACAGTTTTGGTTAGGTAAATTGATTTTTTTTCTTGCATTAATTTTAGATATTGGAACAAATGTATTAGTTAGCCTTTTAATTTCATTCAATATTTCACACCAATCATGCTCAATGTCACCAGATAATTTAGATGTCCAGTCAATATTTGCAGCATCTGCATGCATACCATCATAATCACATCTATTGAAAATGTAGTGAGGGTTTTGCAAGATGGTATTTATATAACAATTGAAAGTAAAGCTTATGCTTGCATGATGGCTCTTTCCTATAGGTGCACTTATGATTATATTTTCTACCATATTCTCCTCATTTGATATTATAAGATCTAATGTGTTTGCTGTTTGATTGCCTCTAAAGTGAGTTGGCTCTTTTACATGCTGATGCCAGTATAAATCTTTAATTGATTCAAGAAAGCTTGATGCAGAGCAAAGCTGAATATTTGATGATTCAATGGTCCAGTCAATTTGATTATAATTGAAGTCACCCATTATCAGAAGATGGCTAGATTTTAAGTCAGCTACATTTCTTAATAAGTCTATTAAACATGAACAGTTTTCATGTTTACAGTTGGGCGACCTATATACACATCCAATAATAAGACAGTCTTTGTTCTCCAGCTTAATTTGACACCATTTAGACTTGGCAAACTTATCATCCCCAAGTATATGAATAGGGCTAGCTTTTAAACCCGTTATATATATAAAGCTACCCCCCCCCCCTACGAGATGTAGTGGTGATTTCACTAATGTTTGTAAATAAGTCATACTGTTCCAGTGCAAATTTGTTATCTTCAGGGTCTATAGAACCATTTTTTGGTAAGATCTCTGTAACCCCTATTATGTCCGGATTTTGTTCAGCAACAATAGCACTGAACTCTGCACGCTTGTTTAATAAGCTATCAATATTAGTGTAGAAACCTTTAAGTGAATCTTTAGTTGTCGATGAAATTGATTTATGTATTTTACTACCTTGTATAGACATGAATTTGTTTATGTGTTTTGCATTGTTTTAAAAAATTTTCTTTTGCTTTTCATAACTTACATCATTGTTAACATGATTATTTAGAATATCAATATTTACATCATTTACAATAATGGTTTCTCTGGTTCCATTGACAAGAATGTTGTCAGTGTGCAACTGATGTTTATCGCAGTCATTTATAGCTCTAACCGTATGATACAAGCATCCATTACCTTTCTGATTTACTTGAGTCTCTATTACTAATGGATTGAATTTGTTTGACATGGATATTGTGTGAGCTTTAGGATATGATAAGGAGTTTACTGGCTGCCTTGGCTCCTCCAAACAGATGTTCCCACTAAAAAATCCTGAGAATCAGTTGTGGCGGTTATTGCTATATCCATATGAGCAGAGAGATAATTGGTGATATTCTCTGACAAAAGCCTAGTACCCTGCTTGTTGGGATGTACGTAGTCCCAGAAGAGTTCTCTATAGATATCACCTTCTGGAATGGAAAAGAGTTGAGAATTATCAATAAAAGTTACATTTAACCAAAAAACCAACGAATTTAACATACCGTTAAACTCTATTACTAAACTGTTTGCACTCCTGTCTGTATGGCGTGGTAGTAGTGATGACACAAAGATCTTAGTGGACGGTAACAGTGATCTGATCTTATGAATAAGTTCATTATAGTCTTTTATCATACTGCTGCAACTACGCTTACCAATGTCATTTGAGCCTATATGTACTACCACAGCATCAAACTCGGTGTACATTAATTGGTCTAGCTGGTCAGTGATATCTTTAATTCTAGCTCCACTAAATGATCTGATAGTGAAGGTGACATGTTCTGAAGAGGTGGGGGTTTGCGGGAGATATTATTTCTCCCGCATCTTGTGCGGGAGGAACTGTTGCGGGAATTTTTATGTCTCTATAGGGAATTAATTAATACCGGTAGGTGCTGCTAAATGGTGTTGTTGCCGATGTTGAATGTCTCTGTTATGCTGAGTATAACCGAGTAGGTATGTGATGTACGCGCAATGACGAATTGACGTATCCAGCCTTGAGGGCATGTGTGTTCTGTATGTGATGACGTTCTGTCTGTTGTGTGATGTTCTGACTGCTCACGGGGGAGTATGGTAGGCCAAATGAATGGGGTGGCCTTTGGATAGGGGGATGTGGTCATCTCCCGTTACACGACGGTTGGTGTCCTGTCATAATTTTTAGACACCGTGAAAATTCGAGCCGAGAGTCTGCTGAACAGGCTGCTTCCCTGCCCACTGCAGGGGGTAATATTGCGGTGCGGTGCGGGATGCCACCTCCTCTGTTGCAGCAGTCTCTCTCATATCTGGAGATTGACGGTCAACAGACAATGAGTGGAGTGTGAAACGGACTGGGCCGGTGATGTCCGAACTTGGTGTATAGATTGGGGACACCAGTTGGATTTGGGGTGGTGGTGGGATGTCGGATAGGGGTCTCGCTTGGAGGGGGATTGGTCTGGCGCCTTTTGGGAGGTGGTTGGGTACACCTCATTGTATGGTTTTGCGGTTCTAGACACGCCAAGGCTTCATCTAGCCTCTTCACTTCTATGCTATTCACCATATGTTCCACCCCACAGGAAGCATGGCTTGGGTCAGCCTCAGCTTCCGCTTGTGGTAACTCTATGATGGTGGGGGGGAGGCATAGCATGAAGTGGGTGGGAATGGGAAGAGATCGGAGGAACAACTTTTCCATCCGGTCCCTTGGACAGAACAAACACAAAATTCTTCAGATACGACTTCCCAGATCGAGTAGACCCGCGCTGAGGAGGGAGAGGGCGAGTACGTATCTCGTCATTGTCATCAGCATTAGCTGCCTGTTCACCCACATTCTGGCTTGGTAGAAGTGGAGCTGTGAGGGAGGTTGTCTGTAATGTGGATTGTCACCCAGCCATATGGTCGACACGGGCAAATGATAATAGTCTGAAGGATTATTTACATGCCCGTAATCGGGTCTTTGTCGGGGTCGTCCACGATTCAGCCCTGATGGTGGTGGCCTGTCGCGGACGTCCGATATAGTTATAAACTCTGTTCCCACCTGTGAGGAATCCCAAAAGGTGCCGTCACTGACAGGTGAAAACAGGTTATATTGCAGTGTTGTTGATTCCCCAGAATTTCTGGCATAGTCGGTGAGCATGTGAGCTGTAAATCCATCATATGACGCAACCTCTTGATCGAGGGAGTCATCGCTAAATGGGGATGGTATAGAGCTGAGCTCACTATATGGTGTGGGCATGAGTTCGCTGCGTGTGATTAATGATGTTCTTCGAGCCCCACATCTGGCACCACTTGTAGCTCACAGGGTAGTGTCGGGTCATTCCGGTGTATGATGTCGACTTAATATAAGCTATTATACCTCTAAGCTGAAAGGAAAGAAGATTATCTCTGACGAAAAATCATGTGCCTCACGCGGGCACTACAACTAGTGCTAGTTTGGGTGAGGAGTATTATCCGCGCGTGGACAGTCATCGCTGAATCCTTGCGAGAGGCAAGTGCCTCACGTGGGCCTCCGTCACCGGAAAATGTCGCCACTGCTTAAAGCAGGAGAAGAGTAGTAGACAAAAATGTGCCCACTCTAATATTTTTACCAAAATGCTTGAAAAGGAAAAGACCATACCTAGTGAGATTATGACTATACGGTTGCGTGCTGTTTTATGTGAAGACAGGATGAACGATTCCCGAGGAATTCCCACGTCACTGTCTTATGTAATTCTTAGTATGCTGAATTAGTAGGTGCCGCTTTATTTATGCGGGACTTCTTCTCTGCTTAGCTAGCTTTTAGTTTTGAGAGACAAGAACTATTTTAGGCCGCAAATGGCGGGTGTCTACCTAGCTGTTAGACACGGCTGTCATTGAGAACAGATGCCCCAAGACATCAATACTGAAGACAGCGCTCATACATGTTACTTAGTAAGATCTCCGAACTGGATAAGAATCTGAACATCTCGCTCTGTAACTACATAAAACGTCACAAGACACTGGTTACTTTTCACAAAAGCATTTTAGGCAACTGATCTATCGTTATGGTGGGGGTAAGAGAGATGAATACCCACCGTAAATGTCCTTCCCGTGAGGGCGTGACCGATCTAGATATCATGCCCAGACATTTTTAAGGAATTTGGTGGGGATGCGCAGCTCGCCCGTTACCGGGTCCTATGGAACTAATCGTTTAACCTGTCAGTAGGTTTATGTACAAGTTGCCCAGTTTTTCACTGCAGTGCGGGAGGATTGTTCAGCAAATAAAATGATAATTAATATATGTTTGCGCAGTGCTTTCCTACATTAGCAGAAGGGCTAACTACACCCTGGCCATCACTGCTCGGAAACCCCAGCAGTTTCCCATGGTCAGATCAGCCCATGGTGCGGATAGGGACATCAAAACAATTAAGAAGCCACAAGGCTTAGTGGAACATGAAGAGAGACAATATCTTAGAGATATGAATCTTGCCGGAGTGCGGGGCTAAATTATCGCAACTACCGGGAAAGAGGCGTATACTACAGATTTCCTAACAAAGAAATTGTCTCTAGTCATATTAAACCTATCCTATCGAGCTGAATAGAAACGGTTTTAGTCGGTAGCATGGCGGGCTAAACAGAGTTATAGCAGGACAGCGACCTCAGAGAAAAATTGTTGGTGGTGGGAGAAAGTGCTGCATATATAAATGTTGCTGTATAGTGTTTCCTACGTGCACTGCAGTCCTATATTTTCTGTAAATAAACAAAACATATGAACTGATGGCCACTGGCCATATATATATATATATATCAATACAGTATCAAATGATCATAATTATATATCCTTAGTACATGTTAACGAACCTACTATGGTGCGGTTAGTGAAAACACCTTACAGAAAATGAGAATAACTATAAACATATACAGAAATTATAACTAGCGGTCCTAAGACCGTTACGGTACCTTTTAGTCATCGGGACCGTTTATACGGGTACGATATTATTATCAGAAATATAAGTAACGGAATAATTAAAAGGTTAAGTATAGTTACTTGAATACTCGGTAGCCATTCTTAGGTTTGGCTATCGTGTTACTGAAATTGATACGTCATTCTTTGGCTGACGTGAGTTGGTGCATTCTCTGGAAGCTGGAAAGTTCCCGCAGGTTACTTCCCGCAAACAGGATTCCTGCAAGCTGCTCATGACGGGAGCAGATTGAACTCAGGACTGTAATCACAATATAGAATGTCTAACGAGTAGTCAGTAAGAGATACAATAGCATTACTGCTGTGAAGAAAGTTCCTGTACACTGATGGTACGGATGGAAGTTGACAACAACCCGATCATAAGCGGGGGTTTTAGATGCAGATGAAGATACAAAACAAAGCTTAACGGTGCTGGGTACGTCAGCCAACTCTGATGACGTACCGGGCAAAGTTTACTTGCTGCAGTCGAAAGTTAGAAGAACCTACACGACATCAGTGCGGGGATGGTTGAAATACCACTTTTTGGCATGGCCGGCAGATCCAGCGAGTCATCCACCAAAGAACATCGCTACCTCTACATCTGTAGAATCACTTATTCAGGCCGTAAAGGCCTCACCACAAGTTCGTGTTCCGAAGTAGATCTTGATATTCGTGAACAATAATTAGAAAGTTCCAAATTGCTCCCGCAAGTAAGGGGAGTTACAAAATTGTTTTAGTGCGGTGGGTTGGATACTGCTAGCTACGGGAGAAAAACCGACAGAAAGCGAAGTGATCTGTGCCTTGTTGATAGTAGCTGGTACAGGTCCAACCTAATCAGCCCCTGGCCGAGGATGCTGTCGATCTCTGGATCGTGTCTCCTTTTATACTACTCGTGACGTCACAGGCGCAGGCTCCAACCAATCATTGTTCGAGCAACAGCCAATCAGCGCGTAGCTGATAATAAGTTCTGCGTCCCCGTGGTTATGACGTCACGGCAATATTTTGAAGATAATCAAGAAGGGTTTTCCGTGGATAACTCAGCCATTTCTTAACCGATTTTGAAATGGTTTACAGATTTGAAATCCCGTCGAATTCTGGTCTTGATTAATGCCAGATTCGGCTGGAACAGGTAATTAAAAAAGATTACAAGGTACCATCTCGGCACACTAAAAGAGTCATCCCATCTTGGTCGTAAACTATATGTGCTCCATCAAAAATAGCATCTAAGCGGGCGCATGCACACTATGCGCTTTAACGAACTTAATCGGTTTTACAACGCGATCTCTCTCTCTCTCATAGGCCCATATACGCTTATGGCTCTACCCAGGGGGGGGGGCATGTTCAGGGAACGAATCCAGGATGGGCGGCGGGTACCCAGCTTGGCTGGTACGGCCGGTACCCGCCCGGTCGATCCGAACTACACCCGCTCCCTCCCTTCCTCCCTCTCTCCCCGCCCTCACTACCTCTCTTCCTCCCTCCCCTCCCTCCCTACCTCCCTCCTCCCTCTCTCGCTCTCTCTCTCTCTCTCTCTCTCTCTCTCTCTCTTCTCTCTCTCGCTCTCTCTCTCGCTCTCTCTCTCTCTCTCTCACTCTCTCTCTCTCTCTCTCTCCTCCCTCCCCTCCCCTCTCCCCCCCCCTCCTCTCTCTCTCGCCTCTCTCTCTCCTCTCTCTCTCTCTCTCCCTCCCTCCCTCCCTCCCTCTCTCTCTCTCTCTCTCTCTCTCTCTCTCTCTCTCTCCATATTTCCATTTGATCGGGGTGGGTGTCGTTGATGCGCAAGCACCAGTGTCTGTGCCAGCGTGCACTTAGTGCAAATCTGTGCGTGATTTGGACATTATCCTTTTTTATCTATATATATATAAACTGCTGGACCTCATGCATAAACGATTTTGAATAGTTTTAATATAAATTTAATGGAAGCCATATGCAGCAAGGGCTTCCTGGTAAATTATTTTCAAAATTTTATTTCAACAATGTATTTTTATAACAGCTCTTTATACTAGTCGTACCTTTTCCCAATGATGTTCTACATTACTTCTCGGAACTTCTAAGTTTGATAGCTGAACAGGCTGATCATGGCATTTTGACATCTGATTTTCTAAAATACCGTTAGCCAACGCTGGACCTTTTTCTTGACCAATTTGATTGGAATGTTGATCTCTATCTGGCCACATTCTCACAAAATGTTACCATCTTTCGAGTAGTGGCAATATGCCCAAGATTAGTTATATATATATATATATATCTTTCCAATCATGACCATGTTTTGTTTTGTTTTTCAGGCTGTCATACAATTGCTAGGATGTGAAGATGGTAAGTATTTATTAGCAACACTAGGGAAACACTTTCTTCATTTATTGTATTCAATTGGCATGTGTAATATAAATTAGGTTACTGGTTAAATGATTCACATTATCATATAGTTTATTATCAGATACAATTATCAAGTAAGGATTCTTTGTTGTTGTTGTTGTTGTTGTTGTTGTTGTTGTTGTTGTTGTTGTTGTTGTTGTTGATGGTGGTGGTGGTGGTATTGTTGTTGTTGGTGGTGGTGGTGGTGGTGGTGGTGGTGGTGGTGGTGGTGGTGGTGGTGGTGTTGTTGTTGTTGGTGGTGGTCCTCTACATGACAATCTTATAAAGTTTGGTGTGCAGATCTGTAGTATTGGGCCAGAAGGCAGTCCTTTTCTGGGCAAAAAATAGACAGTGTTGCAATATGTGTTCGGCGATTTCCTCAGGAGCGCTGCAGCTGCAGCTTGGCGAGTGAACACGTCGACATTTTTTTATGGATGTGTGCATTGAGGCGGCCGTGCCCTGTTCTCGTTCTCGGGCGGACGAAAAACCCCACATGTTTCTGTCTGTCTAATAGATGGTAATCATAATGCTCGTTAACTTGTCTAGTTACGACTACCTTGGTGATAGTTTTGACTTCTTGAAAGGAGATCCCTCTCTGGTTGTTCCTGTTGGGCTCCTAGCTTTGCCAAAGTATCAGCACATTCGTTGCCTGGAATTCCGCAGTGTACAGGTATCCATTGTAGAATGATTGTCTTGTGTTTGGCCAAGGATAACAGCATATCTTCCTAAGGGCAGTAAGGATTATCGTCGGCACTCAATATAATGCAATGCGATTAATTAATACATTTTCATACTAATATTTACTTTTTAGGCTGGAGCCTAGTCGATGCATCCTGTTTACGTGTCATTCAAAAAGATGGAAATGTAGTCAAGCAAACTTGGGAGCAGGCTGAACAGATATGCGCACAGTAAGGCTTTCATACTTAGGCAATAGCGAAGATTAGGATAATATGATAATTGAGGGAACCTATCTATCAAAATCAAGTACGTCACTAGTTAGCTGGCATCACAATCATAATAACGTAGAGCTCCATCAACAGCACCCAGTCAAATTAGTTTCAAAATATTCAACGGAATGTTTATTAAATAGTGAAGCCATACAATTCGTACAACTTGAAGAACAATTAAGAGTTTATGACGGACTTACTTACGTCATCGTGACGCAATTTATTATGACGTCAGCCTGCATGTGGCATAGTTCATTATGATGTCATGTTTGATAATTAAACTGGATTCATCCATTGAGTAATGTAGCAACGCAATGCCACTACCTATACCCCAAACCACCAATTTGTCATTAGCGTAATAAAACCTGAGTTCTATTATCGAGGCAACGATCAATAATTGCCTTCTATTGTGGTAAAAAGACTTTAGGTATGTGCACTTTTTTCTTGTATTGACAGAGATAGCAAAACATATTTAAGAATCATTTCCGTATATTGTATTGAATCAACTACAGAACTTCTAAGATCACTACAATTTTGTTTATCGGGTTACGGTTTTGGGAGCAATTGCTGGAAGCACCAACTTTTAAAAAAAATTTAATTTTTAAATTAAATAGCCTCGAAGCTGTCGCTGCCATGACTTCCAGACAAGTTAATTTGAACACATTCGACGTCCTTCCCATATGGTTGTACTTGCAGTGAAATAAAGGCGCTGTCATCTGTGAAAGTGTTAACGATGCGCATATGAAATTATTACGAATGACACATGGTTATTTTAAAGGCGGGGCTGTTCCCACACCCTCATAAAAGTGGAACGGCTTCAGCACACACACGCACACCCCACCCCCACCCCACCAGCTCTGCCCACCCACCCGCTCATTCTTCCACCCATGTCAGAAAGTTTTCATCTATATTGATCTACAAGGTTGAGGTGCTCTTAAACTTTCTCTGCTCCGGAGTCTTATCAGCTTGATTATTCACACAAACATATTTATATAAATCAATGTTTGTGTAAGCTAGGCTAGACTCCTTTCATCTCATAGACACGATATCTGCATGCACCTCCCATTCCCCACAGGATTAACCTGACCAGATCCTTCTTCTTGGAAGACACCTTTTTGACCACACGTGCCAGGGAGAATTGACTCCCTCGTCACTGACAGAGCCACCACTAATGCCACAGCCAAAGAAACCCCCGTCACTTAAACCACCGCCAACACTACCGCCACAGGAACCACCACCACAGAGACCATGGTAACAGAAACCACTGCTACAGGAACTACTAGCACCTCTGCAACCGCCACGACTACAGTCACCGCCGCAGCACAGACAGCTTCTGCCGGAATGAATGTGCACATCAGCACACCCCTCCTCCACTCGGGCTGAAAAGGAAGTCGACAACAGGTAGAGGTAGATCGTACACCGACGATGGCAGGAATGGCCACTCCAAGCTCCAACCTTCCACCCGTAGACAGCGGAGATGAGACTGGCACCCCGACCGCCATGGAAAGCCCAGCCTTCTGGTTATGTTGAACTCAGACACACTGCCATGTCAGACATGTCTGACTGGACATATGCATCTCCAAAGAGACGGCAGACTGCTCCGGTCAGCAAATGATTGTGTGGGTGGGCCCCACCTCGCATCCAGGGGATGGCATTGCAAGCCCCGAGAACAGGACAGATACTCGAGAGTCATCCCGGAGGACTCACAAAGCGTGAACAACATCCACCATGGCAGACCTACCACGCTGGACTGGCCCCCTGGCCCACAGCTCGAGGGACTCGAAGGAGAGAATAGCTTGCGTGACGACCGGCCACATGATCCCCTCGGACGGGAACAGGCATGGAACGGCAACTGCCCAGCCATACCAATTCTGAAGGGCATCCTAATCTTTTTGCAGATCCTTCTCATCACCCACGGCTTTTAATTCTTTGTATATTTTGGTATCGTCTGCAAAGAGATATGTTGCTGCCTTCACAACATCTGGTAAATAATTTATGTAAAGAATGAATAATACCGGGCCTAATACACTAGCCTGTGGGATGCCACTTGTCACATGCTGGCTTTCTGATGAAACTCCATTGACAACAACTTTGTGTTGTCTGTTTGACAAGAAGTTTTCAATCCACGTGTTTATCTGTTGACCTACGCCATAACTTCTTAGCTTTCCTAGCAAACGGTGGTTTGGAACAGTGTTAAAGGCTTTCATTAAGTCCATGTACACTGTATTTATCGTTCCACCTTTGTCCATGATACAAGTCCAGTCCTCCATGACTTTCAATAACTGTATGGTAGTTGATCTTACAGGCAGGAATCCTGATTGGGATCTACTAAACAGATTATTTCTGGTCATGTGGTCCATAATCTTTGCTCTAACCAACTTCTCCATCAGGTTACATAAAACAATTGTCAAGCTAACCCGTTTCTAGTTATCAGATTCTGATTTATTTCACTTTTTAAAAAGTGCTGTAACATCAGCTGTTTTCCATGTTTCTCGTGCTATTCCCTCTATGACTGATTTGTTTAAGATCAGTGTCAGAGGTTCACAGAGCACATCTAATCCCTTTCAATATCTTCATCACTTTCTCCATTGTAAATATTACATCATGGAAATTTTCATTCAGTTGCTTACGTTCAAGCTCGTGTGTTTCTGTATCTGGTTCTTCCGTAAAAATCCATGTAAAGAAGTTAGACAGGGCATCCGCTTTCTCTTTATCTGTGCTAGCAGTCTTTATTCCCCCATTTCCGGTTACTTTTAACTCTGCAATTTCTGTTTTCATTAGAGTTTTGAAATTTACATATTTCCAAAATATCTTAGGATTCCTCTTTGCATTTTTTGCTATATATTTTTCCTAATTGGCTTTTCTAACTAATTCTTTGACTTTAATTTTAGCATACTCTTTATGTTTCTTTTCATCTCTTGTTTCCATAAAGCGCTGCCAACTATGGTGTTTCTTTCTTATCTTTTTCATTAACACCTTATTCAAACAGGTCAACTTGTGTTCTTTGTTCCTACATTTATCATTCAATCGTGGTATATTCGATCTTGTGCTTGGTTACACTTTACCATAAGAATTTTCAGTGCATCGGTAGGATTTAACCCTTTCAGTTAGGTTTCCCAGTCAATATTCAGATCCTTCTTCATCATCTCATAGTCTCCTTTGAAAAGGTTTCTTCTTCCTTACTATGTGTAACTTCTATATGCTGTTCATATACCAGTGTTATGAATGGATAGTATCTAAATGCTCTTAATAACTTAACAAAGTCTTGAGTAATTGTTTTAGCGGGAATGAACTAATATTGTCGGGTGTGCGTATTGTCTGGTATGTATTTCTGTTCTATCATGATTCAATTATCTTTTTCGCCAACTTCTGCCGAAAATTACTACGCCAATGGCCAATCAATACTCAGGAGATTCTTTTCTTGGTCTTGTATTGAAGGAGATCTGGCGAGACACGAATGTAATCAGCCACTAGATCTTTTCTCGATCTCGTATTGAAGATCATACGAGACACGAATGTACTGAATGGTCTACTGTGCTTATACAGTGGTTCTCCAGACAGTGGTGGAATCTAGGTTTTATCATCATCATCATCATCATCATCATCATACGAATGCCTCTCCATCACTAAAGCATCAATCAAATGTAGATTTCTTCTCGGCACATACACCTCACAAGCAAATAGAAGCAGATTTAACCAACACAATGTGAATGCGGATTGCCCATTGTGTAAAGATGGCACAGAAGACCTAATACACTTCATCTCTAGATGTTCATGTCTCGGACACATCATGAAGCTCTTCACCATGATGTTACATCAGATGCGACAATGTTCACCCAGCTCGTGCTTGACTACTCAGGAGTTTCCTATTTACATGAGTCTCTCATACCACATCTAGAAAGCCTGGATAGTGGCTTCTACTATGCCTTGCACCGTGAAAGGACGTTACTACAGAAACAACTGAGTACTGAAATAACTACTACTACTACTACTACTACTACTACTACTACTACTACTACTACTACTACTACTACTACTACTACTACTACTACTACTACTGCCGTTTTTTGATCCAGTCAATTCCCAGTAGGCCTCCACTTTGTCTTATACATCTACTGACGTCTTGGCCACGAAGACGCTTCAGGAAGAGGAGGTGGTGCACACATGTATATTAAAGAAAATCGCCAATTCACTGAGCGTGATGATATTTCTCATATAGAATGATACATTCAAGTAATATTTATCGAAATCCAATTACCAAAAGGCAAAAACGGGATTATAGGTACAATTTATAAATCACCCAAAGGCGATAAGGAATGTCTAATTGAAATACTAGGAAAAACTTTGGAAACTATTCAGAAGGAACAAAACACTCTACCTTATGGGTGACTATAATATTGACCTGATGAGACAAGCTTGCTTTCACACACAAACTTTTACAAACTTACATAATGCTCATTCATTTTATCCAAGCATAACTAAACTGACTAGAATAGGTGATGTTTCGGTCACGATTAATTAAAATATATTCAGCAATAACATTAATTTCAGTAATAAAACAGAAGAAGGATTTCTCATAAGACACATCAGATCACCTACCAATGTTTCTTCTTCCAATATATGCAAACACATGTCACTAATACTGTTCGCTGAAAAAACCAATGCCTTTTGCCCTGACGAAGATATAATTACTTTATACAAAAACGTATATGAGTAAATGGAAGAAATTACTAACTGGTTTTCATTAAATAAGCTGTCATTAAATGTGGATCAAACACATTATATGGTTATTTTCAAAACTAGAGAATAAATAAATAAAGATATTCCAAAAATTTATATCAACAAAAAAGAAATATCGCGTATCTTCAATAAAGATCAAAATCCTTGCTACTTTTGACATAAAATGACGCCTAGAAAATATAGAATTCATGTGATATTAGGAATGTGGTAAGATCAGCAGTTGTGGTTACTAGATTTCTTATAATATCTACCATTCTCTATTTTCATTGGCTTGTACTGGAGAATTTATCCAATCAGAGAACTAATATTTCTCTTCAGAAAAAATTAATAATGGAATAGTGTTTACGCTCGCATTGCACATTAATTTTATAATGCCGACCGACATTAAATGATCCAAAATGGAATCAGAATTAAAATGAGCTAAAGCACTTCTTATGTTGGCGAGCCACTGGCTCTTTTGCGATTGGAGGCGCCATGTTCTCACAAGATCTTGTACGTTAATGGGAGTTTGTTATCAAATGGGTATGGATCAGACCTAAAGTACAATACTTAGTTCCTATCGTGCAATGATAATATATAATATTCAGAGTACCGAGTCCAGAATATTGATTCGAGTACCCGCTCTAATTAAAAACAATCTTTTGCGTTTAGAGGCGAATCACGTGAGTTATATCTTCTGGACGCCATTTTATGTCAAATTCAGGATTCATTTTGATTTAATAAATGATCTTTATTAATCGATACGCAATATTTAGAAGCTCCAATTTAATAATTAAACTTCCGCGATTATGTTTTGAGGTATACATTAAACATACTGTACCATACCAAAATGGGATCAATTTCCGTGGTATCATTTTTTTTACGAAACTTGACCAAAAAAATGTGCTCAAAGAATGTGCTCGATTATAGGATGCTCCCCTTCCTAGAACATGTAATATGACCCCAAAAATGCGTCCTTTAGTCAAATTTTAACGGTAATCTGAATCCTGCTGAATTTATACTAAATCAAAGCAGAGACTACGAATTATTTCCTGTGAACATAGACAACAGTGTTGGCAGGGGTATGATTTTATATACAGATCGTTCACTACAGGCTAAGGAAGTATACATGGAAATTAAATTCGAGGAGAACATTTTTGTTAAAGTTGACCTGAACAATTAAGCTAGACTACTAATTGGACTCATATGTAGATCTGACAGTGGGACAGAAGAGAATAATGCTAACCTGAGAAAACTGATATCAGAAGCAGTAAATAAGGGATTCTCACACATTCTAATTATGGGGGATATGACCTACCCAAGTATTAACTGGAAATCATGGGAGTACTAGAGGTGACAATACACAAACACCAGAACATATGTTTATAGAATGTCTACGGGATAACTTCTTAGTTTAACATGTTAACAAACCTACAAGATGGAGAGGGTCAGAACCCCCTCATATATTGGACCTAATTTTAACAAATTAAGAGCAGATGATAACTGATTTAGAATATGTAAGCCACTAGGAAAAAGTGACCACTGTGTACTTCAGGTCCAATATAATTGCTACACAATACTTAAAGACAGTACATTGCAAAAAAAATCTATATGATAAAGCAAACTTTGAATTAAGAATGAGCTACATCAGCCCAATGGGACAAATTTCTCGGGGTTTCAGAAGATATAGACACTATGTAGAAATTATTCCATTCGAAAATTATGGAGATCGAGAGTAAATATGTGCCAAGAAAGAAAACACGAACGTCACAAAGCAGCATGGGCAGCATTCCCTTAGACAAGAAAGTTCTAAAAACCATAAGAAGGAAAAATGTTCTATCAAGACAGGCAATTGCAACGGGAAATGTTAAAACCAGGCGTGAATATAACAGAGTTAGGAATAAAGTTAAGAGCATGATAAATAAACTGAAAAAGCAATTCGAGATAATGACCAAACAAAAGCACAAATCCTTGCCACTTACTTCAGCAGCGTCTTACGAATGAGCCGAGACAAGACATTCCAGCACTACCACTGAGAGAAACGTTACATACCATGAAATTATTAACTATAACCAGAGAAAATGTGCAGAAGGTGTTACAGAAACTAAAAATTGACAAATCATCAGGCACGGACAACCTCCACCATACAGTGCTAAAAGAAACAGCTGAATACATATCCATTCTGCTTACTATAATATTTAACCAATCATTAAAGACTATGAAAGTGCCAGAAGACTGGAAAACAGTGAAGATCAGTGCAATATACAAGAAGGGAAATAAGAGACTAGCAGGGAATTACAGACCTGTCAGTCTTACATCGATTGTATGCAAGATAATGGAAACCTTAATTCGAACCCATATCACCGAGTTCATGAAAGCTAACAGCTATCTCACAAACAGGCAATATGGCTTCATATCAGGAAGGTTAACATCACTACAGCTGCTAGCAGTAATGGATCAATGGACAGAAGCACTAGATAAAGGAGTATCAATAGAATGCATATATATGGATTACCAAAAAACCATTCGACACAGTTCTGTACAAACGCTTAGCCAGTAAACTCAGAACATATAATATTTCAGACCAAATATGTGGATGGACAGAAGACTTTCTGTCAGGAATGGTACAGCAAGTGGCAGTTAATGGAGAGTGTTCACACTGGATGAATGTAACATCTGGCATCCTGCATGGTTCGTTACTTGGACCATTACTGTTTGTGATCTCTATAAATGACTTGCCAGATATAGTTAAGTCACAAATATACCGCTTTGCCAATGATACTAAGATATTTAACACCATTGCCAGTCTATATGATGAGGATATCCTGCAGCAAGACCTAGAAAACTATCCACTTGGAGTGAAACATGGCTACTAAAGTTCCGCCCTGATAAATGAAAACATATGCACTTTGGCCAATCTGACAGCAACGAGTACATCTACACTCTTCAAGGTAAACCCTTACAAAATGCTACCCAAGAGAAAGATATTGGTGTAACCATAGCCTCCAGCCTAAGTTTCGATCAACATATTAGTGAGAAAGTAAATAAAGCTAACTCAATGTTTGCCTTACTAAGAAGAACTTTCCAATACATGAGCTTGCGAGAACTTTATCCCATTATACAAGACATTCCAGTACTATTAAAGATGTAAATAAAGATTGCAATAAAGGGAAGGAAAACAGAGCCTTGAGGGAAAGAAGAATGGGGGAAATGAAATGCTTTTATACAAATGCTGATAGTCTTCCTAGCAAAATGGAAGAGTTAAGAGGAAGAGTGCAGAGTTATGACCCACCGCTGAGCATTGTGGGAATAACAGAAGTCTACCCGAAAAATTACAGATTTGCCCCAACACCGGCAGAACTACAACTTAAAGGATATGAACTCTTTCTATACCATGTAGATGCGAGCAACAAGAGAGGCGTATCTTTGTATATAAAAGAGGAGTTAGAAGCAGTCGAAATTACAATGTAAAGCAGCTTTGAGGAGATTACATAGGTGAAAATAAAGCTAAGCAGTTCTGAAAATTTACTGGTTGACTGTATGTACAAAAGCCCAAATACAACCACAGAAAACGTATGTGAGCTGAGACAGATTATAAAAGAGGCTTGCGGTCTAGAAAATAAATTCAGTCATCTGTTGATAATGGGAGATTTCAATTTCCCTGGTATAGACTGGAAAACCTGGATGTCATATGATGCTGAAGGGGACAAATTCATTGAAAGCATAAGGGATAGGTATTTATGCCAAGCAGTAACGAAGCCAACACGCATAAAGCTTAACAACAAAACAAATATTTTAGACCTTATTCTAACAAATGAAGAATTAATTACAGACAAAGAATACCTGAGCCGATTGGACTAAGTGACCACTCTGTACTAGTCTACAGTCTACACCTACCACCAGTATATAGAGGGAGATCATAACAATCAAAGGGGGTGGAACCATTTTAAAGGTGATTATATCTCAATGAGAAAAGAACTGAACATAGATTGGGAAGCAAAATTAAAAGGCCTAAATGTTACAGACGCACTAGACACATTTATGGAAGCATACAATAGTGCCCAGGAAAAACATATCCCAAAAAACAGAAACAGAATTGGGATGGTAACTGAACAAACAAACAACTGCCTGGATGAAAAGCTCCTAAAAAGATATGGAAAACACACAGGTGCTGGCAGAGGTTTATGGAAACATGCAGCAGTCAAAAGCATAAACAGTACACCAAAATAAGAAACCAAGTAAAGAACTTAGTGAGGAAGGCAAAACGAGAAAAGGAGAAGGAAATAGCTATGGATGCGAAAAGAAATCCAAAGAAATTATGTAAACTCAAAACGGAAAATGAAAACAGGAATTGCTGAGCTGAAAACTATTGAGAATGGAGTGCTGGAAGACAGTGAGATGGAGTGCTGGAAGACAGCTAGTAGCAATAAAGACAAAGTAGATGGGTTGGCAAACTTGTTCACTACTGTATTCACTAGTGTATTCACCAATGAGCCATTGGGGACTATAGCAAAAAATGTACACAAAGGAAATAAAGGATGAATTCCAAGACACACTAGCTACAGAAAAAGAAGTGCTTAAGTTATTAACAGGAATTCAGAAGAAGGATGGAATCCATCCTAATGTTCTTAAAGAACTGCAAGATGTGCTTTACAGACCCCTGCAACTGATATTCAACAGATCTATATTAGAGGGGCAAGTACCAAGTACCTGGAAAACTGTAAATGTGACAACAATCTTCAAAAAGGTCAACAAGTCAGATCCAGGAAACTATAGACCGGTGAGTCTGACAAGCGTCCTGTGCAAGCTAATGGAGAAGTTGGTTAGAGCCAAAATTGTGGATCATATGATTAAGAATGGGCTTTTTATCAAACAACAGTTTGGATTTTTATCCAGAAGGTCAACTACCTTGCAACTGCTTAATGTAATGGGTGAGTGAACCCAGGTCCTCGACCAAGGAGGAAAAATCAACACCATATATATGGATTTTATGAAAGCCTTCGATACGGTGCCACACCAACGACTACTAAGCAAGTTAAATAGCTATGGTCTGAACAGTCACATAATTAAATGGACTGGAAACTTCCTGTCACAAAGAACACAAAAAGTGGTAGTAAATGGAGTAAATTCTGGAACCAAAGATGTGACAAGTGGAATTCTACAAGGTAGTGTCCTAGGACCAATATTGTTTGTAATGTAAATAAATGACTTGCTGGAAACTGGGAACACAAGGGCATACTTATTCGCAGATGACACAAAGCTGTACAGTGAGATTAAAGGACCAGATGATGAAATAAAACTGCAAAATAACTTAAACTCACTACAAAAGTGGACAGACACTTGTCTACTAAGATTTCTTCAGGACAAGTGTAAGATAATGATGGTTCAGAGTGGAAGGTCGACAGTTGAGAAAGATAGAACCCACCACTTATAGAACATGAAGGGAGAAAAGGTTATTCTTGACAATGTGGACAACGAACAGGATATAGGAGTGGCTGTCAACAAAATCATAACCTTTAAAGCCCATATGCAAGCACAAGTGAATACGTCAAACGGCATCATGGGCCTAATTAGAAGATCTTTTACATACCTCAATGAAAAGATGTTCAGTTGCCTGTTCAAAGCACTCGTGAGACCATATCTGGAGCATGCAGTGAGTGTATAGGGTCCACATACAAAGAAAGGTATCTTAGTGCTCGAAAATGTGCAGAGGGGAGCAACAAAATTAGTCCCCTCCCTCAAAGAGCTAGATTACCTGGAAAGACTAAGAAGACTAGCACTCCCAACATTCAGATACAGACGCATGAGAGGAGATATGATAGAGACCTTTAAGATCCTGAGAAATATATATGACCCAGAAGTAACCGTAAATATGATGGAAACTGTCAAAGAAAGTATCACGAGAGGGCACAATTGGAGATTTCTTAAGAAGGGATGCAGACTGGTTATCAGGGAGTATTCATTCACCAGCAGAGTAGTTGACCTATGAAATAGCCTACTGGAAGCTGTAGTAAACTACAAAACTGGGGTTTTTTTCTGTTTGAGGTAGGACTAGACAGATTTTGGGAAACGCTGGAAGCAAAGTACGACTTTACAATGGAAGTCACATCGCCAGGAAGTCACGTGTGTGAGTCGTACCCAGCAGTGACAAGAGAAGAGGTGGGCATAAATGCTATACAGGCCTGAGTCCATAGAATCATCCTAAGTAATCCTAAGTACG
This sequence comes from Chaetoderma sp. LZ-2023a, assembly GCA_034401795.1. Classification (NCBI taxonomy): domain Eukaryota; kingdom Metazoa; phylum Mollusca; class Caudofoveata; order Chaetodermatida; family Chaetodermatidae; genus Chaetoderma; species Chaetoderma sp. LZ-2023a. Next base: position 80,942,377 of record CM067372.1, read on the forward strand.
ACATTAGTAAGAATTCATTTAGACTTTGCGAGCTGTGTATGGGCACCATTTAGGATAAAACACATTGAACAAATAGAAAAAGTACAATGACAGGCCACCAAGCAACTGCTGGGTATAAAAGATCTTCTGTATCAGGAAAGGCTACGTAGATTATAGCTCCATCACTAAGTTATAGAAGGACATGATTGAAGTCTATAAAATACTGCACGGGCAATATGACTGTGAAGCAGCACCTATCCTCAAGCTGTGGAAGGACATAGCACCGCCCTCAGGGACTCGAGGTAATCAGAACAAACTCTTCCCACAAAGAGCGAAAACTGGATTACGAAAAAATGTGTTTGCATTAAGAGTGGTAAATCTCTGGAATAATCTGCCTGATAGCGTTGCATCTGCACTGAGTGCAAATAGCTTCAAGAACAAACTCGACAAACATTTGGGAAAATCAAGATTTATTATATGTAGACTTCAAAGCCCCAATCACCGGAAGTACCAACCCAGTGAATGTTTGGGACAATGAAGACCTCGAGTCCAACGAAGAGGAGCCGTGAAGATCCTGTGTTGGAAATCAACCCTAAGTTATCTAAGTTATATGTGTATAAGGTGTCTGGCAATACAATAGACATTGCCTTCGGCGGACAACCTAGTTCAATCCATGACTTATATATATTTTGTTACTTAATAAATAATATTGAATTTTGAATCTTACGGTTGATGCACCAATCCTCACAAGAAGTGAGGGATCTACATCGTCAAGTCAAGTCATGTATGGATGTGATGGATGTCCAACTGACGGAGAAACCGCAGAAAATAAGAAAGATAGCAAGAGCTCGCTGAAAAGAATGCAATGACGGTTAGCTGCCAAAGAAAGAAACAGTCTCCATACTACCATAATGGATGCAGGACTAAAGGACAGGAATTGCATGTTTAATGCAATAAAGTGACTATGAAATGATAAACCAGTTCAAGCCGCATCTGTTATTTTCCCAGGCCAAACAGACGACAATACAGAATCTGAACTATGGGCATCCTACTTTGAAGGCCTTGTTACTCCTAGGGATGAGCCGACATACGACAGTGAAATGAGAGACTCGCTAGAGCTCAGGCGCTTGCTCCTGGAATTAAGCACATCCACAGCGCAGCCCTTGCCACCAATTAGCATTGAAGAAACTGCACGTCATGTCTCTAAGCCCAATCATAAAAAAGCTGCTGATATAATCAAAATTACGGCTGAACACCTGCTGTTCTCCTCTCATGAAATATTTGAAGTTCTTACAATTACCATCAACAAAATAATAGCTAGAGGTGAAATACCAGACGTGATGAAAACCGGTCTTGTCACTCCAGTGCCAAAAAGGGCAAATCACAGCACCTACCGGACAACTACAGAAGAATAACTGTGGGGTCAGTCCTGGGAAAAGTTGTGGAGAAAGAAATTGTGCGGCAGATAAGCCCTATACATAACCAAACCAAGAATAGGATGCAGTTTGGTTTCACAGAAAAGTGTTCATCTGTAAATGTTGTATTCGTGCTTATTGAGACGGTTGCTGAGGCCATCGACACAAAAAGCCACCAATACATCACATTCTTAGACGCAAGCCAGGCTTTCAACCTCGTAAATCATCCTAGCTTATTGAATTCTATCTACAATGAAGGCACAGTGGAAAGCTATGGAGTGCAATCAATAGCATGTACACCGGTATCAGTGCAGCTATCAAGTGGAATGGTGTGTTGTCGAGAACGTTCACCGAAGGCCAGGATATCAGACAGGGAGGTGAATCATCTACTGATTTATTCAACAGTAGGAGTAATGGACAGCCTGATAAACTCGAATCTTATCCATCAACATTCCGAGTCAGTACAGTTCCAACTGGAGCCATCATGTGTGCTGATGATTTGGCACTAGTTGCAAGAACACCACATGATATGAAGCCACTACTACTACTACTAGGCTCAGCTTGATGCACCAAGTGTATGATATCTATTCAGCAGTACAAAAACCACCACCATGGCAATCAGAGGCACCCAGGTGGCCAAACTCTTTCTTAATGGCAACCCACTTAATGCTACACAAGAGCAAAAGCACCTAGGCATCATCAGAAATCCATCATGCTCAAACAAACAGACCATAGAATGCAGAATTAACACAGCCAGGCGAGCTGCATATTCCCTTATGGGGGCTGGTCTACATGGCTTGAATGGCCTCAACCTGGTGCTGTCCAAGCACATCTGGGACATATATGTAACACCAATCTTATTATATGGACTAGAAGGGATGATCCTAAAGAGAGCAGAGATCGATAAGCTCGAGGAGTTCTACCGGATGAATCTGAAATATATACAGCACCTCCCTGTTACGACTGCAAATGCTGCTATCTACTTACTGTTAGGAGTCCTTCCGATTGAAGGCCAACTGCACAAGCGGATCCTGCTTTTCCTAGTAAATATGCTGCATAGACAGAACTCCGTAGAGAAAGAACTACTCGTTAGGCAACTTGCTGTGAAGACCCTTTCATCGTATAGCTGGGTGACTATGGTCAGATACATTCTACATCAATATAGTCTGCCATCAGCATTCAGTCTTCTGAACAACCTACCTGGCAGGGGAAGATGGAAGGTGCTGATGAATGCACATATCAATGCATACTGGGAGGGAATTCTAAAAGAAGGGGCAGAGTGAAGAAAACCCTAGAGTACCTGGACATAGATGGCTGTCGCATCGGTCACCCACATATGGCATGGGAAAGCTGCAAAACCGACAAAGTATCAGTATACAAGGCCACTGTGCACGTTAGACTCTTGGTCCAGCGATACCACCTCCTCGGTGGACTCTCCAGGAGCAGATCGGCATCTACTGTGTGTCCTCTCTGTAAACGGGATAACGAGTCTTTCATTCACTTCCTGTTGGTATGCCCTAGGCTCCAGTCAGCCAGGAAGAACCCGCTGGAGAAAATTCAATGCCACTTGCATCAGCTTGGGCTTATAGCAACAAATGCCAACTGCATACAGGCTATACTCGACAGCAGCAAACTTAATGTCCAGCAGGAAAACGTTCAGACTATGACCAAACTCATGAAGGAGTCCATAGACGTCTGATACACGCTGCACCTGAAACGGACAGCGATCATGAAGATCCCTGACTCTCTGCAGGGAAAGCTGGTATGCTGAATCTACAGGCATCCCCATGACAGTCTGATCCAGATTACTTACAGATTATGTACACATCAAGGCAACAGACTTTTGATAGCAAGCAAGTCGTGACAGTCTACATATCGTGTTCTTCGGTAGTGGTATTCGCGTTTATTAAACAATACGTATTGAAATAATATTCGGTATCTACTCCTAACGGAGGTTCGTCTAAAGGATATTAATTTTCACGTTCAAGAGACGGGATCTACACAAGAAAGAACGTCAGGTCAACATCATCTGGCAACCGTGTAAAGCGCTTTATTCGAAACTGAAACTAATTTTATCTGCACAGGTGTCGTTATTTTTATTTACCTAAAAGTGATATACTGGTGTATAAGCTACCTCGGAGTTACGGCGTCGCAAAGAATTATGGGTAATGTCAAAGGTCAAAGCACATAAACAAACCTCTCGAGTCTGACAGCTCTGCGGTTATGAATGCTACGCTACGAATTTTCCTCATCCATGCGTGTTTTATGGTGTTCTTATGTGTGAACTTCTTAGGCCAGTTAGGGGCAGCTTGATATGGAATCATATCAAGATATTTATGCAGCAGAATTAGAAAATCAGATAATATTTACGCAACTGGAGGCGGAAAACAACGCAGTCAAGGGCATTCGCCCCGGTGCCAATTCGGCCCATTTTTCGCTGTTCCGATTAGAAGTGGATTCACACTTGTGTATTTTGCATAAATTCAATAAATAAATGTAGTTATTATATGTATTTTAGAAGTACAATTACAATATGCTTATTTTTAAGTCTATGTAATGTCAGCGATTACGTGAGACTGGCGGCGTAGGCCTACACACGTACACCAGCTTCATAGTTAGGCCTATATAGTTAGTGTGTATGGTACTACGCATACTTGGGTTTTACAATTTCATTGTTCTAATATACCCAATTTAGCACTATATAATTCTCTAGTCTCCTAAAGGCACTATTAGGCTACCTAATGTAATCATTCAATGTAATACATGCGCGTAGATTGCGCTATTCATTGATAAAGGAATTATCCCAAACAGAGTATAATTATGTTTATCATATTATCCATAAATAAACATCAGTCAAACAAACCACTCAGGCCGGAAGCCAGGGCAGGACCGGTGCACTATGTAATATTACCCCCAATCAGGCAGCCATGGCAGGGCAAGCAATCACGCAGCAAGGGCAGGGCAGGCAGGCAATCATGCAGCCAGGGGAGGGCAGGCAGGCAGCCAGGATATGGCAGGCAGCCAGCCAGGGAGGGCAGGCAGACATGGCAGGTAATCAGACAGCCAGATCAGAGCAGGCAGGCAGGCATCAATGGCATGGCCAGTGAGTGGGTGGGTGGGTGAGTGAGTGAGTTGGTCAGTGGGTGGGGTTGGTCGGGTCGGGTTGGTCTGTGAGTCGGTCGGTCTCTGAGTTGGTCGGTCTTTGAGTCGGTCAGTCTGTGAGTCGGTCGGTCTGTGAGCTGGTCGGTCTGTGAGTCAGTCGGTCGGCAGGCCAGCCAGTCATGTACTCTATTGGTTAGTCGATCACTCACTCATGCATTTAGGTTACTTGGTAGCCCAAACCGCCCCATACACGACGCCACTGCAATTGTGCGTATATATACCTAATTGATTGGCCGAACGATCGCATGGCTGGCTGTAATTGAATGGAATTGAATCCAACTATTGATTGATTCATTTCTTTATTCTTTAATCATTGATTGACTTGTTGATCCTTTGGTTGCTAGATTGTTTATGTACATGGGTGATCAGTAATCGCATTGGTCTGACAAATTATTTGAGTGGCAGGAGGCAGTGTCGGGAGGGTGGGAGTTAGATCTTCCCAATAGAAATCTTTGAAGATTAAGCTCGATCTGAGAATCCTTCTAATACTTTAATTGTAGAGTTTATACATAGGGTTGCTCTTAAAATAAAATTAAAACAATGCACCACAACATACCATAATTCACCCTAATTTTGTTTACAAATTTGGATTTTTCAAACCCAAAAAATCACTGGATTGCCATTGTTGGAGGGGGTATAGTCTGTGTGGGGTGGGTCGGTATCATGAACGTAAATTAAAAAAATAAAATACTTGTTTTCAGAACCTTACAAGTTCGTTTATTGGATTTAACACAGACACCATACAAGGACAAGTTGGCTTTTAAATTTTCGAGATGCTTGCCATATACATAGGCGTAGTGGAGGGGTGGGGGTGCTAGCAACCCTTCAGATTTTTTTCTCTCGGTGTATTCTCCGTAGTGCCCATTAGGTTTCGGTCATATAGTTTAGCGCCATCAACCCCTCCCCCCCCCCCCCACCCCAACCCACCACGTCAAAGTACGTTCCTACACACCTATGAATGTAGGCGCTATATATGATATGTGATATAAATTTCCAAAAGGTTATAGCAGCCAACTGCTATTGGGGGGAAATGGGTTAAAACATACAGCCAAACATGAGGTTTTTTTTTTAAAGATTTAATAACAAATATTTACGTTCTTGACACCCCGGCCGTGGCTATTGGGGGGGGGGGGCTGCGTGTTGGGGGGGTCGACGCGCTAACCGCCGAGGCTGCTAATTATATATAGATAAAAAATAATAGTTACAAACTGTTGATTTTGTAGGGTTTAATCAATATGGGTATGAAATAAAAAAAAAAGAATACCCGGCGACAGTCGCTGGAATTAAACATAGCAGTACTACATATTATATAGGCTAACTATATAGGGCATATACGAAAATAGGGTATTTCGTGCGATTCGTGTTAGCCATATGAAATTTCTTTTATAAACACGCAGTGATTATTACGTAAGAATATTATCTTTATGAAGCGAGATGTTTGTAAAAAGTTTATTTAGCTGAAAACGCCGTAAAAGCTATGTGATTATTACTAAGCGAAGGCACACAAAGTGGTTTGTTTATGTGCTTTGACCTTTGACCCGACGTTTGCTGCACATGCGCATTCAGAACTCCGAGATAGCTTATTTTATGTTTTGGCAATGTAGCTCAAAACTAATCGGCTAATCTTGATTCTAACCCCTGGGATTCTATTTTGCCACGAAATCTGGTAAAGACACTAAATACCATTCAAGATTGTTTATTAAATAATTTAACAATTCAATACAGGCATCCAGTGATCCACAAAAGCGGCCCAATGCCTATGATGCAGTGAACCCTTGACATATAATATAAATTTATAATATGTTTATACGTATAAGTTATAACATTTATATACATGTACATGGATGTTTCATATTTATATTACAAATCTCGTAGCGTACGATACAATACATGTATGAATTATGTTTTCATTTAAACAAATTACGAGTGGCGACATGACTTATGACAGAACATTTTACATAAAGTGGGTGGTGGTGGGGAGAAGGCGGTGGAGGGAGTGGAGTGACCGAATACAGTCGATAACAGCCGCGGTCGAAAAGAGCCGTCAGTAGACCCAAAACAGCCGCCGGTATATCGATAACAGCCGCTGCTGTGTGTAGTATGTCTATGTCGTGTCTAGTTATTTTATCATCTAAGATTATAATTATGTTTTTACTGTGAGAATTATATTATTTGATAATTTATTACCGTCAATAATATTTGTTTCTTTTTTTCAGGCGGTGGTTAATTCGATGCCCGCGTACCACTCTGGTAGGGCCTACTACCATGGATATGTAATCCATAGACACATAGGTTTGTAAATTGCAAAGTTTTAGGAATGGATGAATACAGTTTTTTGTTTTGCCCCGCTCATCTCTAGTTAAGCAGCTTAAGCTCCACCCACACTTTGCCAGTATTAGGATCGATCGATCTATGCACTCCCTGAATCTCTATTTCCTGAAAACTGCAGGTAAGCTGTTTACTATTTTGAAACTAAGTTGACTGGGCACTGTTGTTGTAGTAAAGACATACAATTCATAGGCTACAATTTGGCGCCAGTTGATGGACAATTAAGCATTTATGACGGAATTAATTATGTAATTTATGACGTAATTGATTGTGACGTCACAGGTCGATAGAGTGTAGACTTTTATAATTTATTTTTGATGTTCATATATTAACATACGTTCATATTACGATTTTGAATGATTTATTAATAGGTCTATTGTAGATAACATGCTCCTAAAATTATGAATGTGGGCGTGCAAAAAAAGTAAACAGATGTTAACTAGACTGCTTCATCATCTACAACGGCATCAGCTACTTCATCATCCACTTTTGCTGCTTAGGGAACAAATGTGGGGGTGGAAAGATAGTGAACAGGTGTTATTTTGAAACTAAAGACATTATTACATGACGGGATGGAGAGAAAACCCCTTGAAAATTAATATATTAGAAGCCCCGCGTGTCTGATGTCGCAATAATAAGGGAGATAAATCTGGATGGTTTATTTCAATTGTCACTAAACCTATCGGGAGTAATCTCCCTTATTATTGATACATCGAAATGACTGCGGTTTCTAGTTGGTAATTAAAATGTGTTCATCTTTGTAGGTGCATAATGTCACTATGTACATCACATATATGGTTATGACTTATTATTGCTGTGAGTTTGCGTAAAAATAGGTGATATGAGATGCTTGTTACGAATATTAGTGTAATGAATTGGCATGCGGAAGTCAAAACCACGTAGGCCTACTGATCCGGCGTATCGGAAGTACCAAACTGAAACATATATGACAGTTACGTTTTCTCACGTATATACAATTTCAAGCTCATGCATACACGCACGCATAGATTATTATAAATATTTTTACAATATGTGATGCGGTGTCTGTTCATCTTATAAGCAGAGGCCTATATATATGATTATGATAACAATATCCTATGTATGGGTGTTTATTATTGTTGCGAGAGAGAGAGGGGGGGGGCTGGGGCGGATTTTAAACAAACTATATTAATAGTAGGAACCTTTGCGTTGCGTATGCTAATTCTTATTGAAAGTCGCATAGAAATGTTTTTTGAGAACCAACAACCACTCAAGTGTTCCACTAAATTTAAGAACCATCAGAATTCAACATATGTCGTACAATCATGTTGCTGCCTCATGTAAACACGTTTTAGCAGTTTTTACAGTTAGCTAATTAACCGCCAATACTTAAGATCCACCATCATCATACATTAGATTTATTTAGATTCGGGGTTCCCGGACAGTAGAGCTGGGCGGTCTGACGGTAGTACCGTGAGGACCGCGGTATACCGTGAACCGATACCGTGACCGTTGACATTTCCAAATACTGTGAATACCGTCCATAATGTTTGAGCAATATTTGAGAAATATATTCATAAAATCTGACTTGACCAAGGGTAAATAAGTGCTAATAGTGCCAAAACTACAGGCATCCCTAACTATTAGCCGAGTTCAGGTGAAAGGGTTGTTGTAAAAACAAACGTCAAGACGTAAATTACAAAATAATGACAGGCAGAATTGTATGCCAAACGTACGTCTTGAAAGTCTCACGGTAAAATTGCTTTATTTAAAACATCTAAACTCATTCTCTGGCCGTCCGCCGGTAGTAATTACACTATAATATATTCCCTATTCCCGTTTCTATTATTTGTAATTTATTACTCCAAGCATTTTGTCACCGAACAAACACGCTAGAATAACAAAATAACATACAAACTGCGTGCTATTCAAACACAACAGCGATCTCGGAAAGATGTATCTGATTGGTTGTTCATGAACTAGACCGTGGGAAAATACATTACTATGCTGAATTTATCAATGAAAATTTACTAAAACGTAGTATTTGCTCGCGCCGTTTTGATCATGTGCTAATTTATTAACAACGAGCAGCGTTGAAGTTGTTATTTTTTATTTTTCTGGCTTGTTTTAAGAAATTTCTTTACGGATTAAATCCAGTTTAAGTAACGACACCTAAAAATTAATGTTTTAGTTTTTGTAATTCATTTTTCAACTGGCTACACGTCGGAAGTTCGCGGAAATAGCTTTTTACACGGATTGTTCACGTGAAGCATGGCGAGTAACGAGTCTGCACATCGGGTACTCGGTAATTATCAGAAGCTTTGGAATCGGCTATATTCAATGTCGCGTTATATGTATGTGTATAGGCCTGTTTTCGCGAGTAACAGAATATACGACTCCAACAGAAATAAAAGCGTACAACACTCGCCCCGTTTAAATAATCGCAGATTTTGTCTGGACTCTGTTTATCAAAGCGCTCGACTGCCAAAATAAAATTTACCGTTTGCTGGTCGCACGCATTAATAGCAAGAACAATCCAGATTGAAAATAGTGCACCCCAATGTCTTAAACAGCGGGTTATAGTTAGCGAGTCGACCACACCCTTTGACTGATATTCCCGTGAATGATATTACGTCAATAAAAATAGTGACCTAATAAAATCGTGAAACTAAACAGTCGCAATAGCCATGTATTTCTTCTCTAAATCAGGAAGCCGATTTATTTATTTTACCTATATTTACCGTTGATTGGAGATGGAAGTGAAAAGGAAATGGAAAAAATTGTTCTAATTTCGTGGCATGCCTCAAGCTCAGATGACGGTATACCGTGGTACCGAGGTATTTTTTCATGGTACCGGTACCGTCATGTAAATATCAATACCGGACAGTGATGTGAATAGGAAACTGTATGAACGTTTTTAAGAACCACCATGCGAGTTGTCCAATTACCCCTTTCATCGACAACCCCATGAAAAAGTAAATTCTTTACAGGATAAAATATATTCAGCCTAAGGCAGCAACAGCTTCCACTCAAATTAATTTCTAATTATGCAACAGTTTTTCTGTATGACAGCATTGAAAATGTGATATGGGGAATTCGTTGGTGAATGGGTTAAGAACCACCATCATCATACATCATCATATCTCTTAGTGAGTCGCCGCTACATCGCATTAACTTAAGTGGTCCTCCCCAGACAAACAGATTTATTTTTAGAACCACCAGATTCTATTTCACATGTATTTTGAACCAACGTCAGGAAACCTCAAGCAGGGCTGGGGTAACTGTAGCTGACTGTAACTTAGTTACATTTTTCATGTAACTTAAGTAACTTGTAACAGAAGAATTTTTTCCAGTTACTGTAACTGAAATGTAACCAGTTACATTGCAAAAGTAACTGAAATTTCATTTACTTTTCAGTTACAATTGAGTTACAATTCAAACTTTTCTAATAGATTTATTACAATTTTCTCATTAAAGTAAGCTGTTGAATATATTGAAGCTAATTTGACTGGAAAATGTTGATGCTTTGGGCAGCAACTTTATTTCCAGGTATCAGGGATATTTATTTTTGAAATTTACCATTGGAATAATTGGCATGAATATTAGGCCAGTCATTCCAGTGGTAAATTTTCAAATATTAATCCTGTAGCCTGCAAAATAGATTTGCTACGCCAAACGTTTGATTTTCTTGACCAATCTTGACCATTAAAGGGTTACTCTATATCTGCATGTGATATTTACAACATGCTATTATTCCAGTGGTAAATTTTCAAAAGTAATCCTATATTTATCTAGAAATGGACATTTCTCAACACCACTGCAAAAGTTGTTTGTCCAGCTTTAGTGTTAAAGGGTTAAAAGGATTAAAAACAGCAAATGTTGGATTGTAAAGAAAGGTAAAATCTGCCACAATAGGTGTTAACAGCATGTCCTGTTCTTTTCTTTGTATACTAGTGATTAGGCCAGCTTAGGACATCATTGCTCAGCAACTATACTCAAGCTATGGTCAATTCATATATGTGTGGTGATAAACATCAAATGACAATGCCATTGATAAAAGTCAAGCCATCAAAGTAATGGTTTGGTATAGCAGACATTTATAAAGGCTGTGGAATGAAACTAGTGTACTGGAAAACTGGTGAATATATTGAATCTAATTTGACCTGAAAAAAGCTGTTTCTGCCATATGAAGCAACATCTTTTGAAAGTAAAATTTGTCTAAAGTACTCAGCAGACATATTTAAATTGCTGCTTTAAATTACGCATACAATAAAGCTGATGGAGATTTTGAAGCTAATTTCACTGGAAACTTATATTGCCCATGGTAAATGGTGGATTATCATACTGTAGAAAGTCCATGCGCCAAGGATAATATGTTGAACATACTGAAACTAATTTCACTGAAAAATGTTGATACCTATCAATCCTTTCAGTCAAATTAGTTTCAAAACATCAGCCAAATATTTCTTACAATAAAATTAATGTTTGTTATTTGGCTTGCATGGCTGAAAGGGTTAGAGGAAGAAATCTGTATGCACATTTTTACAATGAAAGCATCTTATTATTTTGGAAACAAATTGAATGAAATTTGTTATTGCATATGGCAACGATAAAATTCAGTCAAATTCATTGAACAAATTTCAGCAGGTTTTATATTTTATATCTGAAATAAATTAAGTTCTGTCAGTATATTATATCAGTGGTTATAGCGGTATTTTTTTCCTACTATATATATCAAATTGGTTGACTACATTACACTTTGTATGATGACTTTCATGTCCACATAGTTCTTCATAGTAATTATCAGACAAAGTAACTAATGTAACTGAAATGTAACTTTAGTTACATTATGCAAAGTAACTGAAATATAACTAGTTACATTGCTCAACCAATGTAACTTTAACTGTAACTGACATAGTCCAATGTAACTGTAACTAGTTACATTTAAATGTAACTGACCCCAGGCCTGACCTCAAGTGGTTTGCCTTAGATAGGCCTATAGTTAGGTGGTGCTATGCATTAAGCTAATTATTCACTAATATTTTTTAAAAACCCAACTACCTCATCATCATCATACATATGAATGGGTCTTTTACAACCACCGTCAACAATGGTTATTCAGTTTGAACCACTGCAATGTGTGCGTTAAATGTTGGCATTCATTGGGAGAAAGGTTTCAAAATTTTTATTTTTGGCGTAAAAAACCCAACAGGGATTATTTAATTGTTAGCCCCCGCAGCATTGTATCAACTAGGCTAGGAGATTTAATTGCAGGAAACCATTACAATGGGCTGAATATCCTCGACAAATACAATGAACATTGCTCTAGCCAATCAGCTATCAGAAACGTCTTCAGCAAATAGAAACGCATGTGCACTTGCTGGACATCCACTGGCCTTAGATTGCTGATCATTCTGTATTAGTCTTTCGTGCCAAGCAGACGCAAACTCATAAGATTCAAATTCACTTTCAAATTTTTCAAATTTATTTTCCTCATTTTAAATTCCGTACAGTACAATAGACAGTTTTGCTGGTTGCATAAGAATGTAAACCTTTTGTCAAGAAATGACTTCTATTTAGTAATGTGCAAGTGTTCAGTGAAATAACACATGCATTAAGAGTTTTTAATTCCTTCAAATAAATTTACCTTGTGTATCGTCCAGTAAGGTGTTTTCGAGGGTCGTATGATTTCGAGGGTACGTACGTTTGACGTTCTCACGCGCGTGTCGCTTAGGCGATGTCAACAAATTGGGTGTCATTAAATAGATACAGTATTTTTACACCACAAGTGTAAATTTTAAAAGATGTGCGTAGTACAAGTCATTATTTTATGCATTTTGATGTCAGTGTAGTGAAGAACATGTAGGATGGGTACTATGCTACCATGGTACTTAATACAATTTATAACTTCACATCAATTGCTTAACAAAATAGCATCACTAAAGTATAAGCAGTTTATCATGATTGATAGTGAAGAATTACCTTTATATTCATGTGCTTCCTAATCTGAAGGTATTAACCGTTGCGCTACAATATTATTTTGAAGTCACTGTGGTATGCCAAAATTTGACATCTATTAGCGTGACCCAGGGGTCTACGGTACCGTGGTACTGGGTGTTGAAATGATCAAATTAAAAAATCTGAAATTTTCTCAAGTTAAAATTATGCAGTAATTATGAAATTCAATGTATCAGCTGTCACATAGTTATATTTTAGCTCAGAATCTCTTTAGTATTATTGTTTAAATATAACTTTAGAGCTAGGCCCCTCTAAACATCGACAGAATTTAAGGATGGCGATCATTTGAATCCTGAAAACCGCACTGCGAGGACAGATATATATTGTATAGAATAACCGCTGATCCAATTTATAAAAAAACCATTGGTAGACATTAATAATTGTTGTATTTTTCATGCATAGCTAAATTTTATTCAAGCATTATGTATTTTTCCTATATCAACCTATCAAAGATAGTTACCACGGTACCATAGCATGGAGCTGGCATGGGGTGCTTATGTAGTTTTCAGATCTAGATTGATTTTTCTCTACCCACAATGGCAATTCAAACAGGCCCTAGTTACCACATACGATATCAATTTCAATAACTTTTTTCTATTTTCCGGTAGGCAAAACACTTATGTTCATTTTCAATACCACATTTACCAATTTCCAAATGAAAAACTGAAAGATTTTTACTTTTTTAATGCTTTGGCTGAAATTTGCTGCTACCCGGTTATCACGAAAAGTGGAATATAACCTGATTTGGATTTACAACTATAAATTAAGTTCTGTGTTTGTATCAGACATGTTTATGGCATTATTGTCGGTGACAGACTCTCCTTTGCTCAAATCATAAAAATGACATCAATTCATCGCCTCACTAGAGTTGAAATTATGCGATTACATCGCCGTCAAAAACACATGACGCAATACTGAGATTGCATCTGTAGACCAGATAGTGGATATTTATAAGCAGTAAGTTTATTTTAGGGTTTACTTTTATTTTTATGCATGTTTTATTTCAGTGAATGGTTGCTGGTTACGAAATTGACAAAATTTGTTGATAAAATTCCTACTCTTCCATTTATTGGCTCATGGAAAATGTGCTTAAACCCTCGAAAACCCATTATCCGATGATAAATACACATTATCAGTTTTCAGAGGGCTTTTGTGTACTTAGGTACCAGTTTCTAACAGGGATGTAAATTCGTTATTTCTATAGCGACAAGATGGTGATATGATATCACTGTCTATAATATGACAACAGGAGAGTTTGTCAGCAAAAATAATGATTCAAATGCTGCTAAAAAGGAAGTACAATTTAAGTTATTGTAGTAAATCTAGACCTGGTCAAATTCCATTTTTGGTAATAGGCTACCTTGTATACATAGACAGCTGCAACACCATTTTCAAAATCAAAATTCTGTATCCTTGCTTTGTAAAGTAGTAAATCTGGTGTTTAAAATGAAAATAAGGGTTGTTTTGCGTAACATAAAACCTTAAAATTATTTTAGTTTTTACCATATATCATCCAATAAGGTGTTTTCGAGGGTCCTGTGATTTCAGTGGTATGTACTTTTGACATTCTCACGTGCGCATTGCTTAGGTGCCGTCAACAAAGTGTCTTTACATAGATACAGTATTTCACACAGCACCTGCAAATTTTAAAGATATGCTAGTAGAGTAGATGATAATTTTATGCATTTTGCCGTTGGTGTAGTGAAAAACATGTATTTCCACTATTACTTTTTAGAGCCATGATAAAAAAGTATATAACTCGTAAGGAAATGATACTAAACAAACCAATTTTCACGTCAGATGACATCTGCCAATTGCTGTCCTGAGTAGTGTAGCAGATATGTTGCCATAGCAATTATTTATTTCTCCCGAAGCGTCAAACTGACATAGGGTACTTATGTAGTTTTCAGATCTATATTGATTTTTCTTTACCGACAATGCCGATTCAAACTGATCCTAATTACCACATATGATAAAATTTTCAATATTTTTTCCGGTTTTTAGCTCACCTGGCCTGAAAGGATTATTTTTTTCAAATGTGATCGTGGACCATCACAAAACCAAATAATTGAATAATTGGAGATTTCCAATCGCCAAGATAGTTGTTTTTATATGAAAGTCGACTTACATGTAGATTTTCCCATGATACTAACCCATGTGAATGTGAAAAAGGGTTCTAAATACGGCATTCCATCTATATTACTTGTTTTGATGAAAGAAACGTTAAAATGTTTAAATCTGCCATTGCTTATTTTTCAAACGAAGTTTTTGGGGCATGCAACTCAATGGCATTTCGCCCTGGGCATGAATAATTTGTCCAGAATATCAATGTTTTTTAAACTAAACATATTCGCTAATCGCACAATGCAGATATGTTATAATTATTTTCATTAATAGCATTTATCTTTAACCAAAATGTGGGAAAGCCAGTTAGAGAAATATGTAGCCATAGAAAACCACTGTGCCACACTTGTAGAAACCACTGCGCATGCCACAGTAAAACTACTACATCACACTTTTAGAAACCACTGAGCCACACTTTCTTGGGCAATTTTGGTCTTGCCAGATTGTATTGATAGTGTGTTCAGAACTTGCACTCTGATGTTTATAATAGCATTTTAACTGTGATTTCTGTTTTTTCAAACATTTTGTTAGCAATTCCCATTTGGTGTGAAGTTTGTAGCTTTTTCAGATATTTCCAATACTAGCGGTTTTGATAGCTTTACGCCTCCCCAACCCTCGATCACCAGTACAGGTGCGATTACTCGAATAATCACAATTATTTATCTAAAATGATCGCGATTAAAAAAATTGGATAATTGTGCAAGTCTATTCCAGCTATAGTTTGGCAATGTGTTATAAAAGCAATCATACAAGTAAGCTGTTGAATATTTTGAAACTAATTTAACTGGAAGGTGTTGCTGCCATACGCAGCAACAACTTCCAGTGAAATTAGTTTCAAAATATTCAACGGGCTGAGGATTACATAATAAATATCGTAATGCATTTGCACTTACATGCCATGACACACTATCGCTTGAGGAGACACAATGGTGGAAATCACGGTTCAACATTTACGTGATATTACAAAAGCAGATAATTGTGATACAGATATGGGAATTTGACAGGATATGAATGATATGGAATCTATGAACCATAATCTATCGGTGCATTGCTACATTTGAGATGAGATTAGCATCCCTTTAATGGTCAGATTTGGTGAAGAAAATCAGAAAATTTTCTTATTGAATGTCCATTTGCAGCCCAAGAGAAGGCTATTTTTGACAATTTAGCACTGGAATGACTGACTCAGTTATCGAGCTGGGTCATTCCAGTGCTAAAATTTCAAAAATAGTCTTCTCTTGGTCTGCAAATGGACATTCATCAAGACCAATGCAGAGGACGGTTTTGCCCGTCTTGACTATTAAAGGGTTAAGACTACATGTAGAAGTCTTTCTGCTTGAAATGTCATTGTTCCAGATGATTAATATTGCCCCGTGGGCCTCTTGTTTCTAGACGATACAGTTTAGTTGGTTAAAATTGTTGTGATTATTTTAAAATTAATATGCCTTCTGCTTACTTAAAAATACTATGTAAATAGAACCTGTAGACTTAGAGTGAAATTGTTTTCAGTATATTCACACATTTTTGTATTTAGTTATATTGATACAAGATTTT
This sequence comes from Chaetoderma sp. LZ-2023a, assembly GCA_034401795.1. Classification (NCBI taxonomy): domain Eukaryota; kingdom Metazoa; phylum Mollusca; class Caudofoveata; order Chaetodermatida; family Chaetodermatidae; genus Chaetoderma; species Chaetoderma sp. LZ-2023a. The sequence continues at coordinate 80,958,936 of CM067372.1, forward strand.
GAGCACTGACCAGGAATTGGGAATGTGAACTAACCCTATGTTGACGTTTGTCTTTTAGATATGGCGGCCATCTTCCTAAGATTGTGGACTTCTATACGAAGGAGGAGATGGGAAAGATTGCTGATAAAGCCTCCATTACAGAACACTGGACGGGTAAATAATCAATATCATATACCTTAAGTTCATAGTGGAGGGATCAGATCTGTTGCTCAAATATCTGACATCATTATCAAAATATGTCACTTGATAGCTGACATAAAAATCAAATGGCATCTAAGTCCGATATTAAAGGGAGAAAGTCTGACATTAAGGATCTGAATTGTATGTCTTTGTTGAATTTACAATTTTATATATGTTCTGTTGAATACTGTAAAACAAATTGGGCTAGGAGCTATGTCGAAATATTCAACAGCTTGTGAAAACCTTTATAGATACCTTCAAATTGAGATTGTGGTGTTTCAGGGTATTAAAATCACTGTTAAAAGTTATACAAAGGTGGCAGCGCTTACCTAGAAATGACGGGGCTACATAGAACTATTAGACATGGATCCTTCCATTTATGATAATCGGATTCATGTTTCAGAACAACACTCACATCTGTTGGATAAGCCATTTGACATTTCATGCTTCCTCAGGCCATTAACCCTTTAACACTCAAGGCAGCTAAAACGGCTTCTGTAGTGTTGTGAGAAATCTCGATTTGCAAACCAACAGACTATTTTTGAACATTTTCCGCTGAAATAACTGACTCATGTCTTGATAATCGAGACAGTCATTGCAGTGGTAAATTTTCAAAATAAGTTCTCTTGGTCTACAAATCGAGATTTTCTAAACGAACATTTTAATTTTCTTGAAGTTGGTGATAGTGTGAGGATTTGCAATGGCATGCCATCGACTGTGCATTCTAGTTTTAATAAATTTGATCAAGGTAATGGAAAAATAAATTTTTCCATGAGCCAATAGATGGAAGATGTACATGTAGGGATGGGCGGTATACTGGTTTCACACTGCCTCACGTTTTTTATGGCAATGGTTTAAAAACCATTACGAAAGGTTTAAGACCGAAAAACCCTCCATAAAATCGTCATATCGAGAAATCTGGTGACTGTCCTAAACTTGTCTGTTCTTGACTTAACTTTATTATCATCTAGTGGGTAAACATTTCTACATTCCCATAAAATACAGACATCTATAGCTATTAGCCATGGGAAAGCAAGGCTGTTGGTGAAATCCCAACAAATTGTCCGAGAACGACACTCAGCACGTATGATTTGACAGAAGTGAATTTTACATGACGTAAGCCGTGCAAAATCATGGTTAGATTGAATAGTTTAAAAATCTAAATTTCTGCTTTTGAACAAATAATCCTTTTGTCAATTCAAGTTTGTATTATGTTTAATTAAGATATCAAACGTGACATCACTGACACGATACAAAAAATTCAAGAAACACGTTACACAAACAATCACGCTATACAATGAACTCAGAATCCAGTCACCGTCATCATTTCCATTAGATTGCAACCAACATAAAATGATCCAACATGGAATAAGACATATAAAACAAATTGCTTGAATGCCTGAGAAATGACAATGATTAAGTTTGCTTCTTATGTTGGTGGGCCAGTTGCAAAATAAACCTCTGTTGGCCTCTCAAATACGAGCAGGCGTAATGTGAATGGTTGTTAACAAATTCTTACCCCAGAATATTCACTACTATTTATTGATTTTATGAATGAAATTCCTGTAAATCGTAGTATTTTTTATCACGTGGCGTTTTTTGTTGATAACAGTTAGAATCACAGTAACATCGTTTTGTTCTATGGGGTGTGGTCGTGTATCTCCCAGATTAGGCAACCATGAGTTAAGTAGATTTAAGTTAGATTCCCGTGAATTGTGTTTATGTTGGCAATTTATCATAATCTCTATTATGAAAAATATTCAGACAGACAGATTTTTGTGAGAATTCTTGAGATGCGATTTCCGGGAAATGACTAGCCTTTAGTTATGTGCTGAATTACATTCACCTGCGACTGCGTACATATGTTAGCAATGGCACATTATTGAAGAGTATTACTGTATACCAAGCTCTTGAATACAAACACTGGACTTACTGGACTAGATCATAGGTGGTTATATGAACTCTAGCTGTATCGGCGCTACTCAAGTAGCTACTCTACTAGGGGCCTAAACTCGCTCCAGCTTCAGATGTGGTTAATTTCATGACATCACACGAACCAGACTTTATTTATTTTATTTATTTTAACTACTACTTTGAGATGGATATTATCAAAGTGAACAGTCATATGTAGTGACCATTCTAATTTTGTGGTAATTTATGTCAGTTGTCAAATTGCTAAAGACATTTACTAGAGTTAATGAAAACAACCTATTTTCACATATCAAATTATTTTCGATCGTTTGAAACCAGTATTTCAGTTAAACCAGTTTGATTAGTGAGACCATCACCGGTTTTCATTTAGGCTAAACTACTTAGCCCTCTGTACATGTACATTATGTGTGATGTATTACTGTATTCTGCAGCTGTAATAGTAGAGACATGTTACAGCTGCAATCAGTCCTTCTTCGCTTTTGAGCACTGTGTCTTGTCCTCGGCCCAAATCATTACCTTCCTCAGGTCCATTCTTGATCTAAGTGTACCAAGTCCTGTTTTCTTGAGATCACTTCACAGCATGCTTAACAGATTTATCCAACATTTGACTTCTGCTCCTAGCTTTGTATTTACTGACTCCCAGTAAAACTGATTCCAAGGCTCTCTGTGCGGGTGTGTCTTCTGGCATGCTTAGTACTTTACATCTTTACTGGATGATTTTTAACGGGCCGTGGCATAGTATTACACATCTTTATACTGAATCATTGGAAATTATGCTGTCCGTTCATCCATGTCCAGTGTTTGCTGTGGCTGGCATCAAGTTTGTCTGAAGATTCTCAGCTGCTACAGTTGTACAGCATCAAGTATGTGCAAGTTGAGTTGTACAAGCATTGTGTTTTTGTCAAGGGCATCTTTGGTCTATGATCTGTAATTAAGTTTAGAAATAGGGACTAATGCAACTCATGAGTCCTACATTATTTTATCTGTACATAAATTGATAATATTGTTCTTTTTCACTTGTTTGTAAGAGCTAAATAAAATTGATCTAAACAGGGGGATTCATTTCTCACTATTTCCTGGCCTTTTTCCCATTAAGCTCCACCAACTTTTTACATGTATTGGAATCGATTTAAAACCTGAATTCCCAGGATCCCAAGTTCAGGGTGACTATGAATATATGGGGCCAGTTGCTTCTTGTAAAATACAATTTGTACACATTTATGACAAACCTTTTGATTTTGTGATGGAGCTACAGTATTTTGATTGTTAGGTCAGCTAACGTGACATACTTAATGATGACATCAGGTACTTGAGTGACAGATCATATCCGTTCATTATACCAACCACTGATTGATAAGCTTCATGATCGCATTGCAATGTGTTTATTAGCCTAATTATTTAGCAATGGCTCCTCAGAGTTCAATTAAACTTGACATCTGTGCTCCTTACTCAATGTATAAAGCTTTTATATATTTCTGATATCTAACTATTACAGGTATGAATAGACTGCCAAAGCATTTTGGAATGTCTGAGATTGGATTGGAGGATGCATTTTGGGCTGATGGTGAAAAGACGTCTGTGCGAAAAGCATTCTGGCACAATGACCAACCCAATCCTACTGACGGGAATTGTGTGCTCTCAGTGAAGGACACAGACAGAATGAAGTTCACCTTTAAAAAGTGCCAGATGTTTCAACCAGTTATGTGTGAAATCAATGCATGTCCTATAGGTTAGTTATGTTTTTAGGTAGAGAAATTGTTTTATCAGGGTCAATTGTCATCTTTTGAATTTGTTTTACCAGGCCTTTGACAGTTCCTGATTATAGAAAAGTCGTTGAATTTGATGAATGATTAAATGTTGCATTGTGTTGTATTTTGGGCTCATTGATACAATCTATTAATTTTGTGGGTCAAGCCTCTACCCTCCATCTTATATAAGCATTTCTTATTCTAATGACACGGTTTTAAAATCGCAAAGCAGATCTTGATAATTCTTGAATTATTACTGTTGTTGAGTTAGTAGGGTTCATTGTGTTTTTGATGATATTCTTTTGAGATTTGGATAACTATGTATCCTTGCCAGTTAGAACGCATTTAGTGTACCAATTTCAAAAAGAATATTTGCGTTTTCACCAAACCTTTCATGATGACCATCAGGGTTTCTCATAAGGGTCATTTTGAGGGTATAAACACCCAAAATTCAACTGGGGACCTCCAAAGGTTGTGGTAGTGGGTCCCATGGGACCCCTGAAAATTTGTCATGATTGTTAAATATTAATTAGTTTATAGGTTTTTGCACAAACATACCAACAAAATCTAGTATTGGACCCCCATAATTCATAGCTGTGCGCCCATGGCAATCTCTAATTTTAGCGCGGATGAGTAAAACTGCAGGGGAATCCCATATATCAGTTGGGGACCTCCAGATTTCAGATTTGGACCCCTAGTTGTTATTACAACACAAAAACATCTTGACCGTTCAATCACGACTTGCTAAATCAATTACTCTGCATTTAGCCTCCAGAATAAGATTTTTATGCTCGCTTACATACCCCCATATGCCTATTCCTTTACTATGAATACCCTTAACCAGGCTACTGGTAGGGTACCCCCCCCAGCATAAGTCCTGATAGAGACTGGCACCAGTCTGTAATCACTCCATGGTGACGCCTGTCACTAAGCATGCCCGCTGATGCGCAATAGAGCCCAAATAGGAAACAGATTCACTTTTCAATTATTCTGCAAACAGAACAGTTGGCTAGTTATCCAGCTTAAGTTTTTATAGCTTTGCGCTGAGGTTCAGTTTAAATTTTTGAGAATTACATCTACAGATATGCCTACTATGAAATCTAACCTTCCTAAGTTATGTTTTATGGATATTTAATTGAGTTTTTGAGATTCTTAACTCTGTTTATATGAATTACCGGTTTTCGTATCACTATTCCCGTTTTCGAGGTAGTCATATATCATGCCTATTTATTATCATCATCATTGCTTGAAACACTTATTACTCACTCAAATCTGGTAATAGTTTTAGTGCCTATTCGTTATCTTGCAAAATTTTGTGAAATCTAATGGTCTTTCAGTGAGATATTCAAATCCGGTTTTCCCCACCTTTTGTAACAAAGCTTTGTATTCTTTAGTTGAGTCTCCTATTTAGAGAATTTGCATAAGTTTTTCTTTTGGAGCTGTTGCTTCATTCTCCTATTTATTTTGTTTTTAGGAGTCTGTGTTATCATCTGAGAAAGTGAAATGTACTTCCTCCAAGTGCGACCGTCAGCACTCTAAGGATTTTGGGGGACACGTCTGTCTCAAGTGTACCACATGTACTCCGCTCAAAATGTATGGGTTATGCAAGGGCTTGTCTATTAGCATTTCAAAAGCATTTTTCAAAGATTTTGCGTCCAAGACCGTTTTGCCTTCTGATCGCTCCCCCTCCGTTGCTAAAAAATCTAAGTCAGTCTCTCTCGAGTTCTTTTATTTCATCTGCGCCTCCTCAAATTCTGATGCCGTTATGGCACTTTTTACTCGGTTCGAGTCCTTCGCGATGGTTCTTACTAAATCGTTAGTTGATCAGATTTCCTCTGCCATTCGCGCGTCTAAAGAGGAATCGTCGGAGTCAGAGGATAGTCATAAGTCTAGTGGGCATGCTCGCAAATGGGGGAAACCCACCTCCCTCACGACTAGGCAGGAATTACTTTCTCCGAAATCTAAGTCAAAAGACATGAAGAAAAAGCCTGCGAAATCGACTTTGTGTAAGTCTCAGGGCAAAGACTACATAAGCCTTGAGGGGGTGGTGGGGGGGGCGGAAGTTACCGATAAATCATCTCATGCCAAGGTTCATTTGTCCGTTATTCCTATTGCCAGTATTGTTAAGAGACCTCCCATCTTTTCGTCCGCTCCCGTTTTGGCTCCTGACTTGTCCGGGCCTTCGGGTGCTATATCCGGTATGTCTTCTGGTTTGACCAGGCTACCTGTGATTGTTTCTGGCTTGGCTGGGCATCCGGAGTCTCGAGAACATCTGGCTTTTTCGACATCACATAGTAAATTTTCCGCTTATGGTTCCAGTTTTTCCGCTTCCGTTTCCGGTAATAGTCCTTCCATTTCCGGTTTGAGAGGTGTTTGTGCAGGTCCGTTAGATCCGGCTAAGCATCCGTCTTCCGGTTCAGGTTTTTTCCTCATCATTTTCCGGTAATAGTTCTTCTGTTTCCGGTTTGAGAGGTGTTTGTCCGGGTCTGCCAGACCTGGCTAGGCATCCGTCTTCCAGTTCAAATTAAAATTAGTTAAAATTTGAAACAAAGAGCTTAACTGAGATGAAAATCATAACAAAGGCTATCAAATAAATGTAAATAAATTTAAAAAAATTCATGTGTATAAATGAACAAGAAACGGAAAAATTAAACTGAAAATCTAGTGGTGATAAACAAAATATGCCGGATTAAAGCTTTAGAATTATAACCTGTTTGCTATTTAAATAAAAAGTTGTATGCATGTGTTGTTATTCGGGAATTAAACGGGCCTATCAGTCACGTTATCAGTCTCAGTCACATCGTCAAGCTCCCCCTCCTTGACCATATAACTGTAAAAGTAAGTTTTTTACGAAGTATAGCACAGTTTGTTGAATATTTTGAAATTAAAATTACCCAACGCCATTGTGGCAATGGTTTCCAGTCATATTAATTTCAAAATATTCAGCAGCTTTCCTGTTGGTTTGCCATGACATGCCTGAGATTGAGATATATAGGAAATTCGGTGAAAGGGCTAACTACATATTCTGTAGTAAAAGGTACCAAATAACGTGGTAAGTACCATTGTAGTCCACTGTAACCATGGTCAATACCATGGATATCATGGTCATCGCTAAGATGTCATGGTGACCATGGACTACCATAGTGATACACCATGGTACTTAATGGTATTTGAGAGCCAACCATGTTATTTCATGGGTTTCCATCAAATACTAGTCTACCATGGTTGTTGTTTTGCCTTGGAAGTTTTATTGAAATCTGCATTTTTTATGCTCCCTGAAAAATTTCATGTGAGAGCATATAATCGTCGCTTTGTCCATCCGTTCGCCCCCTCTACAAGCTTGTCCGGCCCATAGTTTCAAGACATTTATATGTATGATCACAGGGACCGACCTACTCATTTGAAATTATTAGCCTCTGAATTATCCTATTTTGGGATTTCATTAGCCAAATCTGGACCTTCTTAATCTAACCTATCAATCTAATCCTTTATGATCTCACTTGATCTTAAGGCTAATAACCAAGTAAGAGATGACCAGCAGGCCATGTAAGAAATAAAATATTGGATAGAATTAGATGTGTTATCATGGTTTAAGAGGAACTGACCTACCAACATACATGTAAAATCATTAGCCAGTAAATTAGCCTATTTGGACATTTTATTAGTCAACCTTGAAAATGATTCTCAAAAGCGAATTTGTGAATGGGCAGTTCTTTCCCTGCGATCATGAAACTTGGTATGTCGATGCACCTTATGGAGACAATATGCAGTGTGCGAAAAATACTTTTGACCTACTTTTCATGGTTCACTGAACATTACAGTCCAAAATCTTGTCTGGGCGAGTTTCAAGACTTATATGTACGATCATTAAACTTGGTCTATGGATGCATCTTATGGGGAAGATGTGCAGTGTCTAAAAAGGAGGTCAGTGTGACCTACTTTTGACCTACTTTTCAGGGTTCATTGGAATATTACCGGAAATCTGTGTTCGGGCTGTAGTTGCGAGAATTTTTGTATGTGGGCACAAAACTTGATATGTGGATGCATCTTATGGGGAAGATGTGCACAGTGTAAAAAGTAGGTCACCATGACCTAGTTGTCATGGTTCATTGAATGTTACCGAAAATGTTGTCCAGGCTGTAGTTTCGAGAGTTTTTCGATTGGTATACAGGAACTAAACTTAATATGTGGATGCATCTTATGGCGACGAAGTACATTGTGTGAAAAGTAGGTCAGTGTGACCTACTGTTAACCTACTTTTCATGGTTCACTGAACATTACAGTCTACAAGCTTGTCCGGGCCATAGTTTCAAGACATCTATATCTGGAAACGATATGTGGATACATCTTATGGAGAAGATGTGTAGTGTGTATATAGTATGTTAGCGTGACCTACTTTTCACGGTTCATTGAATGTTACAGACAGTTTTTGTCTGGGCTATAGTTTCAAAAGTTTTGGATATACAGGAATGAAACTTGATATGTGGATTCAACTTAGGGAGGGGATGTGCAGTGTATGGAAAGTAGGTCAGTGTGACTGACTAACTTTTCACTCTTCATTGAACATTACAGAAATTTTTTTCTGGGCTTTAGCTTCAAGCTTTTTTGGTATACAGGAACACGCTTTTTTGGTATACAGGAACTAAACTTGATATGTGGATGCATGTTAGGGAGGCGGTGTACAGTCTATGAAGAGTAGGCCAGCGTGACCTACCTTTGAGCTACTTTTCATGGTTCATTGAACATTACAGAACATGTTAGTTCAGGCTATAATTTCAAGTGTGTTTCGCATACTGGAACTAAACCTGGTGTATGGACGCCGAAGTCAGAATGTGTGTTGCATATGAAAAGTTGTGGCCTACTTTTCATGGTTCACTGAACATGCTATTGACCTACTTTTCATGGTTCACTGAACATTACAAAGAATTTTCTCTAGACCATTGTTTATAGTGTCCCTACCGAGTATGCATTCGGGGAGGGTACACAGTTTACTGATATGCCTAGTTTAAATTATTTTAATTAACTGATAGAAAGATATATTAAATAGTACTAATTCTTGTAAGCCCTTATTTCTTGTAGATCATTTTCGTTGCCAAAGTGGGCTGTGCATTAGGAATTTGCAAAAATGTGATAACGTGAATGATTGTGACGATAATACAGATGAATTAAACTGTCCAGGTATGAAAGCACATACACATAACCACACACATGCATGCACTACAGGCGTACATGCGCACACGCACGCACACACACACACACAGACACACTATGGATATATTCACCAATTCATGCATCAGAAAAGCTAGTGGTTTTTAGCTCGCATGTTTAGAGAACAGAATAGCTAATGGAATACGATCCAGGTCCAATTTTGACGAAGTTTTGCACTTAGCTTTGCTATAACTAAGCTGCCAGGTCCACATTTTATATGTACCTTTATTACTGCATCTGCAATGGATTCAAATGACTGATGTTTATTTACAATGATCTATTCAGAATTTTGATGGTCGATTTTTCTGTTGACAATCTTGGGTTTTATATAAAATATTAAAAATATTTTCTTGATCCCTTTAATATCTACTCCTCAATCAGTTGCATGATTTTAATGAAATTCTGGGCAAAGGACCCTATAGTGGTAGGCTTAAACATACCATATGAACATTTTGATTGGTCAATCTTTTTACCACCCATCTTGGATTATTACCTCACCTGGCCTGAAAGGCCAAGTGAGCTTATGTCGTGGCAACCATCTGTCATCCGTCCGTCCGTCAACTTTTCCTTTAAAACATCTTCTCAAGAACCGCTGGGACGATTTCAATTATATTTGTCAGGAAGCATCCTTAGGGCATAGAGATCCAAGTTTGTTCAAACTAAGCCGATCGGCCAATTTGGCCGGTGGCCATCTTGGATTTTGGCCGATTTTTAGAAACGTCTTTAAAAATCTTCTCCGAAACCACTTGAGGGATTGAAGGAAACGTCATAAAATAAGATCCAGGGGAAGAGCTCAACCAAGTTTGTTCAGGGGAACTTGATTGGTCAAATGGTTCGGCAGCCATCTTGGTTGACCTAGTTTTAGCAAAAATAACCAAAGGGATCAGGCCAAAATTTGGCAGATATGATTAGGCATTAAGGGCCAGTAAAGTTTGTTCAGGAGAAGTTGATCCGTCAAAAAACATGGCCGCCGTAGGCCAATCAAAATATAGCGTGTTTGGCGGCCATATTAGATTTTTTTATTTGATGGACTTTGAGGCTGAAATTGTTTTTATATAGGTTTTTAGGTATTCTGATTTGAAATTTGCAATTTTCGAAACTGTCGAATGAATGGTTTGGTGGCTATCTTGGATCATTTTCACGCCAAAAGCTCCCATACTAAATCAATGGGAAATCTTTTCGAGAACTACTGGGCCAATTTCGATTATATTTGGCAGGAAGCATCCTTAAGGCATAGAGATTCAATGTTGTTCAAACGAACCAGATCGGTCAATTTGGTCGACGGCCATCTTGGATCTCTACTGATTTTTAGAAATGTCTTTAAAAATCTTCTCCAAAACCATTTCAGACCCCATGAAATATGATCTGTGGTAAAAGCTGACCCAAGTTTGTTCAAGGGAACTTGATTGACTAAATGGTTCAGCGGCTATCTTGGATCGTTGTCACAAAAATGACTCATTGCCCAGAACCGCTGAAGTGATCAAGCCGAAATTTGTGATATATGATTAAGGAGTAAGGGCCATTAAAGTTTGTTCAAGAGAAGTTGATCCATCAAAAAAACTGGCCACTTTAAAATGTCTTTAAAAATTTTCTCCAAAACCGCTTGGGGGATCAATTCAAAATGCATAAAATATCATCTAGGGCAAGAGCTGCACCAAGTTTGTTTCAAAGGCACTTGATTGGCCAAATGGTTTGGTGGCCATCTTGGATAACCTAATTTTTGCCAAAATGACTCCAGAACCGCTGAGCGGATTGGGCCGAAATTTGAGAGCACTGAGTGCCAATAAAGTATTTTCAAGGGAAGACGCTACGTCAGAAACATGGCAGAAGTGGACCAATCAAAATCTAGCGTGTTTGGCGGCCATATTGGACTTGCTAAAATGTCCACAAACTCATTTAGAAGACTACTCCTAAACTACTCGCTAACAATTGTGAGAAAAATGCATAATGCGCCAGGTGAGCGACACAGGCCCCTTGGGCCTCTTGTTTAAAAGTTCTCTGGAAATCATTTAAACTATGTCTCATAAACCAATTGGCAATTTTAATCAAATTTGACTGTAAGTACCGAATGATCTAAGGTTCCAGAACTCTCAAAATTTTGATTGGTCACTTTTTCCGGCAACCATCTTTGATCTTCCAAAAAATATTCGGACATTCAAACATATCTCCTAAGCCTCTGGGCAAATTTTAGCGAAATTTGTATGGAAGGATCTTATTGTGGTGTTCTAGAATTGCTATTGAGAATTTTGATTCGTCAATTTTTTCAGCGGACATCTTGGATTTTCTGACCATATTCCGGAAATCCTTTAACCAATTAATGCCCTAATTTGGTCAATAAAAATTCAAATTTTCTCATAGAAATGCCCATCGAGCCAGCCATTCCAGTAATAAATTTACAAAAAATAGTCTTCTCATAGTCTGCAAAGAGGCCTTCCTCAAGAGGACTGAGGAGGCCGACTTGGCTGGTTTCATCATGAAAGGGTTAAATAAGATGCTAGTGTAGCACGGATCACGTAGGACTGAGCTAGAATAGCCCGTAACAGCACGTTCATCTTCACCTCACTAATACAACCATCAGGGTTACAAGTATGCATAGCACGTGTATCATAACATGCTTAGAAAATGATAGAGTCCGTAACATCGCCTACCATGCATGCACGATACTCCAGATAGGCCAAGCACGCTGTACTGTAGGAATGGAGATGACAAAAAGAAAAAGGTGCACATGCGACTGCCCGCACTGTGGTTAATACTGTAGTACTTATTATGTCATAAATACATGATTGCTGGATTTGTCTGGTCACCCAAAACTATGAGGGCCCACTTCGGCCCATAAGAATTGGTCGAGATTGAGTGGTTGTCCAGTACAGACGCATATTGAAAAGCTCTCTTGCACATGTTGTGCCGCTTATATGCATATACTACAATGCAGTAAAATCAGTGCTGGATTGGAGACCCTTACATTACACCGAAACACAAATTTTTGCGACCCAAACTTTGGGCTAGAACTGGACTGCATAATTCGGCCTAATCTGAACTGTAGGCCAGCCATCCTCTGGACGGTGCGTACACAAAAATGCAACTCCCATCGGTACTCATAATCAAAAACTAACATTTGTGAACAGACTAGTGAGCCATCCTATAGCCACGATTATTATCTTGCCATAACTTATCCGTACTATGACTGAAAAGTGGTGTAGCAACTCATTTTTATAGTAGCTCCGAAAAACCATGCTACCTCGCTTCCGGACAATCCATTTGCGCCGAAAGGACTGTGTCAACTCATTTCCTGTTTATAATCGAGCTGATTCTTCTTACGCTGAACTTGTTAATACTGTTGCATCTTTCTTCACTGTTCTGAACATTGCTTGCTGAGCAGCACATCAGCTTGCTGCAATGTTTCCGGGTCCGCTTTGCATAATCAGTTTGTCTTGTGCAGAACTTCAACTATGTCACGAAACTTTCGTATTTCTTCACCAAACACTCATACTATGTCCAACTTCATCTGCCTGCTTCATTCAGCGGACCCAGATTTCTTCACACCGTTGTTAAACATTCTACAACCGTAATACTTTATTGTCCTTTTTCCTATATTGTCGCGATTTTCCTGTGCCAATTGTAACTCGGCACATATTTTCACTTTCTTGAGCCGATGACTAACAGGCCAGCTTGAGTCATTTGTTTTCCTTTGCATAATTTTTCCTCGCCGACAACTATTAGGTGAGATTACAATTTGTTTGCGCTTCTGCGCCCCACAATAAAGTGGTGTCTAATTCTTAGTTATGCCGACGACTATTAGGTATGTTTTTATTGTTAGTTACGGCCCATTGCCGTCTATAACATTTTTCACAGCCTGTGCCGTTCTTCATTTTTTAGAACTTATACATAATTATATCTTTGCCAGCAATCATTGTATGTTATATATATTACCTCGCATACACCGTCTAAAATAACACACCAACAATAGCACATTGACCGTGAGAATTCTTGATATCAACATTCCACACTAGGAACCCATTTTTTGCCAAAAAAAAGACAAGTTTGGTACAATCTGGCATAGGTAGTAGCTCAGCTATTTGCGTTAGAACTCTGTCAACAAGCCGAGCGGGTTGCTGTAATAAATGCGGCTAGTTATTGTAAAGCCAGCTTCAGCTGCCACAACTGTCTAGTGGCTAATACCTACAAAAGAGTCCACATAGTGCCATAAAAGAGCCACCAGCAGCTGTCTCACTTTGCGACTGACTCTGGCCTAGCTTCAGCCATATTGCATTATTAGAATGGCCAAGTGAGCTTAGGCCGTGCCGACTGTCCATCCGCCTATCCATCTGTCAACTTTTACTTTAAAATGTATCTCCTCCTAAACCGCTTGGCAGATTTTGTCCAATGTGGCTAGAAGGACCCGATCGAGGGAGGATCTAGAACTTTTATGCAGATTTTTTAATTTTTTATTTTTGGATCAAAAATCTTAGATTTTCTAAAAAATTTACCAGAAAGTGTCAAAATTCATCTCTTCCTTAGCTTCTTGACGGATTTCAGCCAAATTTGGTTTGAATGATCCTATAAAGGTAGGCTCTAGAAATCTAGTAATATTTTTGATTAATTACATTTTTGGGTGAATATCTTAGATTTTATTTTAAAAATCTACCGGGAAGTGTCAAAATACATCTCCTCCTTAGCTTCTTGAGAGATTTCAGCTAAATTTGGCTTGAAGCATTCTATGTACATAGGTTCTAGATCTTCTATTTTTTTGGTGAAAATCTTAGATTTTGTAAAAAATCTACCAGAAAGTGTCAAAACGCATCTCCACCCTTAACTTCTGGAGAGATTTCAGCCAAATTTGGTTTGAATCATTCTATTGATGTAGGTTGTAGATCTTCTATTCAGATTTTTGAATCGTCAATTTTTGAGTGAAAATCTTAGATTTTGTAAAGAATTTACTGGAAAGTGGCAAAATGCATCTCCTCCTTAGCTTCTTGGCAGATTTCAACTAAATTTGTAGGATCTAGAACATCTATTCAGATTTTTTATTGGTCAATTTTTTGGGTGAAAATCTTAGATTTTGTAAAAAGTTTACCGGAAAATGTCAAAACGCATCTCCTCTTTAGCTATCTTGAGCGATTTCAACCAAATTTGGCGTAAAGCATTCTATGGATGTAGGTTGTAGATCTTCTATTCAGATTTTTGATTCGGCAATTTTTTGGCTTAAAATCTTAGATTTTGTAAAAAATGTACCCGAAAGTCAAAATGCCTCTCATTCTTGGCCTCTTGACGGATTTAAAAAAAAATTTGCTGAAGGGATCATATAGTGGTAGGCTCTAGAAATTCTATTTAGATTTTTTGGGTGGTCAATTTTTGTGTTGAAAATCGTAGATTTTATGAAAAGATTACCGTGAAGTGTCGAAATGTATCTCATCCTTAGCTTCACCCAAATTTGGCTAGACGGATCCTATGGAGGTAGGAGCTAGAACGTCTATTCAGATTTTTGATTTGTCAGTATTTTTGGTGAAATCCTAGGTTTTATTTTTAAAAATTAGTGGAAAATGTCAAAACATATCTCCTCATTAACTGCTGTGGGCTTCTGAACTTGTATACATAATTTTTATTGGTCAGTCTTTTGAGTTAAAAATTAGATTTTATGAAAAATGTACCGGAAATTGTCAAAACGCTACTCCTCATTGACAGCTTGTGCGGATTTCAATCTAGTTTGGCTGGAAGGACCCTATTGGTGTAGGTTGTATACAGAATTTTAATTGCTCGATTTTTTTGTGAAAATCTTGAATACACCTTTCCCACATTGACGTCATTACGCCAGGATTTCCCTAAATCAACGCTCAGAGCAAAACCGCTGGCTGGTATACCCGCCAACAAGCCGCTGACCCGCATTGAGTTACCTTTGCACTAAAATACACCACAATGGAAACCGTTCCTATGATGAAATAAAATCATTTTATTATTTAAATCATATATCATTAGAAAGCGCATTCAATTCCCGAAACATTAATGCATTATGTTTTATGTTTTTGTAACGTTTTCACTGAGTTATTTGCGTATATAAAATACACCTTTCGACTTAGACTCATTAAAACAAGTGGACAATAGGGGATATTTTAAAATTAACGAGCCAGCCATTCCAGTGGAAATTTTTTGCAAATAGTCTTCTTGGCCGGCAAATGGACTTGTCTCATGACCATTGCAAAGCCATTTAGAGCGACTTGACCATTAAAGGGGTAGCATAGTCAGAGAAAATTGTGAGGAATTCCGAAAGATAAGGATTTGGCTGCAAAAACTTACTAGATGGAATGAATGTTGAAAATAATGCCTTAAAATATGCAAGCATTATTTCTTTTCTGGGTATGGAAAACTTAAGTTAGGAGGGTTAACTCTGTAAAACACAACGTTAAATTTGTATTGTGATCTATAGCAAGATTGACGGTATATAGGTCTTAGGGCTTGCTGAATACGAATTTGATTCTTATCAATCATATGTCAATATGATTGGATCATTCATAAATTATTTTGTTTCAGACACAGAATTAGTGATTTTGGGCCAAAATTCTTTCATATTTTACCTAAATGTACATGTTTCCTGTCAAAATGTTCACATCTGCAGCTTAGATTTTCATGTTTAGTAAAGAAATGCATGCTTATGCCCTTGGCCTTCAAGATTGCTTCAAATTGGTATATTTGACTGTTCTCTAATTGTGTTCACACAGATCTGGATAATTGTATAAAGACTTTCACTGGAATTTCGGGCGAGATTCGGACGTTTAGTGGACAGGAAGGAATCGCTACACGATGCTTTTGGCTTGTAAGAGGTCCGATCAACACTAACATACAACTTAATGTAAGTAGGGGTTTGTCATCCAGTATGTGATATCTAATCATCTATGGAGGTCAGACACATTTTTCTATCTGAAGATGTCGTGCATTAGAACAGGTGATCATTGTAACGAGTCTGCATTGCTCTTTTATAGAATGGAAGATCCCAGTTTCTCAGTCAATCATATGACATCATAATCAACTACATTACGCGTATCATGATGTCATAATCAGTTACCTCATAAATGACGTAGCTAAGGTTGTCACGAATGCTTCACTATTTAAGAAACATGCGTTTGAATATTTTGAAACTAATTTGATTTGGCAGCAACAGTGCCCAGTTAAATTAGTTTCAAAATATTCAACAGCTTACCTGTGTAGTTTTCTGGAAATTGATAGTCAGAGAGTTTAGGGACTGATCGATCCCATCACGGGCGATGTGCGGGTGGAGCTTAGCTAGAGATGGGCGGGGCATGGCTAAAACTGGATTCCGCTATTTACCATGTGTTACTGATTGAACATTCTATTCAGGAGCCCTTCAATAGGGGGATTTATTTATAGCTATACCCCTCCTATTTCTAGCTAAGGTCGTGCAACTTTTAAAAATCGATTTGAAATTGAACCAGAAATTCCAGAATCTAAATTTCATGATAACTTGACACATACGCTGTTGAATAGTTTGAAACTAATTTATTTGACTGGTCGTAGGCAGCAACAGCTCCTTGTGAAACTTGTTTCAAAATATTCAACAAAATGTTTATTAAATTGTAAATCAAACTCATCCAATTCGTTCTCTAGTCCTTTTCATGTTCCGTAATGGATTTATGCATCATTTTGATTGTGGTGTCGGCTACCTAGTAACATAATTCACATTTCCAGAGTATCCATCCATCATCTGACCTCGTATGATGTCATAATCAGCTCAGCCTGTGTATGATGACGTCACAATCATTACGTCACAAAGGGTTCCATGTAGACCATCATCAAATCTCAAATAGTCTGACACGTTGTATGGATTGTATGTCATTGTAATTCTTTGCTATTTAATAAACATGCTGTTGAATATTTTGAAACTAATTTGACTGGGCGCTAAGGCAGCAACAGCACCCAGTCAAATTAGTTTCAAAATATTCAAGAGCTTACCTTTTGGAAATTGATAGTCAGGGTGTTCAGAGATCGCTTGATCCCAACATGAGCGAGATGTGGGTGGAGCTTAGCTAGAGATGGGCGGGGCATAGCGAAAACCTGGAAAGGTCCATTGATTATGACGTCAGCTACTTGAGTGACAGATACCCTTCTATTAGATTAACAGATTTCTGAATACCATATATTGTCGCACCGAGAGAAATTATAGAAACAACTACTGGTAGGTTTCTCAAAAATGGAGGAGAAGCGGGGGACAGGAGTTGTGATTTCCGGACCGAAGTGGTTTGTTTTAGATTAGGATGAATTATGTATTAGTAGCTCAGCTGTCCAGAATGGCCAAGTGACTATGGCATAGACAAGATTATGTCTGTCTCTGTCTGTCCGTCAACTTTTGCTTTAAAACACTACTCATCATTAACCACGTGGCAAATTTCAACCTAATTTCGCTGGAAGGACCCTATGGGTGTAGGCCTCAGAACTTGTATACATAATTTTGATTGGTCAGTTTTTTTGGTGAAAATCTTACTGGAAATTATCAGAATGCTACTTTTCATTAACCGCTTGGCAGATTTCAAACTAATTCGGCTGAAGGACCCTATGGTGGTAACATGGCTTCCACTAATTTCTAAACACAGGAAGTCTGGGACTTCCAAGGTGATGCTATTGGGAGTCCAAGCAAGAAGCATGGAAGTCAAAAATGGTTCAAATACATGTAATTTGGTTAAAATCATTGTTTTTAGAGATGTCAGGGCCAAAAAATAGGAAGTCCAGGACTTCCTTGGTATGCTTTTTGGGAGTCCAAACATGAACATTGGGAGTATAGGACTCCCGGACTTCCACTAGTGGAAGCCCTGGGTGGTACTACCGTGGTAGGCTTCAGAATTTGTATACAGAATTTTGACTGTTAAATCTTTTCGTCAACCATCTGAAATTTTCTGAAAAAATAGTGGGACAGTTTTTAAAACTCTACTCCTCATTAACTGCTTGGGTGATTTTCAACCGGACTCAGCTGAAAGGACCCTAGTCAAGTAGGCTTCAGAACTTATATACAGCATTTTGATTGATCAATTTCTCAGGTGGTCATCTTGGATTTTCCAGAAATCCTTTAAAATACTACTGTTCCTTAGTCAATGGCCCGATTTCAATGAAACTAGATGGAACAGTCATATGGTGATTTGTTTCCAGAGTTCTAATGAGAATTTTGATTACTCGCTGTTTCTCAGCAGCCATCTTGGATTTTCCAAAATTGTTCGGAAATCCTTTAAAACACTACTCCTTAGCCAATGGCCAGATTTCAATGAAACCTAGCTAGAAGAATTCTATGGTCATATGCTTCCAAACTTGTTTACAGGAATTTGATTGGTTAATTTTTTCGGTGGCCATCTCGGATTTGAAAAAAATTTCCAGAAGCCTTTTAAATCGCTACTACTGCTTAATAGCTTGATTTTAACAAAACTTGGGTGCAACAATCCTATTGCGATAGGCTTCGAGAAATCAAAGTAGAATTTTAATTGGTCAATTTATGTTCGAGGCCATCTTGGAGTTTCCGAAAATTATCTCTCATACTGTCTATTTAAATGCAAATGGTTTGAATGCCAATGGTCCAGGTGAGCGTCACAGGCCCTTGGGTCTCTAGTTTTCAAACATAAGTTGAGGCTGTAACCATCATCTGAACTACATGAAAGAACTGTCCTCCCACAATGGTGTAGTCACAATTCCATTGAACTCGTGTAAATAGCTCGTGTGACGGTGTTTGTCGATGCAAGGCAAGCGATCCCGAACTGGAAGATCACGTAGCACAAGTGTACAACATCCTTAGTGTGGACAGTTCCATATCATGTGAGTTCCTCAGTGTATATCTAGATCTTATTGCTAATTCAAGATACCAGTACAAGACTGTAGACGGGTATGGAGTGCATAGGACTGGTATGGATCCAGGTCCTAGAACCATTTGGCACTGCCTGTTGTATCGTAGAATGGGTAAAGCTTATTAGACCAGTCAAGTCTAATCGAACCTATATCACAGACAGCAACAGCCCGTAGTCAAATTTGTTTCAAAATATTCAACTATAGTTACCTTAAACATTAGATTCTTGTAATTCAGGACTTTAGATTTCAAAATTTCAAATTGAAACACATAAATTTAGGTGAGTGTAGCTAGAAATGTGTCCCTTCATTACGTTTTACCAATCAGCATTCATTTTGCCAACTCACCTGAATTAACACTCTTATCAAAGCTATCATAGGATTTTTAGCTGACATGGCCCGAAGAGCTTATACCATGGCGGAGAGAGAGCCAGCCGACCATGCATCCATCAAATTGCTTCTTTGTCTTAACAGTTTGACCAATTTCAACTATATTTGGCTCAACGGATCCTATGCTCGTATACTCAAGAATTTCTATTCAGAACTTTGATTGGTAAATGTTTTTGTGGTGAAAAGCTTAGATTTTATGAAATACTTATCGGAAATTGTCAAAACACTACTAGTTGCTTGATGTATTTCAAAGAAATTTGGCTAGAGTGACAATTGTTTGGGTGGCAATCTGAGATTTTATGAAAAATTTACCGGAAATGATCAAAATGTTACTCCTCCTTAGCTAGGATGACATATTTCAACCAAATTTGGCTATGCAGATTCTCTGGTGATAGGCTCTAGAAATTCTATTCAGAATTTTGATTGATCAATTTTTTGGGTGAAAGTCATAGAGTTTATGAAAAATGTAACGAAAATTTGCAAAACGCTACTTCTCCTTAGTTGCTAGACATATTTCAACCAAATTTGGCTAGACCGACCGTATCGTGGTAGACTCCAGAACTTATTTTCAAAATTCTGATTGGTTAATTTTTGGGGTGAAAAGATTTTATAAGAAATTTACCAGAAATTGTAAAAAGTTATCTTCTTAACCGCTTTGTGGATTTCAACCAAATTTGGCTAGAAGGACTCTATCATGATAGGCTCCAGAACATTTATTCGGAATTTTCCTTTGTCAATTTTTTGGATGAAAATCTTAAATTATATGAAATATTTACTGGAAATTGTCAAAAACTTCTCTTCCTTCTGGATGTTTGACATATTTTAGTGAAATTTCCCGGGGGTGATCCTATGGTGGTAGACTCTAGAGCTATATTCAGAATTATGATTGGTCTATTTTTTGGAGATCATCTTGAATTTTCCAAAAAATCTCAGGAACACTTTTAATGGTAAATTTTGGGCAAGAAAATTGAAACTACCTATTGAATGTCCATTTACCGGCCAAAAGAGTACAATTTTTGAAAATTTACCACGAATGGCTGGCTCAGTTATTGAGGCAGTTATTCCAGTGGTATATTTTCAAAATTTTATTCTCTTCGCTTGTAAATGGCCATTCCACAAGACCATATCAGAGGCTGGTTTTGGCCGACATGACCATTAAAGGGTTAAAGCGCTACTCCTTCACCAATGGCCCAATTTCAATAATACTTGACTGGAACGATCTTATCGCAGTAGGCGTCAACATATCAAACGAGAATTTTGATTCGTAAATTGTTTTGGTGGGCATTTTGGATTTTCCAAAAATTATGCAGAAATCCTTTAAAATGTACCTCCTAAACAACTTGGCAGATCTTAACCAAATTTGGCCTAAAGAACCTTATGGTGTTAGCCTCCGGGACTTCTATCCAAAATTTTGATTGGTCAATATTTTTTTTTGGTGGCCATCTGATATTCCAAAAAACTACGATGCAAATGGTTCCAATGCTAATGGTCCAAGTGAGTGTCACAGGCCCTTGGGCATCTTGTTTATGATGCAATATGCCGGGATTGTTAGAGAATCTTGTTATTTTACAGTTTGTCAGATTATCCACTGAGGAAAACACAGACGTTATAGAAGTTCTTGTGGGTGGTGAATCGGAAGACACGGCTACCCTGATCGGTCATTACTCAGGCAGCAAAATACCGAAACCAATTATAAGCAATAACAATCTGCTGATTGTTAAGTTTTCAACAGATACTACCAATAATCTGTTTGGATTTGTCGCTAACTGGAAGGCTGGTAAGATTATGTTACTAAGTTTCCTTATTTTACGTCTTTCCTCTTCACATATACCATAGGGATGGCTCGATTATGTTGTATACATTGTTCATGTTTCAGACATTAAATCAGAAACTACCATCCTATTAGTCCAGTCAGTATGTGAAAAATAACTAGCTCACGGTCTGCCTGAAAGGCCAAGTGAGCTTATGCTATGGTGACCAACCCTCATCTCCCATCCAGCTGCCAATTTTTCTTTATATGACTTCTCAGGAACAATAGGCAAGGCTCAACCAATTTGGCAGGAAGTATCCTTGGGTCATAGAGATCAAAGATTGTTCAAATGAGGGGGATTGGTCGATTTGCGCAGCGATCATCTTTGATTTTGCGGTATTTTACAAAACACCTTTAAGTAACTTCTCCGAGACCACTTGGCTGATTAATTTGAAACTCAAGAGACTTCATCTAGACCAAGGGGCTGAAACATGGTTATTCGAAAAAAGCTGATTGATCGAGCTGTCTGGCGGCCATCTTGGTCATTCTAATATTTGCAGAAATGACTTCGCAGAAACTGCTAAGCAGATCGGGCTGAAATTTGGGAAATATAATTAGAGACTAAGGGACAAGAATGTTTGTTCAAGGGAAGTTGATATGTAAATTACATGGCCACCGTGGACTAATCAAAATGTAGCATTTGGCGGCCATGTTGAATTCTTTTATTTGATGCATTTTAATGGCAAAAATTGCGTCATATATGCTTATAGCGTTGCCGATCAGTGTTCCTCATTTGCATCCTTTTGCGCATATAGACACATACAATTTAAAGTTGGACTCTGTGCGTCCCCCCCGGGGGGAAATTTGGCACGAAAATCGGTAGCAATTTCTAATGTTTTTCTGTGAAATTGTGTATGAGTTGCCACCACTTGTATTCATCCAGATAATTATTGACAATTTTCGTCAATCGGTTCCTGGTTAAATGCTATTCTAAAGTAGTTAGTGTCAGAAACCAGTTACTACTTGGTAATTTTCATAAGTGATTCCGATCAGTTTTGTTCCCCGCTTCATGTAATACCGAGAATCAGGAACTGTGAACTCACTATACTGAACACGGAACTCGCAAAACACTCAGTAAGTCTCGTTGCTAACTCAGAATTTGTCATGCGATGCATGTTGAAAGGCCCGGTTGAAGTTAGAATAACATGATTTTATCATGACCACTAGATATTTTACTGTTTGACAATGTCAAGAATACAGGCCATGTTTTTACGCGTCGGCGAGTGTGCCATCCTTTTGTTGTAGATCATATAATTTTCCTGTAATCTCGCTATTCAGCAGATCTCGCTGCTTTGGTGATTTGTAAAAAGTAAAATCGAAAGCAACCATTTGTGAAAGATCACACGTCCTTGGGGAATTCCCTTAGCCCAATAATATGTGAAACTCTTATCTACAAACAAATGTTTTGAGGCACAACATATGTATTAACCCTCTGGCTACTACGGAACTACCAAAACGATAGATATTTTATGGTTGTGAGCAGACATGCCAAGTATATATATAAATATATATATAATAGCATTTGAAAATTTGTCTTGTTTTTCTGTCTGATCTTACACCCTGCAGAATTTGCACCCTTGAACCAGGACCTTCATATTCTATAATGGGACCCCCAAAATCCAGCTTGTGACTTCCAGATTTCAGACTAGAGGGACCCTGTGACCCCAAGAATTTAGATGCCATGTTTGATACTGATGTCGATGTCAATTTTGCGCATTCGAAGTTGCTGCCTACAGGGTTTTTCTGCCAAAACTATTATATGAAAACAATGTGAAATTTTAAATGTCTTCTCAAGAGCCACCAACTAAATTTGGCAGAAAGCATCAATTGGTCATAGAGATACAAAGTTGTAAAAAGGATACTGATTAGTCAATTTGATGCAGACTCTTATTTCTCGTGAACCACTGGGCCAAATTCAACCAAATTTGCAAAGACACATTTGTGGGCCATAGAGATATTATAATTTTGCTTTTGTCAGATAATTGGGTCGGCGGTTATTTTGGATTATTTTCCCAACAGAAAGGAAGCTTAAAGTGACTCCTCAAGAACCATTAGGCCAATTTTGGGTAGATTTGACAGGAAGCATCCTTGGATCATAGAGATCCAAGATTGTTCAAATGAAGCTGATTGGTCGATTTGGGTGGCAGAAATCTTGGTTTTTGCTCTATTTTTGAAAACTCCTTTAAACATCTCCAAAACTGCTTGGCCTCTTGATATGAACCTTAAGAAACTTCATCTAGGCCAAGGACTGAAACAAATTTGTTCGAGAGTCTGATTGGTTAATTTCTCTGGTGGCCATCTTGGATCACCTAGTTTTCACAAAAACGACTTCTCCAAAACCACTGAACAGATCGGGCCAGAATTGGTCTTTCTTAGACTCAAATTCTTTCATTGCTAATCTAAATGCTCTTGTTTCCAGACAAAGTATTCATTCACATTTGGAGCTAAAATTTCCATGTTACAGAAATAGTTGTATTTCCAGCCAAAATTTTCATACGTTTCAAGTTCCCGTTTCATGTACTGATGTTGCAGATGAGCGATGCAGGCCCATGCATTATCTTGGCTTATATTTCATGATTAGTTTCGTCGTATTGGAACCTGACTTTGATACATGTTACCTATACCGATAGGAGGCAGTACAATGACATTGATGTCAGTAGATCAAAGGTCAGTTAGGTTTGCACAATTATTGAATTTAATTGATAATCGCAATTATTGAAAAATAAATCGTGGACAATGCTAAATTCAAATAATTGACACATATTGAAATTAAAATTGCAAATATATTTAGGTTGAACTCCTTGTATGGACAGCACCATACTGAGCAGCGGTGTGTTGGATGTTCAAAATCTTTCCTGTATGCCTACATTACAATTGAGATTTTTAAATGTGTTGAAAAGAATTTGACTAAGATTTTTTGCTATAACATACATGTAGCAATGTGAAATTCATTTCATTATGATAATCTTTTTAAGTATCTTGAGATTAATTTTACTGAAAGCTGTTGCTGCCTCTGACAGCGTCAATAGAATCACTTTCAAAGCGTTTAATGGATTTCCAGCGTAATAATGCTTCTAAATATCTCTAGTAAAGTCTTTAATCTGCTTGCTTTAGCAAGATGGTTAATGGTTGAGTTTGAGTCCTTTACCAGCACACTGGTGTGAATTATCTGGAGTATAATTGGTGTGTGGTGATGCATTAAGATGACACTAGACTTGCTAATCTTTAGCTTACAAAGAAAAGAACTGTTGTTGCTGTTAACACACACCTTCAGCATGTCTATATTTTGATTTTACTTGCTATTCAAGTGCTATGTTCTTTTTGATCCATTTCATTTGAAATGTTAATATTTAGTCTGAGTTTATTTTTAAAAACCCAATGTTTACATATATCATCAGTGCTCCAGTTCAGATATTCAAAAATATTTAATGTTTCAAATTCAGCTGATTTTACACAAGCTTGATTAATATTTTGCTTGTCAACCTAGTCAGCTTATAATGGTAGCGGGATGAAATGGCAACCTGCTTTTGTTCAATTCGAGTTTCATCTTAACCACATTCTTCCTGTATTCTGAGAAAGATGTTTTCAAATGAGTCCATTATGAAACATGCTGAATATTTTGAAAACAATCTGACTAAAATTTGTTGCTTACTTATGTAGCAATTATTTTCAGTCGAAATGTTTTCAATATACAAGTAATCAGTAGGAAAATTATAGCTGTATTATAACTACATTCATCTATGTGTATAGTCTGAATTAGATTAACTTCTATTCTTCTTGCTTTCAAAAGTTGTATTACTAAGATAGAAACAATATAAAGTAACATTGTTGCGCAAATGTACACATGTATTTCTTTTACTGCCTTAATTTTTTGACACAGGGTGGATAAAGGTTAAATATCAATTAATTGAGTAATCGCAATTATTTCTTTGACATAATCGCAATTATAAAATTTACATAATCGTGCAAGCCTAAGGTCAGTGATACACCCTGCTGTTTACTTCCAACTCCGCATTTCATTCTCTCTTTATAAAATCTTATTTAACCTAAACCCGTATGTATCGTTTCCTGGGGGAAATGAAATGCCCTTTTGATCTTATTGTTGGTTACAAATTTTAGAGAAAGTTTGCACGTATTCAAGAATTAGTCCATAGCTCCTTGTGTTCAATCATTATAAAACTTCATGTATTGCATTGGGATATAAAGGGTCCATTTAATTCAGTTGTTAAATTCATAAATTCAAGATTAGTTGTATGTTCTGTCAGTGACAATATAGATGGCAGGTCAAATATTTAGTGCCGTGAAATTACTGTCTATTTGTAGTATCTGTGCCAGAATCAGACAGGACACAACGTCTTACAGCCAGCAATACTCAAATGACGCTTTCATCACCATTATATGAAGGTGGTTATTTATCAGGGCATCAGTTTAGGTGGCTTATCACTGCAGAACGACGGTCACAAATAATCACATTACAGGTATGTTATTTTTAGCTCACATTTAGATTGTAAGATGAACTAACGAGGTACGCATCAGTGCATCATCTGATGGCAGTGTACAACATCCGCCTTTTCTATTGCATGTTTGTGCTTAACTCTGCTACCTCTAAGCCAAGACATATTGAAAATAAGATTTATCTACAAAATTATTACATTTATGTTTCATGGCTTTGTTCCATGTAACATTCTTGCGGTCTGCATCAGAACAAAATAAAATTAATATTTTTCTCTTATTTATAGAATTTGAACATGGATAATTTTCAGTATTTCACACCTGGTAATGTGAGTTACAATGGCCATTTTAAGACATTTTATTGATTTAAACTCACATTTATATGCAATGTCTTCACCTTATGTCTTTTCCATACAATGTGCATACAGCCTGTATCATTTACACCTTTGTTCCAGACTAATGATTGCTGAATCTTTTAGTATAAGCTGGATTTAACATCATGTTTGTCAAAATATGTCATACTTCCATCATGAAAGTGCAACTGCCTGAACTTTGGCAAATGTCTATAAACTTTAAATCATAAAGCATGTCAGAATAATTCCGCCTAAACTATTGAAATATTCTCTGTTTTTTTCATTGAAAGTGAAACATTATTTTAACCCTTTACTGGTAATAATTGGTCAAGAAAATCTAAATATTTGCCTAGGATATGTCCATTTGCAGGCCAAGAGAAGACTATTTTTTTTAATTCACCACTAGAAAAACTGACTCATTTAATCGAGGATGTCATTCCTGTGGTAAATTTTCAAAAATAATTTTCTCTTGGCCTGAAAATTACATTCATCAGGACCACTGCAGACAGCCTGACCATTAAAAGGGTTACTAAATAACAATTATTAGCTCACCAGGCCTGAAAGGCCAAGTGAGCTTATGCCATGGTGACCATCCGTCGTGTGTCTGTACATCCGTCAACTTTTCTTTTAAACAACTTCTCAAGAACCACTGAGCTGATTTCAATTATATTGTGCAGGAAGCATCCTTAGGGCATAGGGATCTAAGTTTGTTCAAACGAAACTGATCGGCCAATTTGGCCATCGGCCATCTTGGATTTTGAGCGATTTTTTGAAATATCTTTTAAAATCTCCGAAACCGCTTGTCACTAAAATTTGTTCAAAGGAATTTGATAGGTAAAAAAACATGGGTGCCATTGACCAATCAATATGTAGCCTTAGTAAAGAAATATTAGTGACATCTCCGGGATGTAGAAATTGTTTGAGTGTAGCTTTCGTGACAATCTCGGTCACTTCTTCAGCACTGACTGACGGTCGCTGGCAATGTCACTGGTCAGTTCTTGTGGAGTCACGTCACGGAGAGGTAACCAATATTTCTTTATTATGAATCATCCTGGGATCGAGACCAATTTTTTCGGAAATATGTAGCCTATTTGCCGGCCATATTGGATGTTTTTATTTGAAGTATTTTGAGGCCGAAATTGGAATAAGTTCTTGGATATTCTGATGTCAAATTTGCCATTTTCGAAACTGTCGGATAAACATTTTGGTGGCCATTTTGGATCATTTTCCCGCCAAAAACCCCCATACTAAAGCAATGGTAAATTAAAAATATCTCGAGAACCACTGGTCCAATTTAAAGTGCATTTGACAGGAAGCATCCTTATGGCATAGGGATCGAAGTTTGTTCAAAGGTAGCCAATCGGCCAATTTGGCCAGAGGGCATCTGATTTTGGCCAATTCTTAGAGACGTCTTAAAAAATCTATCGATTTAAAACTGATGAAATATGATCTAGGGGAAAAGCTGAACCACTTTGTTCAAGGGAACTTGATTGGCTAAATAGTTAGGCGGCCATCTTGGATGACCTAGTGTTCGCAAAAAATTACTTCTCCAGAACCGCTGAATGGATCGGGCCGAAATTAGGCAGATATGATTAGGGACTAAGGGCCATTAATGTTTGTTCAAGGGAAGTTCATCCATCAAAAAACATGGATGTCGTGAGGCAATCAAAACGGAGCGTGTTTGGCGGCCATGTTGGATTTTTTTATTTGATGGATTTTGAGGCCAAAATTGGTTTTATATATGCGTTTTGGTATTCTGATTTAAAATTTGCCATTTTCAAAACTGTCGGATAAGCGGTCTGGCGGCCATCTTGGATCATTATCCCAAAAGCTCCCATACTAAAGCAATGGGAAATTTAAAATGTCTTCTCGAGACCCACTGGGACGATTTAAATTATATTTGGCAGGAACAATCCATAGTATAGAGATTCAAGGTTGTTCAAAGGAAGCCGATCGGCCAATTTGGCTGACGGCCATCTTGCATTTTGGCAGATCTTTAGAAATATTGTTAAAAATCTTCTTCACCGCTTTAGGGATTGATGCAAAATCTCATGAAATATGATCTAGGGCAAGAACTTAACCAAGTTTGTTCAAGGGAACTTGATTGGCCAAATGGGTCGGCGGTCATCTTGGATGACCTAGTTTTCATGGGAACAACTCCAGAACCGCTGAATGGATCAGGACGAAATTTGGCAGAAATGATTAGGAACTGTGGGATTTTTTCAAGGGAAGTTGATCCAAAAAACATGGCCGCCATAGACCAATCAAAATGTAGCATGTTTGGCCATATTGGATATTCTTATTTGATGGATTTTGAAGGTGAAATTGATTTGATATAGTTTTGGGGGTATTCTGATTTCAAATTTGCCATGTTTTAAACTGTCGGATAAACGGTTTGTCGGCCATCTTGGATCATTTTCCAGCCAAAATCTCCCATAGTCATACTAAAGCAATGGGAAATTTCAATTTCATGTCTTCTCAAGAGCCACCTGGCCAATTTCAAGTATATTTGGCAGAAAGCATCCTTAGGGCATAGAGATCCATGTTTGTTGAAAGCCGATCGGCTAGTTGCCATCTTGGATTTTGGCCAATTTTTAGAAATGTCTTCTCCAAAACCGTTTCGGGGATTGATACAAAACTCATGAAATATCATCTTGGATCTTTTTCCCGCCAAAAACTCCCATACTAAAGCAATGGGATATTTTAAATGTCTTGAGAACCACTTTGCTGATTTCAGGTATATTAGGCAGGAAGCATCCATAGGTTATTGAGATCCAGGTTTGTTCAAACAAAGCTGATCATCCAATTTGTCCAGCAGCCATCTAGGATTTTGGCTGATTTTTAGAAACGTCTTTGAGAAACGAAACCACTTGGCAGATTAATTTGAAAATCACAAAACTTCATCTAGACCAAAAGCTGAACCACATTTTGTTCAGGAGAACTTGATGGGTCGATTTGCTTGGCAGCCATCTTGGATGACCTAGTACTTGTTGCAATTGTGGCCAAAACCTTAGGATTCTACTTAGACGCGATGACCTTTCTAGTTGAAATACCTATGTTCCAGGTGAGCGATACAGGCCCCTTGGGCCACTTGTTTGAAATTACTTTCTATTTCTGAAAGATTCTATAGGAGAATATCCCAAGTATTTGATGTCATGATAAATTATATCATGAGTTAGCTGGTCACAATCAAAATGGCATATAGCTCTGTCATGTAAATTGAAGTCTCACTTTTGTACGAATTGTGTTTTTGATAGATTTACAATCTAACAACATTCTGTTAAATATAATGAAACAAATTTGACTGGAAGCTCATGCTGCCTATGACAGTCCCCAGTCAAATTAGTTTCAAAATATTCAACAACTTACCTGTATAGTTGGCTTAAAATTTATATTCCAGAATTTCAGGTTTCAAATCAATTTCAACACGCATAAAAAGTGGACGAAGCATAGCTAGAAATGGGTGTGGCATAGCTAGGAATGGATCCCTCCACGCTTTTGTATGTATTAATAAAGACGTGATATAGATGGTGAAACTCATTCCATGGATTGTGTGTGTTTATTTTGTATTCAGACGGATATGAAACATATGGACCTTAAAGGAAATACAGAAGTTGTTATATATGATGGTGACTCAGTGTTAGCAAATGAAATTACAACTTACAATCGCGACAGTACCGGCCCGGAAATAATCATGTCTACCGGAACTACTATCTTAATCATAATGACAACACGTGGAGTGGAGAGGGGGCGTGGAATCACTCTCAAATATATACAAGGTTTGAAGATATATACTGTGGATTGTTT
Organism: Chaetoderma sp. LZ-2023a; assembly: GCA_034401795.1. Lineage (NCBI taxonomy): Eukaryota > Metazoa > Mollusca > Caudofoveata > Chaetodermatida > Chaetodermatidae > Chaetoderma > Chaetoderma sp. LZ-2023a. The sequence goes on from CM067372.1 coordinate 80,988,647, forward strand.
TGGGGGTGTGGGTACACTTTTTCATTTCCTTGTTAATTGGAGTAAAGTAAATAAATCCTGCTCAATGAAAAGTGACCATTTGTGAAATCTTCGCAGTCATATGACTGGCTCTAAGAAGCACTCCTGTCAATGAAATATTTTTAAAAAGTGCTATTTCCATTCCTATGCATTGTCATTTCGAATCATTGAAGTCATCTCCTGAGTTAAGGAAAGAGAGCATTTTGTGCACTGAATAAATAAGGGATTATGATATTATTAAGGGGACTTTAATACATGCTAATTTCTTTGGCATGGCATTGCAAAAATAATTTCAGTGGTGAGGAAAATGGTTTATCCATACTATGCTTTATAAGTTATGTTAAAAAAAATAAAAGAAATAAATGGTTCCTATACAATCAAATTGAAAGCTTTTGAGTCTAAAATTTGCTCAATGAAATTTTGATTTTCCCATAGAAAACATCCAATTCAAAACATAGCATGATCTTTTTTTATATTCTGCGATGGATTTATTTTCTCATGATTTCTAGTGAATTTGGATTTTGAATCAACATGCCAAATTTAATCTATCTTTGAGTGATTAAGTTGGCCAATTTCCAATTTTCATGCAAGTTATGCTATTATCTTTTACTCATTTCATTCAGATGTAAGACGTTGAATCGCTTGTGTATTCTGCGAAGATAACTGGTAATCATTGCTGCCTTAACTCTTAGCAGTCTTGATGTAAAAATTTACAATTTTCAAATTAAATTAAAAGATGAACTGGTGTTAATTTTTAGCTCACCTAGCTTATGCAATCGCTATTTGTCTGTCGTCTGTCAACAATTGTGGCACATTTCACCCTTTGTTGATAGATTGAAACCAAATTTGGCAGATATGTTCCTTTTGGCACTATCTATTTGGACTATGACGATCAGAGGTTGTGCCCACAAATAGCAGAGTTATGGCCCTTGCTATATTTTCAAAGTATTGAAGCCTATGGTGAAAATATGTTTGTGGTACATTTCGCCATTTATCAAAGGATTAAAATCAAATTTGGCAAATATGTTCCTTTAGACAATATCTATTGAGGCTTTGAAGATGAAGTGGCCCCGCCCACAAATATGAGAGTTATGTCCCTTGCTATATTTTCAATGTATTAAAGGCTATGGGGAAAATACATTTGTGCCACGTATCGTCATTTATCAATTGATTAAAACTAAATTGGGCAGACATGTTCCTTTAGGCAATATCTATTTGGGCTATAAGGATGATGTGGTCACACCCTTAAACAAGGGCCATAACTGGTTCATTAATGCTTTTTAAAGTATTGAAGTCTATGGGAAAAATACATTTGTGGCACGTTTCGTCATTTATCGATGGATTAAAAGCCAATTTGGCAGATATGTTCCTTTAGGCAATATCTATTTGGACTAGGAATATGAAGTCGCCACACCCACAAATAGCAGAATTATGGTCCTTGCTATATTTTCAAAGTATTGAAGCGTATGGGGAAAATACGTTTGTTGCACTTTTTGTCATTTATTGATGGATTACAACTAAATTTAGTAGATATGGTCCTTTAGATAACATCTATTGGAGCTATGAATATGAAGTGAGCACACCCTTAAACAAGGGCCATAGCTCATGTTCATTGCAGTGCTTTTAAGTGTTGAACCATATTGGGAAAACACATGTTTTCGCCAATTGTTGATAGATTAAAATCAAATTTAGCAGATATGCTCCTTCAGTCTATTTGTACTAAGGATATTAAGAGCATGCATTTTTAAACAAGGGCCATAACTCTGGTTCATTAATCTTAAACTATTGAACCCTTTGATTAAAATTGTTTTGTCAATTGTTAATAGAATAAAAACAAATTTAGCAGATATGTTCCTTCAGGTAATATTTATTCAGCCTATGAATATGAAGTTGCCACAACTTGAAATAAGGGCCATAAAACGGGCTTTTTAAAGCATTTTAAGCATTGAACCCTATGGGGAAAATAATCTGTGTCATATTTCGTAAATTGGTAGTGGACTAAAACAAATTTGTCAGAAATGTTCCTTTAGTACACTTCAATCAAATGGCAATGGTGTTGGGGATGGCTGCCCCATTGGTTAATGGTACTCTTCCTGTTGGTCAATCATGTCATTATTCTTGCATTTACCTATCCAAATTTGTTACTGTGACCTCACCATTGCCCCTTTGGTAAATGTCAGTGTTGTGGCAATTGAACTATTGAACAATAGTGTCTGTGATGACTGGCTTATTGATCAATGGTACTTATTCCATTGGTAAATAATGTCAATGACACCAATATTCCTGCATTTCTTCATCCACATTTTTTATTATGACCATTGACCCACTGGTAAATGTCATCTGCTGGGTCAATAATGTCAGGGATGGCTGCCCCATTTACCAATTGTACCTTTCCCATTGGTCAATAATGTCAATGACACCAATATTCTTGCATTTTCTCATCCAATTTTTTTATTGTGACCATCGACCAGTTGGTAAATGTCATCTGCTGGGTCAATAATGTCAGGAATGGCTGCCACATTGGTTAATGTTACTTTTTCCATTGGTAAATAGTGTCGAGGGCACCAATATTTTGGAGGGATATTATGTGATGGGGCCATCCGGACAGGCAGTAGAGGGGTTTCCACATGAAAACTCAGTTACCGTTTATCGGATCATTTTGAAACTTCATAGGGTGGTTGGACTAGGTTGGGCGCCAGCCACTGGTAAATGGTGGTTGGACTAGTTCTGGAGAATAAACTCATCGAAATCGACGATAATCCAAAATCAAAGCTGGCTGCCAGCCAAAGGTGTCCATCTTGAAAATTGGTTTCCGGATGATAACTCCATTACTGTTTATCGGATTGCCTTGAAACTTGTTAGGGTGGTTGGACTAGCTCTAGAGAAAGAAACTAATGAAGTCAACGATGATCCTAAATCTAAGATGGCCCTCCCCCCTCCCCCCCCCAGCCACTGGTGGCCATCTTGAAAATTGATTTCTCCATTTCTGTTTAGTGGATGATCACATAGGATGACTTGTCTATTTCTAATAGCTCTCACTCATTGATTTGTCATGATGTCATGGTATTATGTACCATTTGTGTAGCTCTCGATGTGTTAGTGGTAAGGATAATTGCCGCATTGGTCAATAATGATAAGGCCCATTGGTATCTGTCTATGGCAACGGTTATGGTTGCCTGATGGACCAATCATGCTTGTGGTGAACACTGGTCTATGTGCCATTTATCAAACAAATTTGGTGATTTCAATTGTATATAGCTGGAACCATCGTTAGAGCATAGAGATCCAAGTTTGTTCAAAGGAAGCCGGTCAGCCAATTTGACCGGTTGCCATGTTGGATTTTGATCGATTTTTAGAAATATCTTTAAAAATCTCCGAAACCACTTGGCGGATTGATTCACCATTCATGAAATATCATATAGTGCAAGAGCTGAACCAAGTTTGTTCACGGGAACTTATTGGCACAATGGTTTAGTGGGTATCTTGGATGACCTAGTTTTCACGGAAACAACTCCAGAACCACTGAACTGATTGGGCTGAAATTCTGGAGATATGATTAGGGCCTAAGCGCCATTAAAGTTTGTTTAAGGGAAGTTGATAGTCATAGGCCAATCAAAATGTAGCGTGTTTATCGGCCATGTTGGATTTTTTTATTTGATGGATTTTGAAACAGAACAGTATTCTGATTTCAAATTTGCTATTATGGAAACTATCGGATAAATGGTTTGGCGGCCATATTTGATTTCTTTTCCCGCCAAAGGCTCCCATAATAAAGCAATGGGAAATTCAAAATGTCTTATCGAGAACCGCTGGGCCGATTTCAGTCATAATTAGCAGGAAGCATCTGAATAAATGTGGATAATCAATCAAAATTTAACTTTTGTTGCTTAGTGTATTTTGACCGCAAAAATAGTTGTATATAGGTTTTTGGGCCTACTGAATAGAAATTTGACATGTCTAATCTAGTTAGTTCAAGAGCAAGCCAGTGGACTGATGAATTATTTTTGTTTCATGCTAAAATTCTTTTCCTTCTTTGTACATAAACTCTTTCATCTCTGTTCATATTTTATTATCTGTATCATGTGCAGATGTGCATGTGCTTTTTTCCGCTGCCCACACATTTTTTATTAGAGTTATCCCCCCCCCCCCCCCTTTAAATATCTTAAAGCTGATACATAGACTGCATTGCCAATCATTTCTTGTCAATGCAACTTCTACAATTTAGCTCCGATTCTTTTGAAACTTGATAAGTGTTATCATTACCACGTGACGGTGTGCATGTGCTATCCGTATACCTGTACGTCCATCCGCCTGTCCAAAATATATGTATGTCCGTCTGTCAGTCCTTCCATCCATCTCCGACAATCATTTCTTGTCAATGCAACTCCTAGAGGTCTCAATGGATTATATTTTGTCCTGCGACATTATAGCTTTCTATTCTTTTGAAACTTGGTAAGTGTTATCATTACGACATGAAGATATGCATGTGCTATCCGTATACTTGTATATCCATCCGTCTGTCCCAAATGTATGTTCATCTGTCGGTCCATCCTTGTCAACGCAACTCCTACAGTTTAATTACAATTCTTTTGAAACATGGTAAATCATGTGCTTTTTTCGTGGCCAGAAAATTATTCATTACAGAGTTATGATCAGTTGTCTCCCTTTAAATACCTTTAAGCCGATACATGAACTGCAGTACCAATCATTACTTGTCAACACATCTACAATTTAGCTGTGATTCTTTTGAAACATGGTAAGGGTTCGCATTACCACTTGAAGATGTGCATGTGCTATCCATATGCGTGTACATCCATGCGTCTGTATAGAATTTATGTATATCAGTCTGTTGGCCCATCCATCTCTGACAATCATTTCAAGATGTCAACAACTACAGTTTAGCTACGATTCCAGATGTCTCTGTTTGATTAACATTAAGGAAGTCTACTCCATCCAGAAACCTGGACTAGAGTAGAGAGTTGTGGTTCTTGCATTAGAAGGCATTAAATGCAAAATTAGAAATCTTTTTCTGGCGCTAAATGTAAGTAGATTTATTTAGCAAGTAGTGATTGAACGATAAGTATGCTTATGTGGTTAATAAAACGACAGACCAACCCTGGGGGGGTCTGTGGTTGTTATCTCCCCTGAAATACTTAAAATTCATCAAAATTGTCTTGTTCGTGCCAGATCTTGAAGAATTTTGAACCAATGCTCTCAATTCCTTTGTCACTGAATACATTACTTGAAGAAGCAGTGCTATGATTCCATTTTGAAGAAATTCATCAATATTTTCCTGAGTTATCTCCCTTGAAAATTTTTAGTTCATTTAAATTCTCTTGTTCAGGCATAATAGTTGAACGGAATTGAACTTGCACTTACAAATCTATCTTTCTTTAAGGCGAGATGCAGTGTCAGGATTTCATGTTTCATTGATTAGTTTTTCTAAAATATTGTCCTTTACAATTAAGGTTACATGTGTGTCCACCCTTGATGTATGTTTTTCTGAAATGTTAGGATATGCCGTCTTCTGATGACTCTTGTGTTGGCAACCTCATCACGCTTGGTTGATGCCTACTGGGGCCATACAATGAAGTTGATGTATCCAGTGGCTTTCCTTTGCTTTTGTCCAGACTGTGGAGTTATCATCATCAGGGTCTGATGAAAGGACTTGGATAATCCGATATTTTATACCACTTCTTGAATGGTTTTCTAGTGTGAAATATCTAGATACGGGTGTGTCGTATCTGATGTGTCTGTGGAAGTTGACGATTGAGCGTAGATACTCCTGCATTCTGATTTTAAAGGTGCATTTTGTTTCTCCCACATATTGTTTTTTGCACCTTTTGCATGTGATGAGGTAGATGATGTTTCTTGACAGGCAATCTCCTGCAATATTGGTTCTGTAGGTAAGATTGGTGCGGCTACTTTTGAACCATTTACTTTGGTCCATAATTTGACAAAAATCATATTTGCCTTTGGGGCATAGGATGAATATGTTCTTGTAGGGGGCTCTGACGTCATCCGGGTTTTGTACACAGGCTCTGACGATCTGGTCCCTGTTGGTTGAGTTTCGTCTGTAGCTGAAGAGGAGTTCCTCTGGAAAAGCTATTTGACATCTTTCACTACTTTATAAGATGTGCCAAAATTTCATGATTGGCTTCTGTACAAATTGGCTGGTTTCTTGACACTCGCTGATGTACCATTAAAATTTGACTAAAGGACAGTTTTTTTGTCATATTACAGGTTCTAGGAAGGGTGTGCATCCTATAATCGAGTACATTCTTTGAGCACATTTTTTTTGTCAGGTTTCGTAAAAGAAATAAATGATAGTATGAAAATTTAACTCATTTTCGCACGGTACAAATTCTCGCCACCTTACGACTATGTTTAATGTATACCTCAAAACATCATCGCAGAAGTGAAATTATTAAATTGGAGCACCTAAATATTGCGTATCCATTAATAAAGATCATTTATTACATCAAAATTAATCCTGAATTTGACATAAAATGGTGCCGAGAAAAGATAAATCACGTGATTCGCCTCCAAGCGCAAAAAATCGTTTTTAATTAGAGCGAGTACTCAGATAAAATATTCTGGATTCTGAATACTATATAGTATCATTGTGCAATATGGACTAAATATTGTACTTTAGGTCTGATCTGTATCTGTTTGATAACAAAACCCGTTAGCGTATATGATCTCGCGAGAACACAATCGCAAAAGAGTCAATGGCTTGCCAGCATAAGAAGCTCTTTATCTCATTTTAATTCTGATTCCATTTTAGATCATTTAATGTTGGTCGGCATTACAAAATTAATGCATTACAAAATTAATGTGCAATACGAGAGAAAACACTGTTCCGTTATTAATTTTTTCTGAATAGAAATATTATTTCTCTGTTCTGATTGGATAAATTCTTCCATACAAGCCAATGAAAATAAAGAATGGCAGATATTAGAAGAAATCTAGTAAACACAACTGCCGCTCTTACCGCATTCCTAATGTCACGTGCTTTCCATATTTTCTAGGTGACATTTATGTCAGAAGTAGCATTGATTTTGATGTAATAAATGATCTTTATTGAAGATACACGATATTTAGGTTGTCCCATTAATAATTTCACTTCCACAATGATATTTTTGAGGCGTACATTAAACATAGTGGTACGGCAATAAGCATGCATATAGAAATTGCGTTCAAATTTTGTGGTATGTTCTATATGAGTTTTAACCATTTTAGAGAATGGATTTCAATTTCTCTATGCGTCCTTTCTATGAGTATAAGGATTTTTGGGGAGGGTTTGGGCCAAAATTGTGCCTGCATTCAATACAAACTAGCGACCTTTCCTCGAATAAAAATGGTATATGGGTCTGCTGTTTTTTGTTAATTTTTAAGATTTTTTGATTCGTGCGGAATGGTGTCCATCTTTTGAGAATGCATTTTCTTGTGCTAGTTTCACTGGTTTGTGTGGGTAACCTCTGGCCATGTAGTGGGCTATGAGGTCTGTGCTGTGTTTTATATAATCTTTGTCATGTGTGCAGTCTGCGAAGGCATAGGCATTGTCTATACGGTCCTGCATTTTTGTAGAAGCTCGGATGTGCGGATATGTAATGCAGGTATCCGTGTGTGTCTGTCGGTTTGGTGAAAAGTGAAAAATGGATTAGGCCATCTTTTTTTCATGTTTCTATTAATTGATGTGGTGCATAAGTGATACATGTCCATTAGTAGTCTTGTTTCCTCATAGCAATATGTAGAAAATGGTTTGGCAATATGCAACAGAACCCTATTTTCCTGATTGTTGGTAGCAAATGAGATAAATATCATGCCAGTCATCTGTGGTCATGAAGAATGTCCAGTTGCGAAACAAAGCAATGCTTCTTTAGAAAACTTGACAATAAAATGACTGGCTCAATAACTAAGCCAATTATTCAGTGGTAACATTTCGAAACTATTATTCATGTGTTCTGCAATTTAATATTCACTTCATTAAAGCGGAAGCATCATTGGAAGAACACATTTGAGTTGCAAGTAGTCTGTCTGTCTGTCTGTCTGTCTGTCTGTATGTCTGTCTGTCTGTATGTCTGTCTGTCTGTCTGTCTGTCTGTCAGTCAGTTAGTTTGTCAGATTTTTAAAAATTTTGACAAAGCTGCCTATATCACAGCTATAGCACATTTGTATCTTGTTTTATGGTGGACATTTTCCTTTCACAACCTCTCAGGAATTTGGTTTTAAAGATTCACAGTAATCTAAATTTATATTCTAACCGATAGAGGTACTGGACCTTTCCAGTTTTAGCTATGCCCCGCATATCTCTAGCTAAGCTCCACCCACAGCTCGCTGGTGGTGGGATCGATCGATCTCTGAACTCCCTGACTAAGCTCCACCCACAGCTCGCTGGTGGTGGGATCGATCGATCTCTGAACTCCCTGACTATAAATTTCCAGAAAACTATACAGATAATCTGTTGAATATTTTGAAACTAATTTAACTGGGTGCTGTTGCTGCCTATGTCGAATTAGTTTCAAAATATTCAACACCATGTTTCTTAAATTAAGAATAAAAGACTGGCTTAGTCGATTCATTCATTATGCCATGATTATAACGTCAGCATACACGTCGCATAGTTTGATTATGACATCATATGATTGAGTGAGGAAATGGATTCATAAATTGCTAGTAAGAAAACACATGTGACATTTCAGGTTGTTATGCAGAGGTGTCTGGTTCAGAAGGTGTAATCATGACTCCAGGATATCCTTATGCCAAATATCCTAACTCAGCTCAGTGTACATGGAAGGTATTGTCACCTGGAGGTGACAGCGTTACATTAGTTTTCGATGACTTATTTTGTGTCAATAGTGAAGACTCTTTAAAGGTAAGTGCTCAAAGTTTGTTGCTTAGCTAACTTGGCAAATCTATGCTATTTCTCCCCTGACCTTGTCACACATGCTCGCTCAGACAGTAAATTATTCAGTCATCACTTCGCATATTTGGAGTAATTTAAGCGAAATCGAATATGGTCAATATCAGCTTGGATTTGAAGAATTTTCAGAATGTGTTGGAGCCAGAGGATTTCACATCAAGAGTATACTTACCTCCCTAATACTTTGGATATTGCTAAATATCGGCTTTCACTCAATAAAACACTCAGATTAAAAACAGTTAGGTGCCCCTACTGGGCAGGGAGTCAGAGGTAGTCCGGCGGATGCTCGCCCCACCACCGCGCATGCGCCGACTACTACTTCCTCTTTGCTCATTTATTGGCAAAGGGTTACATGCGGTTTTGTGTTGTCTATACTTTTCTGCGCGTTACCTTGTGTTTTACTCAAATTTGACGATTCTTGTACGTGGGAAGCATGTCGGAAAGGGAGGATTCACCTTTAGAAGGAGCGGGATCTCTTTATCAGGTGACTTCTTTGATATGCTAGCGTGTTTTGTCCCGGTTTAATGTATTTCCGGGACTCGCGCTTACCGTGATTAGCGCCTGTTTGTGTTGGTTTTTTACAACATGGTGCTTCATAAGTCTCATTTCTCTTTGTGTTTTGTCCACAGGTATCACGTAGAAGCTTTGATGGACTTCTCGGCACAAGAGGATATGTTTTCTCTCCACCACGGTTCCATTTCCTACTAATACTGTTAGGTTATCTAACCAAAAGAATATGTTCAGTGAGTTGGAGGCCTGGTATAAAGGTCTTCTCACTTTGCCCTCTTGATCGAATTCCTTTCCCTTCGGTGGAGAGAATGTAGAGGCGTACTATGGTGGAGTTCTCCGGTACATCGCGTTGGATGGTTTGTCTGTACAAGTGTCAGGTATCTAATTATTGATAAACAAAAGGGGAGATAATTTCCCTTTTTGCCAATGCTAGAATTGGAAGGAGTTATCTCTGTATATCTGATTGTTGTGTACTCGATATGCCTATTCAACGGGAATGTTCCGGTTACTTATACAATTCGTTCTTGCACTTGGTGCTTGTTGCGGATCGATTAATTTGGTCACAGGAGTGATGACGTCATAATCGGCCTTGGCCTTTATTAACATTTAACGTTTTGTCCAAGGCTGGTTCTTCTTGATTTGCGATCTTGAGGATCCTGTCCCTCTCTTTTTTAGTTGGTTTTGAGTTCGCTAACCTTAACTATCTTGCTCATTGTCCCTGTCCTTTGTCCTGTTTCAGAGACCTGGTTGCCCGTCCTGCGGGAGGTTTTTGAAAAACCGTTTCGTTCCGCACTTGTGCTTCAGCTGCAGTCCCTGTGGACCGTTGCTGAAGTGCGACGTATGTAAGCAGTGGGGGGGGAGACCTAATGTCTGAGTTTTTATCTTTGCAGGCAAGGGAGAAGGTGATGGAGGAAGAGAGGAAGAAGAAGAAGGAGGGTTGTAAGAAGGGTAAGAGGAAGGCCTCATCCGCGGTGGATATGGAGGCCTTCAGGTCCGAAATGTTACAAGAGATGCAGAGGACAATAAAGGATTTGGTCCCAGAGTTGCTTCGCGGCATGCTCCCTGGGCCAGCTCCTTTGTTGTCCTCGGCATCTGCTTGCGAGCAGGTGATCCCCGCCTCTGAATCCGGTCTCTTTAGGTCCGGTCCGTTTGTGGATTCAGAGGTGGCCCCTTTGTTGGGGGCAGTCCACGACCCTGGCAGCAGGCATGGCGCCGCGCCGAGGGGCCGTGGACAACGGTTGTTGCTGGGACCCGCGGTCTGCTCATCAGACCCCGGGTATCCGCGCGCCGAAGGTGTCAAAGCCTCCTATGGCACCTTCCCTGGCCAGTCCGGGTTAGCTCTCTTTGCTGACCCGGAGTCTAATCTTTCTGGCCAGGAGGAAGAGGATCTCCTGCTAGGGTCGCCTTCTGAGGACGTGGCCATGGAATACGACGTCTGTGCACCCCTCGCGGGGAATACAGGCGACGTGTTCCGTGGTTCTACTCTCGCAGGAGTAGATTTCACGGTCCAGAAGGTGTCCCCGGGCGGTGCTGTTGACCACGGATACCGCATACCACGGATACCGCATACCTCGGCTTGCCGATGGTATCGCTGGTGCTGGTCAGGCCCGTGGTAGAGCGGTGTTTACCCCACGCTCTGCCACGAAGAGTGCTTCCGCATTGCTTATATACTTCGCCATTCAGCGACGGTGACAACCACTTGTCGGGACTGTATCATCCTTCTCTACTGGATTCATGATGACAGCTTCCTAGTACAACAAGGTCAGTCTTGTTCATGTGTTGTTCATTGTTTGTATTGTCACGTTACCCAGTTTTATTAATATGGTGATGGTTTATGTGGGTTGTGGTTCTTTAGAGAGAGTATACGAAAATGGAGCCTTTTCGTCTCTGTCCTATAGTACTTGGCACTAGTACGAAGAGAGCGTGTAGGACATTGAGGTCATTTAATCTTCCTCCCAAGGGGGGGGGGGGGGAGCGCATATGACAAATCGGTCATCTCTCAAACATCGGTTGTGTTATCCGATGGTTTATCAAATCCTGACTGTGTTTTCACACAGTTTCAGACGTCATAAGTGCCTTAAACGCTTGAAAGCGTATAGGGAAGAGCTGGTCTTTTGACCTCGCCTCCCTCCCGCCAGATTCACTTTCGAATTCTGGCAATATCAAAAGTATTAGGGAGGTAAGTATACTCTTGATGTGAAATAAACGAAATCTAGGATTTCTTTTTTCACGAGAGAGTTGATACTTACCTCCCTAGATACTGACCCGGCCTCTCCGCCCCACAGAGGCTCGGTCTTCAGGCTCTTGGTAGTTGCATGTGTTAGCCAATAAATGAGCCAGAGGAAGTAGTAGTCGGCGCATGCGCGGTGGTGGGGCGAGCATCCGCCGGACTACCTCTGACTCCCTGCCCAGTAGGGGCACCTAACTGTTTTTAATCTGAGTGTTTTATTGAGTGAAAGCCGATATTTAGCAATATCCAAAGTATTAGGGAGGTAAGTATCAACTCTCTCGTGAAAAAAGAAATCCTAGATTTCGTTTAAAATGTGGCATGTTTCATATTTACAATTTAATAAACATTCTGTTGAGTGTTTTATTAATATAAGAGTCAGTGGAGAGGCACCACTAACTCGCCACATGGTGGCCCAGGTGGTGAGAGGCCAAAAGGTATCCGGGACGGGTGACAAGATGGTGATAAGACAAATGATTCAGTGTTGGGCGGTAATCATGGTTATTTAATACTATTGCTTGGCACACTGGCCTATGATAAACTACATATATCTATATACATGTTTAATAACCACAACTCTCCATACTAATACTAACCATACACACCCCATACATACACACAATCAATCATGGGGGGGTGGCAGGGAAAAATAGCTATACAAATTGGAATCTGTGTTGAAATTCTACTCTAAATTGAGGTTCAATTGCTGAGAGTGCGAAACAGAATGAAGGTTAACAAAGGGATTTTGAACTGACCAAACCTCTGACCAATGGTCAGAGCTAGCCTATGATTGGTTCTCTCAAATTTTTGGCGCAAAAGACGTGACGCGGGGTTTCAGGTGGATCAAGAGGTATTGATTTCTTGGTCAGCTAATGGCGGCCAATGCAGATCCCTTCGCCGTGTTAATATTAAATTATAAACATAATGTTCACAAAGACAATTTGAGTGGGACCTGTTTTTACGTCGAATAATACTTACCAGATGTACTGTTATGATAATGTGTATTATCTAGTCTAGCTCAAAATAAACAATTAAAACTCAGCACTCTTCATGGTCCTGCCCATACTGTGTCCGGGAATTACCATAAGCCTCCAGGTACCGAGCCAATTCCCCAGAACAGTCGGATTCATCTATTTTTCTCTAGCAAGACAGTTGCATGTTTTTCTAACTCCAGAATTGTTAAAATTTTGCGTGTTTAGAGATCGTTTGAATATTTGATTGCTAGATTCATGGAAGGAAAAGGGAAATCATCACAGGGTCAGGTTGTATCAATCTAGAATTTATACATTTGTGCCATAATGACTGTTTGAAATTTCCTTTAATTGATGCATTATTTTATAATGGTAGCCATTGTTGGAGTCGCTCTGTTACCCATTAACTTTTTTAACTTATCCGGGTACTCGGTTAATTTCTCATGCGACTCATTTCCTTCCGCCCTTAGTCAAGATGGTGGCGCCCATGTTTAGCATGTTGTTTTGGTTTGGCGTATCTATGCACTCAGTTTAAGCTGGGGTTTTTAGCCTTCGTTTTCTTGTCGACGGTGTTTGTAGCGATCAGTCCTATTATTCTTGGACTTCTTTACATTATTTAGTTTCCAAGTTGTATTTTAAAAATTCAGTCCAAAAATTAAAAAAAAAAAAAAGAATCCTGCCTATGAACTTTGATTAACGTTAATTTAAGACAAAGTTAATGTTTTTAAGTAATCTGCGATTGCAATAAAGCTAATGTGCATTGTGCTCTGTATCATGTTTCCATGTTCAACGTTTTAATTCTTATTCTGTGTTCGCAGAAAGTGAAGGGGCAGGGCAAAGCCCCAGCAGATACGTTATGCTCGCGATGTAACCCTTTCATGAAGCAGAAGTTTGCAGGACATCACTGCGTCGCCTGTGCCAAGTGTATGGTGGGATCCCCTTGTGATGTCTGCGTTGGGTAGTCATCGGAGTTGGTGGCCGAGTTTGTTTGTGAGAAACGAGCGTGTGTGGAGAGGATCGCGAAGGATAAGGTGGCCAATGCTGATCCAGCATCCTTTAGAGGTTTAGAAGATGGGCTCAACGAGAGGATGGATTCTGCCTGGGTGTCTGGGTGGCCCAATTTAAGGCAATGTTCGAATCCTTGTCATCCGTCATTGGACCCACCGATTCAACCCGGTACAGGACAACCAATCGGTGGTCCGGCCGGGTTAGCAGAGGAGCACGCACCTGCTCCTCTCGCAGCAGCTTACAAGCCGACGGCGGAGGAGGAAGATTTATTACTGATGAGAGATTCCGGCATGCCGGAGCACTCTCAGATGTCGGATTCCGTCCGATCCCACAGGTCTCCCCTGGTATACATACGGGTCTGTCAGCCAAATGGCGATGTCGACGTTCCATCAGGTATCTTCCATCCAGATTTCATCTTGTCCGGATTGCCGTCCAGGCCGTGTTTCATGGCTCCCGGCGGTGTCATGAATACATGATTGTTGACCCCTCTCGGAGCCAGCCATTTTGTGGTGGGGGAGCGGATGTGGTCCCAGCTTCCATGCTGGAGCCGATGGATTGCGGTGATACCGGATCCGTAGAATCCTTAGACACTGGTGCCACAAGTATCTGAGCAACGGCCCCCATTCGAATTGGAAGCAGGGTCCACGGCTCTCAGCAGGCATCATTGGCAACCTTCTCATTCAAGGGTGAGAAGGAAGATGAGAATGGCAGTCCTTTGATGGACGAATCCTCATTTTGCACAGATGCTGAGTGGATGCAGGTCCTTGCCTGGATGTCTGACCGTCTCGAGTTGACATCTGACCAAGGGTCTCGGCGCATTCCGACGATGGAGCGGGTGTCAGAGCATGCGGCTAGTGCTCTGTCTAGTGGCTCTTCAGTCATGCCTACCTTTCCTCTTGACACTCAGACTTCAGACATGTTGGAAGTTGCGGCGTACCGTCTGGTTCAGCCACAGTATTCTCTACCGAAGGCCCCCAAGGGGATAAGGAGTAGGGTCCGTTTTCCGGAGCAGGCTTACCATCAGTATGCCCGCATTCCTCGCCTGTCGGTCAAGGAATGTGAGGCCCTGAATAGGCCATTGGCTGGGAAGTCCAAGGGTTGGTCTCGACCATTGGTATCCCAGACCAAAAAGGATGCATTCAGGATGCGTCAAGAGCGGCCATGGCTGCCTTGTCGCATGGCTGCACCATCCTGCAGGGGATGCTGACCTGCATGGCGTAAGTGGCGTAGTGCCTGAGGCTGCTCCCGTAGTTGTCCGGGACTCCATGCGCTTATCCCTTGTTTGCCTGGCCAGGGTAATCACCAGATCATTGACAGAATGAAGGAGAATGGGTCTCGATTATGTAGAACCAGGTCCAGAAATGAGGGCTGCATTATCATCTGCGCCCTTCATTGGTCCAGGCTTATTTGGTGGCTCGGGGAGGCAATCTCTTTCCAACGTAGTGTCAATGGTCGCGGAACAGGAAGTAGTCGGCAAGTCGTGGAAGTCGACGAAAAGCAGCAACGACAGTGGCAGAGATCGCCCTTCTGTCCATCAGGCCGTGATGCCCATCGGGCATCCAGTTCTTAGGGACCTGGCAGGTCATCTTCATACAAAGCCTCTAATAAGAAGCCGTATGATGATGACAGGAAGGGTGGCGGCTCGGGGCGATCCGGTTATCGTAAGGATAACAGAGGTGGTGGTTCCGGGCCATCATATGCCAAGAAGCCATGTGGGGGACAGTCCTGACTGGTTTCCGGCAAGACCCGTACCGGTGGCGCCAGGGACATCGGGAGTCGTGAAACTTCACGAAGGTGAATTAACATCTTGTCGTACAACATCGACCGAGAGATGTGTGCAGATTCCTACCGCCGGAGGCAGACTTCAGTTGTTCTCAAATGGTTCGGAACAGGTCGTGCAAGACTGTTTAGCGTGTCATTGGCTAAAAAACGGCCATGAACCGGACTTGCTCATCCATCAATCGTTAGTTCTGTTAACTACGATTCATGTCTGGACTCACGTTCCAAGGGAGTCCAATCATTTAGAGGTCATTCGCTCAGAAATCAAAGATCTATGGAAGAATGCGATTCATTTTGTCCCTGATCAATCCTCCCTAGGCTTCTATTCGATGATTTTTCTCGTACCGATTCTCAACCTCAAGCCGCTGAACAAGTTTATCCTTTCACCAAAATTCAAGACGGAGACTGTAGCGGTGGTTATGTCAGTGTTGAGAAAGGACATGTGAGCTGTGTCGATAGATCTGAAGGGCGCTTATTTTCATATTCCAATGTCAATTCCTTTCCAGAAATATCTTTGCTTTGTGTTCCAAGACAATGTCTGGGAGTTCAATGCATTACCATTCGGCCTGACCACAGCTCCCATAGTCTTCAACAAAATGGTTCTCGCCATTTACTTCTTACATTCGCTGGAGACACATAGCTGTTCATGCCTGATGACTAGCTGCTGAAGGCAGGGAATCCAGTCATTCTGCGCAACAGTCTGAAAGTGGTCCTAGTCTATATTAAGGGATCTAGGATAGATTGTCAATCTAGAGAAATCAGAGCTGACTCCATCCCAGGAGTTTGTTTTTCTGAGAATTCTGTTCAATCTCAGGGATGGTGTGATTTTTCTGGCGGAAAGCAGAGTCAAGAGTCTTCAAGCTGTCTTGGGGCCAATTTCTCTCGGAGCCTATCTGATGGCACGGCAGTTTCTCAGAATACTAGGTTTGCTAGTATCACAGGAGAAGGTGGTGCCTTATGCGGCACTCAGATGCAGACTGATTCAGATGTATTTAATGTCATTCTGGCCTCAGAGAACGGATCCATTATCTCATTACAAGGTCACCAGAGTTGTGCATGATAACTTGGAACCTTCTGTTGTGATTCCAAGAGAGGAATATAATTCTTCTGGCAGCACACATTGCGGACAGATTGAACATCTTAGCAGATGCACTCAGTCGGAGGATGGTTTGCCATCCGACGGAATGGAAGCTCAACCAGTTGGTAGCAGAAGTCCTCTTCAATCATTGGGCCAAGCCAAATGTGGATCTATTTGTGATGAAAGGAAACGCAAAGATGGTCACATACGTGTCCCAGACCCGCTAGCATTAGCAGTAGACGCACTGGTGATAAGTTGGAAAGGGATGTGCGCTTAACCGTATCCTCCAATAATTCTGATTCCAAACGTTCTGGCAAAGATAAGAGAGGGCATATGCCAAGTTCTACTGATCACTCCTCATTGGCCAGGCCGATCATGGTTTACGGATCTGCAATCCAATCCCTCTTCCAGACAGAAGGGATCTGATTTCTCTGAACAAAGGTCTGTAGCACCACAACAGACCAGAAATGTTCAAATTGACTGCATGGATGTTATCAAGCAGCGAGCAGTTGAGGGTGGTTTTAGGGGGTCACCCACCAGATCATATAATTATTGAATCAACAAGTTTGCGAGTGGTGCAAGGGAACAAATATTAATCCCTTTTTTGCAACTGTTCAACACGTAGCAGATTTTATCTGTCATTTATATGAGGTTGACAAACTTGTAACTTGAACCCTAGCAGCATATAAGTCTCCATTAGCTTCAGTTATTCCCAGCCTGGCCCCCGCAGGAGGGGAGAACGACACTAAATGAAGTTATTAAAGGAATGATCAATCTGCGACCTAGACAGCCTATGCTAATTCGTACATGGAATTTATCTCTTGTTCTACAGGTTTTAGCGCAGGCTCCCTTTGAACCAATTAGATCCATAGATATTAATAATAGTCCATTTGTAACGCACCAAAATCCATGCGCAGCATGCTCTAAGCGCTTAGAAAGCTTATCTAGAATATTCTAGAAAAAATACAGATCAAGGTGTTGGATAACATTTTTGAAAGTAACATGTCTTGAGTCTAGATTTAAATGTGCTCAGGTTTGGGGATGTTTTGATGTCCAAAGGCAATTTATTCCATAGGATGGGAGCTGAGTAAGAGAATGTTTTTTGGCCATATGTATTCATTCAGAATTTAGGAATGTTAAGTTGTTTTTTGCTTTCTGATCTGAGTGAACGGCGGGGACTGTAAAGTACTAAGAGTTCGGCGAGGTAGGCCGGTGCAGTACCTTCTAGGCATTTGTAAGTTAAGCAGAGAATTTTGAACTCATGCGTTTATCGACGGGTAGCCAGTGTAGATTACGGAGTATTGGAGTAATGTGATCGTATTTACTACATAGTGACACGATTCTTGCAGCTGTGTTTTGTATTGCTTGCAAACGATTGATGAGATTTTTTGGCGCACCGACGAGTAGGCTATTGCAATAGTCGACACGTGACATAACTGTCATTAGAACAAGTGTAGCGGTAGCTTCTCTTGTCAGATATTTTCTAATGTAGGCGATGTTGCGTAATTGCATAAAACATACTTTACACAGGTAGTTAACGTGATCTTTCATGCTTAAGTCGGTGTCCAAAATTACACCAAGATTTTTTACTTTATTAGAGATTGGAATTGAGCTATCTCCTACAGCAAGACTGGTTAGCTCAGCTTTGTCTCGTCTAAGTGATGGTCCTATTAATATGGCTTCAGTTTTCTCATCATTTAATTTAAGCATGTTTGTCGACATCCATGACTTTACATCAGCACAGCAGTCAGTGATTTGTTTTGTAGCTGTTGCTGTGTCGTGGGCTGTTGGTGGGAAGCTTGTCATGAGCTGCGTGTAATCAGCGTAAAAATGATGCTGTAAACTGTGATTATCAATAATCGATCCTAGTTGCTTAGTATAGAGAGTGAAAAGCACAGGCCCCAAGATAGAACCTTGTGGGACTCCGCATGTGAGTTCCATTTGGCTAGAATGTATACCATCTATATATACAGATTGGTATCTCTGTGACAAATAAGACTGGAACCATGTCCATGCGACACCATTCACACCAAAGTCATCTCTCAATCTCGATAGAAGTTTAACATGATCGATCGTGTCGAATGCGGCGCTTGGATCCAGCAGAAGCAAAAAAGACACATTACCATCGTCGACACCATAGCGGAGATCGTTTATAACTCGAAGTAATGCTGTTTCGGTGCTATGCCCCTGCCGGTAAGCTGACTGAAGTGGTTCATACAGATTATTCGTTGCAATGTGATATGCCAGTCGCTTATTGACACCATATTAAACTGTTAACTCTTAAGCTGTTGTGAGGACTATCTACCCGATTGCTCTGATTAACTTGACAATCATAATATATACTCCCCTTTACTAAAAAAGCAAAATGCTATTTAAATTTTTTAAATCAGCCCAGCCAAAGCTGAGATAAGTATATAGCAACCGTCTTGACAACCAAACGTTTTCAGCTATCAAGCTAAAGTTGTGACGTCACCCCGTGAAGCGGTCATCAATTCCTGTCTGATTACTATTCAAAATAATACAATAGGGGGGCATAGGCGTGTATTATAGACACCTATACGCACCTATTTTTTACACATTGGTGTTGTATGGCAATTGATTGTTCACATATAGACACTATACATTGTTCAAGTTGCACAAAGATTCAGTAATATCAAAAGTGGATGGTATTTTGTCGATTGAAGGACAGACTAACTGTCTGGTGACTAACATCATATAATGCTAACATATGCCTGTTGATGGTGATAGTAACGTCGGGTTTCGTGTACGCGAATTAGACCCGAAATTACATTGGTTTGCGAATTGCAAAAGTAGGCGTATGCAAAAATACCAGTGGTATACATTTTCAGTCATCTCATGTGGTTTAGACATTAATCTAATAGAGCAATAGGCAATGTAGCCTACGATGTGCATGTAGGCTACATGGACAGATGTGGGCGTAGATCATGAATAGCATATGGTCGGCGCGAGCTTCAGGGATAGGCTATATCTAATCAAACATCATAGCTTTCTGGATTGACTTTACCGATTTTACACAGGCCATAGACACGCGTGTAGGATCATGTACACAAACGCATAACTTTTTGAATGTTAGAAACGCACTGTGGCGTGTACGATCACAATTTACCATTGTATAGGCCTATGAATAAATTTACGATTGCAATATAGCAATTAGGTGCTTAAAATTAACTAAGATGCCAATTAAATATAAATCTTTTACTAAAACTAATCTATTTGTTTATATAGTCTACGTAAAATAGTATCGAGAACACATTGTTTGTTTACATTTTAGGCAGTGAGAGTGCGGCGTTTGCTGCCATCCGCATGAGTTGAACAGTCACATGCAAATGTTCACTATACTACAGTACAGCTTAGAAATAACTTAAAACATACTGTTTAATATTTTGAACATAATTGGATTCCAACCCAATTCTGTTCAAAATATTCAACAGAATGTTTCATACATCGTGTTCAGTTTCTTAATCGTGTTCATATGGTACTAACTAACATGTTTCTGTTTTTGTTTTGGAAGCATCTAAACTTATTCATGGGCTGCACTGTACGTAAAGACGATACGCTCACGATATCTAAACATATGGTTAACCTATTTATTTAAAATTTGTTTATTCACTCAAGTTTTACTTTTTCACAGCATTGAAATATTTATGTAGGCTGCTTCCATCACACGAAAGAAGTTGGCACATACGCACGCACGTGCGCGCGCACGCATGCACACACACACACAACCCACGCACCACTTTGTTGAATCTAACGTGTTAATCCAGGCCTCTGTCTCATGCAAACACCTTGTTAAAATATATAGGTAAACAATTACGGTCAAATCACGGAAAGACTCAGTCCTAGAACTCACTTAGACACACAATTTTACATTCATCATTTTCAGAAATGATTGTAACTACTCTGTAGCCTGCATCTTCTTTCAGATATGAATAATGGCGCTATTTTAGCAAAATTATAGATTACATTTACGCATGGAAACAATGACCAAGGAATAATGTTTCACTACTTACATTATTCATAAGCTCACTTGGCCTTTCAGGTCAGGTGAGCTAACAATAACCTTACTTTGGAGTGAGAGAAAATATGTTAGATATCCCAATAACGAGATTAAATGATGCCTCAGTCTAAAATACGTCACCGCTCGCTATGACGTCACACCTGGAACGATGCTGTGAGCTGGGTCAATATTTCTCTGTTTATCTCGTGTTGAAGCGAATTCTTCAAGAAATCAAAAAATTATGATTCTTGAAAATCTATTAGGATAATAAATGGCTTTATGGGTAGCTATGTTCGCATATTAATAGGCCTAGGCTACAACCAGTAAACATTGGGCAATAAATAATGAACAAGATCGGCAATATTTCAATGTATGGGACAAATAATCTTTAGAGACTAACAGCAGTAGGCCTAATTGCAGATCCAATAATGCCATCCTTGAAAACATCAGGATTGGTAAATATCGGAGATGAATGGGTGTGAATGTGATGAGGTGGGTGGGAGAGGTTGAGGGTGGCTGTATGTGGTAGGCCTACATACATTTGCGCACATGCCGTTTTGCTGCTCTCCGATTTAAATATGCCTGTCGTCCGTCCGTCAACTTTTCCTTTAAACGACTTCTCAAGAACCGCTGGGACAATTTCAATTATATTTGGCAGGAAGCATTCTTAGCGCATAGGGGCCCAAGTTTGTTCAAATGAAGCCGATCGGGCAATTAGGCTGGCAGCCATCTTGAATTTTGGCCGATTTTTAGAAATGTCTTTAAAAATCTTCTCCGAAACCACTTGAGGGATTAAAGGAAACCTCATGAAATATGATCTAGGGCAAGAGCTCAACCAAGTTTGTTCAAGGGAACTTAATTGGTCAAATAGTTTGGTGGCCATCTTGGTTGACCTAGTTTTAGCGAAAATAACTTCTCCAGAACCGCTGAAGGGATCATGCCGAAATTTAGCAGATATGATTAGGGACTAAGGGCTAGTAAAGTTTGTTCAAGAGAAGTTGATCGTCAAAAAACATGGCCGCCGTGGGCCAATCAAAATATAGCATGTTTGGCTGCCATATTGGATTTTTTTATTTGATGGATTTTGAGGCCGATATTGGTTTTATATAGGTTTTTGGGTAGTCTGATCTCAAATTTGCAATTTTTGAAACTGTCGGATAAACGGTTTGGTGGCCATCTTGGATCATTTTCCCGCCAAAAGCTCCCATACTAAAGCAATGGGAACTTCTGGGCTGATTTCAATTATATTTGGCATGAAGCATCCTTAAGGCACAGAGATTCAAGTTTGCTCAAACGAACCCGATCGGCCAATTTGGCCGGTGACCATCTTGGATTTTGTCCGATTTTTAGAAATGTCTTTAAAAATCTTCTCCCAAATCATTTGAGGGATCGATTCAGAACTCACGAAATATGATCTATGGTAAGAGCTGAATCAAGTTTGTTCAAGGGAACTTGGTTGACCAATTGGTTCAGCGGCCATCTTGGATGACGTAGTTTTCACTAAAACAACTTCTTCTCCAGAACCGCAGAAGCGATCAGGCCAAAATGTGTGATGTATAATTAGCAACTAAGGGCGATTAAGGTTTGTTCAAGAGAAGTTGATTCGTCGAAAAACATGGCCGCGGTGGACCAATCAAAATATAGTGTGTTTGGCAGCCATATTGGATTTTTTTTATTTAATGGATTTTGAGGCCGAAATTCGTTTTATATAGGTTTTTGGGTATTCTTATCTCAAATTTGCAATTTTCGAAACAGTTGGATAAACGGTTTGGCAGCCATCTTGGATCATTTTCCCGCCAAAAGCTCCCATACTAAAGCAATGGGAAATTTAAAATGTTTTCTTGTTGAGAACTACTGGGCCGATTTGAATTATATTTGGCAGGAAGCATCCTTATGGCATAGAGATTTTATTTTGTTCAAACGAAGCCGATCGGCCAATTTGGCCGGTGGCCATCTTAGATTTCGGCCAACTTTTAGAAATGTCTAAAAATCTTCTTTAAAACCGTTTGAGGGATCAATTCAGACCTCATGTAATATGATCTAGGGCAAGAGCTCACTCAAGTTTGTTCAAGGGAACTTGATTGACCAAATAGTTCTGCGGCCATCTTGGAATGACCTCGTTTTCGCAAAAACAACTTCATCCCCAGAACCGCTAAAGCGATCAGGCGGAAATTTGTGATATATGATTAGGGACTAAGGGCCATTAAAGTTTGTTCAAGAGAAGTTGATCCGTAAAAAAAAAAAAGGCCGCTATAGGCCTATCAATATATAGTGTGTTTGGCAGCCATATTGTATTTTCTTATTTGATTGATTTTGAGTCAAAAATTGGTTTTATGTATTTTTGTGCATATTGTGATTTCAAATTTGCCATTTTCGAGACTGTCGGATAAACGGTTTAGCGGCCATCTTGGCTCATTTACCCGCCAAAATCTCCCATACTCAAGCAATGGGAAATGTGTTTTCGTGACATCTTCGATTTTGGTCGATTTTTAGAAATGTCTTTAAAGATCTCCAAAACCGTTTGGGGGGATCAATTCAAAACGCATGAAATATCATCTAGGACAAGAGCTGCACCAAGTTTGTTTAAGGGAACTTGATTGGCCAAATGGTTTGGCGGCCATCTTGGATAAACTATTTTTTGCTAAAACAATTCCAGAACCACTGAGCGGATTGGGCCAAAATTTGGGCGATATGATTAGGCACTGAGTGCCATTAAAGTTTGTTCAAGGGAAGGAGCTTAGTCGGAAACATGGCAGAAGGGAACCAATCAAAATGTAGCTTGTTTGGCGGCCATATTGGACGTGCAAAAATGCCCACAAACTTATTTAAAAGACTACTCCTAAACCACCCACCAACAATATTGACAAAAATGCAGTGCTCCCGTTGGGCCTCTTGTATTTAAATAGTGCAATAGATCATAAAATTAATTGAAATTCGTTATCGATTTCAAGTCCTCACAAGACCTTTAAATCAGTTTTCTTGGTTGGAGCAGCATCGACGAGAAGGAGAAGCGAGATTCATGCGCTTTCTGCCGAACATGACAGTCTGTTTTTTTTGGAAAAGAATCAGTCACTTAAGTATCCATGACAGCCGATCAGTTTGACATGTCTAACTAGACATGACCCAAGCTCTTCGGCTTGGTGTCTTGTCATATCTGAAAATGTATAAGAAATGTACAGAGGAGTGGAGAGATGACCCAAAATTTCTTTGGCTCTGTCTCAAGGCTCCTCATCTTCGCGCCTCGAAAGATACTATTTCTCGATGGATAGTCGATGCTATTCAGATGTTGCATAAGATCGCAACAGGAAAGCAAGTTGATCGTGCGAATGCCCATCAAGTCCGAGCACTAGCAGCAGCATCGGCCCTTTATATGGGTGTTTCATTAGAGGAGGTGATCTCTGTAGCACAATGGCATGCCGAGTCGTCATTTACCTATTTCTATCTTAGCGACATCTCCACCACGCTCAATCAGGTAGCCGTTGCTAATCTAGTGATTCTTAATTAGAAGGCCACATCTGACCACTCCCAACTTAGACATCACAAGGGAGTTCACATTTGACTCGATACCTGGAGGCTTATGGTAATTCTCGGACACAGTATGGGCAGGATGATGGAAAGTGTGGCGTTTTACTTGTTCATTTTAAGCTAGACTAGATAATAGACATTATCATAATAGTACATCTAGTAAGTCTGGCAATGATGGACATCAATTTATATATTTTATCCCTTTAACAGTTACCTGGCTATCCATCCGTCCATCCGTCAACCTTTCCTTTAAACGACTTCCCAAGAACCGCTGAGTCGATTTCAATTATATTTGGCAAGAAGCATCCTTAGGGCATAAGGATCCAAATTTGTTCAAACGAAGCCGATCGGCCAATTTGACCGGTAGCCATCTGGGATTTTGGCTGGGGTGAACTAGCATGTGACGTCAACCGCCCGATCACATAAGCCCTTTAGCCCTTTCACCGATGAATTCACCATATCCCATTTTCAACGCAACCATACAGGAAAAGTGTTGAATGTTTTGAAATTAATTTGACTGAAAGCCATTGTTGCTGCTGCATTAGGCGGCAACCTCTTCCTATCAAATTCATTTTAAAATTTTCAACAGAATAAGTTTTATGTTGTAAGGAGATACTTCTTTAGGGATTTGTCTGTGAAAGGGTTATGGGCGAGGCCAGGCAAGTCAGACATTTGCATTTTGTCTTCAGAAATTACCATTGGGGGAAAATAGCGCACTGTTTAAAAAACGTTACCACGAATAATTGTCTCGAGGAATCCACCAGTCCTTTCAGTGGTGAAATGTCAAAAGGGTTAATATCTGCATTTCATACAAATTTAAATTTTCTCGACAAATTTTAACCAGCAAACTTTGAAAAATTGAATTTAGGCAAAATAGAGCGATTGTGTCATATTGTGTCATAATATATTATGTTGTTATTTTGTAGATCTCTAGTATGTCAGGAGAGCGTCTTGGTGGAGCTGATAATTTAGCTGGTGTGGAATCTCCAAAACCCGTACTAGTTCCTGGCGGTAATTTTTCTGTAAAATTCAACAGTTCTGCAACAAGGACTGATTGTGGCTTTAAAGCAACCTATTCCCGTGGTAGGTAGATGAGTAAGCCATTTATATATTATAGTTGCACTCTAATCAATGTGTTCTGGCTTATTGGAGACTCCTTTGCGGATAGGTGAACTTACCTATTGAACAATGGATGAATCCAGTTTTAGCTATGCTCCACCCATTCCTAGCTAAACTCCGCCCATGCTTTGTCCATGTTGGGCTCGATCAAACCCTGAATCTCAATTTCTAGAAAACTATACTGGTAACCTGTTGAATGTTTTGAAAGTAATGTGACTGGACGCTTTTGCTGCATATGGCAGCAACAGCGCCCAGTCAAATTAGTCTCAAAATATTCAACAGAATGGTTATTAAATAATAAAAACATGCAATTCGTACAACTTGACGGACTATTAAGCATTTATGACAGACATAATTGCGTCATTCATGATGTAATTGACTGTGGCATCAACCTACATGTAATGCAATTCATTATGATGTCATATATTTGACTGAGAGATTGGATTCCTCTATTGTGTCTTTAATATGCTAATAGACGCATCCATTTCTAGCTATGCCACTCCCATTTCTAGCTAAGCCCCACCAACTTTACGTGTGTTGAATTCATACACTTTCGTGACAGACCGTTAGATTTTCATGAAGGAGTTATGTCATTTTTATTGTGACGTCAGCTAATGTGATGTATTTGATTATAACATCAGGTACGTGAGTGACAGATCAGATCCTTCTGTTATCAGCTATCATGTTGTATAGGTGGATTGTGTGTGGGTGCATGAATTGTGCGTGGGTGCATATGTGCATGTGTCTGTGAGCTTTCATATTGAATGGAAGGATTTTGTACATGTTTTAACTAGAGCTGGGCGGTCTGATGGTAGTACCGTGAGGACCGTGGACCGATACCATGACCGTTGACATTTCCAAATACCGTGAATACCGTCCATAATGTTTGAGCAATATTTGAGAAATAGATCCATAAAATCTGACTTGACCAAGGGTAAATAGGTGCTAATAGTGCCAAAAATATAGGCATACCTAACTATCCGGTTGAAAGGGTCGTTGTAAAAACAAACATCAAGACGTCAATTACAAAATAATGACAGTCTGAATTGTATGTCAAACGTACGTCTTGAAAGTCTCACGGTAAAATTACTTTATTTAAAACATCTAAACTCATTCTCTGGCCGTCCGCCTGTAGTAATTAAACTATAATATATTCCCTATTCCCGTTTCTATTATTTGTAATTTATTACTCCAAGCATTTTGTCACCGAACAAACACGCTAGAATAACAAAATAACATACAAACCGCGTGCTATTCAAACACAACAGCAACCTCGCAAAGACGTATCTGATTGGTTGTTCATGAACTAGACCGTGGGAAAATACATTACTATGCTGAATTTATCAATGAAAATTTACTAAAACGTAGTATTTGTTCGCGCCATTTTGATCACGTGCTAATTTATTAACAACGAGCAGCCGTTATTTTTTATTTTTCTGGCTTGTTTTAAGAAATTTCTTGAAGGATTAAATCCAGTTTCAGTAATGACACCTAAAAATTATAGTGTTTTAGTTTTTGTAATTAATTTTTCAACTGGCTACACGTCGGAAGTTCGCGGAAATAGCCTTTTACACGCATTGTTCATGTGAAGCATGGCGAGTAACGAGTCTGCACATCGGGTACTCGGTAATTATCAGAAGCTTTGGAATCGGCTATATTCAATGTCGTGTTTTATGCATGTGTATAGGCCTGTTTTCGCAAGTAACCGAATATACGACTCCAACAGAAATAAAAGAGCAACAACACTGGTCTTGTTTAAATACTCGCGGATTTTGTCTGGACTCTGTTTATCAACGCGCTCAACTGCCAAAATAAAATTTACCGTTTGCTGGTCGCACGCATTAATAGCAAGAACAATCCAGATTGAAAATAGCGCGGTCCAATGTCTCAAACAGCGGGTTATAGTTAGCGAGTCGACCACACACTTTGACCGGTATTCCCGCGAATGATATTATGTCAATAAAAATTGTGACCTAATAAAGTCGTGAAACTAAACAGTCGCAATAGCCATAATGTTTTTCTTCTCTAAATCAGAAAGCCAATTTATTTATTTTACCTACATTTACCGTTGATTGGAGATGGAAATGAAAAAAATTGTTTTAATTTCGTGGCATGCCTCAACCTCAGATGACGGTATACCGTGGTACCGCGGTATTTTTTCATGGTACCGATACCGTCATGTAAATGTCAATACCACCCAGCTCTAGTTTTAACTACCTTATCGAATGGTTGCATGGTCGCTAATTTTTGTCCCGCCTGCGAAGCAGAAAGCGAGAGATAGGGATCACTAATTCCGGTGCTGGCGCCGGACGTCATTTGAGCACTTTTGGTAAAGGTTTTTAAATCAATTTATTTATCAGCAAAGGCTCATTCAATTTCAGTGGAACTACAGAAGTGATCTATACTATACAGGGATGTGATCTGCGTAACAATAGATTTCATTTTGAGGCATTTTGACTAGATTTTTCATGTATTTTCAAGTGCACTTTTGGTTAAGGTTTTTAAATCAACATATTTTCCAGCAATTGCTCATCCAATTTCAATGAAACTTTAGAAAAGTGATCTATGCTATACAAGGATGTGATCTGCGTAACAATAGGTTTCATCTTGGGACATTGTAACTATTTTTTTCACGGTTTTGGACTTGGACATTTTTCATGTATTTTGCCAGTTAAGGTTAAGGTTTATAAATCTACGTTCTTCATAGTGGCAATTATCGCGTCTTTAATGCTTACATACATCTTACATACTGTCTTTAGCAGCTCTTCGACTTCTGTCTTCACTATGGTCGCGAACTTATAATCCGATGTTAATTGATGCTTAGAAAAATCATCTGCCTTTGGCTCGGCAGATGACTTGCCAGTTACGAAAATGTTACTCTTACCAGACTCGATACAATCCCGACAGAAAAACAATTTACTTTCTGAATCATACTTTAACCATTTATATTTAACAAACCAGATGCTCTTAGCGCTATGATTCTCTTGACACTTTACTACTGATTTTTGAGTTACTGATTCTGAATCTTGTGGCTTATCACATTCGCGATCGTCATTAGAATCTAACTTTCTTCTCTTGGTGAAGAAATCTGACATCGATGGAGTAGCTTTGCGTTTGCTAGTCGTAGCCATTGCTAACAATACTATGATAATTACCATGCGATTGCGAACAGTTTATAAACATATTTTGTGAGTAAATATTTAATCGCGGAGTGGCTTCGATTTCTCACCATTTCGAGAAGACCGTGAAAGATTATAATAGATCGCCCGAATAGGTGCAAACAGCGTGTGTTTACCTGCTATCATTCTAGCGCCATGACAAAAGATTCAATACTAACTTCTTAGTGGGATTTAATCCGATTAGCCGTTAGATTAACCGTTACGCTGATGGTGAGTGATTGCCTGCTCGTGGAAGCAAATAATTGATCAATAGACCACAGGCATTTGAATTTTGTTCAGTCAATCCACTGCTGCGATATATTTTCATACCTACCATATATCACCCTATTAATAAATAAAGTTTCATTATTAATAGGGTGGTATATTACTATATGGTAGGTGTGAAAATATATCGCAGTAGTGGATTGACCGACCAAAATTCAAAGGCCTGTGAATAGACCTTGTATATGGATGAATAAATTTGCATCGACTTGCATTGTGTATAGGGGCATGGGTGTGATCGGTACGCTAGCATGTCATAACAAAGCGGTTGCTGATTGGTTTAAAACAGATTATTATAATGAGGAATTTCCGGCTGCCGAGAATTCTGGGAAATATGAAATGTGAAAATCTGAGTGAAAATGTACTGAAAACATGTACAATTTATGTTTTCTTCAGCTTATATAAACCGTTCTAAGCGGTAAAATTTATGGATTGTATGCACACCTCCTGTTGAGAGGGATCAGGGTAGTCAAAATTGGCAAAAATCGTCCTCGCCAAAGCTTTCGCCGCCGTCAATTTTCACTCGGCAAATTGAACTTTTATTCACAAATGGCGACCTGGCAAGTGGCCAGGTCGGTCCCTGTCTCATTATTTTGTTTTAACGAAATCTGTGCAGTATTCCCAAGAGTTATTAGCACTGACAAGAATAACTTTCATTGGAAATAATTTTTTTTGATGGATAGCCTGAAAATGTGTAGACACATTTAGTTAAAACTTGGTACATAGGTCAACATGTGCCAAGACCTCATGTCTTAGCAAGGTCCATTTATATTCTCCAAAGCTATCGCCCCTGAAAGACTTAGAATTTACAAATATTAGTTATTCACATTTACAAATCTAGATATTTTGTGGTGGATGAATCCACTTTTAGCTATGGCCCGCCCATATCTATGTAAGCTTCACCCATGCTTTGCCTTTGTTTGGATCGTTCAAACCCTGAATTTCCAGAATCCAAATACCAAGTCAAATAGTCTTTAAAAATATTCAACAGAATCTTTATTAAATTGTAAAGACTTACAATTTGTACACTTGACAGACTATTAAGCGCTCATGACGGACTCAGATATGTCATTCATTACAGATTTTGATTGTAACAGCCTACAATTGATTATGATGTCATATATCATTGAGTGATGAATTCATTAATAGTTTTTACCAGTACTACTTTGGTAATATTTGTTACATCCCTAGAGGAACAATATTATTACTACCAAAATTACTAACATATTTAATATCACTGCATAACAATCCAAGTTATAGCAGGCCAATGCAGAAAATAGTTCATGCATATTGGTGATGTTATTGATGGTAGTCATGTAGCTGCTTATATCAGTAGTGGAGTTGTAGTGTACTGTGTAAATAATAGCAGTAGTGGTGGCACTGGCGGTAGTAGTAGTAGTGGTGTTAGTGGTTCATACCATTCAAATGGATGGCAAAGCGGGGAAGAAATATGTGATTAATCCCCTACCAGTAAAACCAGGGGTGGGGGTTTGTGTGTCGGTCCATCCATCTGTCAAAGTTGGTTTTCCACACTTTTTCGCACTATTCACCTGAAAATTGGTGTATTGCTTTATTCTCAGGAGCTACAGATCAAGTTTCTGTCAATTTACTTATGCCCCTTTTCAACATAGGAAATACAAAAAATATCAGCTTTCCACGCCTTTTATCACCTTTCTTCAAGATATTCAGCTGAAAATTGGTACATTACCGTAATTATTTCAGGGAGTTACACATGAACATCGAATTTCAGGCATTACCGTAGGCTTGCACAATTATTCGATTTAATTGATGATCGCAATTATTGAAAAATAAATCATTGTGGTCGTGGACAATGCTAAATTCAAATTATTGAATATTTGACAAATATTGAAATTAAAATTGCAAATATATTTATATTGAACTTCTTGTATGGAAAACACCATACCGAGTGTATCGAGGACAAATGGGAGCTAGATGTTCAAAATCTTTGCTATAT
Organism: Chaetoderma sp. LZ-2023a; assembly: GCA_034401795.1. NCBI lineage: Eukaryota > Metazoa > Mollusca > Caudofoveata > Chaetodermatida > Chaetodermatidae > Chaetoderma > Chaetoderma sp. LZ-2023a. The sequence goes on from CM067372.1 coordinate 81,019,241, forward strand.
GTCTGCATTACAAATTGAGACTTTGAAATGTTTTGAAAATAATCGGACGTTTGTTAATTTCATATATACACCTGTGCAAAAGTTAAGCACCAGCAAAAACAATAGAACGTAGAAACATGATGGTACAACTAGGCTGCCATACTTTTTGTCCCCGCGTTAGCTGACATAATTCCAAGTACGAAATGCACATGCATGCATGACTTCACGCCGCTTGATGTCCGTGCGTGGCGGGAAACAGCACACGTGTTCAGTTATGTAAAAGTCCAGTTTGAGGTGTAGAACATTACATACAGATTTAGGCGACAAGATTAGGAATTTTGTGTTCATGACCGTGGTTTATTTGTACAGAGAGAATTAGCTCTTGATTGTGAACCGCTATGGCAAGACGAAGGTTAAGTGATCGTGTGAAATGGCAAATCATAGGCATGCATACCACTGGTATGTCATGCAGAGAGATTGGCAGACAGCTGAACATTAACCATACTGTAATCAGTCGTTTGATTGCAAAACATGGGCAAACTAACGAGGTGAAGGACAGGCCTAGATCTGGAAGACCGAAGAAGACTACTGCCCGTGATGATCGAGCCCTAGTACGCCTTGTTAGGAGATCTCCATTCACCAACAGCAGAGTGCTCAGCCAGCAATGGGAAACGCGCAATAGAGTGTCAATGTCTACCGCCAAAAGGAGACTGTATGCTGCTGGCATGAAAGCTAGGAGACCTGTCAGACGTCCTCTCCTCACTGCACACCACAAAGAGGAGCGTCTGAGGTGGTGCAACGAAAGAAGACACTGGAACATGAGATCCTGGAGACGGGTACACTGGTCCGATGAAAGTTGGTTCCTGCTTCATGCCACAGATGGTCGAACTCGTGTATGGAGGTCCAGACGCACGGCGTACGACCAATGTAACATCATGGAAGAAGTTCCATTTGGTGGAGGTTCCGTTATGATATGAGGGTGCATCTCATTTGATTGTAAGCTGGATCTGTTGCCTGTACCTGGAACACTAAATGGACAAAGATATCAAGATTCCATACTGGATAGAGTTGTGGTCCCTCATTTTGTAAATCATGCACCTGGAACCCACCCTATATTCATGGATGACAACGCCCGACCACATCGTGCTAGAGCTGTGCATGAATACCTCCGCCAGAATGCCATCGAAACCCTACCATGGCCAGCAAGGAGCCCTGACATGAACCCTATTGAGCATATCTGGGACATTCTGGGAAACATGGTGAGAAGGAGAGATCCTCCTGTGCAGAACCTACAGGAATTAACAGACGCACTCCATCTTGAATGGCAACGAATACCACAATGGCGTATCAGTCGGTTGGTGACCAGCATGAGACGTCGTGTCCAGGCCGTCATCCAGGCACAAGGTGGATATACCCGGTATTAATAATGACAGTCTCAAACTCGTGCACAGATGTTAAACTTCGTTTTCAGACACCATTAATGACAATCTAGCCACGTGTGTCAACTGTAGGGCAATAGTTGTCAGTTGTGTCAACGTAACCATATTCAGGCCTCGTTTTCAAGTTCAAACAAAAACATACAGTGTTTCCCCACCATCATAATCAGCATTCCTCTAGTTGCATTATTACCTCTTGCACTAAGATGGATGGGTACATAAATGTTTATGCTATTGCTTTCTTCATAGCACATGAATATACCCTCGCATGTGCGTAAAAATAGGGTGGTGCTTAACTTTTGCACAGGTGTATACATGTAGCAATAACAAATTCATTACACTAAGATAATCTTTTTGAATGTCGTGAGATTAATTTTACTGAAAGCTGTTGCTGTCTCTGGCAGCAACATCTTTCAATAAAATCACTTTCCAAATGTGTAACATCTTTCCTGCACAACAGTGCTTCTAAATATAGTACATTTTTTAATCTGCCTGTTTTAGAAAAATGGTTAATGGTTTAGCTTGAGTCCATCATCATTGCATTGTCCTTTACTGGTCAGCGCGCTGGTGTGAATTAGCTGGAGTATAATTGGTGTGCAATTGATGTTGTTTTTAATCCATTTCATTTGAAATGTTAATATTTAGTCTGAGTTTATTTTGAAAAAATCAATGTTTACCTATGTCATCAGTGCTCCAGTTCAGCTATTCAAAAATATTTAATGTTTCAAATTACGCTCATTTTACACAAGGTTGATTAATATTGTGCTAGTCAACCTAGTCAGCTTATAATGGTAGCAGGATGAAACGGCAACCTGCTTTTGTTCAATTCGAGTTTCATCTTAACCACATTTTTCCTGTATTCTGAGAAAGATGTTTTCAAATGAGCCCATTATGAAACATGCTAAATATTTTGAAAACATTTTAACCAAAATTTGTTGCTTACTTATGTAGCAATTATTTTCAGCCGAAATGTTTTCAATATACAAGTAATCAGTAGGAAAATTATAGTTGTATTATAACTACAGTCATCTATGTGTATAGTGTGAATTAGATTAACTTCTATTCTTCTAACTTTGAAAAGGTGTATAGGAAATATTAATATTATTAATATACTATTAATGCAGATGTGGGTAGGGGTGTCTGTGCATAGCTTCCCATTTCCATCTGTTATGGTCATAGAGACCAGACCAGATGTCGATAGTTGCTTTGACAACTGTGAAAACACACCCGTAATCCGAGTTTCTCACATCCGCTTGTGTATGTCTAATTGGGGAAACATGTGGGAGGCGTTCATCCGGCCCTTTGTCCAGATGGAAGTCACTCCAGTCAAACGGCGTCCCGTCCAGGTGTGACCTCGGTATACACATGCTTGCCCTCATTAATATTCATGAATGTCAGGGAGCCTGTCCCGTTCCCGCTTGGGCTGGCCACGCCCAACACGCACGTGTGTTCCTCCACGGGCAGGGTCAATTGCTGACCAATGGGACGCACCCGCAGGTCTCCCTTTTAAACACCCCTGTTGGCCTCGGCACGTCATAATCTCGCCTGCACTTTGCCTCTTGCATTCCTCTAGTATTGCTAAAAATCCCTCCCTCCCACCCACAAATTCTTGCACAAGATTCCTGCACCTTCCACACGTACACTCACCTGCTGCCTTGCATATGCTCAAATGTACACAAGTATTTCTTTTACTGCTTCTGCAAGGCTTAAATTTTTGATGACAGGGTGGATACGGGTTAAGTATCAATTTATTGAATAATCGCAATTATTTCTTTGAAATAATCGCAAAATTATACAAATTGCATAATCATGCAAGCCTACATAATTACCGTCAATTTGGGATGGAGTTATTCCCCCTTTAGACTTATGAAATACAAAAGATTTCAGTTTTCCACATGTTTTTTCACACTCCTTCAAAATATTCAATTGCAAATTGGTACATCGCTTTGCTATGAGAAGTTACAGATCCAGTTCAAGTTTTAGGCACTTCCATCTATTTTTTGATGGAGTTAGACACAGCCCCCCCCCCCCCCCCCTTTCGACTTATGAAATACAAAAATATCAGCATTCCAGACTTTTTTTCGCTCTCCAAGATATTTAACTGAAACTTGGTTCATTGCTTTGTTATGAGAAGTTATAGATCAAGCATTTGCAATTTTCTCGTTTGTGCATGTTTCAACTTCCCTATTTAATGGGAAGTAATTGTGTTTAGCAGGCTTGTCAAGAGTGCAAGATATAAATTGAGTTGAATATAAATGATAAAAGCAGATGGTGGAATATGAGAGTGTGGGTAGGGTGGGTGAGATATTTGGGGTGGCAGAGGGTGCTTAAGTATATTTTGGCTTTAAAAGACATGTTGATCCATAAGCCACATTGTGACTGTTCAATTTTTGTTTGTATTATTCTTACCAGATTGTCAGCGTTTGTGGTTCAATGCGGACACTGACATTGACCCTAGTCCACAAGCTGTTCAGTATGGTGTCAACCTCACTATCACGTGTCCTGTTGGTTACCAATTTAACCACGAAATATATGGCCATGTAAACAATGATCTTGTCTTTGCATCTTTGGATTCTGTAAGAATGGAATGTCTTTTTGGAGGTTTCTGGAGTCAGAAAATAACCCCACAGTGTAACCGTAAGTATCAATATATATTGAGTCAAACATGTTATTAGAGCAATTAACCCCTGTGTGGCAGTGGCCAAAAAAAGTCCAAGTTATATAGAAATTGCTGGACTGAAGAATGCCATAAATTTGACAATAATATTGTTAACCCTTTAACACTCATATCAGCCAAAAACATCTACAGTGATCTTGAGAAATGTCTATTTGCAGACCAAGAGAAGACTTTGAAATATTACCACTGGAATGACTGGCTCGATAATCGAGCCAGTCATTCCAGTGGTAAATTTTCAAAAATAGTTGTATCTTGGTCTGCAAATAGACATTTTCTATGAGAAAATTGAAATCTTCTTGAACAAATTTGAGAATTAAAGGGTTAAAAGCTATTGTTGTCTCTAAGAAATGAACATCTGTTCACAGCCATGTTTAACCCACTCATGGCGAAGCGGGTCTCGAGAAATGTCCATATGCAGGCCAAGAGAAGACTATTTAAAAAAATGTACAATGAATCACACGCTCGATAACAGAACGTCATTCCAGTGGTGCATTTTCCAAAACCTCTCGTCCTGTAAACGGGCAAATATTTTAATATTCTTGACCAAATTTAGCCATTAAATGGTTAAAAATTGAACAGCTGTTATTGAGTTATTGGTAAATGAGTAATGATACAAGCATGCCTTGCTGCCTGCATGTGTGTGACCTGTACATGAATGTGTATATTCTCTCCCTCCCTCCCCCCTCCCTCCCTCCCTCCCTCCCTCCTTTCCTCCCTCACTCCCTCATGCATCCCTCCCTCCCTTCCTCCCCCACTCCCTCCCTTCCCTATATACCACCACCATGCACGCATTCACATACCTCCCTTACGCCCTCCCACGTCCCTCCGCCACTCCCTCCATCCCTCCCTCACTTCCCTATATATATATATATATATATATATATATATAATATATATATAAGGGAGTGGGGGAGGGAGGGATGCGGGTGGGAGGAAGGAAGGAAGGTATGTGAATGCGTGCATAGTGCTGGTATAAGATTGAGCGTCTAAAATACTCTACATTATGAAACAATGCCACCTCGCTTATTTACATGATTCAACAGTAATTTTTAGATCATTGGCCTGAAAAGCCAGGTGCGCTTATGCCATGATTATTGTTGATTCCTGAAAAACATGGCCATCCTCAACCAATCAAAATTGAGCATGTGTTGGTTGATAGATTTTAGCATTAAAAATGGCAATATATCAGTTTTGTTGGCTCGTAAATACCATTTTAAAAATTTGAAATCAGATAGCTCAATCAGATTTGTCTAGTGTCCATCTTGGATTGTGTACTATTTCTAGCAGCACATTTAAAGGTCTCCGAAATGGCTTTGCTGATTGATATGAAATTCAAGACACTTCATCTAGTTAATGTTCCTGGTTCAAATACTGATGTTGCTGTTGAGCGATACATGCCCCTTGGGCCTCTTTGTCTTATTTACCTGTTTCATTCTATGTACTCGTGGATAATATTTCTGAAAATAATTTTGAAATTGTCATAATCGGACATCATAATATTTAGTTGTTTCTCTCAAAACACATCATATTTCAGAGTATTTAGCTCCATTGAGGCCAGGCATGTGTGTATGCAAATTGATTATTCTTGCCATTCAAATTACCAGTCTGTTGTTAGCTCACCAGGCCAAAATGGTTAAGTGAGCCGTCATCCATCAACTTTTGCTTTAAATCGTATCCTCCTAAATCGCTTGGCAGATTTTAAACTAATTTAGCTGGAAGGATCCTATGGTCGTCTAGGATCTAGAACTTCTGTTCAGATTTTTGATTGGTCAATTTTTATACCCCACCAAAAAATTGGCAAGAGTATTATGTAATTGTGCTGTCTGTCCGGATGGGTGGGTAGGTGTGCGTGCGTCCGGCAGAGTGGTTTCTGTATGATAACTCTGTTACCTTATATCGGATCACTTTGAAACTTCATAGGATGGTTGGACTATGGCTGGGGAAGAAACCTATCAAAATTGACGATGATCCAAAATCCAAGATGGCCGCCAGCCACCGCTGTCCATCTTGAAAATTGTTTTCCGGATGATAACTCGGTTACAGCTTATCGGATTGCTTTGAAACTTCATAGGGTTGTTGGTTTAGTTTTGGGGAAAAAACCTATCGAAATCCAAGATGGCCGCCAGCCGCTGGTGGCTGTCTTAAAAATTGGTTTCCGGATGATAGCTCTGTTACCATTTATCGGATCACTTTAAAGCTTCATAAGGCGATTGTACTAGCTCAAGGCAAGAAACCTATCGAAATTGACGATGATCAGAAATCCAAGATGGCCGCCATCCAAGTGCGACCATCTTGAAGTGGTTTCCGGATGATAACTCCATTACCATCTATTGGATCAATTTGAAACTTCATAGGATGGGTCGACTATGGTTGGGGAAGATACAGATCGAAAATGACGATGATCCAAAATCCAAGATGGCCACCAGCCAGTCAGCCATCTTGAAAATTGGTTTCCAGATGATAACTGTTACCGTTTATCGGATTGCTTTGAAACTTCATAGGGTCATTGGATTAGGTCTGGTGAAGAAACCTCTCGAAATTGATAATGATCTGAATTACAAGAAGGCCACCAGCCACCGTCGGCCATCTTGAAAATTGGTTTCTCGACGGTAACTCGGTTACCATTTATCAGATCGCTTTGAAACTTCATAAGGTGATTAGACTAGGTCACGGGACGAAACCTATCGAAATTGACGATGATCCAAGCTGGCCGCCAACCAAGTGCAGCCATCTTGAAGAGTGGTTTCTGGATTGTAACTGTTACCATTTATCTAATCGCTTTGAAACTTCATAGGGTGTGTGGACTAGACCTGTAGAACAAAGCTATCGAAATTGCACACTGATCCAAAATCTAAGATGACTACCAGCCACCGGTGGCCATCTTGAAAATTGGTTTTCGGATGGCGCCCATCTTGAAATTTCATGAAAATGGTGGAAAATCATTTAAAACGCCACTTCATTAATGGCTTGGGCAATTTAAACCAGACTTAGCTGGGCGTATAGTATGCTGGTATGGTTCAGAACTTGTATACAGAATTTTGATTGGTCAATTTCTCTGGTGGCCATCTTGGATTTTCTGAAAATTTCTGGAAATCACTTAAAAGCCTACACCTCAATAACCATTGGGCCAATTTCAATCAAACTTGGATGGAAGAGCCCTAGCATAGTATGCTTCAGAACTTATATACAGAATTTTGGTTGGTCCATTTTTTTGGCAGACATTCAATTTTCCCAAAAATGGCGGGAAATTGTTTAAAACGCTGCTCATTAATTGCTTGCGCAATTTCAACCAGACTAGGCTGGTAGGTTTCAGAACTTGTATACAGAATTTTGATTGGTCAATTTTCTGGTGGCCATCTTTGATTTTCTGAAAATTTCTGGAAATAGGTCAACCAAACTCAGCTGGAAGAAGCCTAGGGCGATGTGCTTCAGAACATGCGTACATAATTTTGACGGCTTGTTTTTGAAGGTGGTCATCTTGGATTTTCCAAAAAATGGGAATTCGTATAAAATGCTACTCCTCATTAATTGCTTGGGCAATTTCATCCAGATTTGGCTGCAAGATTCCTATTGTCGTAGCCTCTAAAAAATCTATTCAGAATTTTGATAGGTCAATGTTTTGGCAGCCATCTGATTTTCTGAAAGTTTTCCGGAACCATTTAAAAACGGTGCTCTGTCAGTCAATAACCCGATTTCAACAAAACTTGGTTGAAACGATCCTATAACGGTAGGCGTCAACATATTAAACGAGAATCTTGATTGGTAAATTTTTTTGTGTCGAAAATCAACCGTCATGTCTATTTAAATGCAAATGGTTTAAATGCCAATGGTCCAGGTGAGCACCACAGGCTATTAGGCCTCTTGTTAGCTCACCTGGCTTCAAGGGCCAAGTCGTTCATCCGTCTGTCAAATCGCATCTTCTCATTTATGCTTTGACCGATTTCAACCAAATTTGGCTCAAAGCATCCTGTGGTGGTAGGCTCCAGAACTTGTATACAGAATTTTGATGGCTCAATTTTCCTAGTGTCCATCGTGGATTTGTTTAAAACGCTACTCCTCCAATATAAATGGCCTGACTTCAATGAAATTTGGGTGGACTAATTCTATCCGGGTAAGCTTCAACACCTGTAATGTGAATTTGATATGGTCAATATTTTTGACGGCCATATTGGATTTTCTGAAGATTTCGGGAAATAGGTTGAAAGCCTACTCCTCATTAACCACTTAGCCGATTTCAAGCATACTCGTTTGGAAGGACCCTAGAGTGGTATGCTTCAGAACATCTATACAGAATTTTGGTCGGTCTATTTTTTCTACGGCTATCTTGAATTTTTCGAAAAATGGCAGGAAAGGTTTTAAAACGCTACGCCTCATTAACTACTTGGTCAATCTCAACCCGACTTGGCTGAAAGGATACTAGGCTGGTACATTTCAGAACTTGTATACAAAATTTTGATGGGTATATTTTTTCGGTGGCCATCTTGAATATTCCAAAAAATGGTGGCAAATTGTTTAAAACACTACTCCTCCAATATAAATGGCCTGACTTCAACAAAACTTGGTTGGACTAATTCTATTCTGGTAGGCTTCAATGCTTCTAACGAGAATTCTGATTGTTCAATATTTTTGATGCCCATCTTGGAATCTGTTAAAAGCCTACTGTTGGTTGGAAGGACCCTAGAGTGGTATGCTTGAGAACATGTATACAGAATTTTGATTGATGTATTTTTTCGGCACCCATCTTGAATTTAAAACAAAAAATGCCAAGAAATGTTTTAAAATTTTACTCCTCATTAACTACTTGGGTAAATTGAACCAGACTTGGCTGAAAGGATACTAGGCTGGTAGGTTTCAGACCATGTATACAGAATTTTGATTGGTTCATTTTTCTGGCAGCCATCTTGGATTTTCTGAAATTTCTGGAAATCAGTTAAAATGCTACTTCTCATTACAGCTTGAACGATTTCAAGAAATCTCGATTGGGAGGACACAAGAATGGTATGCTTCAGAACTTGTGTACAGAATTTTTATTGGTCTATTTTTTCAGTGGGCAACTTGAATTTTCTGAAAAATGCCAGGAAATCGTTTAAAATACTACTCCTCATTAACTGCTTGGCCAATTTAAACCAGACTTGGCTGGAAAGATACTAGGCTGATAGGTTTCTGAACTTGTATACAGAATTTTAACTGGTAAATTTTTCTGGCAGCCATCTTGAATTTTCTGAAAATTTCTGCAAATCTGCTAAAACCACCTCAGTAACCACTTGACCAATTTCAAGCTAACTCAGTTAGAAGCACTCTAGTGTTGTATGCTTCAGAACCTGTATACAGAATTTTGATTGGACTATTTTTGCAGTGGCCATCTTTAATTTTCCAAAAAATGGCGGGAAATCATTTAAAACGCTACTCCTCATTAATTGTTTGCTCCAGTGGCCATCTTGTTCTCGAGAGTGACATCTCAGGAACTGCTGTACGGATCAGGCTGAAACTCATTAGATTTAACTTTCTTCGATAACTAAGGGTGATTAAAAGTTTGTTCAAGAAAACTTGATCCTTGATAAAACATGGTTGTCATAGACTAATGAAAATTTTGGGTCTGGTGTCCATATTCATTTATTATATTAGCTGGATGAAACCTAACGTTCAATCTGATTGTGTGATCAGTGTCCATTATTAATTTCCCACTAGATATCATCTGTACTGAATACTAGTTTTTATACCCTGCCAAAAAATTTGACGAGGTATGTAATGGCTCCGTCCGGGCGGTTGGTCGGTCGGGTAGGCAGGTGGCAGAGTGGTTTCCGGATGATAGCTCTGTTACCGTTTGTCGGATCACATTGAAACTTCATAGGGTAGTTGGACTAGGTCTTGGGAAGAAACCTATCGAAATCGACGATGATCCAAAGTCCAAGATGGCCGCCAGCCACCAGTGGCCATCTTGAAAATTGGTTTCTGGATGATAACTCTATTGCCGTTTATCGGATCGCTTTGAAACTTCATGGAGTGGTTGGACTATGTCTGGGGAAGAGACCTATCGAAATTGACAATGAGCCAAAATCCAACATGGCCACCAGCCACCGGTGGCCATCTTGAAAATTGGTTTCCGGATGATAAGTCTGTTACCGTTTATCAGATCGCTTTGAAACTTCATAGAGTGGTTGGACTAGGTCTGGGGAAGAAACCTATCAAATCGATGACGATCCGAAATCCAAGATGGCCGCCAGTCACAGGCAGCCATCTTGAAAATTGGTCTCCAGTTGATAATTCCGTTATCGTTTATCGGATCACTATGAAACTTCATAGGGTGGTTCGACTACCTCTGTGGAAGAAACATATCGAGATTGACAATGATCCGAAATCCAAGATGACTGCCAGCCACCGGTGGACCTCTTGAAAAATTTTTCCCAGATAACTCTGTTACCGTTTATTGGATCGTTTTGAAACTTCACAGGGTGCTTGGACTAGCTCCGAGGAAGAAACCTATCGAAATTGACATTGATCTGAAATCCAAGATGGCCACCAGTCGGTCACCAGTGGCCATCATGAAAATTGGTTTCCAAATGATAACTCCGTTATCGTTTATCGGATCGCTATGAAACCTCATAGGGTGGTTCAAATAGGTCTGGTGAAAAAACTATCGAAATTGATGATGATCCGAACTCCAAGATGGCCACCAGCCACGGTCTGCCATCTTGAAAGTTGGTCTCTGGATGATATCTCCGTTACCATTTATCAGATCACTTCCTAGGGTTGTTGGAATATGTCTGGTGAAGAAACTTATCAAAATTTATTATAAACCAAAACCCAATATGGCCGCCAGTCAGTGGCAGCCATCTTGAAAATTGGTTTCCGGATGATACCTCCTTGACTCTAGAACTTCTATTCCAAATTTTGATTGGTCGATTTTTTTTTGCCAACCATCTTGGATTTTCTGAAGATTTTCTGAACCATTTAAATGTTACTCCTTAATAAATGGCCCGAATTCAACAGAACTTTGGTTGAAGTTATTAGGGCCCCGTGCCGGAAGGTGCGGAAACCCTATAGTAATCACTGTGTTTTGTCTGTTCATCGTCCATAATATCTCGTAAACAGCATATCATACAGAACCGCTTCAAATATTTTAATGAACCGTGGTGTATGCCTCAGTTATGATATGCAAATGTGCCTTTTGAAGAATTAAAGTTTATAGGTCCAATATTTTGGGTGAAAATGGGCTTTTTAATGCAAAGATACGATTTTTAGTCGATTTCCTCGTAAACACCATATCATACAGAATCGCTTAGGATAATTTAATGAAACTTGGCAAGTGGCTTCTTTATGATGGGCAGATGTACCTTTTGAAGGAATCCTCTTTGTCGGACCAAGATTCTGGATGAAAATGGGCTTTTTAATGCAAAAACTCATGATTTTTGTAAATTTTCTCGTAAACACCACATCATACAGAACCGCTTCAGATATTTTAATAAAACTTGGTGGATGCCTCAGTTGTGATGCGCAGATGTGCCTTTTGAAGACAGGTTATAGGTCCAATATTTTTGGTTTGAAAATGGGCCTTTTTAATGCAAAAACTCATGATTTTATCAATTTCCTCGTAAACACCATACTATACAGAATCTCTTAAGAGAATTTAAAGAAACTTGGTAGGTGGCTCCTTTGTAAAGGGTAAATGTGCCTTTTGAAGGATTCACCTTTATCGGATGAGGATTTTGGGTGAAAAGGGGCTTTTTAATGCAAAGACTCAAGATTTTTGGCTCGACTTTATGAAGTAAAACGAGCTATTGCGATACTCTGCACGTCGCCCGGCAGCAGTGGTGGCGGCGCCCAATTTGCGTTTAGCTCAAGTTTTCTGGTTATGTCTCAGGTTTGTTTCATGATACTGGACCCAAACTTGGGAACATGCTTCCTTATAATGACACAGTATCTCACGATGACATAGGGCTGGAATTGGAAACGTCACCAATTTTGTAGATGTTACTGTTCGAAAACCGGTGTCATCTCATAACCGTTAGACTGCATATTTATTTTTAAAATGGTTTTGGCAATATATCTTTTTAAATTGTATGTTTGTACTGCATAAAATTTAATCCATATGGCTAATTGTTATATCAAATCCGCTAAATAAAACGTGGAAGCGGCTTCTTTTTCATTTGTATATCGCGAGAATGTTGCTAGATCGTATTGCTATGTATGTTCAGAAATTGTAATCTGCTAGCGTTTTATTAGCTTCTATGATACACGCTTGAAAGCCTATCATAATCGATCTAGTGTTTCTGATATCTATGCCTATTATGAATTGTGAATGCACATCCTGGACTCTAAGCCGGGGAGTGATCTAATCTGCCAACGTAAATTGAGATCCAATTTGTCTAATCGCTCAGGCGATCAAGAGTAATTTCACGTGAAAAATCATGAGCTGGCTCAATATATGTTGGATGATAAAATTAACACTCGCCGCAGGTCGATATACATTATTAGCACCAGAAAACAACTTTTACAGCTTACAAAGTTTTAAGTCCTTCCAAGTCGCGCTTATAATCTGTTTCAAAATACGTCTGATTTCCTTTTTCACGGAAAATGTATGCTAGTAAATAGTTTATTACGGTGAGTTTGATTATACGTAATCCGATTAATTGGATCAATAAATTCAATTTACTATGCATGTGCACGCGTATACGATAGGCAGATTTGTACCACGTGACAGTATTACAACGTCTCTAACTAAATTCGACCTAAACGTGTGTAAACATAGGCTATCGGGATTCAGGAACTAGTCTCTGTATACTTTTGCATAACGCTTCTCATTTGACTGGTCTCCGAAATGGAATCTGTGTAACAGTCTAATTAGCTCCGCCATCTTTCAGAATTCATCACCGGCTCGTCGTTTCCAAGACGTGAAATGGCTAACTATCGAGTAGTATTTTTAGCGAATGCTCTACAAATTTTCTAACTAGTTTGAAGTCATCCAAAAACATACATTTGTAGTTTCCACTCTGCGACCCACTTGAATTGGCCGTTGAAAGCTGCAGTAAATTTGGCAATCTATCTTTCTACTCGTTATCCTAGAGTTGGTGGCAGTATACGAATTGCTAATTTTCTAGGAATCTAATATATGACTCACATTGCGCAAGAACTCGAAATGACATTGTCATGAATTTAAAAGTGCAAAATCTAATGTTTTAAAGCAATTTAAGTATTGATTTCCTACATATTTAAGTCTATCACTAAAAACGTTCAATTTTCATGGTATTGCAAAAAAATTTTTTTTGCTGAAAACTGAAAATATTTCCAGCCAATAAACCGGATATCCGGTTAAAACCAGTTTCCTGACCAACACCATCACTGGTTGTGTTTTTGCCAAAACCGCACAGCCCTACGATGACATTGGGTCGAAATGTCAAAGGTCACAAGTAAAAACCTTAGTTTTTTCAACATTAACATTTTCTATTTAGCTTGACTTTTCTGTTTATATCTCAGGTTTGGTTAATCATACTGGACCCACACTTGGACATATGCCTCCTTACAATGACCTGACATCACACAATGATGTTGAGATCAAAAGCTCATAGGATAAGGTCACTGTGACCTTGGTAAAAACCTTGTTCTTTATCAACATTAACATTTTCCCATTTAGCTAAATTTTTCTGTTTATATCTCAGGTTTTGTTTATCATACTGGACCCAAACTTAGACTCGTGCTTCCTTATAATGACACGACATCACACAATGATGTTGTATCAAAAGGTCAACGGTCAAGCTCACTTATATGCAGGGCGACTATCTGTCATCCGTTGTCCATCCATCAACTTTTGTTTTAAAAGGCTACTCATTAACCGCTGGACGGATTTCAACTGTAATTTGGCTGGAAAGATCCTATGGGAGTAGGCTTCAGAAATTCTATACAGAATTTTGATTGGTCAATTTTTAGGGTCAGAATCTTAGATTTTATCAAAAATTTAAAGGAAATTGTCAAAACACTACTCCTCATTAATCGCTTGGTGGATTTTAACCTAATGTGTTCAGCTTCAGAACTTTTATACAGAATTTGGATTGGTCAACTTTTTTGTGTCGAAATCATTGATTTTATGAAAAATTTACTGGATATTGTCAAAACGCTACATGTACTCATCATTAACCGCTTGACTGATTTCAACCCTAGTTGGTTGGACAGACCCTATCACGGTACTCCAGAACATTTATTTAGAATTTTATTGAGTCGATTTCTTTGATGAAAATCATAAATATTGGAAATTGTCAAAATGCATCTTCTCCACAACCGCTTGGCGGATTTTATAGTGGTAGGCTCTAGAACTCCTATTCAGAATTGAACGCCCCAGAACCATTTAAAATGCTACTTCTTAATTAGTGGCCCGATTTCAACAAAAATTGGGTGGAATGATCCTATGCCGGTAGCAATCTTGGATTTGTTAAAAATTATCCATCATGTCTACCGGTATTTAAATGCAAATGGTTCAAATGCGAATGGTCCAGCTTAGTGGTACAGGCCCTTGGGCCTCTTGTTGATAAGGGTATTGATGTCTTCTATATTTATTTTATGTTTTATGCACGTTGTTAATTCTTAATTTCGAGCACAAAAATGGAGTTTTGAATGCAAAAACTCACAATTTTTGTCAATATTCTCGTAAACGTCATATCATACGGAATCGCTTAAAGTAATTTAATTAAATTTTGCAGGTGGCTTCTTTATAATTGGTAGATGTTCCTTTTGAAGGATTCACCTTTATAGGTCCAAAATTTTTGGTCAAAACTAACGTTTTAATGCAAAAACTCATGATGTTTGTCAATGTTCTCGTAAACAACATAACATACAGAATCTCTTGAAATAATTCAATGAAACTTAGCAGATAGCTTCTTTATGGTGGGTAGAGGTGCCTTTTGGAGGATTCACTTTTATAAGTCCAAAATTTTGGGTGAAAATTGACTTTTTAATGCAAAATTTTTTGTCAATTTCCTTTCTTCTTTTTTTAATAATATGAAGGCTTTGAATAAAATGGCTACCTACTATATAGTGAAAGGTATTTTCAGTTATTGTGGAGCCGTCTGAGTCAAACAACATTTTCTAGTTGAGATAGGCTTCAACATATCAAACAAGATACTTGATTGGTCAATTGCTTTGGTGGCCATCTTGGATTTTCTGAAAATTATCCAGAAATGCTTTAAAATGTATCTCTTAAACCGCTTGATGGCTTTTAACCAAATTTGATATTTGGCTGGTGGTAGCTTCTAAAACATCTTTTCAATATTTTGATCAATGGTGGATTTTTTTGCCGGCCATCCTTGATTTTCTGAAGCCATTTAAAATGCTACGCCTTAGTCAATGGACCAATTTCAGCGAAACAATGATCCTGTGGCGAGGCTTCAGCGTATCAAATTAGAATTTTGATTGGTCAATTTTTTGGCTCGCCATCTTGAATTTTATGAAAATTATCCAACGTCTTTAAATGTAAATGGTTCAAATGCTAATGGTACAGGTGAGTGTCGCAGGACCTTGGGCCACTTGTTTTGTTCTTTTCTCTTCTAAGAAGAGAATCCTTATAATTTTATCAATCAATTAATTTTCATGAAAATAGGCTTAGCCCTAACCTGTCAGAAGACAAAAAAAGTCCAAATCAAATAATTTTTTTATGTAATCGCTGAATTGTTTATCTTTTATAGCTGTTTACTGTGGGCAGCCAGTTGACGTTAAAAATGGGTTTATAGCACGTGCCCAAGGAACCACATTTGGAAAGTCAGCAACATTTGAATGTCATAGCGGTTTTAAGATGACTGGCTCAGCTACTGCCGTATGTAAACAATCTGGCAACTGGTCTCCATATCCTACATGTGATGGTATGTGTATAGGGGAGGGAATATACTCATGCATTCATGTGCATGCACACATACCATGTGCGCATGTGCATGCACGCACACACACACACACACACATGCCTAAGACCATTTTTAGGTTGACTTAACGAAGGAAAACGAGCTATTGTGATACCCTACACATCGACTGCCGGTTGAGGAGTCATCGTCACCCAATTTGCATTTAGCTCAACTTTTATATTTATATTTCATGTGTGGTTAATCATACTGCACTCAAACTTGCACACATACTTCCTTATAATGACACAGCATCGCTGTCATTTGTGTCAACGGTCAAGGTCACCGTGACTTTGGTAGAAACATTGGGGGGTTTTCAACATTAATATTTTCTGTTTAGCTCAACTTTTCTGTTTATATCTCATGTTTGGTTAATGATACTGGAGACAAACTTGGACACATGCTTCCTTATATTGACACATAATGACATTGGTGTCAAATGGTAACGGCTCAAGGTCACTGTGACCTTGGTAAAAAATCTTGGGTTTTTCAACATTAACATATTCCGTTTAGCTCAACTTAATCGTTCATATCTCATGTTTGGTTAATAATACTGGACCCAAGCTTAAACACATGCCTCCTTATAATGACACAATATCCTTTAGGGTCAAAAGGTCCAAGGTCATTGTGGTCTTGGGAAGACTGGTTTTTTTCAACCATAATGTCAAAATATAGAATTAACTGATTTGACTAACAGGTTGCAGAAATTGTCACTCAATTCCAGCACTGGTATCCTACAATGAATCCTATCTCATTGTAATATCTCAGGAAATGAAAAAGCCGACTAGCAAAAGCAGGGTCAATAAAAGAGCAACACCATGATCGCTGCACAATCGAAGGGGTCAAGGTGGTGCTCAATCAAGCATAAGGAAAAAGTGGAGAGACGAGCATCCAGAACATGAATCAACATCCTGTCATAATCAGCTGCCCAGAAGACAACAGGTGATAATCTTTCGCCTCCATTTAGGACACTGCAGGCTGCGTGCTCACATGTACAATAAACTGAAGATTGGTGCATCTGCAATGTGCCCATGTGGCACCAGCCAAGAAACAGTTACGCACATGTAGGATTGCCCATGCGGCACAGTGACTTGCCGTCAACAAAATCCCTCAATGACAAGCTGTATGAGAATACAGACAACCTGGCTAACACAGCTAGCTTCATCCAAATGTGAATGCAAGAAGGTCACTGTTTCCTTGCTAAAAGCTAGTTTTTATCAAAACGTAACATTTTGTGTTTAGCTCAACTTAGCAGTCTATATCTCATCTTTGGTTATGCATACATGGCCCACATTCAGATACAACCTTCCTTACAATGACATGGCATAACACAATCACCTTAGCATCAAAGATTCAAGGTCTGTGTGATAATGGCAAAACTCATGGGGTTTCACTCCAAGAGTATACTTACCACCCTGATGATACTCATTGATATTTCCTAAATATCAGCCTAGTTCCAATATAGCCCAGACTTTTAGCAGAAACTGACCCCACTGGGCAGGTAATACATCTGACAGCTCGGCGGGTGTGCAGCCCAATGACATGCATGCGCAGCCTGTCACATCTTTCCTTGATATTGGCCGCCATTGCAACATGTTTCCAATTCATTTGCTAGCTCTTTTGCTTTGTTATTCCAAATTTCTATCAAATAAAGTGATTCTTAGCTAATTTTAGCTTCTCAACAACTCATCTCTGATCATGCTAAAGCAAGGCGTCAATGGTAGGTCTTTAAACATATTTGATGCCTTGATTAGTTAAGCACATATTGTGCGTTGTGTTCACAGCAACTTTTCAGCAAAAATCTTGTGGTTGGCGCCTCTACTGGTTTCTGTCCATATGTTTTTGTTAGAAAAACAAATGTATCAGAGTTGCAATAAAGTTTAACGAATAATATTCGCACTCTGCCCCCTGGTCTCTGATGTGGATTCATGAAGACTGGTAGAGCTTGAGCGGTGGACATCAGTCACGCATCAGCGTTAGTAAACCTATGCTAAGTACGGTTCAGGTATAAGAGAGATTTGCATCCATTTAGTTCTTTATGACTAAAAACTAATTGTCCTCATCTTGTGTCATTTCAGAAAGTCATGTCTGATTGTCTGAATTGCCATAGATTCATTCAAGTAAAGTTTGCAAATCATGAATGCACTAGATGTAGTTCTTGCACACCTTTGTTTAAATGCTCTATTTATGACCAATGGCCTGTTGAGCTTTTTTAGTGATTTTTAAGGCTTCAGGAGATGGACAGACTGAGTGACGAGAAGAGACGTAAAGAAAAGGAGGGTTGTGGTAAGAAAGGGAAAGCCTACACGTCTTGCATGCTGTACATGGAAGCTTTCTGGCTTGAAATGATGGGTGAGATGAAAAAGATGCTTCGCAGCATGCTTCCTTGTTCAGGTGCTTTAGTGTCTTCTTCATCTGCACCGGAGCAGAATATCCCTGCCTGTGGATCAGGCAACCAATTTTCGATTTAGATCCAGAGGTGGTTCCCATAGGTCCGGGCTTGAAGCGTGCCTTGTCCCAAGACCCAGGAACAAGAGTTAAATAACTCCAGGCTTCGGTTCTTCTGAGGAAGCCTATCCTCCTCAGGCTGGATTAGTAATCTATACTGACCCGTCGTCTAATCTCTGGGCAGGATGAAGATGATATTTTGTTAACGGAGCTGTCCATTGAGCCAAAGGATATGGACACCCATATGCCCCCCACCCCCGGGCATACAGGTAACACTATTTCCACAGAGTTACTCCTGTGGGAGTTTCACGGCCCAACGGATCACGCGGGTTGGTTCCGATAGCCAGCCGTACCATAACACTCGACTTGCCAAGAGGTACTTTGCCGAAGGCCCGGACCATGGAACCATGCATTGCACCCTGTCTCTGGCTCCTGGAATAGCCACGGCTCAAGTCATGCCAGCCCTCATGTTCTTCCCATCTGGTCACCGAGGAGGACTGGCTTGACGCTGGTTGGTAGGCATCAAGCCGGAACTCCAGGTGGAGCCGTCGGCTACCAGCAGGACCAGCGCTCATGGTTACAGGGTAAGCCGATGATGAACGCCATGCCATCTCTGCCTTATGCAGAACATACTGTAGATATGTTTATCCAGGCAGAGGATTCCATCAAACCTAGTGGAAGGCTCGTGAAGGCCCCTCGCGAGGTGGCACCGAAATTGGCACAACATTGCTATATTGTTTCTGACCAGTATCAGAAGTATGGCGTCATCCCAAAGCCGTGTGCTGATGACCACATGGCTTTGGGCGATGACATGCGGCCTGGATCCTGTTCTGACACCGGGCCCTTGTGTACCAACGCATTGTCTATCCTGCCAAGGCTGGCTTAGTGTTCTGTGAGGATGATGAGGATACTCTGTTAGCAGAGCCATCCGTTGAGCCAATGGCCATGGATATGGACACCCATCTCCCCCCCCCCCCCCCCCCCAATATGGGGAATACGCGTGACTATTTCCACAGAGTTACTCCCGCAGGAGTAAGGTTCACAGCCCAATGGATCGCATGGGTTGGTGCTGATAGCCGGCCGTACCATATCGATCGGCTTGATGAGAGGTACATTACAGAAGGCCCAAACTATGGAACCATGCATTGCATCCTGCATGGCGCCATGTCTCCAGCTCCTGGGATAGCAAACGGCTTAAGTCATGCCGGCCCTCATGGGTCCATATGGTCTTTAGGGCAATCCAGGTCTATCAATGGCACATGCCAACTATCCACCTGGGAATGTAGTGGAAGACGACAAAGGCCCTAGGCTCATCGAACATTCCCAGGTGGTCACCGAGGAGGGCTGGCTTGACACTGGTTGATAGGCATCAAGCCGGAACTCCAGGTGGAGGCATTGACTACCCAGCAGGACCAGCGCTCGTGGTTAGAGAGTACGCCATTGATGAATGCCATGGCATCTCTGCCTTATGCAGACCATATCGTAAATATGTTTAGCCAGGTAGAGGATTCCATTAAGCCTGGTGGAAGGCTCGCGAAGGTGCCTCGCGAGGTGGCACGGAAATTGGCACAGCATTGCTGTATTGTTTCTGACCAGTATCAGAAGTATGGCGTCATCCCAAAGCTGTGTGCTGAACGATCGGATGGCTTTGGGCGAGGACATGTAGCCTGGATCCTGTTCTGACACGGGGCCCTTGTGTACCAACGCATTGCGTGTTGCTAACTCTGCGTTGCGTGACACGGAATAGAGTACGAGGTCCCTCTCACACATCTCTCAGTTGCTACAAGGGGTGGTAGCAGCATCCATGTCACGCCAACCATCGCCAATCACAGTCCAAAGAGCTATCCAGGATGGCATTAACCTGGCATTGGATTGTATGGCGCGATCCATTATCCGGAGTTTCCTGGCGAGGCGACAATTTGCCCTGGATAACTTGTGCTGGTCCCAGAATATGTATTTTCACATCATGAGAACATACTTACCTCCCTAACACTCTTGATATACTAGTATATCGGCTCTAAGTTCAATAATATTCAGAATTATAAAAAGTTAGGTGCCCCTAATGGGCAGGGGATGTACACAGGCATGCACATGACAGACCCCACCTACTGCGCATGCGCATACTGGTACTTCCGTTTTCTAATATATTGGCTGACAAGCTACATGTGGAAAACTTTCCCAGTCTCTTTTTTTTAGAATTTTCAATACTTATTATCATCTTTTTGGATTATGGCTGATTCAAAGTCTGCAGAGGAAGCTTCTTCATCATCTGTTAAGGTGATATTGTTCCATTTATTAATTTAGACTTGTAACTTTTATATGTTACCGGTTTTCGTTCACGGCCATTTTGGCGTTGCTGCGATTTCAGGCGCTGGGAATCCTTTTTAAATTCTCCCAGCGCCTAGGGCTATTAATCCCTTGTGCTTTGCATTCACAGGTTCAACTTATGGATGGTATGGGTTCCTGTTCTTCTCTCGAAGGTTGTTCACGTCTCTTTTTTTAACTTATCATTGTGATATGTCTAAGGGTTGGAGAGTAAATAAATAAAAGAAATATCTCCTTCCTTTTGTCCCATCCCCCTCATCAGTTCTACAGAAAGAAGAGTCTCGGCGGATGGATGGACGTATTCTCCTGCACAAGAGCATGGTTTTGCCTGTGCTCAGGCTAAGGGAGTTTATTAGTTATGGCACATAATTATTTGACAATATTCACAAATTTCTGCTGCCATTTGTTATTGCACTGTATTCTCTCTTGTATGTGCATAGGTTCTCGAATATATATAATTTAATATTATATTATTCGGGAGTAATGAATGTTTTTAGTCACTAGATATTTTTTGCATTCATTTCTGATGTTCCCTCTCCTTGAAGGAGCTGTTGCATTGAGGTTTGATGTCATAATCAACCAGAGTTTTTTCTCTTTCCTTGATGTCATAATCTTAGTTTAGAGAAATCTTTTTGATGTTTTTATCACCCTTTATTATGAACGTGGAGAGATATCTAGATAGTCAATAATCTTTCTTTCTCTCATTCTTAATTTGGGATCCTGGTTGTGATTTGTTGTTATTATTAACAAGAGAAGTCAGCTGTCCCGTCAGGGTTTTCTACTTCGAATAATACTTACCAGATGTACTATTATGATAATGTCTATTATCTAGTCTAGCTCAAAATAAACAATTAAAACTCCGCACTCTCCTGGTCCTGCGCATACTGTGTCCAGGAATTACCATAGCCGCAGGTACCGAGTCAATTCCCAATCACTGTCAGATTCGTCTATTTTGCGACTTTGTCAAGTCACGTTTTTTATAGCTCGTAAATTTTCAATTTGACTTCGGTTCAAGCATTGTTTGGAGTGTGTCTTCTGTGGCATCATGGAGGATAAAGGGAAATCATCACAGGTGCAGGTTGTATCAATCTAGAATTTATACATTCGTGCCATAATGACTGTTTGAAATTTCCTTAAATTGGCACATTATTCTAAAATGGTAGCCATTGTTGGAGTCGCCCTGTACCCGTTAGCTTATTAGTGTTAATCCGGGTACTCGGTTCTTTCTCTTTGCGACTCGGTTCTTTCTAAGATGGATGCGTTCTTAGCCAATATGGCGGCGCCCATGATGTTTATTCCGCTTGGCTTCGCGTATCTATGCACTCTATTTATGCCGATTTTTAGCTCTCGCTTCATTGTCGAGGGTGTTTGTAGCGATCGGCATTTAAATTCTTGGCTGTTTTAACGTTGGTTAACTTCCAAGTTGTGTTTTTAATTTTCACTTAAAAAAGTTTCAAATATTTCCTGCCTGAGGCTTTATTATCATTAATTGAGAGAAAGTTAATGTTTTCCTGGTAATTAAATTTTACTATCATGTCTATTGTGCGTATTGCTCGTCATCAGTCATGTGCAGCGTTTTAATTCTTCTTTGTGTTCGCAGAAAGCCAACAACCAGGACACGCTTTGTCAAAAGTGCAACAGGTTCATGAAGCGTAAATACTCTGGTCATCACTGTGAAGCTTGCGCAAAGTGTAAAGTGGGAAGCCCATGTGATGTGTGCGCCAGGTGGTCATCGGAGATGGTGGCAGAATTTGATCGTGATCGACGTGCGCGCTTGGAGAGGATCGCGAGGGACAAGGCGGCCAAGCTGGATCAGGCGTCGTTGAGAGGACTGGAGGGTCGCCTGAATACTCGCATGGATTCAGCACTGGGCGTATGGGCGGCCCAGTTCAAGGCAATGTTCGACTCATTGCAGTCCACGGTTCCGTCGATGCAGGCTGGTGCAGGGCAACCTTTAGGTGGTCCGGCTAGTTCTGCAGAGGGACAAGCACCTGCCCCTTCTCTGTCCTTGGCTCAAGAGCCGACGGTGGAGGAGGAAGATCTACTTATGGAAGATTCCGGCATGCCGGATATTTCGATGACGGCTATGCCCAGTATTTCCCAGTGGTCTCCCTCGGGGTTTGTACGGGTTTGCCAATCGGATGGTGATGTCGACCTTCCGTCGGGCATCTTCCATCCGGGTTTGTGCAACCTGAGGTGTCGGTGGAGCTGTGTTTTGCGGTTCCTACCGGCATCCCGGCGGCGTTAGGTGCGGCTCCTATCGGAATGCCAACGCCTGCCGTAGGCAAAACGGTCGTGGTCCCGCCTCCCGTGCTGGAGCTGATGGACTGCGGGGAATCCGTGTCCGGCGATTCGTTGGACACCGGTGCCGCTGGTAGTCGGGCTATGGATGCGATCTATGTTGGTAGAGGTGCGTCCCATAGCTCTCAGCATGGATCGTCGGTGGCCTTCTCATCCAAGGGAGAGAGGGAAGATGAGAACGGAAGTTCTTTAATGGACGAATCTGTTTTCTGCACCGAAGCTGAATGGGTGCAGGTCCTTGGCTGGATGTCCGACCGTCTCGGGTTGGCATCTGATCTTGGATCTCCGCGCGATCCGTCGATGGAACGGATGTCAGAGCAAGCGGCTAGCGCTCTGTCAAGTGGCTCTTCTGCCATGCCGACACTCCCGTTGGACACACAGACTTCCGACATGCTGGAAGTTGTGGCATACCGTCTGGTTCAGCCAGAGTATGCACTTCCCAAAGCCACGAAGGGGGTAAGGAGTAGGGTCCGTTTTCCGGAGCAGGCCTACCATCAGTCTGCTCGGGTTCCACGGCTTTCCATCGGGGAGCGAGAGGCGTTGAACAGGCCGTTGGCTGGGAAGTCTAAGGGGTGTTCTCGTCCTTTGGTTTCCCAGACCAATAAAGATCCGTTTAATGAGTTTACGCTCATTGAAGATGCGGCGAGGGCAGCCATGGCTGCACTCTCGCATGGATGTACCCTCCTGCAGGGTAGGCTGACCTGCACGGCGGAGGATGGGCAGGTGCCAGAGGCTGCTCCCGGAGTTATTCGGGACACCATGTGCCTGTCTCAAGATTGCCTGGCCAGGGTGATCACCAGAACATTGGCAGAACGATGGAGAATGGTTCTCGATTGCGTAGAACCAGGACCGGAGATGAGGGCTGCATTGTCGTCTGCGCCTTTCATCGGGCCAGGCTTGTTCGGCGCCTCGGCACGACAAGCTCTCTCCAAGGTCGCGTCAATGGTTGCAGAGCAGGAAGTAGTCGGCAAGTCGTGGAAGTAAACTAAGAGGACACAGCCTCAGCAGTCCTACAGGCAACATCGCCAGGAGCAGCAGAGACAGCGTCCAAGATCACCCTTCCATCCTTCAGGTCGTGATGCCCATCGGCGATCCGGCTCTCAAGGACCTGGCCGTTCATCTTCGTACAAATCCTCTAATAAGAGGCCGTATGAAGATGTCAGGAAGGGTGGTGGTTTGGGCCGCTGCGGTTACCGTGAGGATAACCGTGGCGGCGGTTCCGGACCGTCATATTCCAAGAAGCCGCGGGACGGCCGTGGGGGTCGGTCCTGACGGGATTCCGGCGGAACCAGTTCCGGTGACGTCAGGAACGAATGGAGTCGAGAATCTTCACCCAAGCGATTTAGCGTCTTCACGTGCAATCTTGACCGCCAGCTGTGTGCAGATTCCTACCATCGGAGGTAGACTTGAACTGTTCTTAAGCCAATGAGAACAGGTCGTGCGAGATTGTTTAGTCTGTCAGTGGATAAGAAACGGCTACGAACCGGACTGGCTCATCCATCAATCGTTAGTTCCGTTAACATTGACTCCAATATGGACTCCCGTTCCAAGGGAATCCGATCGTCTAGATGCCATTTGCTCAGAAATAGAATCACTTCATCAGAAGAATGCGATTCATCTAGTCCGCAATCAGTCATCTCTAGGCTTCTATTCGATGATGTTCCTCGTTCCGAAACATACCGGAAGATGGAGACCATTTCTCAATCTCAAACCGTTGAACAAATTTATTCTTTCTCCCAAATTTCAGATGGAGACTAGCAGCGGTAATGACAGGGCTGAGAAAAGGCATGTGGGCAGTGTCGATAGGTCTGAAGGATGCTTATTTTCATATTCCAATGTCAATTCCTTTTCAGAAATACCTTCGCTTTGCATTCCAAGACAATGTTTGGGAATTCAATGCGCTTCCATTCGGCCTGACCACAGCACCGAGGGTCTTCACCAAAGTGGTTCTCGCCATGACTTCTTACCTTCGCAGGAGAAACATAGCTGTTCATACTTACATAGACGACTGGCTGCTAAAGGCTGGGAACCCAGTCACTCTGCGCAACAATCTGCAGGTAGTCCTAGCCTTATTAAAGGATCTAGGATGGATTGTGAATCTAGAGAAATCAGAATTGACTCCATCCCAGGAGTTTGTTTATCTGGGAATCTTTTTCAATCTCAGGGACGGCGTAGCTTTTGCGGCGGAGAGCAGAGTCAAGAGCCTGATTGCAGTTTTGGAGTCGGTTTCTCTAGGAGCCTATCTGACGGCGCGCCAATTTCTCAGAATACTGGGTTTACTAGTATCTCTGGAGAAGGTGGTTCCATATGCGGCACTCAGGCACAGGCCAATTCAGATGTATCTAATGTCATTCTGGTCTCAGAGAACGGATCCGTTATCTCTGAGGATACCAGTGAAAGAACCATTGATATTCCACCTTCAATGGTGGTTATCAGAACAGAATCTCCTGCGAGGTGTTCCTCTACAACCTCCTCAACCTCAGATGTCCATCTTCACAGATGCATCGATGATGGGTTGGGGAGCAGTATTGGACGATCAGTCAGTGTCAGGGGAATGGGATCAGACCAATGCGCAGAAACATATCAATGTTCGCGAACTATTAGCGGTGGTATTGGCACTTCGAAAGTTTGAGAGTCTAATTCAAGACAAGATTGTCCTAATAAGGACAGACAACTCAACAGTGGTGTCTTATTTGAATCGCCAAGGTGGGACGAGATCACCAGAGTTGTGTATGATGATTTGGAACCTTCTGCTGTGGTGCCAAGAGAGGAATGTTATTCTTCGGGCAGCACACATTCCAGGAAGATTGAACATCCTAGCGGATGCTCTCAGTCGAAGGACGGTTTGTTGTCCGACGGAATGGCAGCTCAACCAGTCGGTAGCGGAGGTTCTATTCAAACATTGGGGCAAGCCAAATGTCGACCTGTTTGCGATGAAGCAAAACGCAAAGATGGTCACTTATGTGTCACCAATCCCGGACCCGCTAGCTCTAGCGGTAGACGCACTGGTGATAAGTTGGAAGGGAATGTACGCGTATGCATATCCTCCAGCAATTCTCATCCCAAAAGTTCTGGCAAGGATAAGAGAGGGAATGTGCCAAGTGCTACTGATCGCCCCTTATTGGCCAGGCCGATCATGGTTTACGGATCTGCTGGACCTTCTGGTCTGCAATCCAATCCCTCTTCCAGGCAGAAGAGATCTAATCTCTCAGAACAAGGGTCTGTACCTTCACGACAGACCAAAAATGTTCAAATTGACTGCATGGATGTTATCAAGCAGCGTGCAATTGAGGGTGGCTTTTCTGAGCAAGCAGCGAAGTTTGTTGCTTCAGCCAGACTAGGTTCAACCACGAAAACATATAATTATAGAATCAACAAATTTGCAGAGCGGTGTAAGGGAAGAGATATCAATCCCTTTTCTGCATCTGTCCAACACGTAGCAGATTTTATCTGTCATTTATACGAAGTTGACAACCTTGTACCTTCAACCCTAGCAGCATATAAGTCTGCATTTGCTTCAGTCATTCCCAGTCTGGCCATTGAAGGAGTGGAGAATGACACCTTGAATGAAGTTATTAAAGTAATGAGCAATCTGCGACATAGACAGCCAATTCCTATCCCAGCATGGAATCTATCTCTTGTTCTACAGGTTTTAGGGCATGCTCCCTTTGAACCAATTAGATCTATAGACATTAAACTGTTAACTATTAAATCAGTTTTCTTGGTTGCAGCAGCGTCGGCGAGAAGGAGAAGCGAAATACATGCGCTTTCTGCCGAACAAGACTGTTTTGTCGTCACGGGTGAAGGTTTAAGACTACTTCCACGTCTTTGTTTCCTGGCAAAGAATCAGTCACTTAAATATCCAGGACAGCCGACCAATTTGCCAAGTTTAACTAGACATGACCAAACTCTTCTGCTTGCTGTCCTGTCAGATGTCTGAAAATGTATAAGAAACGTACTGAGGAGTGGAGAGATGACCCGAAATCGCTGTGTTTATGTCTCAAATCTCCTCATTTACTCGCCTCGAAAGATACCATTTCTCGTTGGATAGTCGACGCTATTCAGATGTCGCACAAAATCGCTACAGGAAAGCAGATTGATCGTGCGAATGCCCATCAGGTCCGAGCACTAGCAGCATCATCGGCCCTTTATAAGGGCGTCTCATTAGAGGAGGTGATGTCTGTAGCAGAATGGCATGCCAAGTCGTCATTCACTGATTTCTACCTTCGCGACATCTCCAGCGCACTTAATCCGGTAGCCGTCGCCAATTTATCGAATCTAAACTAAGCCACATCCGACCACTACTTCGCACACATCACAAAGTCTTCCATTTACACTGAGCAATGGCTATGCACATGACTTGAGTACGACCGTGGATTGGGCTGAGCTCCTGTGATGAACAAGAAAAGATCAAGCACTCAAAATGGTGAGTGTTTACATTAATTAAGTGACTATAAATATATTTACTTACGGTCGAAATACCAGACTGCTTAGGTAAATAGTCTGGTACAAGAGTATACTTATCCTCTCAAACAGACATTAGACTCATTCCAATTTGAAAATCTAATCGATATACTGATATTTTTTCTTATTTGGGTGGTTGTAGTAGCTTCTTTGCACTCTACTGGACTGCCCTAGCTGAGACTTGGGCTGACGGGTCTGGTGGGTGTTGCATCCCCATTGACAGCCCTCTGAATTTTGTGCGGACAAAAGAGGGTGGGGGAGGGGGGCGCGGGCTAGACCATGGATGTTTAGCACTCTATGAGTCAGATGGCAGAACCCAAGCGTATGCCAGGGTTCTAGTCTCTTCACAACCTTCTCTGTTGGATGGTAGATGAGTGCTGGTTCGAGCCTCACCTCCTCCCACTGGTATTTCCTGGCTGTCGAAATCCGGAGTTTATCATAATAGTACATCTGGTAAGTATTATTCGAAGTAGAATCAAAAAAGCATCCGCTTTTGTTTCTACGAGAATTCTTAATACTTACCAGATGTACTATGGCCCTTCCTCAGCCGCCCCGCTGAGGTGAGGCTGAGCTGCTTTCGCTGTTTGTCAAGGCAAATATAAGACGAATCTGACTGTGATTGGGAATTGACTCGGTACCTGCAGCTATGGTAATTCCCGGACACAGTATGGGCAGGACCAGGGGAGTGCCGAGTTTTAATTGTTTATTTTGAGCTAGACTAAATAATAGACATTATCATAATAGTACATCTGGTAAGTATTAAGAATTCTCGTAGAAACAAAAGCGGATGCTTTTTGAGTCTGTAATAAAAGTGGATGTCTTCTCTCGAGTTTGTTCTTGTTTTTTACTAATAGTCAAATAACAAGGTTTTACTCATCGTCTTCATATGCCTTCCTTTCAGAAGTCATGTCCATCATGTTTCAAGCCCATGAAGGCTAGATTCTTCTTCCACCCTTGCCATCTTTGTACAGTTTGTAGGCTGTCCAACAAATGTGTCATTTGTAAAGAGTGGGGGGGGGGGGTGATCTAACCTCTGAATTCTTTGCTTTACAGGCTAAGCTGATGGTTGAGGAGGGCAAGAAGGCAAAGGATGGTAAGAAGCAGGCCTCTGAGAAGGTGAACTCGAGGCCTTCAAGGTTGAGTTAATGGGATGAGATGCACAGGACTTTGAAAGATCTGATGCCTGACATGCTTCGCGGCATGTTGCCGGGCACAGGTGTTTCAACTTCCTGCACATCGACCTCAGTGCAGGTAGCCCCCTTCCCTGGATCATGCCCTACTAGCTCGGACAAAGTGTTTAGTCATCCAGGGGCGGCCGTCTTGGACCCAGCCTTGATGTTCGCGAGCAGCATCAGGCGGGACCCGACCAGGGGGGTGACCACGATCACTCGCGGAGTACCCTCATCATCTGCTTTCAGGCATTCTCCTGGTCAGTCTGGGTTAGTTTTTCTTGCTAACCCAGAGTCTAACTTTCCTGACCTGGAAGATGATGAAGACTACCTGCTCGGTCCACAGGATGATCATGAAGACATGGATGCGAGCGTCTACACTCCTCTCATGGGGAGCACAGCCGCTCGCACCTATGGCTCTGTTCCCTCGGGAGCAGGTTTCATGATTCAGCCTGTGGGCCGGTTTGGAGCGGACGGCTGCCCATATAAGAGTCCACGCAAGCGTGGAATCTCATACGGACGTTCCGGGCCGCACTGGTGTGCCTGATACCCCACACACAAGCGCGACCTCGGTGCCTGGCCAGCCTATGGAGAATGTTATGCCAGCTAGGGCTGGGTGGTATACCGGTTTCACACCGTCTCACGGTTTTTATGGCGACGGTTTAAAAACCATTACGAAGATAAAAAAAAAACGTCCGTAAGATCGCCATTGCGCAAACTCTGGTGACTGTCCTAAACTAGTTTGTTCTTGACTTGCAGTTTAATATTATCATCTAGTGTAACTATTTGCTACTAGAAACATAAAATACAGTTATCTATAACTATTAGCCATGGGAAAGCAAGGGTGTTGGTGAAATCCCAACAAATCGGACGAGGACGACCCTCAGCAAATATGATTTGATTTGCCAGCAATGAATTTTACATGACATAAGCTCTGCGGGCTCAATGTAAGATTGAATAATTTGAAAATCTAAATTTCTCCTTTGCAACAAATAATCCTTTTTTCAATTCGAGTTTGTGTACTATGTTTAATTAGGATTCCAAATGTGACATGATACAAAAAAAAAAAATCAAGAAACGCTCTTCGAAAACAACGATGCTATACAATGAATTCCCAATCCAAACAAATCATTATTTCCCTTAGATTTCGACAAACATAAAATGATCCATCACGGACTAAGACATACAAGACAAATTGCTTGAACGCCCGAGAAATGAAAATGATTAAGTCGCTTCTTACGTTGACGGAGTAGTTACAAGTAAAATACACCTCTTAGCCTCTCAAATACGAGCAGGCGTAATGTGATTGGTTGTTAACAAATTCTTCCACCGGGATATTCACTACTATCGATTTTATGAATGAAATTTGTAGTATTTTTTATCATGTGGCTTTTCAGCTTGATAGGCGCTAGAATCACATCGTTTTGTTTTACAGCACGGTCTTTTTCGTCTTCGTATATCTTCAAGTACGGAGTGTTGATTTAAGTAGATCTAAGTTAGATTCACGAATCATTACGTTTATGTTGTCAAATTATCATAATCTCTTTATTATATGATATATGAACCTCGAAAAATAGTCAAACACATTTTTTGTGAGAATTCTTGAGGCGCGATTTCCAGGAAATGACTACTCTTTAGTTACGTGCTGAATGACGTTCACCCGCTTGAACGACAGTTTATTGAGGAGTATTACTAAACACTGAGTACTCGAATACAAACACATGACTTACTAGACTAGATCATACTGTAGGTGGTTATACGAACTCTAACCGTAGGTGCGGTACTCTACTAGGAGCCTAAACTCGCTCTCATATCCGGGTTCCTACTTACACGTGTTAGATTTTACTATGCTTTCGAAAGTAGTTACCTAATGTGTTGAAAATCAACATTTTAGTAGTTAGAGTGTTATTTTCACGACATCACATGAACCAGACTTTATTTATTTTAACTACTATTTTGAGATAGATAGCATCGAAGTGAGCAGTTGTACGTAGTTACTGTTCTAATTTTGTGGCAATTTACGTCAGTTGTCAATTCACAAAATACATGTACTGTAGCTAATGAAAATGGCATATTTTCATATTTCAAATTATTTTCGATCATTCTAACCCCTTAAACCAGTATTTTGTTAATACCGGTTTAATTAGTGATACCGTCACCGGTTTTCTTTTAGGCCAAACCGCCTAGCCCTAATGCCAGCCCTCGTGGGCCCGTATGCATTCCCTGGGCAGCCTGGTTCATCTATAGCCTCCACCTCGGCCCTACCTGCGAATGCCATTGAGGATGACGAGGGCCCGCTGCTCATCGGCAATTCGCAGGTAGCCACGGATGAAGACTGGTCTGACACGTGCGCGTGGCTCCTCGCTGTCAGACCAGAGCTCTCCGTGGACGAAACAGCCGCCGGTAAACCTCGGGCATGGTTACAGGCAAAGCCGTTGGCCATCACGACTCTGTCTCTGCCGTATGCTGAACATATCTTAGATTTGGTGCTCAAAGGGATGTATCAATCCGATAGATGCATCTATTCAGGTAGTAGCTGATTTTCTCTGTCACCTGTATGATGCCTATAGTCTTAAGCCTAATTCTATTGCTGGATATAAATCAGCATTAATGACTGTTATCCCTTGCTTGGCAAAGAGGGGAGGTGATGAAATAAGTGTTTTAAATACTCTTATTAAAGGTATGGGCAATCTCAGACTGAAAAATCCTCCACTGACACCGCCATGGAGTCTTTCTCTGGTTCTTAAAGTTTTGAGTGATAAACCTTTTGAACCACTTAGTGCTATATCTGTAAAATTAGTGACACTTAAAACTGTGCAAGACCCTGCACAACAACCTGTCAATGGATGTTGTCAAGGAATCTGCAATTAGGAAGGGCTTTTCTAAGCCAGCAGCCATGTTTATGGTGAATGCCAGAAGGTGATCAACCTGAGCATATAACTAGAAAAATCAACAGATTTGCAGAATGGTGCTCAAAAAGACATATTGATACAATGGATGCATCTATTCAGTTAGTAGCTGATTTCCTCCGTCACCTGTATGACACCTATAATCTCACGCCTAACTCTATTACTGGCTATACATCAGCTTTAATTTCTGTTATCCCTTGCTTGGCTAATAGGGGGAGTGACGAAGTATGTAATCTCAATACTTTAATCAAAGGTATGGGTAATCTAGGACCAAGGACCCCTCCAGCGATTCTGTCTTGGAGATTATCATTAGTCCTTCAAGTAGTAGCTGATAAACCCTTTTAACCACCAAGCTCAATTTCAATGAAATTGCTAACGCTTAAGACTATTTCTTATTGCTGCAACTTCGGCTAGATGGAGAAGTGAAATCCACATTCTGTCTGCTGAGCCAGACCATTTCGTGGTAGCAGGGTAAGGCCTTCTACATAGGATTAATTTTATGGCTAAGAACCAGTCCTTGAAGTACTCTTGTCGGCCCATATCTTTGCCTGGCATAACAAGATTTGATCCTAATTGAAAGGCTAGGTGTCCAGTCTGTGCATTAATCTGTTACAAACAACGTATGGAAGAATGGCGGATGGACAATAGTTTGTTATGGTTATGGTATATTGACCCGTACTGCCACAAGGCCGTCATAAGCAGGCCAAGGCTCACAGTGTCCATAGCGTAGTGGCTTCCATGGCTTTCTTTAATGGAATGCTGGTGGATGACATTATGTCAGTGGCACTGTGGGTCCAGTTTTACCAACCATTGCATCCATGACACGACCAACCCTCTAGCCTTATCGATTTTGAAACAATGTTTTTGTAAATAGTGTAAATAAGACCTTTATTCGCATATGTTGTGGTTACACATTCGGAGACACACGCTTACAGTTCTACATCGCTCTTCAATCATGGGAAGAGGATGTCATGAACAAACAAGGTTAGTTCGTTTGTGGTGTCTCGTTATTTTGTCACATTTTCCGTAATACTACGGTGACGGTTCATGTTATATCGTGGTTCATTTACATTGAGAATATTCAAAATTGAAGCCTTTCCTCCAATGCCCTATAGTCCATTGGCACTAGTACTTAGAGCGTGTGTAGGACATTAATGTTAATCGCTCCCCCTTTCTTAAAAAGAGGAGGGTGGGAAGGGGCGGGTGTGTGGGTGTGGGCGAGGAAGTGCATGTTGCGCAATAGTCATTACTCTCCACATCGGCTGTGTTATCCGATGTTCAATTCACTTCCTGGTTGTATTATTATGCTATTTCAGATGGCTGTGTTCCTCAAATGCAAAAGAGATTTCTCTTCCAGGGATGAGCTGGTCATATGACCTTCGTCGAGCTGTCAGATGTATTACTTACCCAGGGCGTGGGGTTGCGGGGGTAGTTTCTGTTATAGTGTGGGTTATATTGGAGCTAGGCTAATATTTAATAGGAAATGTCAATGAATAGCTGGGTGGTAAGTATCAACTCTCTCGTGAAAAAAGAAATCCGTGATTTCATTTATTTCTCAACAATAAGGTTTTGCTTTTACCTTAACATAGCTGTTCATATTTCATGTGTTAATAATACTGCACCCAAACTTGGACACTTGCTAATTATGAGAGGGAATGATACACTTACTTTGGGGTTAAAAGGTAAAATGTGTGGTTAGGTAACAGGAATGACTAGCCAACCTGGAACCAGTAAAACGCCGCCTTGGACTATGCCACGGCTACCCCTATGGATGCCTATCCTCAATGCACAGAGGCAAGAATGTCTAAGACACGATTTACCCCCTTTTCCCTTGTGCCAGACCACTGGGAGTATGGTCCCCGTAATGGTTTTCTTTCATGTGGTAGGACATGGCCAAGTTTGTGTGATGCCGATGACTGAGTGGCCACTTAGAGGTTGTATAAATTATCTTTATACGACTTCTTCCTCGATATGATGGTCATGATCACAAAAGTTCATGGGAGTGTTTGGTACCATTAGAGAGCCTGAAGGTCCCACTTCCTCAAGACGACAACAGTGAGTAATCAAGAAGAAAGCTACCCCTGAATTCATGAATTCCTGTAACATACTCGGAGAGAGATAGCAAAGTACACGACCTCACCATTGAACGGCTGACTCCTGCTGGACGATACTGAGGCTGGCACATCCATATAGACGATCACCGATTGGTTGAAGATATCTCTAAGAAGCCAGCCATTCGTCAAAAGCTACTGAGATGCAGAGCAGAGAGTATAAAAGCAGTTCGCTCTGCGATACAAACTACCGGGAAACTCATATAGGTATTCGTGCTGATGGCTCGCCAACAACCCCGGTCGACGGTACTTGTTCCACTCCTCTGCTCTACTATCTGACAGAAAGCACAGCGGCACTTCTGAGACAAACCACTCAGCGTGGGACATCATTTACAACGTAGACAAACTTCCACCGTTCTTGTGCTACTCACGAAACTGTGTGTACAGAAAATTCAGGATGATTCCTGACACGAAAGAAAAGTCAACACCGATTCTACCATGGCTGAACCTGCCGATACTTCCTGTACTGTGACATCATCAAAAAGCACCGCCGCCGCTGCCTATTGCTTGCTGCGAAGGAACTCAGAAACACCTATTGCAGTACTAGTCTCTGACCGAGTTCCGCTTGTGCCGCATCGTATCGTCTTATTCTGAAGGACACTTCTCCCACAACAGAACATCTTGTGAAAGCCAACTTCCACTGCGCCGCCCCACTGCGCCACCCGTTCGACAGAAACATCTTGTGAAAACCAAATTTCACCACGCCGCGCTCATGACAGAAACCCCGTGTGAAAACTAACTTCCACGGCGTCACACTTGTGACTGCTTCTCCATGAGGATCTGATTGAACTTTCATCCACCCTAAGAAGTTCCGCCTGCCGACTTTGGTGATCTCTGGCCATCAAGGATTAAGTAATCTAGTTCTCTATTCTTTACAGATTCCTAGACGTACTGCCTTAAGCGCATCTTAATTTTCTCCCACTCTTTTAGCGGCTGTTTCTTTTTCGCTTAGGCAACTATCTAATGGAGCTCGTCCGTCTTAGCCATCATCTGCGGATGACGAATTCACACCCCGCTCAACATGAAGACAAACACTAGTATTGGTAGCGGTGTCGCTTTCGAACACTTGTTAAAATAAACAGGAACGTTCAACTTTTTGCTGCTTTTCTAGCAAGTGACGCTGTTCGTGCAGTGTAAAGAAATTAAACAATGCTGCTATTGGAGACGCGATTCCCTCTGCCAAAAGGGCTATTTCTCCGCTTGTTCTGTAGATCCCCACACTTCACTTGGACCTTCCCTAACTAGTTTAAAGTCACCAGCGCACGTTTCTGCCCCTTTCCCCCGCTTAGCTCCCACAAGAGGTTTCGCTGCCTAAATTCCACACCACTCACTAGCTCGCACTAAGCATATCCCCTAGGAAAGAACCAACACTTCAGCTTAATCTTCTCCGTCGATTAGCGAACCTTTTTCTTTTTAGACCGCTTGGCCGGCAGTCAGGATAAAACACAGACTATAATTAAGCGATACTGCGGTTAACACCAGTTCCAAGCAGCTGAAACAAATAATCGGCACATCACCCAGAATATTTTTCAAGTTTATTGCGCCTTCTCGGTCTGTCATCATATTAGACGGCAGCAGCACCCAGAGTCGACAGAGGTGCCACTAAACTCTTTCCTCTTTAATTACACGGGCCAGTTTTGCGCATGTGCAGCTCAGAAGAACCTCCCCTTGGGCTGCATCAAGATCTTTTTGACATCGCTCAAGTCAGTCTAGGCTCTGAGCCAAAGATTCGCCAGACAGTGCGAGGGTAGAGGTTCTCACTTAATCTAGCCGATCGTGTCCTTCTGCCCTAACCCTCTTAACACAAGAGTTAGGCGCACACAGAAGGCCCACCTCTGGAGGTCTGAGAACATCGGATCAACCAGGCGGCAACTACTAAATTTCATACACACACACCCTCTTACGATGAACTAACCGTAGATATATAGACTGACAGAACGAATAGTAACTATTAGTGATGTACTGACTGTCCGGGATCGATAGAAAAGCCTGCTGTCTCTCACCCCCGCTCCGAAGGAACCCCTTTCCTCCTGCTCCCCCTCCCGAGAGACAGTTGTTTTCTCGCCGCCTCACAGGCCTACCCACCTCTCGACGATATTCAGATAGGGTGACGCTCGTCAGACGATCAGGACGCGAATTACTCCTATCGCCGACCTGTGAGCAACCTTTTGGCCGGCAGAAAAATACAGCGCATGGAACTTTAGGAAACCTAAAACATTAAGTAAAGACTACCCTCACGTCCCGTCTCTCACTCCTGATCCCCGCTATGCACTAGCCCCCGAGAGGGAGATGCCTAAGAAGAGCTTGGCTCAAACGCAGGCAGGAGAGATCGAAAGCGACCTGCGATATGGAGCCATCTGTGGCCCCTTCCTCCCATTCCACACGCACGGCAACCGCACACACCTCCCATTCCCACAGGATTATACCAACCGGATTCCTCTTCTCGGAAGGAATCACTTATCGGACTGGGGATGCGAGCGCCTTAGAGATTTGCCTCCCTCGTCGCTGCCAGAGCCAACACCACTGCCATAGAAGTTTCCGCCACCGAAACCACCACCAACACTACTGCCACAGAAACCATGGCCAGAGGAACCATTACCACCTCCATAGCCACTGCCACGACACAGACCGTTTCTGCCTGAACGAACGGGCACATCTGCGTGACCCTCCTCGGCTCGGACTGAAAGAAAGAAGGAAGTAGACCAGAGGTAGATCGCACGTCGACAGCGACGGATAAAAGATGGCCGCTCCAAGCTCCGACCTTCCCCCCGTAGTCGGCGGAAACCCTGACAGCTGGGGAAAGCCAAGCCTTCCGGTTGCGTCGAACTCAGGCGCACTGCCATGTCAGAAATGTCCGGCCGGACCTTAGTGTCTTCAAGGGGATGGCTTACTGCTGTGGTCAGTAAACATTTGTGGCAGAGCCCCAACCTCACGTCCAGGGGACGGCATCGCAAGCCCCGAGAGCAGGACAATACCCGAGAGTCGCTCCGGGGGAAGTATGAGCGTGGACAGCCTCCGTCTCTGCGGACCGGCTGCCGCCCCGGCCGGAGCTCGAGGGACCCGAAGGAGAGGATAGCTTGCACGACGACCGGCCACCCGATCCGCCTCAGATCGGGACAGGCGTGGGATGGCAGCCACCCAGTCACAAATGTCAAGGTCATTGATAAACTTGTATTGATAAGCCGTCTATATTTTATGTTTGAATTAAAGTTTCATATTTCATTGCAAAGTCATAAATTCGAGCTACATGGTTGCATTGCAACCATATTTGTCATTGATCAGTATTGCATGAGAATATTTTGTCACATTGTGCTATGCAACATCCTCTTACTCTCTCCGTTTAATCAAACAATCAAGTAGGGCTTATTAGTTTATCATTCCAAGATCGACAAAAGGTCTTCACAGGCCTCAAGAGTAGAAAATGATGATGATTACTGCTCATTAAATGTGAATTTCATGGACTTCTTATAGACTGCCTATAAATCCCGTAATATGATATCGTGGATAAACGCTGGTTCTCAAAGATAGTAGGAGTATGAGAAGGGAAACATGTAATCATTTTCGTAACATGTTCTTCACTTTTAGAAGGCTAAAATATTGAACTCTATATTTAGTGTGTTACAAATTGTAGAACATAGATTCTATTTACTGGAATGGCCTTCCAAGAACACGGTGAGGGATCTAGAAATTGTCTCCTTCATCTATAGCTACATAGAGGATCTCACACAAATTGTCATTTCATATCAAATTTATCACATGATGTTAGTAAAATCACATTTGGAACAGCATTTTTGGTTTCAAGAAAGTCAACAGATTTCATTTATAGCTCTGTTGAGTTCGTGTTTCTTCAAATTCAAATGTGAATGTTAAACCTTGATCAGTAAATTAGAAAACTAGTTAACATTTTCTGTTTCTTTCAGGCACTGTTTGTGAAGCCCTTCCTGACATAGACAATGGACGTCTTAACCATACTGCTGGTAGTGGCACAGATTATGCCAGTTTAATTCATTACACCTGTAATGAGGGATATGATCTCATGGGCGCTGACAAGCTGTTCTGCCAGTCAAATGGTAACTGGTCACAATCTGTTCCAAAATGTGAAGGTAAAAGATTTATTTAATTATTTGAACACATTACATTTACTAAGTAATTTTTAAAATAAAATCTCAGCAAATTTGTGTTCTGTCCATCATTCCATACGTTTATGCTTGCAGGTTCTCTTCTATAGCTTAACCTGTGGTTTTGCAGTATATTAATACCAAAGGCTCCCTTCATGTTGCCTTTAAACAAAGTCCATTATCAGTCACCAATGTTATAGAGTGTAAAGACATTTAAATTTGTAAGCAATCTGGTTTACAGAGCATAGCGATAAAAAGTCCAGATTCCCTTCAAACCTGGTATGTGGATTTCTTCTTTGGGATTATTCTTAGAACAAAGTGAGATGAACAGGAAAGATTGTTATAAGTCATTGATATATTAGTGACGGTTGAACATTAGCTACAGAGAAGTCACAGAATTTGTGCTAGCATCTTGTGGAAGCTTATTTGATGATGACTGTTATGATGTATATATGGTATGAAAGGTTTACGACAGTGATGGTTTGACTGATTGAACAGTCTTTAATACTATCCTACAGAATGAACCCGTCCTGCAGATTGAATTCTGTTGTTATAAACCGTTTATAAACCTGGCCAAATATATTGTTATCTCGATTCATAATTAAAGAATTTAGTTGTGACTCACAACTAGTATAAGTCGGTCGGTCATTTTGTCATGTTGACATCTCTGACAAATCTGCCTAAGATGCAACTATTGCATGGCAAACTTGAAGCTAATTCCTTGACTCACTTGGTATATTTCACTCGGATCACCTGAGTTTAATCAGCCACACTGATGACTCTAATATCTCGCGGGATCAAGAGATTACTGTAAATGTGGGGAAGACTAGTAGATAATAAGGTATGATGGTCAAAGAGCACACGAATAGAGCTTTGTCTATAATATGTGAACACTGTGGTGAGCACACACATTAAATAAGTATGGAAAACATAAAAATCTTAAAATCAGAAGAACACTGGCACAAATTAAAGGTACACACGGCGATAGAGATCAAACAACTCAAGCCAACCATAGATAGAGACCAGAACCTGGAACTCGCATACATTTACAACACTTGATCCTGTGAGATCTAGCCAAGTCTCGGAGTCACCGAGACCCAGCAGAGATCAGTTTGACTAATGAAGCTCACGAGATACAAGCAAAATATTCCAAGCAAGTAAAGAATGTCTAATAATTTATCCATAAGTTTATACATGGAACTGTAGCATAAAACTGAACATGGGTTCAAATTGCAATATGAACCCGATGTTGTTATTCTGGAGTCACATTCTGATGAAAATGTTGGTTGTTCTTGTGTGTCAGTATGTAGTTGAGCAAGGTAAAGTCAATACATTGACAAGCAGTTTCAGGGTTATTGTGGAAACACTGGAAATGTTGACCCTACATTTTATCATAAATTCTGTCTTACCGTAATTCGCTTAATTGAAGCCTAGGATTCTATTAGAACAAGAGGTATTCAATTTCCAAACCAACATCTCTAAGAAAGGGGGTGGGCTTATATTAGAGAGTTTTACCAAAAATGTTTTCTAAAACTGATACCACGGAATTTCACATCAAGAGTATACGTACCACCCTGATACTTTATGATAATTTCTAAATATCGACCTAGCTTCAATAATACTCAGAATTAAAAAGAAACCTACCCCACTGGGCAGGTTACACAACTGACAGTCCAGCGGATGTGCAGCCCAAACTCGCACATGCGCGGGGCTGACTCATTCTCTTCTTAAAATATTGACCTGCCATTGCAACACGGTTTCTAGCCTTGCTTTTGCTTTCTTTCTTTTTGACGCTTTGAGTTGTTTTGCAACTTGTTTGACTGATTATTAGTATGTCTGACGCTGCCAAGTCGCCGGAGTATGCTTCCGGTCCAAGCCATCAGGTGTACTTTAGTAAATTTATTGATAAAAAATTTGCGTGTTGACTCAGATGGTATTTCCGGGATTCGCGCTATCTCGTGGATATGTCTTTATTAGGCTAGCTCTTTTATGGAGGAGGCTAACGCATGTTGTGCTTTATTTTTCAGACACATGAGCTGATATTTGAAGGGTATCCTTTTATTTAAACAATATTTATACTTGGTTTCTGGGTCCTTCTATTTTATTGTGAGTTTGCTGAGGGGGTTATTACCTTAAGAAGTAACTTCTCCACATTCTCCCCCCACCACAGGGTTTTGGACTGAGGATCAGGTATTCCTGTGTTGTTTATCAGACTTCACTCGTCCTCAGAAGTCATCTTATGAGGTTATTTAGGAGAGAGAAAAAATTTCAGTCATTTTATTTCTAAATATTTTAGAAGTTTTTTGACTGAGTGTTGAGTTATTTATCTCTCTTGATGGGTTTCATAGGTTCATTGTGTTTATAAAGTTAGATGACTAATGAATCTTTGTTTTGAGCTGTGAAGTCTAAAAAGGTTTGCCTCAAGTATTCAAGCTCAAATTCTTATGTCTCCCTTGTCTTCTTAAAGAAGAATAACAAGGTTTTAGGATTTGTTTACTTTTTGTCAGGCCTATAGTTTTTTCTATGGGCCTGGCTAATCTTTCATTTGATGGTCAAAAGTTTTCCTTATGGATCTTATTAGCCTTCTGCAATTGTTTTTTTGGTTCGTCATAACTAAGAACTAATTGTTTCCGTTTGTGTCTTTTCAGAGGGTTATTGAGAACAAATGCCCTTCCTGCCACCGTTTTGTGAAGGCCCGCTTTTTCCCTCATAACTGCACTAGGTGCAGTACGTGCGGGCCTCTTCTAAGTTGCCATGTGTGTGAGTCGTGGCCAGTGGAGGTGTTAACTGATTTTTTAAATCAGCAGGTAAAAGACCGGGCAGCCGACGAGAAGAGGTGTCTGGAAAAAGAGTGTGGTAAGAAGAGGAAGGCATCCATGCCAGACATGGAGGCCTTCCATCTTGAAATGATGGGAGAAATGAAGAAGACGATCATGGATCTTGTCCTGGAGTTGCTTCGCAGCTTGCTTCCCGGGTCAGGTTCGTCATTGTCTTCTTCATTTTCTCCGGGACGGAGTGTTCCCGTCTCTGGGTCTGGTTCTCTTAGCAAACCAGTTTTCGTTATAGACCCAGAGACGGATCCCGTTGGTCCGGCTCTGAGGCTTGCCTCTCCCATGGACCCGGGAGCGAAAGCCATGGCCTCGGGCGCTCACTTATCGAGTGCTCTAGAGCAGCCTAAGGCTAAGGGTATCAGTACCTCACGCGATATCCCTCATGCCCAGGCCGAGCTTGATCCCTTTTCAAGCTTGGCGTCTAATCTTTCTGGGCAGGAAGAAGAGGACACTCTGTTATGGCCTACCGATGAGTCGATGGCCATGGAAATGGATTCCCATGGGCCCCCATGGGGGCCCATGGGTGACCTAGTGAACTACTTCTTCGGGAGTCGGTTTTACGGCTCAATGGCTAGGCCGGCTAGGAGCCGATGGCCGTCCATACCGTATCCCTCGGCTTGCCGAGAGTTACCGTGAGGAAGGCCCGGACTGTGACGTCATGTTTTTAGCCTCCCATGACGCGGTAGATCCAGCTCCTGCAATAGCCACGGCGCAAGCCATGCCGTCCCTTGCGGGTCCGTATGGCTTCCATGGCTTTCCAGGAGTATCCTCAGCTCTGGCCATTACCCCACCAGTGAATGTGGTTGAGGACGACGAAGGTCCTAGGCTCGTCAAACATTCACAGGTGGCCACCAAGGAAGACTGGCTGGATGCTTGCCAATGGCTGGTGAACATCAAGCCAAAACTGCAGGTGGATCCACTGGCATGCCAGCTGGACCAGCGCCCGTGGTTGGGAGGGAAACCGGTGAAGAGCACCATGCCATCTCTGCCGTATGCGGAGAATATCGTTGATATGTTCGCTGCGGCAGAGATGTCCATTCTTCCGAAAGGACGCCTTGCGAAGGCCCCTCGCGAGGTGGCACGGCGCTGCCGTATAAGTTCTGATCTAGATCAGAAGTATGGCGTCGTTCCAAAGCCTTGCACGGATGACCGTGCGGCTTTGGGCGAAGACACGCGGCCTGGGTCCCAGTCTGACACGGGACCCTTGTGCGCTAGCGCCCTGCGCAGCGCTAATTCCACGCTGCGGGACACGGAGGAAAGTACGAGAGGAGCCATCTCGGCTCTCTCACACGTTTCCCGGCTGCTACAGGGGGTAGTAGCAGCATCCGTAGCCCGCCAAACTTCTCCTCTTGCAGTCCAGAGAGCCATCCAGGATGGTATTAACCTGGCTCTGGACTGCATGACGAGATCCGTAACCAGGAGTTTACGGGCGAGGCGCACATTTGCCCTTGACAATTTGTGCCCCTCGCAGGACCTGTACAATCGGCTTCTTCAGACGCCGATGGCAGGTCCAGGGTTGTTTGGAGGTGAAGGATGTCTGCACCTCCAACAAACCGTAAAAACCTGGTGAACAACCAGAGGGCGCTGCAAGAGCAGTTTGAAGTGCTCCGCAGGGAGCGTGTTCGAGCAGCGCCCCCTGCCTTCCACCCTCAGCAGGCTAGATGTGGTGGTGGCCTTGTCAGAGGCCAACCACCTACGCAGCGTCTGCCACGGCAACGATGGTGTAAGCCAGCTAGGGTGGGGGAGGGCAGGCTCCTCCAGCGCAACCCGCCAGACAGCCTGCGTACCGAGGTGCGCGTGGTGCTGGTAGAGGAGCGCGGGGTTCTGGTCGTGGGAGCCGAACCTGATAGGTCGCCTCTCAAAAAAACGACACCGGTGCTGTTAGGACAGCCACCAGAGACTTGCACTTCTCGGGTCCAGCTCAGTCCTTAGGTGCACCCGTGGGAGGCCGTCTGGCCTTCCACATGCAAGAGTGGGAGCGGGTTACTCAGGACCGCTCAGTCTTGCGATGGCTTTCAGTCGGTTACCATCCCGACTGGATTTCAAATCGGTCATCGCGCCTGTCTCTGGTTCCGATCTGGACTCAAAATCCAAGAGATCCAGATCAACGGTTGTGTATAGAGGAAGAAATTCAATCCCTCATACTAAAACACGCTATTCAACCGGGACAAAAATGTCCGGGTTATTATTCAACCGTGTTCCTAGTGACAAAAAGCGCTGGAGGGTGGAGACCAATTCTCAACCTCAAACCTCTCAACAGGTTTATCCTCACACCAAGTTTCAAAATGGAAACTGTGAGAACGGTGTTAGGAGGATTGAGGAAGGGAATGTGGACAGCATCGATAGATCTAAAAGATTTTTCACATTCCCATTGCGAAGAGCTTTCGTTGGTTCCTGAGATTTGCTGTTCAGGGCCGCCAATGGGAATTCAGGGTTCTCCCATTTGGTATATCGACGGCTCCTCGGGTCTTCACTCGAGTGGTCCAAGCTATGACATCATACCTCCGCAGGAGACACATAGCAATCCACACGTACATAGACAACTGGCTGTTAAAGGCACACACTCAAAGAAGTCTATCAGCAAATCTGGAGATAGTTTTGAAAACTCTTACAGATCTAGGCTGGATAATCAACTTTCAAAAGTCAGAGCTGACTCCATCCCAGAAGTTTGTTTACCTGGGCATGTTCTTCGATCTAGAGATAGGATATGTTTATCCATCTCAAGAGAGAGTAGAAATACTCATCTCAGTTATACAGTCAGTGTGCAACAGTCATCATGTCCTGGCATGGGTCTTCTTGAGAATGTTGGGGTTGATGGTTTCTTTGGAACCAGTCATTCCTCAGGCAGCCTTATGCTGGCGGCCGATCCAGTTATTTCTCATGACACAGTGGACCCAGAGTACGGGTTTCCTGGACTCAAGGGTGTCAGTGTTGGAACCTCTTATTCA
The DNA here is from genome assembly GCA_034401795.1 of Chaetoderma sp. LZ-2023a. NCBI lineage: Eukaryota > Metazoa > Mollusca > Caudofoveata > Chaetodermatida > Chaetodermatidae > Chaetoderma > Chaetoderma sp. LZ-2023a. The sequence continues at coordinate 81,062,836 of CM067372.1, forward strand.
CCACCTTCAATGGTGGATGAAGAGAGAAAATCTCCTGGCGGGGGTGACGTCACCTCCCCACCCTCAATTAACGATGTACACAGATGCATCAATGGAGGGATGGGGAGCTTGCCTGGAAGAAAACAAAGTATCAGGGCTTTGGAATCTGGATCAGTCAAGAGAACATATCAAACTGCTGGAAATGCGAGCAGTAGTCTTAGCCATGGAACACTTCCTAGAGAAGGTCAAGGACAAGAGTGTTCTGGTTCAATCAGACAATACAATAGTAGTGACTTACATAAACCGCCAGGGCGGAACGAAGTCGCCCAGTCTCTGTGATGACGTGGAAACTGCTTTGCTGGTGCCTAGATCATGGGATTTCCCTGAAAGCAGTTCATATTCCGGGAAGGCTAAATCTATTAGCAGACTCATTGAGCTGAAAAATGAGCATTCTTCCTACGGAATGGCAACTAAATCAATGTGAAGCGGATCGCCTGTTCAACCACTGGGGCAAGCCCAACATAGATTTATTCGCAACGAACAAGAATGCGAAGATGACGACATACGTCTCTGATTTTAGATCCGAGCGCTATCGCAATAGATGCGTTAGCTATCAGTTGGGAGGGAATGTATGCATACGCATTCCCACCAGCAATCCTGATTCCAAAGGTTCTCCAGAACATCAGGCAGCAGGAATGCCAAGTGCTTCTGATCGCCCCAAATTGGCCAAGCCGATCATGGTATACCGATCTGCTGGACCTTCTGGTCTGCAATCCTGTTCCTCTGCCTCTGATGGACAACATAATCTTCCAGGGCAAGGCCTTGCACAACAACCCGTCAATGTTCCAATTGACTGCGTGGATGTTGTCAAGCAATCAGCAGTTAAGGAGGGGTTTTCTGAGCAAGCAGCCATGTTTATGGCAACATCCAGAAGGGGGTCAACCTCCAGAGCATATAATTATAAAATCAACAGATTTGCTGAATGGCGCTCAAAAAGATGTATTAATCCAATGGAAGCATCTATTCAGGTAGTAGCCGATTTTCTCTCACCTTTTTGATGCCTATAGCCTCAAGCCTAACTCTATTGCTGGCTACAAGTCAGCATTAATGTCAGTTATCCCTTGCTTGGCTATTAGGGGAAGTGATGAAGTATGTAATCTAAATACCTTAATCAAAGGCATGGGTAATCTAAAACCAAGGAATCCTCCAGTGATCCTGTCTTGGAGTTTATCATTAGTACTTGAAGTATTAGCAGATAAACCCTTTGAACCACTATGCTCCATTTCCATGAAAATGTTGGCACTTAAAACAGTTTTTCTGATTGCTGCAGCTTCAGCCAGACGAAGAAGTGAAATACATGCTTTGTCAGCAGAGCCAGACTGTTTTGTGGTGACAGGGGAAGGCCTTAGGCTTCTACCTAGTTACCATTATGGCGAAGAACCAATCTTTAAAATATCCTGGTCAGCCTATAGTTTTACCCACTTTGTCTAGCTTTGATCCTAATTCAAAGGCTTGGTGTCCAGGCCGTGCATTAACGTGTTATAAACAACGTACACAGGAATGGCGGACGAACCCTAGTGCTTTATGGCTATCTTACATTGAACCCTATGGGAGAGCTTCTAAAGATACCATTTCTAGGTGGATTCTGGAATGCATCCAGCATTGCCACAAAGCCGCCACGGGTAAACAAGTTGACATGGCCAAGGCTCACAGTGTCCATGGCGTAGTGACATCCATGGCTCTGTTTAACGGAGTGCCGGTGGACGACATTATGTCAGTATCACAATGGCACTGTGAATCTAGTTTTACAAATCATTACCTACGTAAATTTGTAAATATTGTACATAAGGCCGTTGACTCACACTCAGTGCAATTTAGTGGGGGGAATCCCAACTTTTCTGTACTGTACCTATCATCGCCAGCGGTGATCAAAGGGGAATCTCATCAAAATAGGTTAGTCCTATATTTGGTGATGGTTATTTTTTGTCACGTTTTTTATATTACTTGCTAAAATGGTGATGGTTTTGTGTTCTTTGTGGTTCCATCTGAGAGTATACAAAATGAAGCTTTCGTCCGATGTCTTATAGTACTTTAGCACGAGTACATAGAGAGCGTATAGGACATTGAGGTCATCGCTCCCTCTTTAAAAGAATGGGGGGGGTGAGCGGATGTGAAATGGTCATTACTCTCAACATTGGTCATGTTATCCGATGTCCAAATCATTTCCTGATTGTGTTTACATACGCAATTTCAGATGTTTGTTGTGCTCCAAAAGCAAAAGCTTGCTCTTCCAGGGATGAGCCGGTCTTCTGACCTTCGCCTCCCTCCCGCGGAATTCTCTTACGAATTCTGGCTATATCATAAAGTATCAAGGTGGTAAGTATACTCTTGATGTGAAATAAACGAAATCACAGATTTCTTTTTTCATGAGAGAGTTGATACTTACCACCCTGATACGATCCCGGCCTCTCCGCCCCACAGAGGCTCGGTCTATCGGCGTTTTATGTTGCAATTAGGTCAGCCAATATTTCGGAATAAAATGAGTCAGCCCCGCGCATGTGCGAGTTTGGGCTGCACATCTGCTGGACTGTCAGTTGTGTAACCTGCCCAGTGGGGGCGGTTTCTTTTTAATTCTGAGTATTATTGAAGCTAGGTCGATATTTAGGAAATATCATAAAGTATCAGGGTGGTAAGTATCAGCTCTCGTGAAAAAAGAAATCCATGATTTCATTTAATTCAATGTGTTTTCTCCCGTAAGAATTCCCACCGCCTACACCTATGTTTAATGTATACCTCAAAACATCACCGGGGAAGTGAAATTATTTTATTTGAGCACCTGAATATTGCGTATCCTTTAATAAAAGTCGTTTATTACATCAAACTTAATCCACAATTTGATATAAAATGGTGTGGCGAAAAAAAAAAATTATGTGATTTGCCTCCAATTGGAGAGTTTATTTTATAGTAAGTACTCGGATATAAATATTCAGGAATCGGGGACTCGGAACTCGGAAATTTCTATTTATTATCATTGCGCGATAGGAACTGAGTATCATACTGATCTAAATAACGGGTACCCGTTTGATAAACACCTGTTAGCATATAATATCTTGCGAGAACACGCCACCTCCAATCGCAAAAGACCCGCTGGCTCATCAACTTAAGAAGCCGGCTATATTTTGAATCATTTAATGTTGATCGGCGTTACAAATTGTTGCGCAATACTGCTTGTTTGGTACATAAGTTTGGTCTTAAAATATATTTATAAGGAAGGTATTTAATCATGCCAAGACTGTTTTATGCGCATTTTGACTACAAAAGTGTGGAATAAACTTTATTATATCTTGAACATACGTGGGTTACTATTAGTATTAATCTAAATAGGTGGTCAAGATTTACAGATCCGAGGCCTGTATTGACTTCTAAAGGGGACGGAAATGTATCAGAGCAGAGATCGGTGTGAAGTAGACACACCTTGTGACATGATTGTTGTTATTATACACGCTATTCTTACAAATTTGCTCTTAAAAAAAATTTTCCAATACAATCTGCCGAGTTAGGGGGTGGGCTTCTAATACATAGTTTTGCCGTTTTGAAACTGCTAGGAAATCATTGGAGCTAATATGTCAAAGTTAGGGGGTGGGCTTCTATTAGAGCATAGGCTTCAATTAAGCGAAATACGGTAGGACATTTAAACACCTGAAATTTATGCACACTTTAATCAGTCTGATATTTTCGAGTTTAAAGATCTGTGGAGTATTTTGCAAAGAAATATAATTACAGCACAAAAATCCTCTTACGGCCATGTTTGGACTTATGTTTCATCTGTAAAATAGATTTATTGAGGTGCCTCACACCTTAGACAGTTATAAATAAAATGTGCTTTTCTGTAAATTCCTTAATTAGATACACATATTTTATTTGCATGTGCAATCAAAGCTTAAAATACAATCGTGCCATTCTTGTTTAAGATGGGCATATATTCCCCCCTCCCCGCTGCACTTTATAGAATACCATGCTGTCCCATGGTTATGAATTAAAATTATGTTAAGATGGGTGAACATTTATTTCTGTGAATATGCATTATTATTCACTTATCTTGATTAGGCTAATTATTTTTGTCTTATTGGCAAATAAGGTCAGTGATTAGTCTTATCATATGATGATTATTGCTTGACATTTAATATTGGTCAAGTATGTGATTAATCAAAATTCTGTTTGAATATGATAACCTATAGTTTTCTCATCTGTCACTCAGGTATCTGATGTTATAATTATTTATGTCACTAGTTAGCTGATGTCACAATCATAATGACTTATAACTCTGTCATGAACATCCAAAAATCTATCAATAGTGTATGTTGAGCTAAACAAGAAAAATAACTCGAATCGATGATGACATGGAAATGGACAGATGAATGGATGGCAATGCAAACAAACAAACAAATCAAACAATTACCTTATTGACAATAGTTATAAATTTCCACCAATAATGACACAACTGTGATTTAGAATGCTAATATTTGTTGAATATTTTGAAAATAATTTGACTGGCTACTGTTGCTGCCTATTGCAGCAACATATCCCAGTAAAATTAGTTTCAAAATATTCAAAAGAATATTTATTAAAGTGTAAATTTATCAAAGACATACAATGACATTGTTATCGTTAGGTCAAAGGTTAATTTCACTGTGACCTTGGTAAAAATTTAATGTTTTAACACGTTGTGTTTATCTCTCTATGTGTTTTCTTGTCTCTCGTAATGGCTTCACCTTATTGGGATTGAACTAGGACACATGCTTTCATATATCACAAATATGAAGCTTGATGAGTAAAGTTAATAGGTCAATGGTTAAGGTCAGAGAAGAAGTTCAGAAATGTAAAGGGTCGAATGTTGTTAGCACTGCCTTGTCAGCTAATACCACTGATATCTTGTTATTGGTATACTGTTGCTATAGCTGGTGATGAATCACCAGCATCGAATGGCAAGTGAAGGAATGTACTAATTTCATTAACCCCTTACCCCTCAAATTTGTTCACAAAAATTTTTCGTTTCTCAGAAAGTATCCTTTTCCAGACCAAGAGGGATTATTTTTTAGCATTTAACATTGGAATGACTGGCCTGGTTATTTAGGCAGTCATTCCAGTAGTAAATTAAAAAAAAGAATCCCTCTTGGTCTGCAAATGGACATGTCTCAAGACCACTGCAGAAGCCGTTTTGGCCAGCTTGAGTGTTAAAGGGTTATGTTAGTATTTGATACCCATCCATAACTTAATTCTGCTGCTTGTTACACTCAGAATATGTGTGAAATCTTTAGCTGGTTAAACACAAGAGGTGGCTCTGTAATTCTTGGAAGCATTAATGGCGGCCATTGATTCAAAAGCCATCTCTTTGTGGATTTCTACAATTTTATGGCTCGCTGTTGGTCATCTTGACTTTGACAGCAGTTAATCTATGCTGCCTTTTCAGGTCTATTGAACTACTTGTGCAATCGTGTAAATGAGAATATATACAACAGGCTGCCATCACCATAGACTTGGACTCCTACATGATCATGCTTTTACATGATATATGAATGACCTGACTATCAGCACAATTCACCTTTCCAGAGTATCCATCCATCATCAGACCTCGTATAACATCATAATCAGCTCAGCTTGTGTATGATGACGTCATAATCATTACGTCACAAAGGGTTCCATATAGACCGTACCAAATCTCAAATGGTCCGACACGGTGTATGAATTGTAGGTCTTTGTAATTCTTTGCTATTAAATAAACATGCTGTTGAATATTTTGAAACTAATTTGACTGGGCACTGTTGCTGTTGTAGTTTTTTGGAAATTGATAGTCAGGGCCATCAGAGATCGATCGATCGCAACACGAGCAAGGTGTGGGTGGAGCTTAGCTAGAGATAGGCGGGGCATAGCTAAAACCGGAAAGGTCCATTGTAAGAAAATAAGTATGTCCAACATTGGACTCCATTAATAAATATGGAACACTCACAGAGGCAATCAGTGCTTAAGTATAAGTAGACATTTGATTTTTGGGCTAGTTGTATCGCTCATCTCTAAATTAGATAGAGTGCAAAATAAAAACTAGAGAATTCCCCATCCATCATTTTTGCCTCAGGAGTAGATTACTTGAACCGACAGTCCGTCACATGCCATTTCTAAAGAAGCGTTCCGAAGTATATATTAAGTAGATTTTGCTGTACTTTGTTATTTTTTCAGCTCTGCGCTGCGCTGTCCCAGTGATTGAACACTCAATGCCTATACTAAGCCCATACATACTGTTTGACCATAATATATCTGTATCATGTGATATGGGTTACAATAGAAATGGATCACAGTTTCCTAAATGTCAATCAGATCAGACATTCACAACACTTCCCACTTGTGATGGTAAGTATATATCTATTCATCATGTAACCGGGTTCAACATGATAGATTAAATTAGGTATTCTCTACAATGCAAAGATGCAAGTTACCTCACTTGGAGTATAAAGGTTGGGAATTTGTTCACATTTTTCACATTTTATGCTCACCTCACCTTTCAGTGAGCTTATGTCATGGCGACCGTTCAGCCGGCATCCGGCAACTTTTACTTTAGAACGCTACTCCTCTTTAACCAATAGACAGATTTTAGCCAAATGTGGGTCAAAGGATCCTATTGGGCTTGGCTCCAGAACTTCCATTCTGAATTTTGATTCCTCAATTTTTGTTTTTCAAAATATATTTTATTAAAGATTTACCAGAAATTGTCAAAATGCTTCTTCTCCTTGCCATTTTGGCTGATTTCAACCGAATTTGGCTGAAAGGATACTAGTGCCATAGGCTCTAGAACTTCCATTTGGAATTTTGATTCGGAAATATTTTTGGCAAAAATCTTAAATTTTATTTAAAATTTACCGGAAATTGTCAGATTGCTTCTCCTTATCATTTCGATCGATTTCAACAAAATTGGGCTGAGTGGATCCTATTGTGATAGACTAGATCTTCCATTCAGAATTTTGATTCATAAATTTTTTGGCTGAAATTCTTAGATTGTATGAAAAATATACTTGAAATTGTCCAATTACTTCTAACCATTCTGAGAGATTTCAACCAAATTTGACTGAAAGGACCATATGGTCGTAGGGTTCGAAACTTCCTTTCGGAATATTGATTTATCAATTTTTTGGGTCAAAATCTTAGATTGTATGAAAAATGGACTGGAAATTGTCAAATTGCTTCTTCTCTTTACCATTCTGCGCGATTTCAACCAAATTTGGCTGAATGGACGCTATCATTGTAGGCTCCAGAACCTTTATTCAGAATTTTAATTCAGCAATTTTTCGGGTGAAAATCTTAGATTTTGTGAAAAATGTACCGGAAATTGTCAAATTGTTTCTTCTCCTTACCATTCTGAGCGTTTCTAGAACACCTATTCAGAATTATGATTGAACAATTTTTTGAATGAAAATCTAAGATTTTATGTAAAATCTACCGGAAATGGTCAAAATGCTACTCCTTAGCTGCTTGACATATTTCAATTAAATTTGGCTAGAGTGACCCTATCATGATAGACTAGAACTTCTATTCAGACTTTTGATTGGTCAATTCTTTGGGTGGCCATCTTGGATTTTCCGAAAGTTATCGATCATATCTATTTATATGCAAATGGTTCAAATGCTAATGGTTCAGGTGAGCGCCACAGACCATTGGGCCTCTTGTTTAATTATAGTTTTAATTGCTATTATCTTTGTCATTATTAGTCAACAAAGTCTTCAGATTTTAATGAAACTTAGCAGATATGTTCTATGTAATGTAGAGAAGCCACCTACATCATTCAGAGGATAAATCTTTAGAAGTTTTATTTATTGTAAAATTTGTGGTAAAATTTTTTCTCTTCTAATTTTTATGGAGCTTTACAGATGGGTTCCGTGCAATATAAAGATCCAAGCTATACCATTTGGAGCTTAGAGAATTGTAGTCAAAAGCCTTTTGGAGATTGTGTTTTGCATGATAACTACCGTATTTATTCTAATTTTCCCGCCCCTCCCAATTATACTGCCCCCCCCCCCCATGTTTTTGAGAACAGTGATCAAAATAGTAAGAAATAATAAATCTTTCGCTGTCATCTAGTCTTCAAAGGAGAAAAACATCCAGAAAAAATAAAACATGCAGCAACATTTTGGTAATTTTCATGAATACATGCGCAAAAAGGTTTTTTTCATCAGCTTATACTGTCGTTCAGTGACAGAGCGTCTAACGCTGTTGTTGAATTGGCATTAAGATACGGCTATACATTTTCTAATGTATCGCTGAATGCATCACAAACGCGCCTTCAGTCAATTCGACCAATGCCTAAATTGTTTCTGATCAGTATCTTGCTGTTCAGTGATAGAGCTGCTAACGTGAATTATGCGTCGAGATACGGCTATGGAATATTTTCTGATGTATGAGTGAACGCATCACAAACGTGCCTCCATCCAATTTAACCACGGATAAATCATCATTTGTTCCTAACTTCGCTAAATGTCACCTTTATGTCCTAAATAATGCCTCTGAATAAATCTAATGTGAAACGAGTAGTTCTTATATGCCCTCTCAAAGTGAGTATTATGTGATGGCGCTCGCCGTCCATCCATCCGTCAGTCCGTCTGATTCTTGTCTGGAGCAGATCTCGAAGAGTTTTGAACCTACACTCACAATTTTTTTCCAGAAGATGTGTTATGTATAGGCGAAGTGTCATGATTTCAGTTCGGCAAGATCTGCCCATATTCGCCAGAGTTATCTCCCTTGAATTGTCTTGTCCAGGCCAAATCTCGAAGAGTTTTGAACTGACACTCACAAATCTTTTTCAAACGATGTGGTACATATAACCGAAGTGTCATGATTTTGTTTTGGCATGATCCGCCCATATTCGCGGGAGTCATGATCCAAATCTCGAAGAGTTTTCAACCCACACTCACAAATTTTTTTTCAAAACATGTGGTACATATAGCCGAAGTGTCATGATTTTGTTTTGGCATGATCCGTCCATATTCATGGGAGTCACGATTTAATTTCGCCAAAATCCTCGTATATTCGCGGGAGTTATCTCCCTTGAATGATTAAAATTCATCCAAATTTTCTTTTCCTGGCCAGATCTCGAAGAGTTTTAAACCTACACTCGCAATTTTTTTCCGGCAGATGTGTTAGGCATAGACGAAGTCTCATGATTTCCTTTCTGCAAAATCCCCACATAATTGCCAGAGTTATCTCCCTTGCATACACCAACTGGTGTTATCTCCTCTACAAAGCTTAAGATTCAAACAGACTAATTATTCACTTTTATCATTCCTCAAACAAGTATGTTTGCGGGCGTATGTTGAGTTTCACTAAAACTCTTGTTATGAATATTTGAGCAAATTTAACATAAAGTGCATGGAATACTATAATTATATACTGATTCAAGGTGACTGAGAAAACTGTTCTAATTTTGTGGTATTTTTTTCAAACTTTTTCCACCCTAATTAACCCGCCTCCTTTGGTGACCGCTACCCGCCCGGCATTATAATTAGAATAAATACGGTACATGTGATTATTAGATGAAAACCAGAATTTAACCCTTTAATGACTAAATTTTATAATAAAATTTAAATGTTTGCATATTGAAATGTCCATTTGCAGGCCAAGAGAAATCTATTTTTGAATGACTGGCTCGATTATCCAGCCAGTCATTCCAGTAGTAAATTAAAAAAAAGTCTTCTCTTGGCCTACAAATGGACATTCCTCAAAGCCACTGTAGAGGCTGGATTCAGCATGAAAGGATTAATAATACATGCATAGGGGTAAGACATATCAAGTGTCAGCGTTCCTGTATCGTTAAGAATATTTGTTATATTTTTGCAATTAAAGTTTTGCTCAAAGCTGTTCATTGCTATTATTATTCAACTTGCCTCTTTGGATTTCAATGAAGCTTAGTAGAGTTGTTTTAGGCAATGCAGAGATGCAATGCCCTCTATGTTCAATGTGTTGGACCAGGCACCTATAATATTTTAAACCTTTAGGGCTAAGTATTTGGTTATTTTAAAATTTTTGTTTGACATTCTTATTCAACAATACCTCTTCAGATTTCAGTGAAACTTAACAGATGTGTTCTTTGCGATGCATAAATGCAGGCTTCACTATTCCTGGTATACATTCTGATTATCATCCTTATGAAATAATGTTTTTTACATTATAAACAGCCAGGAGTGAGACATGGACACATTCTTGGTATTCTTACATTTCATATGTTGCTTACTAACTGGCTTCCATTTAAAAATGGTTTAGCTATGAGCAAGTCATCATAAAGACAGCAAAATTCCTAGCAATACTGTTTTTAAAATGGACAGCAATGGAACTTTCCAGTTTATCCAATCATAGGACATCATAATCAACTATGTGACTTGTAGGATGATGTCATAATCAATGATGTCATTAATGATGTATATAAGTTTGTCACAAACGTTTAATTGATGACAGACTAAGCATTGTTGTATGAATTGTATGTCTTTATTATTTAGTGAACATGCTGTTAAATATTTTGAAACTAACTTGACTGAGCGTTGATGCTGCCATTGGTCATTGGCAGCAACAGCACCCAGTCAAATAGGGTTCAAAATATTCAACCTGTATAGATTTTTTGAAATTGAGATTCATAGAGTTAGAGCTTAGCTAGTGATGGGCGGGGTAAAGCTAAAACGGGATTTCTCCATTGACTCAATGTCCTTAGCTAATTACTTAATACAATAGAAATCAGTTCAATGTTTTCAAACATCTTAATCTGTCATTACGAGTTCTTGCACCATTTCAGTCGTCTATGATATTTCTAGACAATTGGCAATTGCTATGTCACCCTGTAGGCTATCACAGAGACAGATACATTGTCAATCTTATGGTGCGGTATGGCGACCAATTCATACTGTTGGTAGCATGAAAACTATGTTATATGATGACTAAGCTACAAGACAGTGTCCATTTCAGAGACGAGTCCAATGAGAAGCTATAAGAGTGTCTAGTTCCCGAGTCTTGATGTGTTTATGCACACTTAGGTTGAATGCTTTTCTATACTGATGGAGTAGTGGCACGTAATACAAATCCGCTTCTCATACTCCTGCTCTGAGAAGAAGTAGACATTACGCACATGTACAGTTAATCAAATTTCTTGATCCAATTAATCGAATACGTATAATCAAACTTGGCCTTATTAGACTATTTACTAGCATACATTTTGCACAAAAAGGCAATAAAAGTTATTTTGATATGCATCATAATGATGACTGGGAAGAACTTGGGGAAAAAATTACAAAATATGTTTTTTCTTGAGCTAATATTGTATAATTATTATAGCCTTGTTAGATGAAATCATCTCATTGTATAGCATTCAACATGAAATTGAAAAACAGTCCTCTTCCCCATTTTATTTTGCTGATATTATGTGTATATAATTGGTCATATGAATTAAATTTTATGCAACAGTAATATATTAATTAAAAATATGTGTTTCCAAAACCAGGTTCTCATAAATATGCGGTTTCAAACCAACATGATTGCAAAATTGGTGAACAGGTGAAGGTTCAAACACCAGTATATCACACAGCCCTACTGTCTCATACCTCGACCCCCTTTCCAGTCCATTTCAAACCCTCACACTTAAGTCACATGAGCAATTTTATTTATGTTTTGATCTACAGAATTTGTTGCTAGTATCATTTGTGTTTATCAGAGGCTTCATGTTGATATTCTTTTTTATGAAGATATTTGTTAATAACAGCTTCGTGTGGACAGGAGTGGCCTTGGGATTTAACATGCACTATTCAGATAGTTTCCATCCTCCACTCTTATTTCTCTCTTGATTTAATTTTTAAATGATTTGTAGGATAGTTTCTCTTAGAGAAAGCAGCTGGCCATCGTCTCAGCTGTGTGTTAAGGTGAAGCTCGCCTGGTATGACTCTGTCCGCATTAGAACATCATTGTTCAGTGTGGTCTATCCGGAGAAGAAACCTCATGTCAGAGTTCCTTAAGGCACAGGAAGAATTTATATTGCATGAAGCTCAATTGCCAGTGTGTTCTCGTACTAAGGTTGTTAAGAAGAAAATCTAGGGCTAAACTAGAATATGGCGACTTACAAGGGTGACCTGCTCGTGGATGTCAGCGAATGATTATGGGGGTACCAAATCAGTGTGAGTGATGTCATCACATGACATTATCTTCTATCTCTGAAATCATTCCACAGTTTCAGCCAGAGGCTGGCCATCGGTTTGATGTCCTCTTAGCAGGCTAGGACCTCTATCTACAGAGGGCCCATCTGTTGCCTGATATCTGCCTCCAATTCAGTGTATGGAGTGTTGGAGCAGCAGAACAGTGAAGGTTGTCTGAAATTTTTCTGGGAGAATCGGTAGATTGATGTCAATGTACATAATCATTGTCAAGTTTTCAAAATGGACGCCTATCATATTTTACCCCACTGCCCAGTTTTTCTCTAGGAAAGTTTCTCGTGTCCTAAAATGTCGCGCTTATCTGGCTTGTTGCTGTAGCTGGTGGTTGCATACACCACAGTTCCGTTGATCCCGCCGACCAGGAATCAGTCAGTCATTAGTAATAGTATGCTGTCTTTAATGGGACCATATCATGAGATTGTGGCCATGCCTTCCTCTGTCGTCATTGATAGTGGAAGTGGCGTGGCCGCGGCTATCTTGAAGGCAATATCTCCTGAGGAGAATGGTGAGATGTCTCGTTCCTGGCTGCCAGTGTATGTCGGATGAGGATTGGTGTAAGACATGCTTCTGGCAGATATTTTTCCCAACCTTCCGGTGGAAAGTCTGATTATTGGCATGTCCGCCATTTTGGTCACTCCCTTGGCCCATCATGCTTTCCAGTCCAAATAGTGTCTCTTGCATTCATTTCACACTGAACTTCCAGATGAAACCTGCTAAATCATTGTTGGCCAAGTTACAAATGGTGATGTGAGGAGTATTAATAAATCTCAAGGATGCATATTCCTACATTCTCATTCACAGGAGGTATCTGAGTTTGGCATTCCAGATCTGCATTTGGGAGTTCTGGATCTTCACCTGGATAGTCATCTCAGTGACAATGTATAGCCACAAGAATGTGGCCTTACTTACTTACATAGACGACAGGGCTGGGGTCAAATACTTTCAAAAATATTTAAATACAAATACAAATACTTTGGAATTCTTCAAATACAAATACTTGTTTTTTGCAAAGTATTTAAATACAAATACTTAGGGTAAGTATTTGAAATACTTCTTAAATACTTCTTACATGTCAAAGACCAAAGTATGGTACAGATGTAACTCTAGTGATGGATAGCGAGACCCTTAAATTTACATGAGCACAGAGAATCATAGATACCAAACTAAGTGTGAAAAATGATGCAAGCATCATTTTATGAATGGAAATATTATGTAAGGAAAATATCTATGATATCAGTATCTTATTTTTGACATATTTGTGAATGAAATTAATTGTATACCATATCTAGGGTCAAGTACGATGGGTTAAGCATGGTTAAATATAGTTGACCAGATCACAGCCAAAGTTGAAATACTGAACTAGCTAGTAAAGTTAGTCAACCAGCATCATGAATGGTTAATGCAAAATTATATCAAATTCAAAATGGTAGATAAGCTTCGCATTCCACGTTTAAATGCACACAAACATGTAAATATTTAAATATCTAATTTAAGTTTGATGAAATTATACTTTCCTGATGTATGGCAATGTTCTCAAAGATTATTCCCTTCCCACTGTATTTCAAATGCTTTAGCATGCTACATGTAACATACTCATTATCATAGAATCATAGCCCACAAAATAAGACATAATTCTTACTTTGCTGGTGAGGCTTTCATGATTGTGGGCTTTTGTATAACTGAAAATTGTAGTTACAAAATTGCAATTCCTAGTGGAGAGTATAGAGAATACAAATTGATACAAAATCATGTGATTATTTGGGGAAAAATTTGATTGAGAGTTGTTGCTGCGTATGACTATAACATGCCCAGTCAAAGTATTTTAAAAATAATTTCATATATATTACATTTGAAACCAGGTTTAGTAACCATTTCACTGACAAATCTCTGAAAAAGTAAATTCTTTACGATTAAAACTTATCCTGTTGAATATTTAGAAATTTATTTGACTGGAAGAATTAATTTCAAAATAATCAACAGTTTTTCTATATGGTTGCCTTCAAAATGAGAAATGGGAAATTCATCTGGGAAAGGGTTAAAGTTCAGACAGAAATGAAATAACATTAAACAAGGTTTATTTATTGATTTTGTTTATTTATTTAGATCCCTGCTGATTATTCTTAAGATTATCTCATTTAAAACTGTCATTCAAATTGTTGCCAAAGATATTCCAATCTTTATTTAATTTGAAAACCAATCCTGCTGCTGTCTAAGAAAAGCAATACTATTTCCAAAATGTTCACCAGTATATCTTCTACAATTATTGTTTAAACATTATTATGAAAAGGGATAATTAACCACCATAGAAATGAATGCTATGAATATAAAATTCATGATGAAAATGGTTAACACTCTGGTATAGAGATGAAAGCTAATTTGAAAATTTAACAGCAAGCAAAAAACAGACTGGAAGCAAAGTTCATTTCATTCTATACATGTACTCTGATAATGCGTGTTACATAAAACAGAGACAATGGTGTGAATATTTTGAAAACCATGTGACTGAAAATTGTTGCTGCCTAAGACTACACACAACACATTCAGCTAAATTATTTTCAAAATGTTCTAAAGATTTCATTTCCATCTTCTTTAAAACCAGGCTGATTAAAACTGAGGATAACATGTGTAAAATGTATGAAAAATAATTTCATGGCAGTTTGCAAAGTTCTATTTATAAAATGATTAACTCTATTGGGTCATATTTTTAACGCTGAGGCCCTAGCAACTATTTCAAGACAGCCATACTGTTGATTATTTTGACAATGATTTCACTGGGGGTTGTTGCTTCTTAAGGCAACAAATGCAACAGTCAAATTAATTTTAAAATATTTAACGGAGTATGACATGCAAAGAGTTACAGAAGATATGAGAAATCTGTATTAAATTTTAATTTGCACTGCATGTACAATTGAATGTAGGAATTTATCAGAAATAGACAGTGAAATATTTTGAAAAGTATTTGAAAATACTCAAATACATTGACAGTGTGTTTAAATACAAATACAAATACTTTTGCCTTAAATACTTTTCAAATACAAATACTTTCAAATACCTGAAAAATTTTAATTACTTCAAATACAAATATTTTTGTATTTGACCCCAGACCTGATAGAAGATTGGCTGTTAAAGATGCACATCTGGCGAGCTCTATCCACCAATATCTAGCCATAGTCCTCCCAGCATTGAAAAGACATGGCTGAATAGTGAATTTTCAGAAATCGGAACTGACTCATACCCAAAAGTTCAATTACCTGAATATGTACTTCGATTTGGAAAAAGGAATGGTTTGTTCGTCGAACTGCATGGTGAAGAAGTTGTTATTTCTTCTAGAGTCAGTTTGCATGAACAGTCATTTGATGACACATTCCTTGTTCTCAGTGACCTTTGAATCATCAGAAATATACTTGAATCAGCCACGTTCCCAATTTTGCCTGAGGCACTACTGGAGGCAAAGATATCAGTAGACTCGGCAGTCTCAAATGGTCAGCGAGAACAAGGAATGTGTCATCAAATTTTCAGTCCTCTATTCCCTCGCCTTAACTTGTGGATGAATCATCAAAATCTTGCGGAAATGTTGTTGTTCCTCACCACTCCTTATGTGATAATTTTCACTGATGCCTCAATGCATACCTGAATATCCTGCTTGGAAGAAAGGAAGACTTCATGATTGTGGAATCTGAAACAGAATCAGGAGTGAGATTCACCCTATGTCAGCAGAGCGTAACCTCTTGGGGTTACAGGGGAAAGGCTGAGCTTGCTTCCAAGGCAGGAATTCTTAGCAAAGAATTGACTGTTAAGATTCCAGGAAAAGCAATCAGTCTGCCAAGCGTCACTAAGTTTTTCTTAACTGAGAGGCTTAGTGCCCCGTCAGAGATCATATCACTTAAAAACAATGATCGAATGAGTGGCGTACTGATACTACATCCTTATAATGGCTCCACATTTAGCTCCACTTAGGCCTCCAATGATGTCATCCCTGGGTGGATTGTGAGGCCATTCAAAGCACCCATGGGACAATCTCTGGGATGCATGTCAATATGTCCACAGTGTGGCATCCTCTACTGCTCTTTGCAATGGCATGTCTTTAGACGATGTCCTGTCTGTTGTTTGGGGGTTTTGTGAATCTTCATTCACTGACTTATATGAAGGACATTCTGGACTCTTCGAACCCTCTGACACTTGAAATTAAAGCTAGGTTTAATCATTTAAAGTAAATGAACTTCGTCAGATTTGTTATGTGAGTTACCCATATGATTACAGATTTCAAGGCAACATTTATGTTTAATTCTGTCCCTTGGGTGGGTCAATGTGTGGTCAACAGTTCATATATCATACAAAGTACGTTTGTGACATTACCTTCTCCAAAATTGTTTGGCGGAATTCAATGAAATGTGTTTTGTGAGTTGCCCAAGGCATATCATTGTGGATTGCGAGATGTTATTTTGTTTGGCTCTGCCGCTGCAGGGTCGAAACCTCAAATATCATTCAAATTCAGTTCAGCATGCTATCTCCTAAATTGTTTGGGGGAATTCAACTCAATTTGTTATGTGATTTACACATGATTACAGATTGTAAGATAACATTCATATTGAGCTCCCCACCTCCTATTGGTTTGTAGAGGTGGGATGGAGTGGATTGGAGGTCAGTTGATGTGCCATCAACTGTGCATTCTAGTTAGTGCTGTTGTCCTATTTGTTCAGTCATTTATTGTCCCCCGGCGGCCGTCAACAGGGACACTAGTAATAGGCGACGTCTGTGTGTGTCCGTCCGTCCGTCACACTTTAGGTTTCCACTCGATAACTTTAGTTAGCCTGCATGGATTTATTTCAAATTTGTTATAGTGATTCCTTATGAGGAGGCCTCGGTGGGCATTGCGTTTCAGCGACGCGCGTCCCGATGTGATGGAGTTATCCCCCTTGAATGACAGAATTCAAGGAAAATTTGGTTTCCATTAAATACCTTTAGCTAGCCTGCATGGATTTATTTCAAATTTGGTATAGTGATTCCTTATGATGAGGCCTCAGTGGGGATTGCGTTTCAGCGACGCGTCCAGATGTGATGGAGTTATCTCCCTTGAATGACATAGAATTCAAGGAAAATTTGGTTTCCGTTCAATACCTTTAGCTAGCCTGCATGGATTTATTTCAAATTTGGTATAGTGATTCCTTATGACGAAGGCCTCGGTAGAGATTGCGTTTCAGCGACGTGCGTCCAGATGTGATGGAGTTACCCCCCTTGAATGATAGAATTCAAGGAAAATTTGGTTTCCGTTCAATACCTTTAGCTAGTCTGCATGGATTTGTTTCAAATTTGTTATAGTGATTCCTTATGATGAGGCCTCAGTGGGGATTGCATTTCAGCGATGTGCGTCTAGACGTGATGGAGTTATCCCCCTTGAATGACATAGAATCCAAGGAAAATTTGGTTTCCGCTCAATAACTTTACATAGTCTGCATGGATTTATTTCAGATTTGGCATACTCATCCCTTGTCGCTAGTCCTCGGTTGGGATTGCATTTCAGAGACATGCGTCTAGGCGCAACAGAGTTGTTCCCCTTAAATAATGACCAAATTTGTCAGAAAAACTTGGTTTCCACTTGATCACTTTAACTACATGTAACTGCGTGTGTAATTTATCAAACACTCAACCTTTACATATGTTGTAGTGTTGTAGCCACCATAGATTCACATGCATATACACACACACACAATTTTGTAAAGGCAGGAATCTCAAGAATTTGTTTTACTGACAACACCCGTCGGGGGACATGTGATCAGTACTGATCTTCTTCTTGTCCCCCGACGGCCATCGACGGGGACACTAGTAATAGGCGGCGTCCCTGTGTCCGTCCGTCACACTTTAGGTTTCCACTCAATAACTTTAGTTAGCCTGCATGGATGTGTTAGCTAACCTGGTCTGCAAATATGCCACTTTTGAGACTGTCGGATAAACGGCTTGGCTGCCATCTTGGTTTGTTTTCCCGCCATCGGCTCCCATAGTAAAGCAATGGGCCCATAGTAAAGCAATGGGGAATTCTTTAAACGACTTCTTCTCAAGAACCACTGGGCCAATTTCAATTATATTTTGGAGGAATAGGGCATAGAGAGCTAAGTTTGTTCAAACGAAGCGGATCGGTCAAAATCCAAGATGGCCACCAGCCAAAATGGCAGATTTTTAGACACTATAAATAATCTTCTCCGAAACCGCAAGAGGAATTGATTCAATACTCATAACACATCATCTATGGCAACATTAGACCCAAGTTTATTCAAGCCAACCTTATTGGCCTATTTGCTTGGTGGCCATCTTGGATAACATAGTTTTCCCGAACCGCTTTAGGGATTGAGCTGAAATTTATTAAATATGCTTAGGGACCAAGCGCCATTCAAATTTGTTCAAAGGAATTTTGTATGTTAAAAAACATGGCCGGCATCAACCAATCAAAATTTAGCATTTGTTGGTCATATTGTGTTTTTATGTATTTGATGTATTTCAATGGCGAAAATTGCTCTGTATATGCTTATCAGGGTGCCAAGTTCAAATATGCCACTTTCGAGACTGTCGGATAAATGGTTTGGCTACCATCTTGGTTTGTTTTCCTGCCATAGGCTCCCATAGTAAAGCAATGGGGAATTCTTTAAACGACTTCTTCTCAAGAACCACTGGGCTGGTTTCAATTATATTTGGTAGGAAACATCCATAGGGCATAGAGATCTAATTTTGTTCAAACAAAGCGGATCGGTCAAAATCCAAGATGGCCACCGGCCAAAATGACCGATTTTTAGAACCATTTTAAAAAATCTCTGAAACCGCTGGAAGAATTGATGCAAAACTCATAACACATCATCTATGGCAAGGTTAGACCCAAGTTTATTCAAGGCAACCTGATTGGCCTATTTGCTTGGTGGCCATCTTGGATGACGTAGTTTTCGCGAAAACGACTTCTCCCGAACCGCTGAAGGGATAGCGCTGAAATTTGGTAAATGTGCTTAGGGACCAAGGGCCATTCAAATTTGTTCAAAGGAAGTTTGTACGTTAAAAAACATGGCCGGCATCAACCAATCAAAAGTTAGCTTTTTGTCATATTGGCTTTTTTGTATTTAATGTATTTTGATAGCGAAAATTGCTGTATATATGCTTATTAGGGTGGTGAGTTCACATATGCCACGTTCAAGACTGTCGGATAAATGGTATGGCTACCATCTTGGTTTGTTTTCCCGCCATAGGCTCCCATGGTAAAGCAATGGGCCCATAGTAAAGCAATGGGGAATTCTTTAAACGACTTCTTCTCAAGAACCACTGGGCCGATTTCAATTATATTTGGCAGGAAACATCCATAGGGCATAGAGATCTAATTTTGTTCAAACAAAGCGGATCGGTCAAAATCCAAGATGGCCACCAGCCAAAATGGCCGATTTTTAGAACCACTTTAAAAAATCTCAGAAACCGCTGGAGGAATTGTTTCAAAACTCATAACACATCATCTATGGCAACGTTAGACCCAAGTTTATTCAAGGCAACCTGATTGGCCTATTTGCTTGGTGGCCATCTTGGATGACGTAGTTTTCGCGAAAACAACTTCTCCCGAACCGCTGAAGGGATAGCGCTGAAATTTGGTAAATATGCTTAGGGATCAAGGGTCATTCAAATTTGTTCAAAGGAAGTTCGTACGTTAATAAACATGTCCGGCATCAGCCAATCAAAATTTAGCTTTTTGTCATATTGCCTTTTTTGTATTTGATGTATTTTGATAGCGAAAATTGTTGTATATATGCTTATCAGGGTGGCGAGTTCAAATATGCCACGTTCAAGACTGTCGGATAAATGGTATGGCTACCATCTTGGTTTGTTTTCCCGCCATAGGCTCCCATGATAAAGCAATGTGGAATTCTTTAAACGACTTCTCAAGAACCACTGGGCCGATTTCAATTATATTTGGCAGAATGCAGCCTTAGGGCATAGAGGTCTAAGTTTGTTCAAACGAAGCTGATCGGCCAAAATCCAAGATGGCAACCGGCTAAACCAGCCAATTTTTAGAAATGTCTTTAAAAATCTCCGAAACGGCTTGGGGTTGATTCAAAGCTCATGAAACATCATCTAATGCAGGAGGAGAACCAATTTGTTCAAGAGAACCTGATTGGTCCATTGGCTTGGTGGCCATCTTGGATGACCTAGTTTTCGCGAAAACAACTTCGTATCCAGAATCGTTGAACGGATTGAGCCGAAATTTGGGAGCTATGTTAAGGGACTACGAGCCGTTAAGTTTTGTTCAAAAGTAGTTGATACATAAAGAAACATGGCTTCTGTTTTCTTGTTATAATTCTGCTCAACTCTGTAGGGTTCTACTTATTGTTGATGGCCTTTCTGGTTGAAATGCCTATGATGCAGGTGAGCGATACAGGCCCCTTGTTTCAAATTTGGTATAGTGATACCTTATGACGAGGCCTCGGTTGGGATTGCGTTTCAGTGACGCGCGGCCAGATGTGATGGAGTTATCCCCCTTGAATGACATACTTGTCCGCTTTATATGCATGTGCTATTAGTTTAGTAGATGTTAGCATTGTGTTCTACAATGGATTGTGATTGCACTGCCTCATCTCATTATGTATGTAGTGTTGTAGCCACCATAGATTCACATGCATATACACACATGCAATTTTGTAAAGGCAGTAATCTTAAAATTTTTTTTTACTAACAACACCCGTCGGGGGACATGTCATCAGTACTGATCGTCTTGTTTATTCCTAGTTATAATGGCTAGCTTATATGTAGGTTCTTTCTTCGATGTTTAAGACTTGATGATTTGTTTACTGAGGCAGGAGTAAAGGAGAGCATAAATTCAGCGGTGTGTACTCTCCTTCCTCTTTTAAGGGGACTGTTAGTAGTCTGGAGGATGCACATGTGAAGCTCTGTCTTAAAGGCTTTTGCCTTCTGTAGCTTTTTCAGCTGTTTCTGCCTTAATGGTCTCTCTTTGAGTGATACTCACTTCTATGTATACTGACCACCTCGTCCACGTTATGAAGTGTGGTCTGCATGAGTCCATTTGTTGTTCTTGTTGACTGATACAGCTGCAGAATACAGTAATCATCATCATCATCATCATCATCAGCATCATCATCATCATCAGTGACCTTGAAATTATGAAGTCAGTTAACTGAATGGTAATTTCCTTACTTTTCTTAATCTCCTTACCGCAAACAGTGTAATTTAAGCAGATATATTACTTATGTGCAGCAGACAAATGTATTACCTAGATTACTTACAAAGCATTTCAAGAAAAGCAGGAAGAAGGGATTTGTATTGCTTACAATGACTTGTTTATGTTTAACGTATGCACATTTTTCCTTCATCTAGCGGAACAAATTTTTAGCTGTGTGTCGCAGCTCAATAAAACGTCATTTCTCTTAGTCAGTTGGTCACAAACGCTTCTTCCGGGATACAGTTTCAAGAGTTGTTTGGTACATGGTAATCAAACTTGGGGAAAAGTTTGCTTGTGCTGTCCTGAAGAGGTGTGATAAATTTGAGGTCAAAAGGTCAAAGGTGAACACCACGGTGACCAGATTAACGAAAAGGATTATTTAAAAAACAATTCAGACATGAATTCTCAACATAACTCTAGTTCGACTTAAGAGATCTTGACCAGGCTTGCGGGGACGGTTGTTCATGGGGTTCCAAAGATGTGTGAAAATTTGAGTTCAAAAAGTCAAAGGACAAGGCCCAGATTAAAAATGAATCTTTTGACGATTGTTAAAAAATTGTGTCGGAAAGATACACTTTTTCAAAATAACTTGTTTTCTACTGGAGAGATCTTGACCAGACTTGGATGGAAAGTTGTCCGTTGGGTCTCGAATATTTGTGATAAATTTGGGATCAAAAGGTCAACTATCAAGATCACAGTGACAATTACAAATTCTTCCAAACAAGAACAACATGAGTAATCCGAGTATAGCATACATTTCTGCTCGTTTAACCCTTTAACACTCATATCAGCCAAAAATGTCTTTTGCAATGGTCTTGAAAAATGTCCATTTACAGACCAAAAGAAGACTATTTTTAAAAGATTTACCAATGGAATGGCTGGCTCGATAACCGAGCCAGTCATTCCAGTGGTAAACTTTCAAAAACAGTTCTCTTAGTCTGCAAATGGGCATTTTCTATGAGAAAATTGAAATTTTCTGAAATAAACTTGAGGGTTAAACGGTTAAATACGAAGAGCGGTCACTTGTCATGTTAGACAGGTTGACAGGCAGGTAGCAGCTCAATAAGCTGCGATGTTCCTTTTTTAGTTAGTTTGTTCATCAGTAGAGTCACAAGAACTTATTCCATGCTGTTGTTTCAACAGTTTTTTGTATGTGTGCACTGTAGGCTTACGGTATGTAGCATCAGAAAAGTAGGTTAGTGTGACCTATTTTTCGTGCTTCAACCGCAGCTACTGAAATTCTATTGACCGTGTTATGTTTTGATTTCTCTTTCCAGATATTGATGAATGTGAAGATACTACTTTCACTCATAATTGTAGTGGTGTCGCTTCCTGTAAAAATATACCTGGTGCTTTTATCTGTGAATGTCCTCCTGGTTATTCCCTTAACGCAAGCGGCACCACATGCTCAGGTATTGTGTCAGGATTTTAGCTTCACAAAGTATTGACTATGTCTCACACAATATGAAATAAACCTACCGGTAATATAGTTAGAAGTAAAAACATCTACAACTACGAATAATTCTCTGAATGTTTTTATTACCACTTATTTCTCAACACTGGTTTATAATATTTCAAAATAAATTTTAGAGATTCTCTATTTAATACGGATATGAATCCTTACAGGTTTGAATTTTAAAATATAAAAAATTTTGTATTTTACACATTGTTATAAGGTATGTCATTTAGTTTAAGTATACACAAATTATCGTAACTGTCAGGGAGGTATGCGGCCAATGCTGACAACTCGCAATTTCCCAGGTGTGGTCAACTTAGAAAGCTTTGTTCCTATATTTTCTTTGCATTGATCATTGCAGATATCGATGAATGTAGCATCGACAAAGGTGGATGTAGTCACAATTGCACAGAGAACACACCTGGATACACATGCTCATGCCCAGCTGGCTATGTCTTGTTTAGTGAAGATGGAGACATGGGATTTAATCTTTCAGGTGGAGAGAATGGAATGATGAGAAATGATGTATATCATTTTAACCACACATGCATTCGTGAGTATTTATGTGGCTGGTTTTGTTTTTTCACATCAAGAGTATACTTACCTCCCTAATACTTTTGATATTGCTAAATATTGGCTTTCACTCAATAAACACTCAGATTAAAACAGTTAGGTGCCCCTACTGGGCATGGAGTCAGAGCGTAGTCTGGCGGATGCCAGCCCCACCACCGCGCATGCGCAGACTAGCACTTCCTCTTTGCTAATTTATTGGCTGAGAGTGTACACATGCTTTTGTGTTAAGAACTTTCTATACTCTTTTCAAAGCTTTTTGAGACTGTTTGTTAGAAGTTTATACCTGAGAAAGATGGCAGAGAGAGTAACTTCGCCACAGGAGGGCCTTGGACCTTTAAATCAGGTGACTTCTAGTAAAATTAGCGAGTTTTGTCCCGTTGTAATGTGTTTCCGGGACTCGCGCTAAACGTGATAAGCGCCTTGATTAGTTGGTTTATTTCAACTAGGTGCTATATAAGACTAATCTCTCTTTGTGTTTATGTCCACAGGTCTGTGTGAAGAAATATAATGGACATTACATCTGCAGAGGGTTTGTGTCTCTCCACCATGGTTCCATTTCCTACTAATACTGTTAGGTTATCTAACCAAAAATTCTATGTCCAGTGAGTTGGAGGCCTATTATAAAGGTCTTCTCACTTTGCCCTCTTGATCCAATTCCTTCCCCTAGAGGTGGAGAGAGTTAAGAGGTGTTCAGTGGTGGAGTGCTCCAGTTCATCAGGTTGGATGGTTTGTCTAGACAAGGTGTCAGGTATCTAATTATTGATATGAGGTGATGTTAATTATTTAGAGGAAAGGGAGATAATTAACTCTATTTGCCATTGTTATCAGTATATATCTGATGCTTGTGTAGTCGAAATGTCCATTCTGCACATGTTCTGGTTAGAGATACAATTCGTCCTTGCACTGGGATGTTTGTTGGGGATCGATTTTTTCCTGTCATAGGATTAATGACGTCATAATCAGCCTTGCTCTTTATTAACAATTTAATTGTCCGAAGCTGGTTTTCTGATAAATTATGATCTTTATGATCATTTTCCTTCTCTTGAGTTGGTGAGTTTTCTAAGCTTAACTAGTTTGCTCATACTCCTCGTCCTTTGGCCTTTTTCAGAGACCTGGTTGTGCGTCCTGTGGACGATTTTTGAGGGACAAGTTTGGCCCTCATCTCTGTTTTCAGTGTAGCCCCTGTGGTCCCTTGCTTAATTGCGAGATATGTAAGCACTGGGGGGCGAGCTAATGTCCGAATTCTTGTGCTTGCAGGCGAAGGACAAGGTGGAGGAGGAGAAGAAGCAGCTGAAAAAAGAGGGTGTAAGTAAGAAGGGTAAGAGGAAGGCCTCGTCCGCGGTGGACATGGAGGCCTTCCGGACCGAGATGTTGGGAGAGATGAGGAGGACAATCAAGGATTTGGTTCCAGAGTTGCTTCGTGGCATGCTTCCTGGACCAAATCCTTTATTGACCTCATCATCTGCTTCGGAGCAGGTAATCCCCACCTCTGAATCAACGTTCCTTAGTACGCTTCCGTTGTTTGAAGATTCAGAGGTGGCCCCATTAGAGGGGGCGTTCCACGGCCCTGGCAGCAGGCTTATTGCCGCGCCCAATAGGGACCGTGGACAGTCGTCGCTGGAACCCGCGGGCTGCTTATCAGTCCAGGGGTATCCGCACACCGCGGGTGCCAGTACCTCGTATGGCACCTTCCCTGGCCAGTCCGGGTTAGCTCTCTTTGCTGACCCGGAGTCTAATCTGTCTGGCCAGGAGGATGAGGATTACCTGTTGGGGTCGCCGTCTGAAGACGTGGACATGGATTATGACGTCTGGCACCCCTCGCGGGGAATACAGGCGCCTTTTTCCACGGTTCTACTCTCCCAGGGGTAGAATCCACGGTTCAGACTGTGGCCCTGGGCGCTGAAGGCCAGCGGTACCGCATACCTCGGCTTGCCGAGAGTGTTGCTGGTGCTGGCCGGGGCCGTGGTGGGGCGGTATATGCCCCGCGCTCTACCACGGCGCCTGCTCCTGGTCAAACCAGTGATATTAGCATGCCGGTATTGTCAGGCCCGCATGTTCTCCCTGGCTTGCCAGGGATATCAGCGTACCCGCCGTCAAGCTCTGTTGCTTGCGCTCTGGAGGAAGACGAAGGCCCCCGTCTTGTAGAACGCTCGCAGCTAGCCACGGAGGAGGATTGGTCTGACGCTTGCCAGTGGTTGGTGAGTGTTAGACCAGATCTGCCCATAGAGCAGTCGGCTAGCCAGCGTGAGCACAGGCCGTGGTTAGCTGGTAAGCCTACTGCTAACGCTATGCCTTCTCTGCCGCTGGCAGAGCATGTCGTTGACATGTTCGAGGCGGCGGAGACGTCCATTAAGTCGAGTGGACGTCTCGCTAAGGCCCCGCGCGAGGTGGCCAGGCGTTGCCGCATCGTGCCCCTGGACTACCAGCGGTTCGGTGTGGTACCGAAGCCGAGCGTGGATGACCGCGCGGCTTTGGGTGAGGATGCGCGGCCAGGCTCCCGTTCTGACACGGGAGTCTTGTGTTCGAACGCGTTGCGTTCAGCAAATGCCGCGTTGCGTGATGCGGAGGAGAGTGGGAGGGCTTCGATTGCCGCTCTGTCCCACGTCTCCCAGCTGTTACAAGGGGTAGTAACAGCATCCGCATCGCGCCAGCCAAGTCCGGTCACAGTCCAGCGAGCCATCCAGGATGGTATCAACCTGGCTCTGGACTGTATGACGCGGGCGGTGACCAGGAGTGTCCGGGCAAGGCGCACTTTTGCCTTGGATAATCTGTGCCCGTCCCAGGACCTCTACAATAGGCTACTACGTACGCCTATGACAGGTCCTGGTCTCTTTGGAGGTGAGGGGTGTAGGCACCTCCAGGAGACGGTTACTCTGGTCAATAACCAGAGGGCGCTGCGTGAGCAGTTTGAGGTGCTTCGTCGTGCCAACGTTCGCGCAGCACCCCCTGCGTATCGTCCCCTGCAGGCTCGAGGTGGTAGTGGCCAGGTCAGAGGCCAACCACCATCGCAGCGCCGGCCTCGGCCGCGTGCGATTCGGCCAGCAGCGAGGGGGGCGCAGGCTCCTCAGGCGCAGTCAGCCAGGCAGCCGCCCGCGCACCGAGGTGCGCGCGGTGCTGGTCGTGGCGCGCGAGGATCTGGGCCGGGTAATCGTTCCTGATGGGACGGTTACCGCGGTGGGAACCGCGCCGGTGTTTCTGGCAGAGGAGACAGTGCCGCTCTTGCACTCCTTATGTCCACCTCTATCCCTAGGTGGACCGGTGGGAGGCCGGCTAGCCGACCACATGCAAGAGTGGGAACGGTTAACTCAGGACCGTTTAGTCTTGCGATGGCTTTCAGTCGGGTATCATCCCGATTGGATGACAGGCCCGCCATCGCGACTGTCTCTAGTGCCGATCTGGACTCCAAATCCGAGAGATCCAGATCAAAGGTTGTGTATCGAGGGGAAATAAATTCCCTCATACAAAAAGGAGCTATTCAGCCGGCACAGAGGTGTCCGGGCTTCTATTCAACCCTGTTCTTAGTAACAAAGAACACCGGAGGGTGGAGACCAATTCTCAACCTCAAGCCATTGAACAAGTTCATAGAGACGCCCAGTTTCAAGATGGAAACTGTGCGCTCGGTGTTGGCGGGGTTAGAGAGGGGAATGTGGACAGCGTCGATAGATTTGAAGGACGCTTATTTCCACATCCCCATACACAGGAGTTTCCGTCGCTTCCTGAGATTTGCATTCCAGGGCAGACAGTGGGAATTCAGGGTGCTACCCTTCGGAATTTCCACGGCTCCTCGGGTTTTCACCCGTGTGGTTCTTGCGATCACCGCATACCTCCGCAGGAGAAGCATAGCAGTCCACACGTACATAGACGACTGGCTGTTGAAAGTGCACACCCGGGAAAGTTTATCGGCCAGTCTGGAGATTGTTTTGAAAACTCTCACAGACTTAGGCTGGATGATCAATTTCCCAAAATCAGAGCTGATTCCATCCCAGAAGTTTGTTTACCTGGGGATGTTCTTCAATCTAGAGACAGGATATGTTTATCCTACTCAGGAGAGAGTTCAGAAACTCATCTCATTAATTCAGTCAGTGTGCGACAGTCGTCATGTCCTGGCACGGGTTTACTTGAGAATGCTGGGGTTGATGGTTTCATTGGAACCAGTCATTCCTCAGGCCGCCTTACGCAGGCGGCCGATCCAGTTATTTCTCATGACACAATGGACCCAGAGTACAGGTTCGCTGGACTCGAATGTGTCAGTGTTGGTGCCTCTGATTCATCACCTGCAATGGTGGTTGGACACAGAGAATCTCTTGGTGGGGGTTATGCTAACCCCTCCCCACCCTCAGGTGACTGTGTATACAGATGCATCGATGGAGGGCTGGGGAGCTTGCCTGGAAGAGTCCACGATATCAGGGCTTTGGAATCTGGAACAGTCAAAGGAACATATAAATCTACTGGAGCTAAGAGCAGTAGTCCTGGGCCTGGAACATTTCTTACAGAAAGTTCAGGGCAAGATTGTTCTTATTCGTTCAGACAACTCAACAGTTGTGACTTACATAAACCGCCAGGGCGGAACGAAGTCGCCCAGTCTCTGTATGATGACATGGAGACTGCTTTGTTGGTGTCTGGATCACCAGATTACCTTGAAAGCAGTTCATATTCCGGGAAGGTTAAATCTGCTAGCAGACTCATTGAGCCGAAGGATGAGTGTTTTACCCACGGAATGGCAACTAAATCAATGTGTGGCGGATCGTCTGTTCGACCATTGGGGGAAACCCAACATCGATTTGTTCGCAACGAAGAAGAATGCGAAGATGACGACGTACGTCTCTCCGATTCCGGATCCAAGCGCTTTCGCAACAGATGCGTTAGCTATCAGCTGGGGGAGAATGTATGCATACGCATTCCCTCCAGCAATCCTGATTCCAAAAATTCTTCAGAAAATCAGACAAGAGGAATGCCAAGTGCTTCTGATCGCCCCGGATTGGCCAAGCCGATCATGGTATACGGATCTGCTGGACCTTCTGGTCTGCAATCCGGTTCCTCTGCCTCTGATGGACGATATTATCTTCCAGGGCAAGGCCCTTCACAACAATCCGTCAATGTTCAGATTGACTGCGTGGATGTTGTCAAGGAATCTAGAATTAAGGAGGGCTTTTCTGAGCAAGCAGCCATGTTTATGGCCAAAGCCAGGAGGGGGTCAACCTCCAGAGCATATAATTATAAAATCAACAGATTTGCAGAATGGTGCTCAAAAAGATGTATTGATCCAATGGATTCATCTATTCAGATAGTAGCTGATTTCCTCTGTCACCTCTATGATGCCTATAGCCTCAAGCCTAACTCTATTGCTGGTTATAAGTCAGCTTTAATGTCTGTTATTCCTTGCTTGGCTAAGAGGGGAAGTGATGAAGTAAATACATTAAATGTATTAATTAAAGGCATGGGCAATCTAAGACCAAGGAATCCACCTGTGATTCCGTCTTGGAGTTTATCGCTAGTGCTTCAAGTACTAGGTGATAAGCCGTTTGAACCACTTAGTTCCATTTCTATGAAACTATTAACACTGAAGACTGTGTTTTTAATTGCTGCGGCCTCGGCTAGGCGTAGGAGTGAAATTCATGCCTTATCAGCCGAGGATGACCGTTTTGTGGTTTCAGGGGAAGGCCTTAAGCTGCTACCTAGGATTAATTTCTTGGCTAAAAATCAGTCGTTGAAATATCCAGGTCAACCTATTGTTTTGCCTGCTTTGACTAGATATGATCCTAATTCTAAAGCATGGTGTCCCGTCCGGGCGCTTTGCCGGTACAAACAACGTACGGCGGAGTGGCGCACCGACCAGTCGGCGTTATGGTTGTCTTATATTGAACCCCATGGCAGGGCTTCTAAGGACACCATTTCCAGGTGGATTGTAGAATGCATTCAGTTTTGCCATAAATCCGCCACCGGGAAGCAGGTTGACGTGGCCAAGGCTCACAGTGTCCGCAGCGTAGTGACATCCACAGCCCTATTTAATGGGGTCCCGGTGGATGATATTATGTCGGTGGCTCAGTGGCACTGTGAGTCAAGTTTTACAGACCATTATCTCCGTGACACCTCTAATCCTCTCGCCTTGTCGATTTTGAAAAAATAACTAGGCATATATTTTTGATGGGGTTTCCTCATTGCTTATATATTTCACAATTAATTTATGGAAACAACCACTAATTTGGGACTACATCGTTCTTCACCAATGGGAAGAGGATGTCAGCAGCCATTTCAACAAGGTCAGTCTTGTGTATGTGTTGTCCATTGTTGATTGTCTTGTCACGTTACCCGTTATTAATATGATGATGGTTTTGTGTATTTATGTGGTTCATTGTTGAGAGTATACGAAAATGGAGTTTTTTCGTCTCTGTCCTGTAGTACATGGCACTTGTACGTAGAGAGCGTATAGGACATTGAGGTCATTCCACTCTTCCTCCCAGGAAGGAGGGGGGGGAGCGCATATGACATTCGGTCATCTCTCATACATCGGGGGTGTTATCCGATGGTTAGTCAAATCCTGACTGTTTTTTCTTACAGTTTCAGAAGTTTAAGTGCCTTAAACGCAGAAAAGCGTATAGGGATGAGCTGGTCTTTTGACCTCGCCTCCCTCCCGCCAAATTCACTGTCGAATTCTGGCAATATCAAAAGTATTAGGGAGGTAAGTATACTCTTGATGTGAAATAAACGAAATCAAGGATTTCTTTTTTCACGAGAGAGTTGATACTTACCTCCCTAGATACGGACCCGGCCTCTCCACCCCACAGAGGCTCGGTCTTCAGGCTCTTTATAGTTGCATGTGTATCAGCCAATAAATTAGTCAGAGGAAGTGCTAGTCTGCGCATTCGCGGTGGTGGGGCTGGCATCCGCCAGACTACGCTCTGACTCCCTGCCCAGTAGGGGCACCTAACTGTTTTAATCTGAGTGTTTATTGAGTGAAAGCCAATATTTAGCAATATCAAAAGTATTAGGGAGGTAAGTATCAACTCTCTCGTGAAAAAAGAAATCCTTGATTTCGTTTAATCTCTTTCAAAACTACGAACTGGAAATTAAGTATGCTTTATGGTGTATGCCCATTGTGTCAGACCTATTACACCATTTCACATCATAAGAACATACTTACCTCCCTAACACTCTTGATATACTAGTATATCGGCTCTAAGTTCAATAATATTCAGAATTATAAAAAGTTAGGTGCCCCTAATGGGCAGGGGTTGTACACAGGCATGCACATGACAGACCCCATCTACTGCACATGCGCATACTGCTACTTCCGTTTTCTAGTATATTGGCTGACAAGCTACATGTGGAAAACTTTCACAGTCTCTTTGAGAATTTTGACTACTTATTATCACCTTTTTTGGATTATGGCTGATTCAAAGTCTGCAGCGGAAGTTTCCTCTTCATCTGTTAAGGTGATATTGTTCCATTTATTAGTCCCCTACCGGTAAAACCGGGGGGACTATAGGTTTGCAATCCGTCTGTCCGTCTGTCGCAGTTGGTTTTCCGAACTTTTTTTCGAAGTCCTTCAAGCTATTCAACTGAGAATTGGTTTATTGCTTTGTTATGAGAAGTTACAGACCAAGTTCGCGTTTCAGGCATATGCGTAAATTTTTGATGGAGTTATGCCCCCTTTTGAGTTAAGAAATACGAAACATATTAGCTTTCCGCACTTTCTTTCGCACCCCTTCAAGATATTTAAGCGAAAATTGGTGCATCGCTTTATTATAAGAACTTACTTAGCAAGTTCGAGTTTCAGACATTTTCGTCAATTTTTCATGGAGTTATGCCCCCTTTCGACTTAGGAAATATGAAAAATATTAGTTTTCCGCCCTCTTTCTCGCAGTCTCAATATATTCAACTGAGAATTGGTACATTACTTTATTATGAGAAATTAAAGACCAAGTTCGGGTTTCAGGTGTTTGCGTCATTTTTTTATGGAGTTATGCCCCCCTTTCGACATGAAATACAAAATATATTAGTTTTCCGCACTTTTTTTTGCAGTCTGAAGATATTATACTGAGAACTGCTACATTGCTTTGTTATGAGAAGTTACAGAACAAGTTTGAGTTTCAGGCATATGCGTAAATTTTTGATGGAGTTATGCCCCCTTTCGACTTAGGAAATATGAAAAATATTAGTTTTCCGCCCTCTTTCTCGCAGTCTTTCAATATATTCAACTGAGAATTGGTACATTACTTTATTATGAGAAATTAAAGACCAAGTTCGAGTTTCAGGCGTTTGCGTCATTCTTTTATGGAGTTATGTCCCCTTTCGACTTATGAAATACAAACATATCAGCTTTCAAGACTTTCCTTCTCCTTCACCATATATAATTGAGACTTGGTTTATTGCTATGTTATGAGAAGTTACAGATCAAGTTCGAGCTTCAGCTGCTTTTGACAATTTTTAATGAAATTTTTGACTGTCAATCTCTAAAGATTTATATCACCAGGTAGGGGACATGTATTGCAAAGCAATACTTACAGAATGCTTGTTAATTTAGACTTGTAACTTTTATATGTTACCGGTTTTCGTTCGTGGCCGTTTTGGCGTTACCGCGATTTCAGGCGCTGAGAATCCTTGTTAAATTTCTCCCAGCGCCTAGGGCTATTAATCCCTTGTGCTTTGTGTTCACAGGTTCAACTTATGGATGGTAAGGGTTCCTGTTCTTCTCTCGAAGGTTGTTCACGTTTCTTTTTTACTTATCATTGTGATATGTCTACGGGTTGGAGATATAGTAAATAAATAAAAGAAATATCTCCTTCCTTTTGCACCATTCCCCTCATCAGTTCTACAGAAAGAAGAGTCTCGGCGGATGGATGGATGTGTTCTGCACAAGAGGATGGTTTTGCCTGTGCTCAGGCTAAGGGAGTTTATTAGTTATGGCACATAATTATTTGAAAATATTCACAAATTTCTGCTGCCATTTGTTATTGCACTGTATTCTCTCTTGTATGTGCATGGGTTCTCGAATATATATAATTTAATATTATATTATTCGGGAGTAATGAATGTCTTTAGTCACTAGATATTTCTTGCATTCATTTCTGATGTCCCCTCTCCTGGAAGCGCTGTTGCATTGAGTTTTTTCTCTTTCCTTGATGTCATAATCTTAGTTTAGAGAAATCTTTTTGATGTTTTTATCACCCTTTATTATGAACGTGGAGAGATATCTAGATAGTCAATAATCTTTCTCTCTCTCATTCTTAATTTGGGATCCTGGTTGTGATTTGTTATTATTAATAGGAGAAGTCAGCTGTCCCGTCAGGGTTGTCTGTAATAAAAGTGGGTGTCTTCTCTCTCGAGTTTGTTCTTGTATTGTACTAATAGTCAAATAACAAGGTTTTGCAAACTCTAATACTCACTGTCTTCATATGCCTTCCCTGGTCTTTTTGGAGGTGAAGGTTGTCGGCACCTCCAAGAGACAGTGACTTTGGTGAATAACCAGAGGGCGCTGCGCGCACAGTTTGAAGTGCTGTGCAGAGAACATGTGCGTGTTCAGCCCTCGGCTGCTAGACAGCAGTACGCCCGTGGCGGTGCTGGCATTGTCAGAGGCCAGCAGGCAGGCAGGCCAGGTTCAGAGACCGTGTTGGCCGCACCAGCAGCAGTGTGCTGCTGTACGTCAGCCAGCGCCTCAAGCGCAGCCAGCCACACAGCAGCCCGCGCACAAGGTGCACGTGGCACTGGGCTTGGCGCGTGAGGAGCGGCGTGTGGTAACCGGGCTTGATGGGCTAAAAGATTTCCGGTTACCACAGGTACCACTCGGGTGTTCTAAAATTCATGGGCAGCCCGTCAACCCTAGGTGCACGAGTAGGAGGTCGTTTGACTTGCCACATTCAGAAGTGGGAGCGGTTAATTCAGTCTTGCAATGGCTTTCGTGCGGATACAGTCCAGAATGGGTAACGGGTCCGCCATTGCATCTGTCTCTGGTACCGGTCTGGACTCAAATTCCAAGAGATCCAGACAAGCAGTTGTGCATAGAAGAGGAGATAGAATCTCTAATTCTAAAAGAAGCAATTCAACCAGCGCAAGATTGTCCGGGCTTCTATTCAACTGTGTTTCTTGTGACACTGGGGAGTGGAGACCAATTCTCAACCTCAACCCTCTAAACAAGTTTATAGATACACAGAGTTTCAAAATGGAAACAAAAAATCGGTGTTGTTGGGGTTAGAGAAGGGTGTGTGGACAGCATCAATAGATATCAAGGATGCTTATTTCCACATTCCAATTGCAAGGAGTTTTCGTCGGTTCCTAAGATTTGCCTTTCAGGGACGCCAATGGGAATTCAAAGTTCTTCCATTCGGCATCTCGACGGCTCCAAGGGTCTTCACTCGAGTGGTACTTGCTATCACAGCATACCTCCGCAGGAGAAGCATAGCAGTCCACACTTACATAGACGCAACAACCCAGAAAGTTTGACAGCAAATCTGGAGATAGTTTTGAAAACTCTCACAGATTTAGGCTGGATAATCAACTTTCAGAAATCAGAGCTGACTCCATCCCAGAGGTTTGTTTACCTGGGTATGTTCTTCGATCTGGAGATAGGATATGTTTATCCATCCCAGAAGAGAGTGGAAAATCTCTCGTGTATTCAGTTGGTTTGCAGCAGTCATTATATTCTAGCACGCGTCTATCTGAGAATGTTAGGTCTGATGGTTTCAATGGAACCAGTCATTCCTCAGGCGGCCTTACGCAGGCGGCTGATTCAATTGTTTCTAATGATTCAGTGGACGCAGAGTTCAGGATCACTGTACTCGCGCATTCAAGTTTGGGACCCTCTCATTCATCACCTTCTTTGGTGGATGGAGAGAGGAAATCTCCTGGCGGGGGTGGTCATGCTGACCCCTCCCCACCCTCAAGTAACGATGTTTACGGATACATCGATGGAGGGATGGGGAGCTTGCCTGGAAGAAGCCACTATATCAGGGCTTTGGAATCTGGAACAGTCAACGGAATATATCAACATGCTAGAATTACGGGCTGTAATTCTAGGCCTGTAGCACTTCTTAAAAGAAGTGGAGGGAAAATTTGTGATGATACGTTCAGAAAACACTACAGTAGTGAGTTACATAAACCATCAGGGCGGAATGAGGTATGATAAAATGGAAGCTGCTTTGCTGGTGAATGGATCACCTTGAAAGCAGTTCATATTCCGTGAAGGCTGAATCTGTTAGCAGACTCATTGAGCCGAAGGATGAGCATTCTGCCTACGGAATGGCAACTAAATCAATGTGTGCTGGATCACCTGTTCAATCATTGGGGAAA
This sequence comes from Chaetoderma sp. LZ-2023a, assembly GCA_034401795.1. NCBI lineage: Eukaryota > Metazoa > Mollusca > Caudofoveata > Chaetodermatida > Chaetodermatidae > Chaetoderma > Chaetoderma sp. LZ-2023a. The sequence goes on from CM067372.1 coordinate 81,097,559, forward strand.
GCCCAACATAGATTTGTTCGCAATGAAGAAGAATGCGAAAATGACAATGTACGTTTCTCCGATTCCAGATCCAAGCGCTATCGCAATAGATGCACTAGCTATCAGTTGGAAGAGAATGTATGCATACGCATACCCTCCAACAATCCTGATTCCAAGGATTCATCAGAAGATCAAGCAGGAGGAATGCCAAGTGCTTCTGATCGCCCCAAATTGTCCAAGCCGATCATGGTTTACGGATCTGCTGGACCTTCTGGTCTGCAATCCGGTTCCTCTGCCTCGGATGGACAATATTATCTTCCAGGGCAAGACCCTTCACAACAATTTGTCAATGTTTCAATTGACTGCATGGATGTCAAAAAATCTGTGATTAAGGAGGGCTTTTCTGAGCAAGCAGGCAATTTCAGGGCCAGAGCCAGAAGGGGGTCAACCTCCAGAGCATATAATTATAAAATCAACAGATTTGCAGAATGGTGCTCAAAGAGATGTATCAGTCCGATGGATGCATCTATTCAGGTAGTAGCTGATTTTCTCTCACATGTATGATGCCTACAGTCTTGAGCCTAATTCTATTGCTGGATATAAATCAGCATTAATGACTGTTATCCCTTGCTTGGCAAAGAGGGGAAGTGATGAAATAAGTGTTGTAAATACTCCTATTAAAGGTATGGGCAATCTCAGACCGAGAAATCCTCCACTGACACCGTCATGGAGTCTTTCTCTGGTTCTTCAAGTTTTGAGTGATAAACCTTTTGAACCACTTGGTGCTATATCTGTAAAATTATTGACACTTAAAACTGTATTTTTAGTTGCGGCAGCATCAGCCAGATGCAGGAGTGAAATTCATGCCTTGTCTGCTGAACCTGACCATTATATAGTTACAGGTGAAGGCCTTAAGCTTCTACCGAGATTGAATTTCTTGGCTAAGAATCAATCTTTAAAATATCCAGGTCAACCTATTATTTTTACCTGTCTTAACCAGATATGATCCTGGTGCTAAAGCATGGTGTCCTGTCCGTGCTTTAAATAAGTACAAGAAAAGAACTCGGGTTTGGCGGACAGACCCATGTTCCTTATGGTTGTCATATATTGAACCCCATGGTAGGGCGTCAAGAGACACTATTTCCAGATGGATAGTAGAATGTATTCAATTCTGTCATAAGACAGCCACTGGAAAACATGTAGATAGAGCCAAGGCTCATAGTGTCCGTGGTGTGGTAACCTCCATGGCATTATTTAATGGTGTTTCTATTGCAGACATTATGTCAGTAACCCAGTGGCACTGTGAATCAAGTTTTACTGACCATTACCTTCGTGACACTTCTAACCCGCTCGCTGTCTCAGTCCTCCGAAAATAAATAAATGTAGAGGTATATATTTGTGATTAGTTTTCCTCCTCTGCTATTTACAAATATCACATTTGTTGGTAGGGTATTCCTATTATTAACTGGTATAATTCTCTTCATCCGGTGGGGGAAGAGATGAGTGCCGTGCCCAAGACATCAGAGGTCAGTATATGTGACCATTTTGTTTTTGCTGATGGTGTCATTTTTTATTTATTTAATGTGGTGATGGTTAATGTCTCTTAATTGTGGTTCTTTCAGAGAGTTTTTGAAATTGAAGCAATTCTTCTTTTTTCCAATGTCTAGTAATACTTTCTTCAAGTATTAGAGAATGTGCTAGTCATTTAGAGCAGCATTTTTTTCCTAATCTTCCTCAGAAAGGAGAGGGGGGGAGCGCATTTGCCTTTTGATCAATCTCTCTTCATCAGTCGATTATCCGATGCAAAATTTTATTCCTGGTTGTGTTGTCAGATACAATTTCAGATGTTTTAAATCTCTTGAAAATTCAAAGAGCCTAGTCTCTTTGAGGGTGTGCTGGTTTTCAGGAACTTGCCTCCCTCCCACCAAATTTACTTTCAAATTCAGGTTTTTATCAAGAGTGTTAGGGAGTAAGTATGTTCTCATGATGTGAAATAAGAAAATTTACCAAATTTCTTTTTCACGAGTAAGATGACATACTTACCTCCCTAACAGGATCCCAGCCTTTCCATCCCACGGAGGCCTGGTCCTTTGGTTATTTGAATAGTTGCTTCTATGTCAGCCAATATTTAGTAACGGAAGTACCAGTATGCGTATGCGCAGTAGGTGGGGTCTGTCATGTGCATGCCTGTGTACATCCCCTGCCCATTAGGGCCACCTATCTTTTTATAATTCTGAATATTATTGAACTTAGAGCCGATATACTAGTATATCAAGAGTGTCAGGGAGGTAAGTATGTCATCTCACTTGTGAAAAAGAAATTTAGTAAATTTTCTTGTTCCATAAGAACGCCTCCCATCCATGCAGAGGGATCCATTTCTAGCTACGCCCCGCCAATTTGTAGCAAAGATCCTCCAACTTTTGTGTGTCGGAATCAATTTGAAACTTTGACAACTGAATTCCCAGAATCTAAATTTCAAGGTAAATATACTGGTAAACTGTTGAATTTTGAAAGTGATTTGACTGGGAGGTGAGCAGCAACTGCTCCCTGTTAAATTAATTTCAATATATTCAACAGATTATTAATTAAATTGTAAGTTTATCAAAGACATACAATTTGTACCATTAGTTTCAGACTTATTTTCGTGACAGGCTCTATGTCATTATAATTATGTCAGCTAACTGATGACATAATTGACTATGACTTCAGATACTTGAGTGACATATCAGATCCCTCTTAGTTTCAATGCATACAACAAATTACCTGGCCCCGCATGTCTTTTATCTCAGGAGCAAGTCAGTTGACTTGCAGCTACAATACCTTGCTTAACCGATTAATGGTCAAACTGCCAAACACCTGCTTTTGCAGAGGTCTTGTGAAATGTTCATTTGCGTGCAACAAGAAAACTTTTTTTTAATATTATCAATGTAACGACTGGCTTGATAACCAAGCCAGTCATTCCTGTGATAAATTTTCAAAACAAGTTAGATATTCACTAAACAAAAATGTCCATTTTTTGGGCAAATTTTGACCATTAAAGTGTTCATGTTAAATTCCTTTAATATACCATTTCTAAGGATTTTTAATTAAAAAGTGAAAATCTAAAGCAATAAGTCAGTAAGTTATTAACCCATTCTATTCCGTATTCCCAGAATAGGAGTTAAATATGAAAGTTGTTGGTGTCTTAGAAACGCTATTATTTTCCCAAATAACGAACATAATTTTTACTATGCTATGCAATAACTGTGATAAATCAATATTAGCATGTTGATAGAATAAGATGGTTTAATGTGTGTCCATGCTATTATGCTTGTATGTCTTTTCAGTAGCTCATAATCTGTTTATATGCATGCACTATTAAAATTTTCATGCTTATTTATAAATGGTGCTTCAGAAATTTTATTCAGAAACATCGCGATTCTATTTTCTAACCTGAAGCGTTACAATATTTAGCCAAATCATGTTTATGATTCCCAGTAAGCTAGTGCTATTTAGCATCGTAATTCAGCATAGATATACACGTTAAAAATCAGTGCTCAGACAAGCCTCATTGCTCCATCAGCCTGTCACTAATGTCCTTGTATAGTAGTGGATGTCAGACAAATAACTCAATATATAATCTTAGTCATCCATTTCTTGTCTCAGTCTCTGTGTTGTAGTTTTACAATCATAGTCAAATGATGCGTCACTGAAATATGTACGCTACAATTAACTTATCATGAATTTCTCATCAGGAATATGAACAGTAGTGTCTTTAGTGATGTTTTGTCCTACCCCCTTACAATGGAGAATGTTGTGTCCTTCCTGCAACATGAGAGCTTTTTAAAAGTCAGTATTTGTAACATCACCCCAAGCGGGGGTCTAAACACGGAGGCCTAAACATGGCACTGAACATAAATATAATCTTAAGTAACTCTAAATTTATTTCATGTGAAATTAAATACTGTTAAATCTGTCTTAACCATTTAACACCCATATGAGCCAAAAACGGTATCTGCAGTGGTCTTGAGCAATGTCCATTTGCAGACCACAAAAAGTCTATTTTTGAAAATTTACTTCAGTCATTCCAGTGGTAAAAAAAAAAAAAAAAGTCTTCTTGCAGTCTGTGAATTGACATTTTCTTTCAGAAGAAAAATTTGAGGGTTAAAGCATTAATTGGTCGCCACAACAAATGTCTTTTAGAACTACAAGATGAAAGCTCATTAACCATTTAACACTCAAACCGGCCAAAAGTTCCTTCTGCAGTGTCCTTGAGAAATATTTGCAGTCCAAGAGAACATTGTATGAAAATTTACTTCAGGAATGACTGGCTCGATAACTGAGAAGTATTCTGTTGAGTATTTTGAGACTAACTTGCCTTGGAGCTAACATAGGCATCAGCTGGGTCTAGTCAAATTAGTTTCAAAGTCCTCAAAAGCTGATGTTTGGTTTGAAATTGTTATTCTAGAATGTCAGATTTCAGTGGATTAATTCTCTAGAAGATGGCTGGATTTTTAGTAGTATTGACTGTACTAAGTTTATATACATGGCAGATGAAGTAGAAATTCAATGAATATGATCTCTGTATTTATATTTTATAACTATTTTACAATTTCTGTTTTTTTATCAGCCAAGAAATGCGAGCATCCCAGTTCAGTAGCCAATGCAGTGCTTTTATCTGGCAAGACATTGTTCCATTACGGTGATACTGTGCAGTACTTCTGTAAAATGGGGTACTTGCTGAATGGCAATGCTACATTGACATGTAGCGAGGATGCAACTTGGACACCAGCTCCTCCATCCTGTACATGTAAGAATAATAATAATAATAATAATAATATATAGCTTCATATAAACAAAACTGCTCGAATGATGATCTGCCTTTGTGGACTATTAAATGGTAGATCTTTAATGTGATTGCTTTATGGGTAGGCATGCCAGAAAATAAATACCTCCCAGATGCTTCTGTTTATTTGCTTCGTTTAAAATCCTCCACTTTAAGGTAGGCCTGGTGTCCAAGTATAGGCTAGCTCTCAACCAGCTCTGGCAGATATTAGGATAAACAAAGTGGGTCATCGTTCTTGTCTGTCAGAGGGCCAGTTGGCAGCTTGGACTATCATGCCTGCACAAATGCTCTGTTAATCTAAGTAAATAAACTGAAGCATCTGACATGTCATATTGACTATCTTTTACCATGACAACTTTTATACATGAAATCCACTCTCGCTTTTAAATCATGCACATGGATAAATTATTACGTATTTCTCCCCACTGCCTCCACACTTTCCATAAGTGAGTGCGGGTGTTTTGGCTTTTTAAGATCAGACTTTGTCCAGTGGTCAATCGTGCTCAATGTGATTTCACTTCAAGAGTATACTTACCTCCCAAACGCTCTGATATTCCTAGAATATCAACCTACACTCAATTAAACCTTGGATTAAAAAAGTTAAGTGTCCCTACTGGTCAGGGAGTCAGATGACAGCCCAGCAGATGCCGGGCCCACTCCGTGCATGCGCAGTGTCTCATTTCATCTTTCTAGTTTACTGGCATTCATATTAATACACAAACATATTAGTATCCAAAGCTATTTTTGCTTATTTAAGTCGCAATACTTACTGAGTTTTGGAATGATGTCTGATCACTCTAAAACGCCAGAGGTAGCGCAGCGACCAAGCAATCAGGTGGCAATTTCGGGATGGGTAAATGTGGACTGTATTTAAAAGACTATTACATGACTAACATATTGGATCCTAAATAACAACAATAGACAAATAATACGAAGAATTATACCATCGTAAACATGGGATTATTTCGTCTTCTTGCAACAAGATCATGACGTCATCCCCGCACCAATGCTCTCTTTGCTGAGCGCGAAGGCTGTAAGTAAATATTCATATGCATGAGGCTCTAACATGTGCTAATTTGTAATCATTAGGACATTGTCCAGTTAAGCTAGTAAGTTTTTCATGTAATTCTAGTACCTGAAGTCAGTGTGACATCGTTAACCCTTAGACTGCTGAAGTTTATATTTCATAGATTACATTTTCTCTGTCCTATCAGTATGTGTTCATTTTGGTAACAATGTAGCTGTAAGTCATTGCTGTGCACGACAGCAACACGTTTCAGCAACATTTTTTCTCAAAATATACCCTGGCACTATCTCTGTAAGTAGACTCTTATGCAGTTTACCCAACACGATTAGGGTTAAATGAAGTGGCACACTTGACACGTGCGTATTGTCAAATTACTCAACCGACTCAAGATACAGTTATAATGTGTGTCGCAGGAAGTGTAAATATATATTCTGAGAAAATATATGATAATATTACTCGAACCACTGAACCAATTGTAATAATTCTGATACTTGCCTGTAACTGCTAATTTGAAGGTTTATCCGATGCTAGGGATGTCAGAATCGTTCTGGTGGTTTAAAAGATACATTCTGCGGGAAAAACTAAGCCAGCAAAATTCCAAACAAAAATTTCAGGATGCGCTCTATCCATCATAACATATCAAAATAAGTATTACATCTACAATGACAGAATTTGCCGTGCCGACTCTTTAAAATGTTAGCTCACAACTGGGAAAGTTAAATTTCTTAATTATTGAAATTACTGCAGTTTTATCGGCCGAGGAAAATTCCTGGATTTTATGTCAAAATGTTAATTCATTTGATTATATCTCTGGCAATATTCACGTTGATCAAAATTATAATTATTCAGGCAAATAGCTATTTCTTTCACCTTTAAGCACACTCCAATTTGGAGAGTAAGAAGATGCCATGAATTGAGTTAAGGGCCATAGCTCTAGTTCTTCAAGGCATTTTTATACCCCGCCAAACAGATTGGCGGGTATTATGTGATGGCATTTATGGGGAGACGGGCGATATGATGGCAGAATGGTTTCAAGATGAAAACTCCACTAACGTTTATCGGATAGCTGTCAAACTTCATCGGATGATTGGAATAGGTCTGAGGAAGAAACCTATCGAAATTGACGATGATCCAAAATCCAAGATGGCCGCCAGCCACCGACGTCCATCTTGAAAATTGGTTTCCGGATGATAACTCTGTTACCCTTTATCAGATCACTGAAACTTCATAGGGTGATTGGACTAGCTATGCGGAAGAAAGCTCAAAATTTATGATGATCCAAAATCCAAGGTGGCCTCCAACCATCGGCGGCCATCTTGAAACTTGGTTTCCGCACGATAACTCTGCTATCGTTTATCGGATCACTTTGAAACTTCATAGGGTGATTGGAATATGTCTGAGGAAGAAAACCATTGAAATCGACGATGATCCAAAATCCAAGATGGTCGCCATCCACTGGCGTTCTTCTTGAAAATTTGTTTCCAGATGATAACTCTGTTACTGTTTATCGAATAAATTGATGGGGTGGTTGGACTAGATATGGGGAAGAAACCTATTGAAATTGACGATGATCCAAAATCCAACATGACAGCCAGCCACTGGCGGCCATCTTCAAAATTGGTTTCCGGATGATAGCTCTGTTACCGTTTATCAGATCACTTTGAAACTTCATAGGGTGATTGGACTAGCTCTGAGGAAGAAAGCTCAAAATTTATGATGATCCGAGATCCAACGTGGCCACCAGCCATCTGTGGCCATCTTGAAAATTGGTTTCCGGATGATAACTCGGGTAGCGTTTATCGAACCGCTTTGACACTTCATAGGGTGGTTGGACTAGGTCTGGGAAAGAAACCGGTGGAAATTGACGATGATCTGTTGTTGACCATCTTCGAAATTGGATTCTGGATGATAACTCTGTTACCGTTTATCTAATCGCTTTGAAACTTTATATGGTGGTTAGACTTGTAGGGTCTTGGGAAGAAATTTATCAAAATGGACGATGATCATTGTCCATCTTGAAAATTGGTTTCTGGATTATATCTCCGTTACCATTTGTCAGATTGCTTTGAAACCTCATAGGGTGGTTGGACTAGGTCTGGAGAAGAAACCTATCGAAATTGGCGATAATCCAAAATCCAAGATGGCCACCAGCCAAAGGTGGCGACCTTGAAAATTGGTTTCCGGTCAATAGCTTCATTATCGTTTATATAAGATTGCTTTGGAGCTTGATGGGATTGTTGGACTAGGCCTGGAGAAGAAATTTATTGAAAATGATGATAATCTTAAATCCAGGATGACTGGCAGCCACTGGTGGGCATCTTGAAAATTGGTTTCCGAGCGGTAACTCCAATTCTGTTTAGTGGATTGCTATGAAACTTAAGAGGATTACTGGACAAGATCTGAGGAAGAAACTTATCGAATTTGAAGATGATCCAAAATCCAATATGGCTGCCAGCCACAAGCCGCATCTTGAAAATTGGTTTCCGATGATAACTCCATGACCGTTTAGTGGATGGCTTCAGAGAAAGACTGGTCTAGGTCTGAGGAAGAAATTGCTATTTTCTGATAGCTTTCATTCATTGATTTGTCATCATGGCGGGGCATTATGCGCTGTTTGCAGAAAATTGGTTTCTGAGTGGTATCTCCAATTCTGTTTAGTGGATTCCTTTGAAACTTCAGAGGATTACTGGACAAGATCTGAGGAAGAAACTTATTGAATTTGAAGATGATCCAAAATCCAATATGGCTGCCAACCACCAGCCGCATCTTGAAAATTGGTTTCGGATGATAACTCCATGACCATTTAGTGGATGGCTTCAGAGAAAGACTGGTCTAAATCTAAGGAAGAAATCACTATTTTCTGATAGCTTTCATTCATTGGCTTGTCATCATGGTGGGGTATTATGTGCCGTTTGCAGAGCTCTTGTTAAGTATTGAACCCTGTGTGAAAAATACATGGGTGGGCCAATGTGCCACGTTTTGTCATTCGTTGAATAGATTAAAACAAGATTTGGCAGAAATGTTCCTATAGTACACTTTACCCATTCGACAATAGTGTCATGGATGGTTGGCCCATTGTTCAATTGTACTCTTCCCATTGGTCAATAATGTCAAGTAGAACTGGGTGATTTCCCGGTAATATCGAGAATATCGCGATATCCTTATCGTCTGATGTCTGAACATAGACAATATTTTTCACATCAAGAGTATACTTACCATCCTGATAACCACCCTGATACTTTATGATATTTTAGAATATTTCCTAAATATCGACCTAGCTTCAATAATACTCAGAATTAAAAAGAAACTGCCCCCACTGTGCAGGTTACACAACTGACAGTCCAGCGGATGTGCAGCCCAAACTCGCACATGCGCGGGGCTGACTCATCCTCTTCTTAAAATATTGACCTGCCATTGCAACACGCTTTCTAGCCTTGCTTTTGCTTTCTTTCTTTTTGAAGCTTTGAGTTGTTTTGCAACTTGTTTGACTGATTATTAGTATATCTGACGCTGCCAAGTCGCCGGAGGATGCTTCCGGTCCAAGCCATCAGGTGTACTTTAGTAAATTTATTGATAAAAAAAATTTGCGGGTTGACTCGGATGGTATTTCCGGGATTCCCACTATCTCGTGGATACGTCTTTATTAGGCTAGCTCTTTTATGCGGGAGGCCTATATATTAGCTAACGCATGTTGTGCTTTATTTTTCAGACACATGAGCTGATATTTGAAGGGTATCCTTTTATTTAAACAATATTTATACTTGGTTTCTGGGTCCTTCTATTTTATTATGAGTTTGCTGAGGGAGTTATTACCATAAGAAGTAATTTCTCCACATTCTCCCCCCACCACAGGGCTTTGGACTCAGGATCAGGTATTCTTGTGTTGTTTATCAGACTTCACTCGTCCTCAGAAGTCATCTTATGAGGTTATTTAGGAGAAAAAAAAATTTCAGTCATTTTATTTCTAAATATTTTAGAAGTTTTTTGACTGAGTGTTGAGTTATTTATCTCTCTTGATGGTTTGCATGGGTTCATTGTGTTTATAAAGTTCAATTACTAATGAATCTTTGTTTTGAGCTGTGAAGTCTAAAAAAGTTTGCCTCAAGTATTCAAGTTCAAATTCTTATGTCTCCCTTGTCTTCTTAAAGAAGTATAACAAGGTTTTAGGATTTGTTTACTTTTTGTTAGGCCTATAGTTTTTTCTATGGGCCGGGCTTATCTTTCATTTGATGGTCAAAAGTTTTCCTTATGGATCTTATTAGCCTTCTGCAATTGTTTTTTTGGTTCGTCATAACTAAAAACTAATTGTTTCCGTTTGTGTCTTTTCAGAGTGTTATTGTGAACAAATGCCCTTCCTGCCACCGTTTTGTGAAGGCCCGCTTTTTCCCTCATGACTGCACTAGGTGCAGTACGTGCGGGCCTCTTCTAAATTTCCATGTGTGTGAGTCGTGGCCGGTAGAGGTGTTAACTGATTTTTTAAATCAGCAGGTAAAGGACCGGGCGGCAGACGAGAAGAGGCGTCTGGAAAAAGAGTGTGGTAAGAAGAGGAAGGCATCCATGCCAGACATGGAGGCCTTCCGTCTTGAAATAATGGGAGAAATGAAGAAGACGATCACGGATCTTGCCCCGGAGTTGCTTTGCAGCTTGCTTCCCGGGTCAGGTTCGTCATTGTCTTCTTCATTTGCTCCAGAACAGAGTGTTCCCGTCTCTGGGTCAGGTTCTCTTAGCAAACCAGTTTTCATTATAGACCCAGAGACGGCTCCCGTTGGTCCGGTGCTGAGGCTTGCCTCGCCAGTGGACCCGGGAGCGAAAGCCATGGCCTCGGGCGCTCGCTTATCGAGTGCTCTAGAGCAGCCTAAGGCTAAGGGTATCAGCGCCTCACGCGGTATCCCTCCTGCCCAGGCCGAGCTTGATCCCTTTTCAAGCTTGGCATCTAATCTTTCTGGGCAGGAAGAGGACACTCTGTTATGGCCTACCGATGTCGATGGCCATGGAAATGGATTCCCGTGGGGCCCCATGGGTGACCTTTTCCAAGGAACTACTTCTTCGGGAGTGGGTTTCACGGCTAGGCCGGCTAGGAGCCGATGGCCATCCATACCGTATCCCTCGGCTTGCCGAGAGTTACCGTGAGGAAGGCCCGGACTGTGACGTCATGTTTTTATCCCTCCATGACGCCGTAGATCCGGCTCCTGGAATAGCCATGGCGCAAGCCATGCCGTCCCTTGCAGGCCCGTATGGCTTCCCTGGCTATCCAGGAGTATCTTCAGCTCCGGCCATTACCCCACCAGTGAATGTAGTTGAGGACGACGAAGGCCCTAGGCTCGTCGAACATTCACAGGTGGCCACCGAGGAAGACTGGCTGGATGCTTGCCAATGGCTGGTGAACATCAGGCCAAAACTCCAGGTGGATCCACTGGCTTCCCAGCGGGACCAGCGCCCGTGGTTGGGAGGGAAACAGGTGACGAGCACCATGCCATCTCTGCCGTATGCGAAGCATATCGTTGATATGTTCGCTGCGGCAGAGACGTCCATTCTGCCGAAAGGGCGCCTTGCGAAGGCCCCACGCGAGGTGGCACGGCGCTGCCGTATAAGGTATGATCTATATCAGAAGTATGGCGTCGTTGCAAAGCCTTGCACGGATGACCGTGCGGCTTTGGGCGAAGACACGCGGCCTGGGTCCCAGTCTGACACAGGATCCTTGTGCGCTTGCGCAATGCTAATTCCGCGCTGCGGGACACAGAGGAAAGTATGAGAGGAGCCGTCTCCTCTTGCCACTGTATGACATCTGGCTCATCCTCATCTGAGAAGACACCTGGCTCATCCTCATCTGTGAAGACATCTGGCTCATCGTCGTCTGTCAAGACTCCTGCGTCCCGCTTACTCTCCTCCAGGAGGGCCTGCCAGTATCAGAAATTTTCACTGTTCCTTCGCCTTCTTGCAAGGCTCGCGTTCTGTTGATACCAGTTCTCCCGCTGTAGTCGCTCTCCTTGTTGCAGTGTGAGCCTCTGTTCGTTTAAGGCCTTTATCTGTGCAGGGGTCATGAAGGGGCGAACCTCTTTCTTCATCATCTCAGCCAAGGTCAGATATTCCTGGTATGAAACGTCGTCAGGTCGAGTAGTAATAAGAGTGTAAACTCTAAATGTGCGTCCGATATCCCATCCATGCTGGCATATATGTTAATGGAGGGGCTGTCAAACAGGTGATTTACAGGTGTGAACAGGCTAGGACTGATAGCTTTCCATAGGTTGCTGTTGGCACCTGGTAGATACTCTATCACGTCCCGGCCGACTTCTACTAGTGAGCTGCTGTGTGCACTGCCTGGAGGTTGATGTAGCACATCGGCGTGTGTGTATGTATGTTGTACCCCGTTGGGGCACCTCGAAGAGGACCCATTCTACACGGTACTGTACAACCCGTCTCCCCTCTAGAGAGGGTGAGATTATGTTCTCACCACCGGAGAGCAGCAGTCGGACAATCGGCAGGGTTATATCTCCTGTTTAAACCCCTTCTATAGCGTGCTATGGAACCCATATTTGCTCATGCGACTGATCTTGCTGACCTGGCAGATGTGTACGCAGTTGATGCTGCCAAGGTAGAAGAGAGCGATGGCAAGTCATTGGCCCTACAGTACGAAGCAAACTCAAAGGCATTCTCCCTCCACCCCATTGGTGGCGATGGGGTGGAGCTGCTCACAGACCTCAAGGATGTGTCGAAGGAGCGGTTGGGCCGCAACATAGATGGCCACAAGATCGTGTTTCGGTATGATTTCCCAAAGAGGAAGTGCATCCTCGAGCTGTTGATTGAGGTCTCGGATACAGAGGTGGCGGACGTCAACACCCTAAATGACGACCTCAGCTTTCATCTGGTCAAACCCTATTCGAGCGGTGCCCCGCCGATGGCCCATGAGGGTGTGCTATTGACCCTGGCAAACCTTCAGTTCATGTTTGAGAAGAATGAAGTGTGGTACCCCGCGGGACCTGGTGGTAACTGGTAAACATGGTTGGCACTATATAGGCCTCCCGCAGTTATTGACATAGAGGTTACTCCCCTCTCCACTGTTGTGAAAAGGGATGGGACAGTTCGAAAGCTCTACAATTGGGAATCATCCTTCCTCACATACATAGGTGAAGGTGTCTCCCTTACGAGGGTGAGTCACCGGATCGGGGTTACAGGTGGAAAGCTCCTGCTGCGTCGTCCATTTGATGGACCGGAAGAAGCTGTTAACCTCCAGGAGGGCATCCTACCGGTAGATGGTGTGGCACATGTCACCAAAGCCAAGGGTGCTGTTAAACTGCATCAGCGAGTCGGACTCACTAGCCCGCAAATGATTCATATAGTCCTAGAGCTACGTTTCTTAGCCGGCGGCAAAGTGAAGCAACTAGCCCCTGCCCCTGCCCCTGAGGGGATGAAAATCACTATCGAACCGGATGGAGCAGGGCTCGATCTGGCACAGATATTCCTCGAGGGGTTCACTCTGTTCAGTTTAACTCTTAATATATAGCCATGATTCTCATTCAACTGCTCGTGCTGGCGTCTACAGAAGTGGCACAGGGCGTTGAGACTGCCATGATATAGGATGCCAAGTGGAGCCACTTCCGGGATGCCCCCCCCCCCCCCCCCCCAGTACAATCCTTGGGTCGACCCCTTGCGGAGAAACATTTACGACCGCTTTCACCCACATGAAGAGATCGAGTCTGTCTGCCACTTCTATGGTGTGGAGAGGGTAGGACGTGGTTGTCTGCTCGAGACACCTGCTCAGCACCAGATTCTCTGCGTAACATGTGAACATGCCACAGTTTGCCGTGGTGCAAATGCTAAGCACTTTAGCATCCTGCCAGGTGAGCGTTGTCAAGGTAGATGGAAGACACTATTGGTGGGCCCATCATGCCGATGCGACTCTGGCAGAGACTACGTGTTTGTCTGAGCCTACACAGAGGCCAGCCACTATCCTGAGGAGGTTCTCCCGGACATGGTAGTTTTATATTCGCCACGGCCTGTCCGCAGCTCCCATCTCCGACCACGAAAATCACATGTCTCAACATCCCTATGCCCCAGCTAGAGCATGTTGAAGACGTCCTTGGTCACAGAGGCGGGCGGCGAGATCTTGCCGCGTCGTTTCTCCAGGGCGCGCGTCTGGCGAATGTCCTCGTAGGCGGTGTGCAGGTTGGGCGACTCGCGGATCCGCGCAGCAAGTGTGGTGAGCTCGTCGATGCGGGGCTGGTTTTTGGCCAGGAACCCGGGGTTGCGTTCCATGGGAAGGTAGTTGATCTCAAAGACCTTCCAGGGGATGATGCCCAACAGGTAGTGTTCGTAAGGTGCGTCTGCTGCCAGGGCGTCTATAATGCTGTGGTCGAAGAGGTTGCCGCGGCCATCCGCGAAGCGCGGGTCAATGTGCTTCGTCAGGTACTAGCCTTGGCCCACGAAGCCCATCATCTTGTCGAACATCTTGGAGGTGCAGCTGCCAAAGTCCACTGGGTCGAGTATATCGACGTCAGGCTCCACCCCGAAGTAGCTGAACGCCATCAGCCAGGCCTCGTGGCCCGACGTGCGCCTCTCCCATGAGAATGAGTCGTCGTAGCCGCTAGCTGGACCCTGGCCGCACCAGTCAGCATAGACGGCGGTCATGCCCCAGGCCACCGATCGGCCCCAGCCCGTTGTGTCACGGTAGTGGTAGGCCTCGTTGTACTCTGTTGCCGAGGTCTTCGAGCGCACAGATGCGGTAGACCATGTCGACGTAGAGTCCAAACTTGGTTACTGGCGACAGCACGAGGCCCGACCAGACCTACGGCAGGTAGTGGCGGGATATATCTCCTTTGGGGCGCCGGCTATAGAGGGCCTTGAACTCCAAAAGTACCGTCACTGTTTGGACTTCGTGCTCCTTGTCATCGACCTTCAGGTGGTGTTCAGGATTTGCCACTCCTCGTCAGAGTCGTGTTGCCGCACCATGTTGAGTAGACAGTAGCCGTCGGGGCTGTTGGTGTGTCCCCGGTAGCCCAGCCACCCGCCGTCGATGTGGATGTCGGTGCCCAGCGCGCGTCCCGCAGTCGATCTCGAGCAGGCGCCTGCTCATGGCCTCAAAGAGAGTCCCCCACCAGCACGCCATGGCGCCCCCGCCCCAGGTCTTGACCCTGCACTTCTGGCCCAGAAGCTCGGGTAGGGATTCCGCCCCATGATGGCGGCCAGTCCGGAGCCGCCTACCGTTGTTGCCCTGTTCCGCAGCCATCCCAGGCTGCGCTGTCATGGGGCGTCCGCGAACAGCTGGATAAACTGATCACGGTTCTGTTCCATGGTCTGGACGGCGTCTTTCTGTTCCATGGTCTGGACGGTGTCTTTTATGTGTGTGGTTGATCACAAGGCGATCAGTGGTGTATGTCGCTGTGGAGGCTCGTCTCTAAATGGGCGTTCAGTGTGGTGGTAGTAGTAGGGTCAGAGTCAAAATGATACTACCTCCCTCAACTGGCAGCCGTTCGGCAATCTGTGGCCCCCACCACCCTCTCAATCCATGGGGCATAGGAACGGCTGCCAGTTTATGGAGGTGGTTGACGTCGTCGATTCGGTCAGAATCCACTGACTAGATTTTCCGGCACTACTCCAACCACATGTCTCAACAACCCTACGTCCCCAGGGATTGAGAGGGTGGTTGGGGCCACGGATTGCTGAACAGCTGCCAGTTGAGGGAGGTGGTATCATTTTGACTCTGGCCCTACTACTGGTTAATAGAACAGTTATTATATCATACGCAAACAACACAATCTCAGTCTACGTTGATGAATATGAGTAATTATAAGTCTGTGGTTTAAGCTCCTTATGTCAACATAATTTTCATAGTCATTTTACAGATAAAATCTTATTATTGTCTGATAAGATAAGCTGATGAATATCTTTTAATCAGCCTCACAGGATGCTGAGCTGCTGTCTTAGGCAGCAATGGTACTGCCATGTGCTTACTATTTCTATTTCAATTTTCAATTTATTTATATATAAGCCCAGGTCACATTGTGTCATATCCCGGTTGTACCCTGCATAGGGGACGGAGGGGGGAGTTGCCCCCCCCCCCCCACCCCCACTCCTTTGAGATTATTGAAGTGTACTTTTAAAACTTATAATTCTCCAAGAGCAAATGTCGAAATAGAAATCAGACAGTTCCATAGCCAGCTAGGGGTACATATTTCTCCCTAAAAATGCATGAGAGTCTCTGAGAGCATCTAGAGTTTGAGAGATCACACAATTTTCTGGGGGGGGGGGGCTCCAGCAGACCTCCCCGTCGGGCCATTTGCCACGACCCTTGTCACCACAACCATGCCATGGCCCTGCATTTGGCAACATAAATGTAGAATTTTTACAAAGTGCTAATTATATCAGTATATATATATATATATATATATATATATATATATATATATATATATATATATATATATTATTTATATATATATATATATATATATATATATATATATATATCAGGGCTTCAAAAGTGTCCAGATATGTTCGAGAATTGTCTTCGATATATATACTGATAATATTAAGAACATGTGTAATAACAAAGGACTAATTATATTATATACTGATATAATTAGTTCTTTGTTATTACACATATTCTCAATATTGTCAGTATTATTATTCTTGTGTGAGCAGCAAAGATCTCAAACTGCTACTTAAATATAAATTAAGCCTGTAATTGTCGGGACTCCCAAAGTTTATCTTTATAATGACCATTAGCAGACCACAAGAAGACTTTTATTGTAAGTTTACTACTGAAATATGCAAGAAATAACTTTATATTGTTGTGTAAATATATATTCCTTGTGAGCAGTGCTGATTCCGTTTTGGTCGGCTTGATCATTAGAAACTCAATTGTCGGGAAAATTAAAACTTCTTTACTTCGTCAGTCACCATTAACTCCATTTGAAAGCAAAAGTGAAGAATGTCTTTTGAAAACTTAATATATGAATAACTGGTGGCTCCTTGTGTTTTATTTAATTAACCATGGGCAGGAAAGGTCTAGAAAATTCACCTTTTATTAAATTAATGCCCATTTTGGTGGTCTAGAGACGGTTACTTCTGAAGATTTACCACTAGAATGACTGGTTCGCTTACCGAGCCAGCCATTCCTGTGGTAAATTCTCAAAATCGTGTTCTCCTGGCCTGCAAATGGACATTCCTCAAAACCACTTCAGATGAAGTATTTGGCCGGCTTGACTACAAAAGCCTTAAAGAGGTAGGGAGAGAGAAGAAGAAAGCGATGGGGAGAGAGAGAGGGAGAGACAGGTGGACCTAGAGAGGGAATCAGTGAGGAGGTGGGGGGGGGGGGGAGAGGGAGGGAGATAGATAGTTAGATAAGAAATTTTAATTTATTTCCATGGCCTTTGATCATAAAGTCAATCACTGCGTAAACACTTGTTGGCTGGTCAGAGAAGATGGAAAGTCTTACATGCACACACACCTTCCCCTATCACAGAATGGGGTTGGGTTTAGGTAACTGTCTCGCAGCTGTAAATATCAGCCAATAGTTACTCTCCTCAAGGCCATCTTAATTGGGTTTAGTTCATGAGCCTGATGTGTCATTCCTACACAATTTGTTTGCCAACATGTAAAATTGACTCAATAAATCATGCTGATTCACCTAGAGGCCTGTACTGGAATAGTCTTATAAGCTATCCTGTATTATGTGTTCGGGTAATGGGAAGAACTAGTCAACCCGGAACCGGTAACCTGCCTCACTGGGGTGTGCTACGGCTGCCATGCGGATGGCTATACCCAAAGCATGCACAATAGCAAGAATGTCTCAGACACGATTTTCCCCCTCTGCGCATGCGGCTGGCCACTGGGAGTACCTCCGTAATAGACAGGGTTTCTTTCATAGAATGGGCAACAGCTGTGTTCGCGCGATGCCGATGACTGAGTGTACACTTTTCGCTTGTATATATGATCTCTGCCCGACTTCTTCCTCATACTAATGGTCATGATCACAAATGTTTCCGGGAATGTTTGGTACCATTTGAAAGCCTGGAGGTTCTGCTTCCTCGTGATGATAACGACTGGTCAATGCAAGAACAAAGCCACACATAAAATCATAGATCCTTGATCACATTAAAAAAATATTATATAGAACCCGACCTCGCCATTGAACTTGCCGACTCCTGCTGGACGCTGCCGAGACAGGCATAGCTGCAAGAATGACCACTGATTGGTTGCTGATATCGTAAGGAAGCCAGCCATTCATCTAAAGATAATGAAATGCAGAGCTGAGAATATAAAAGCTGCTCGATTTGCGACTTCAAGACTGACCGCTATACAAAAACCTCCACCGTTCCTGCACTGCTCAGAAAACTCCTCTGATTAAACCTCCATGCCGTCGCCTGACTGAAAAGAAGTAGATTTAACTGCATCCTGGCTGAACTCAGTTTGGTACTACCCTCTGACTGAGTTTGCCTCCTCCACACATTGTTCTTTATCTGAAGAACATTTCTGCCGAGGCGAAAGGACTTCCTGAACAGCTGATTCTAATTCTATCACTCGGCTTTGTGCCACTTCAGATCTAGTTGACTTGTGAGATAAATAAACTCTCTACACCACCTCTCTGTGATCGCTTCTCCCACAAGGAACCGCCAAACTTTCATCCATTCAAAGAAGTATCACCTGCCCGGCTTGTTGTGATCTCTGGCCATAGAGGATTAAGTCGCCCGCAATAACAAAACCTAGACCCCGCATTTGCAGGACTGTTTTCGACCATGACTGCAAATTTTTTAGCGTGCTTTAGGACATGAACTGTGCATGATAAAATCCTAAATGTACTCACTAATGTATTTCTCTATTTTCTTACAGATTTCTAGATATATCACCTTAAGCACCATTCTTTATTTGTTACCACTTTTTAGCGGCTGTTCCTTTTTTGCCTCTATAAACGTTCTAAAGGGGCCCGCCCATCTTAGTCATAACTTGTGAATGACTGTCTCGTGCAACGTGAAGACATAAGCTAGCGTTGGGACGGCGTCGGTTTCATAAATACCTTAAGAATAGGAATGATCACCCTTTTTGCCGCTTTTTTAAGCGGGTGACCCCCCTCAGCGCTTTGGACAAATTCCCCGCGAAAAAGGCTACTTGTTCAGTAGGCCCCACACATCTCACTTGAATCGCCTCTAAATAGTATAACTGTCACCTGCGGATTACCTGCCGCTTTTCTGGTTAGCTCCCGTCGCAATCGGCACGTGCATTCGGAAACCCCGAACTGCACTTTGTCGGCTTTGGCCAAGAGCCGCTTTTGGGTAGGAAATATTGTTAGGACTAGGAAAGCTAAGTCCTTCGGTTCCCCGTGCCTCTCAGCTCTTCTTACTCGCACATGAAATCTCATTGCCAACTAATCACCCCATAGCAAATGGTTTCAACATCGCTTCTCGCTACGTAAGACCACTTCAAATGGACGCTTCTCGTTCAAGGCCTCAACCAACCCCTGCCATCCATTTGACCACCCCGACGGGTCTTGTGATCCTTATATTTTCTATAGGGAAGGTTTCGCAGCCTAAACTTTGCACCAATCACTAAGACACACTAAGCGTTAACACCGGGTCTTGTGACTGAACCAGACAACCGCTGTATCACCAGGATCTTTTCCAAGTCTGTCACATCGTTATCGCGCCAAGGCTCGGCAGATGTTCCACTAAACTCTTTCCTCTTTAATTACACGGGCCTGTTTGTATGTTTGCAACTCAGAAGGACCACCCCTTGGACCGCGTCAAGATCTTTTTGACGTCACTCAAGTCGGTCTAGACTGAACCAAAGATTCGCCTGACCCTGCGAGAGAAAAAGTTCCTGCATAATCTAACCGATCGCATCCTTTTTGCGGCCATCTGAGGCCTTAACCCGCAAGGCACTTTAGATAACTAAAAACACTGCCTTGTGCGGGATCCACTCTAAAGTGTTAGAGCTAGGCACACACAGAAGGCCTGCCTCTGGACGTCTGCTGAGAACATCGGATCAACTAGGCGGCATTGACTAAACCTCTCCCTGCCTGTTCTTTAGGACACTAAAGTAGGATTCTTCTCCTGCTCCACCTTAAGCGGATCTTTAGGAAATAGATAGCTTTCAACGCCAAACGACTCTCGCGACTAACTAACTTTAGATATATTGACTTGACGAAATGAATAATGACCATTAGCAACTGCCTGGGATAGATAGGAAAAGCCTGCTGTCTCGTTCTCCCACTTCTCCCGCTTAGGACCCCTCCCCAAAGGGACAGACACTTTCCCCGCCGCCTCAAAGGCCCTTCAGCCTATGGAGTAATGTTAGTTTGGATAAGGTCACCCGATGATCAGAAAGCGAATTGCTCCCATCGCCACCCAGTGCGCTATTCTCGGCCGACTATTAAAATAGTGTGCATGGAGCTTAGGAAAACTTAAACGTAAGTAAAAGACCGCTATCGTATATTTTCTGTCACTCCTGTCCCCTACTCGAGACACTAGCGCCTGAGAGAGCCGCTTAAAAAGAGCTTGGCTCGAACACAGGCAGGAAAGATCGAGAGCCACCTGCGGTGAAGAGACACACATACAGCCCTTTCCTCCAGTCTCGCATGCACTACAACCGCCCTCATCTTCCCCTCCCCCGCAGGACTAACCCGAGCGGATCCCTGTTCTCGGAAGGACCCACCAATTGGCCTGTGGACGCCTTTTCACCAGTGCACAACAAGAAGATTTGCCTCCTTCGTTGCCAACCGAGCCAACGCCACTGACACAGAAATTCCCACCACCGAAACTACCACCAATGCCACCACCACCGAAACTTCCATTACAGAAAGCACCGCCACCTGAACTACTGCCGCCACCTCTGCGATCGCGATCTGAGTCGCCAACTCACCTCTGATTGCTTCTGCTCGCCTCTGCAGGGACGAACGTGTACCACCATGCACTACGACCCTCTGCCAATGTGTACAGCTGGGTTGGTGAAGCCAGTGGGGAGGAACCCACCTCGTCAAGGACCCGTCGTTCTCAGGCACTTAGCTGTACTGGAAATGTCTGGCTGGACCTGCGCATCTCTAAGGAGGTGACTGACCTCTCCGGTCAGCAAATGTTTGTTGGGGAGCCCCAAACCTGTGTGATGGGAGTGTTGTCGCAAGCCCCAAGACAAGCTAAGATACATGAAGGACACCCGAGAGCACTCACGGGTGTGGACAGTCTCCATTTCGGCGGACCAAGTTCTTTGCTCGATTGGCGCTCCGTCCCGGGGTCCGAAGGATTTGAGGAAGGAGAGGATGAAAGCTTGCACGACGACCGACCACCCAGTCCCCTGGGATGTGAATGAGGAGGGGGGGGGGGGGGGGGGGGGGGGGGGGGGGCGGGGTGTTCAACGGTGGATGGCAGTCACCCAGCCACAATGATGTGCTGTTATAGACAGGACATGATAATTGTGTAGTCATATCGTATAATAAATTATTAGCAAGACAATTGCAAAATAAAAAAGCCAGAACAGTTTAATTTATTTAATGGTGCAACTGTCGATCCTTGGGTTGAAATGAAATTACTGTTGTTGGCGGTATTTCAGTAATCCCAAACAAGGTGCATGCGTGAGACGTATCAAGATGTTTGTCCTCTCCTTTCTCCCAGCCATCGATCGGGTGTGATGGTGGGTCTGTCACCACCAGCTCCTGTTATTAATGGATACATTAATATTGTTAATGATTTATTAATGGCAGGGGTAAGGGGGTGTTAGCTCGCTCTCTCCAGCTGTGGTGAGACTGGGTTGCGTGTACAAACCACCATTCTTGCCGTTGCGTTTAGGCTGGCTTATCTAAGTCAAATATATTGAGTATTACTGTATCAAAAGCATTCTCATAAGACTATTTTGAAAGTGGTGTTACTGAAATATGTAACTCTTTCGTGGACATATCCTTGAAAATGGTATCTTCTTTGTTATATAACAATTATTCTATAGAATATTTTGAAATTAATTTGCCTGCAAACCGTTGCCATTGCCTAAGGCAGCAATGGCGTCCAGTCAAAGTAATTTCAAAATATTCAACAGTTTTCCTGTACGTTAGCATTAAAAATGAGATATGGAGAATTCATCAGTGCTAGTGCTAATGTCTGAGCATGCAATTTACTTCAGCAGCATTATTTTCACAATAGGTACATTCAATACAAGTGTTCCTAATGTTCTCTTTTTACTTACAATACATGCAATAATCCTGCACATACAGCAATAAGTAATATTCTTGCACACCAGCATTTGTACTTTTTTCAAGGTGATAGAAGTAGTATGTTGTACTAAAAAAAGACTGAAAATATATGTGATATTTGAATCTTTAATATCCTTTTTTTCGCAATATGCCACCTAGATGTGGATGATGTTTATATAGATGTAACGCGACGGCCATCTGACAACTTTTATAGAAGTAGTCCTGGAGGAGATTTCAATGATTTTATAACTATTTTCTCTGAGTACTATTCTATCCCGGCCTGTTTTGGTGAAAAGGAAGGGATATTACATTCACCTGTTCATCCTAATCTGTCTGTCCGTCTATCTGTGCAGCTGACTATCTGTCTGCAGCAGTTTATTGGAATTTAACCAAGATATTATGTGAGCTACATATATGATTGTGAATTTCGAGATGACGTTTACATAAGCTCCCACCCCACCCTCCCTCGTATGCCATGTGTGGGAATTGGACAGAATGCTAAAATTGGCAGAATTAAAAAAAAAAGTGATATGTGGATTACCATATGATTGCAGATCGCAAGGCAATGTGTACATTAGACCGCTTAGTGGTGGATGAGGGTTGGGGGGGGGGGGGGGGGGGGTCCTTCAAGGTTTGTCAATAGGACATGGTAAATTACAGAGGCATAGTTCTTGTGACACTTCAGCTATATTTATTATTATTATTAGTAGTAGTAGTAGTAAGTAGTAGTAGTAGTAGTAGTAGTAGTAGTAGTAGTAGTAGTAGTAGTAGTAAGTAGTAGTAGTAAGTAATAGTAGTAGTAAGTAGTAGTAAGTAGTAGTAGTAGTAGTAAGTAGTAGCAAGTAGTAGTAGTAAGTAGTAGCAGTAGTAGTAGTAGTAGTAAGTAGTAGTAGTAGTAAGTAGTAGTAAGTAGTAGTAGTAGTAGCAGTAGTAGTAGTAAGTAGTAGTAGTAGTAGTAGCAGTAGTAAGTAGTAGTAGTAGTAGCAGTAGTAAGTAATAGCAGTAGTAAGTAGTAGTAAGTAGTAGTAGTAGCAGTAGTAGCAGTAGTTAGTAGTAGTAAGTAGTAGTAGCAGTAGTAAGTAGTAGTAGTAGTAATAGTAGTAGTAAGTAGTAGTAGTAGCAGTAGTAGTAGTAGTAATAGTAATAGTAGTAGTAAGTAGTAGTAGTAGTAGTAGTAGTAGTAGTAGTAGTAGTAGTAGTAGTAGCAGTAGTAGTAGTAGCAGCAGTAGTAAGTAGTAGTAGCAGTAGTAAGTAGTAGTAGTAGCAGTAGTAGTAAGTAGTAGTAGTAGTAGCAGTAGTAAGTAGTAGTAGTAGTAGTAAGTAGCAGTAGTAGTGGCAGTAGTAAGTAGTAGTAGTAGTAGTAGTAAGTAGTAGTAAGTAGTAGTAGTAGCAGTAGTAGTAAGTAGTAGTAGTGGTAGTAAGTAGTAGTAGTAGTAGTAAGTAGTAGTAGTATTTGTAGTAGTAGTAGCAGTAGTAGTAGTAAGTAGTAGCAGTAGTAGTAGTAGTAAGTAGTAGTAGTAAGTAGTAGTAGTAGTAGTAAGTAGTAGTAAATAGTAGTAAGTGGTAGTAGTAGTAGTAAGTAGTAGTAGTAGTAGTAGTAAGTAGCAGTAGTAGTGGCAGTAGTAAGTAGTAGTAGTAGTAGTAAGTAGTAGTAGTAGCAGTAGTAGTAAGTAGTAGTAGTGGTAGTAAGTAGTAGTAGTAGTAGTAGTAAGTAGTAGTAGTATTTGTAGTAGTAGTAGTAGCAGTAGTAGTAGTAAGTAGTAGCAGTAGTAGTAGTAGTAAGTAGTAGTAGTAGTAGTAAGTAGTAGTAGTAGTAGTAAGTAGTAGTAAATAGTAGTAAGTGGTAGTAGTAGTAGTAAGTAGTAGTAGTAGTAGTAGTAGTAGTAGCAGTAGTAGTAGTAAGTAGTAGTAGTAAGTAGTAGTAAGTAGTAGTAGTAAGTAGTAGTAGTAGTAAGTAGTAGTAGTAAGTAGCAGTAGCAGTAGTAGTAGTAGTAGCAGTAGTAGTAAGTAGTAGTAGTAGTAGTAAGTAGTAGTAGTAGTAGTAGTAGTAGTAGTTGTAGTAGTAGTAGGACCCAATTTGAGAAAACAATTCTCCTAAGCAAATTATAGAGCTTGCAGTCTCAGATTTAGGTAGCTGAGCATCAAGGCCTTTAGCCTCTTGTTTGTATACAGTAACCAAGTTTGGTATATGGATGCATTCTATTTGTAACTAGTATCATTAACATAGGAGTCAGTGGAGAGGTGACCCAGGTGGTGAGAGGCCAGAAGGTATCCGGGATGGGTGACAAGATAGTGATAAGCCAAATGATTCAGTGTTGGGTGGTAATCATGGTTATTTAATACTATTGCTTGGCACACGATAAATTACATATATCTATATACGTGTTTAATAGCCACAAATCTCCATACTAATAACCATACACACCTCATACATATACAAAATCAATCATGGGAGGGCAGCGGGAGAGATAGCTATGCAAATTGGAAACTGTGTTGAATCAATGCACGGTTCACACAACTTCAAGATCCATGCATTCAGCGAAAGGCGGGGTTCAATAACTCCTTTATGATGCAGTTCTTCACTAAATGTCTAGCTGTAAGTTGGTACACTTTGTGCAAGATAAGATTTTATTTTGCAACATTGTTAAAAACTTTCAATGTTGGGGATGGGACATGAGTAATAGGGTTGACACTGAGACCCTTGGACATTAATACTCAAATTTATATTTTTCTGGCCAGAACTATTGACCTTCTTGTCAAAAATCTATAGGACTCTTCATGTAGGATATGGTCTTTCTACTTGACATGCCAATGTTCAAGGTGGAGCGATGTAGGTCCCTTGTTTTCAAAATAGTTAGCAGACTTTGTATTTCTCTAAGCCTAATTGAAGTAAATTTTCAGGAATTCTGAATGTATTGTATTTTAAACGTTTCTAACTAAATTTGAAACACAATGTTATCTATATGTTCTATTTTTCAGTGGCTGAGTGTGAACAGGTGATTCCAAGTGATCTTATTAATTTACCCACGTTGTCCATAATGGGAATTGTAAGTTTTGGTGAGAACGTCACGCTGACATGTAACATACCTGGAAAACCTGAAGCTGTTATCAAATATAGATTCTGCCTGTATGACAAGCTGATTGATTCTTATAGACTCTTTGGACCAGACTATGAGTGCGGAGGTAAGTGTTACTTAGACCGTGTATTATAGTCCAACCCGCGCAATAGGGCCACTTGCATTTTGGCACTAAAAGATGGCAGTCCAAGAGTAATTTCCGATAGAGATTGTATTAGAGATCACGTGTCTTTAGATACTTCTTTGGTTGTTCTCCCTATGATTGTCTTTGGAGACAGTTTGACTGTGTGAACAAACTCTAATATCTTTTGACCAAGTAGTCACATGCAATTATGAAAATTTTAAGCAATTAATCTAAAATAATTAATTTCATAGAATAATTGATTATTTAGGTCAGTTAATCGGAAATCTGCATAAGTCTGTCAACAGTTCCTTTAATCTGCTTCTTCTCAAGAATCACTGGGCCAATTTCAATTGTTGGCTCACCTGGCCTGAAAGGCCAATTGCGACCATCCGTCGTGTGTCCGTACGTCCGTCATCCATCAACCTTTCCTTTAAATGACTTCTTCTCAAGAACCACTGGGCCAATTTCAATTATATTTGGCAGGACGCATCCTTAGCATATAGAGATCCAAGTTTGTTCAAACAAAACCAGTTGGTCTTTTTGGAACTGGGCCATCTTGGATTTTGGCCAATTTTTTTAAACGTCTTTAAAAATCTCCGAAACCGATTGGGGGATCAATTCAAACCTCATGAAATATCATGTAGGGCAACACGTGAATCAAGTTTGTCCAAGCGGAATTGATTGGCCAATTGGTTCGGTGGCCATCTGGGATGAAGTAGTTTTTGCGAAAATTACTTCTCCAGAACCGCTGAACGGATTGGGCCAAAATATTGCAAATATGATTAGGGACTAAAGGCCAATAAAGGATGTGGACCAATCAAAATGTAGCATGTTTGGCAGCCATATTGGATATTTTTAGCTCACCTGGCCCAAATGGTCAAGTGAGCTTATGCCATGGCGGCTGTCCATTGTCTGTCTGTCATTTGTCGTCTGTCTGTCAACCTTTTCCTTTAAAATCCTACTGGTTAACCGCTTGACCAATTTTAATAAAACTTGGCTGTGTGTGGTACCGTATTTCTCCTATTAGAAGCCTAGGCTTCTATTAGGATAATGAAATTTCACCAGCAGAATGTCCGAGAAAGGGGATAGGCTTCTATTAGGGAGTTTTAGTAAGATCACCATTGCGCGAAATCTGGTGACTGTCCTAAACTAGTTTGTTCTTGACTTGCAGTTTAATATTATCATCTAGTGTAACCATTTGCTAATAGGGCCATAAAACATAATTTTTTCAATTCGAGTTTGTTTAATTAGGATTCCAAATGTGACATGATACCAAAAAAAAATCAAGAAACGTGCTATGAAAACAACGACGTTATACAATGAACTCCCAATCCAAACATGTCATTATTTCCCTTAGATTTCGACAAACATAAAATGATCCATCACGGAATAAGACAAATGAGACAAATAGCTTGAACGCCCGAGAAATGAAAACAATTACGTCGCTTCTTACATTGGCGGACCAGTTACAAGTAAAATAAACCTCTTAGCCTCTCAAATACGAGCAGGTGTAATGTAATTGGTTGTTAACAAAATCTTCTGCCAGGATATTCACTACTATCGATTTTATGAATGAAATTTGTTTTTGTTTATTTTTTATCACATGACTTTTCTGCTCGAATCACATTGTTTTGTTTTACGGATCGGACCGGCCTTTTTCGTCTTCGTATATCTTCAAGACTACATAGTGTTGATTTAAGTAGATTTAAGTTAGATTCACGAATCATTGTGTTTATGTTGTTAAATTATCATATTCTATTTATTATCTGACGTATTAACCTAAAAAAATAGTCAAACACAGCTTTTTATACCCCGCCAAAAGATTTGGCGGGTTATTATGTAATGGCACCGTCTGTCCGGGCGGGTTGGTGGGCGTACGGGCGGCAGAGTGGTTTCCGGATGATAACTCAGTTACCGCTTGTCGGATCACATTGAAACTTCATAGGGTTGTTAGACTAGGTCTTGGGAAGAAACCTATCGAAATCGACTATGATCAGAAATCCAAGATGGCCGCCAGCCACCAGTGGCCATCTTGAAAATTGATTTCCGGATGATAACTCTGTTACCGTTTATCGGATCGCTTTGAATCTTCATGGAGTGGTTGAACGAGGCCTGGTGAAGAAACCTATCAAAATTTCCAATAATCCAAAATCCAAGATGGCCGCCAGCCACCGGTGGCCATCTTGAAAATTGGTTTCCAGATGATTACTCCGTTACCGTTTATCGGATCGCTTTGAAACTTCATGGAGTGGTTGAACGAGGTCTGGTGAAGAAACCTATCAAAATTCACAGTAATCCAAAATCCAAGATGGCCGCCAGCCACCGGTGACTTGAAAATTGGTTTCCGGATGATAACTGGGTCATTCCGTATAAGATGGACCAATGCCCGTCAACTCATAGTCACGGATTTCCTTCAAACTTTCTCAGTGTAAGCATATGGATGTTTTAGTTGAGCATGACAATTTTTTAACTGATATGTGAAATACTTTTTGAAAAATGCCCTCTCAAAGACCCCTATGCTAAAATTGGCAAAAGTTTCAAGTACAAATCCAATGTTTGAGACATCATATCTCATCCAATATACTGTTTACAATACTAGATCTTTTCATTCTAATGCTCTGGTCAGCATACTTGAGGAAAATAACAAGCAATATGTGTTGACTTGTTTTGGGTGTGTTTTAGGGGTCACCAAAAACGTTAAAAACAGCTAATTTTCCTGTTTCAACAAAATTTGGTGATACAGTAAAATGTATATTATAGTTGCTGTAACTAAATGATTTCTACCCAGTTCACTAGAGGTAATATTAGCTTAGTAATATTTACTGACTAACAGCAAGGTTTGCTCATCAAAAAATTTGGGGGGCCCAATGCACCACCCCTGTTCACAAAAGAGGGCCAACTTCATCGCCTATTAAGTCAAAATAACCCCTTTCAATTTTTATTTTATTTTGGTGAATGGTAGATATATGGTCAATAGTTACATGGTTAAAACTTGCACTCTTACATTTGTTCCCTTTTGGAGCTATGGCATATTAGAAATGTGATATTTTTGTAAAACTTGTACGATATTCCATTTTTGGGGGTTAATAATTTTAAAATTATAGGGCCTAGAGGCATGAAACAAGCGATACAACCAGTTCTCCTGCTATATTAGAAGAACGAATCAGCATTCCCTGGTTATATAATACATAAACATCGATTTTCTAGACCCAAAGACCTGACTCTGTTAAAATTTGACATTTTTCGCGACAATCTAATTTGTTTTAAAAAGTTTAAAATATCTCCACTTTAGCATTTTAGATACTTGTTCATCATAGGTGGACATTGAATGGTATATTATGGTCATATTAGTACAGCTACATGGACTTCTATGGCCATTTATAGACAATTTTGACACACTGCGACCAGGCCAATATGTGTAATCTCTCATACTAAAGTATGCCTAAATGTCACCCATTTCATGGAATTATTTAATAAACTGAGACAGGCATTGGTTAATACACATGATATAATATAAAAGTGTTAAGAGATAGTACATAATACTACATACCTCAGCAATAATTGATGATACGGTACATGATCCAGCATATACCGCTCCTCCAAATTATTTAAATAGTCCATTTATAAAGTCGATATCAGTTTGTGGAAAAGTGTACTGCCGGCCAGTTGCTGTCAATGGTGTTGACACCTTACTTAGAATGTCACAAAAAGGAACCCAGCACTGGTCTGCGCGCCTTGGCCAACTAAAGGATCGAGCTGGTCCATGCGGCTTCATAAACGAAATGAGACAGTCCTCATTTTCTAGCCTAATTTCTAACACTATGCCAAACCACCAATTTTTGTCATACAATGCACCAACATAGTCACTCAAAGACAGTTCCATAGGGATATTTAAATTCTGAATCTCTGATGACATACCAGGTTGTGTGTTAGAAAATGACCGAGTGTATGAAACATCATCAGTTGAAATTCGCTTTACTGTGATAGAGTTAGTGTCATTTGGAACAAACGAATGGAATGACCTGGTTCCTTGCACTGTTTTGGCAAGGAGATACCGCTCTTCCAACATTGTATGATGGCTCTGGATCTCATCTTTAATAACTAAGAAGAACTTGATCTTGCTTATGTTCTGTTGGCTGAATTCATACAATTCACTAGCATTTCGTATAAGCGCTGTTTGCAGACTAGCCCTTGCGGCTAAGCGCTTCACTGTGCCACCGATACCGTCGCAAACACCTTTACCATGGCTGGTAGCAAAGAAATGCCATTCTGCCTTAATATCAAAATCTGAATAATGATGGCAGAC
This sequence comes from Chaetoderma sp. LZ-2023a, assembly GCA_034401795.1. Lineage (NCBI taxonomy): Eukaryota > Metazoa > Mollusca > Caudofoveata > Chaetodermatida > Chaetodermatidae > Chaetoderma > Chaetoderma sp. LZ-2023a. Next base: position 81,127,068 of record CM067372.1, read on the forward strand.
ATTAATAAAGTTTTTGAAGTTCTTGTATTGTCCTGCACGCCCATCACTAAAGTATTTAATTATATGAATATTGGGATACTTTTCCTTCAAATATCTTGTAAAAATCTCCTGAAAACAGTACACAGTATTTGTTTCGTGTTTCAGACACTCAGAGATGAAGCATACATTTTCTTCATTCAACTTTCCATAAGCCTTAACATAAAATGCCAAAGGATGTATCGTGACTTGAGAATTGTTCCAATAAAATCCCTGTACACAATCTTGCACAATAATGCTGTAATTTTCAGCAAAGTCGAGAACAACAATGGCAGTAGTGTCATCTAAATCATGTTTGCACGCTTTCAAGAAGTCACTTTGAGATTTCGCTATGAAGGAATGTGGTGTTAATTCTTGGATCCGTTGACATAATATAGAAATAAAATCTTCAACTGATACTTCTCGGCGCATGATTTCAATTCGGTCTGTGGATACCCATTCATTGAATTTAATGATGTTATCCTCATCCATGTGCTCGTAAAGGTCTTGCTCTAAGTAAGTTTTGAGAAATGCAGTTCCTGGACACTTTTCACATCGTTGCAGCATGCAATTTCTAGAACTACTGTCACATACAGATTTGTCAATTAGGTTATGATAGTCTTCAGAGATAACATCCACCATAAACTTTACATTTTGGTGTTTTTCGCATACACAAACATTGTGGCTGCCGCTGGAAGAAACAGTTACACACCATTTGGGTCTTAACTCAACAAATTTAGAGAAACCAATTTTAAGTCCAGTTTCTGTTTTGAAATTAGCATGTACTTCCTTCACATTTGTCAGGATTAGCCGTTTTTGCTTATGTTCTTTGGTACCACAAATTCTTATAGTAACAAAATCATTTTTCCCGGGTAATAGTCTAGATACAGTATCATCTTGGTAGTAGTTAATAACACTATCTAGTTTATGCTGATCAAGCTTATTTCTTTTAAAGGTTTCACGATCAGCGAGTATTCCATCATTCTGCGCAAGTTGTCTGGCTTGTTTCACCATATAACGCGTAACACCACATGCCTGAAAAACCTGAACAGTTTTATCTATCGACCATGATTTAGGTGTAATAGTCAATACTTGTATCTTTTGATTTCGTGATGACACAGACAGTTTTTCATTCATGTTCGATACCAAGTAGTCCACATCTAACTTAGAATCACATGTACATTCAGTTTGTGAAGTGTCAGCAACTAATTTATTAGGTGGAAAACCTAGGTGGGATGCCATGTGACTTGTTGTTGCTTCTGCCATTTGTTTGATTTTTCGTTTACCATATGATACTTTCCTTTCTGAATGGACACTCTTTAGGGGAGAAACTCCAACTGCTGAGAAACTAGAGTTGAGGCATTCAGCATTACTGTACAAAGTATCTGCTATGGCCATTGATTCCGGTTCACTGTCACTACAATCTGTCAGGTTATTAATTTTCTGCAAACAATGATGGCAAATCTTTTGGCCAGGTTGTTTTCTCTCTCTAGTTTTCGACTGTATTAATGCCACAATTTCTTGATCTATATTAACTAGTCCCTTTTTAATAAGCTTTTTGTGAACTTTTAGGGGATCACAACATGAAGTGTTCTGCTTCATCATCGGGAATATATGCAGATAGTGTTTCTTGTGGCAACAGCACACTGTTTCTAAACAATCCTCACTCTGGCCGCTTCTCATTGCAACAAGTGTTTTATCTGTAGCCGTCAATTGTACAACATCATTTACAGAGCATTTATCCGTAAATTTATGACATTTATCATTAGGGAGACGTCCAACTGAACAAAATGTCTCTGGTAATTCAGCCATTGTGCAACGTGTCCTAGTCAAAGTTTACACTTTTCAAATTAAAAGGCCTAATATATCATTAAAATGTATAGTGAATTATTAAATTTCTAAAGTAAATATCTAAACATTTGTGTATCAGCAACAATGTCAATGTTTCAAAGCAGTAATTATTAAACACTTTCACTGGTCATGCTGCCTAATCTTGATCACTTAAAATGCTTGACTGAACTCTTGTTGATAGCAATACTTGCATGCAGATCTCTGAGAAAAACTGAGACCATGTGACTAATCAATATCACCTCACTACCTATGTCTATTACAGCAATTGACCTAATTATATACAAAGCTCTGAAGGTTGAGTTATTTTCTCTAGATATGAAATCTCTCAGTCTTTATTAACACTGGATAACTCAAGACTGAGTGATGAGCTGTTGCAGCTCGACCAGCTTACAGGACAAACTCTGTACCTGGTGTATATTTTGAAAATGATTTGACTGAAAATTATTGATGGCTAAGTCAGCAACAACTTATAGTCAAATTGTTTTTTAAATATTCTCCAGGCAATATGTTATTCCCATTGAAAATGTTGTTGAATAATGACTTGTAGTTTACCCACAAAAATGTCAAATTTTAACAAAGTAAGGTTTTGACATCTCTAAAATCCATGTTTATCTATTTTGTAAAAGGGAAATGCTGGTTGTTTCTTTTAATAAGGCAGGGAAACGCGCTACATCTCTTGTTTCATACTTCTAGAGTGTATACTTTTAAAATTATTAACCCCCCAAAATCGAATATCATACAAGTTTTTGAAAAAATATCAGATTTTGTATTTGCCATAGCTCTAAAAGGAAACAAATGTAAGAGTGAACCTTTTGGCCCTGTAACCATTGACCATATATATAACATTCACCAAAATATTAAAAAAATTGAAAGGGGTTATTTTGAAAAAAGATGTTATGAAGTCACCCCATTTTGGCGAACAGGGGTGGGGGTATGGCTCCCACAAAATTTTTGCGGAGCATATCTTGCCATTAGGTAATAAATATCACTAAAGTAGCAGTATCTCTAGTTAACAGGATAGAAATCATTTGTGTAAACCAAATACAAATACATTTTACGGCATCACCAAATTTGGATTAAAATATGAAAAATCACATTTTTTGGCATTTTTGACGACCCCTAATACATGCCTAAAACAGGTCAGCACAAAATGCTTGTGATTTTCTCGAACTATGGTGACCAGACTGTTAAAATAAAAAGACCTAGTATTGTGAGCACTGTAGTCGGTGAGATATGATGCCTCAAACATAGAAATTTTGTTACAAATTTTTGTCAATTTTAGGCAGGGGGTATTGGATAGGCCAGTTTTCAAAAAGTATTTGACCTTTCACTATAATACTTGGAATTTCCTGTTAATTCATACATATGCTTACTCGGACAAAGTTTGAAGGAAATCTGAAACTATGACTTGACGGATTTAAAAAATTTTGGTCCTTATATGGAATGACCCAACTGTTATTGTTTATCGGATCGCTATGAAACTTCAATAGGATGGTTCGACTACCACTGTGGAAGAAACCTATCGAAATTGACAATGATCCAAAATCTAAGATGGCTGCCAGCCACCGGTGGCCATCTTGAAAATTGATTTCCAGATGATAACTCCATTACCGTTTATCGGATCGCTTTGAAACTTCATAGAATGTTTGGACTAGGTCTGGGGAAGAAACCTATCAAAATTGACACTGATGCAAAATCCAAGATGACCGCCAGCCACAGGGGGCCATCTTGAAAATTGGTTTCCAGATGATAACTCCATTACCATTTATCGGATGGCTTTAAAACTTCATAGGGTGGTTGGACTCGGTCTGGAGAAGAAACCTATCGAAATTGATGATGATCCGAACTCCAAGATGGCCGCCAGCCACAGGCTGCCATCTTAAAAGTTGGTTTCTAGATGATATCTCCGTTACCACTTATCGGATCACTTCATAGGGCCGTTGGAATATGTCTGGTGACAACACGTATCAAAATTTACGATAATCCAAAATCCAATATGACTGCCAGTCAGTGGCCGCCATCTTGTTTACAGACGATACCTCAACCGTTTAACGGATCGCTTTGACACTTCATAAGGATGACTCATCTGGGTCTGAGGAAGAAATAAATATTTTCTGAAAGCTCTCATTTATTGGTTTGTCATCATTGCGGGATATTATGCGCCGTTTGCGGAGCTCTTGTGAGAATTCTTGAGGCATGATTTCCGTGAAATGACAACCCTTTAGTTACGTGCTGAATGACATTCACCCGTGTGAATGACAGTTTATTGAGGAGTATTACTAAATACTGAGTACTCGAATACAAACACGTGACTTACTAGACTAGATCATGCTGTAGGTTATACAAACTCTAACCATGTGAGCGCTACTCTACTAGGAGCCTAAACTCGCTCTCATATCTGGGTTCCTACTTACACGCGTTAGATTTTATTACGCTTTCGAAAATAGTTACCTAATAACAGTGTTGAAAATCAACATTTTAGTAGTTAGTCTTATTTTCACAACATCACATGAACCAGACTTTATTTATTTTAACTACTATTTTGAGATAGATAGCATCGAAGTGAGCAGTTGTACGTAGTTACCGTTCTAATTCTGTGGCAGTTTACGTCAGTTGTCAAATCACAAAATACATGTACTGTAGCTAATGAAAACGGCATATTTTCATATTTCAAATTATTTTTGATCATTCTAACCCCTTAAATCGGTATTTCGCTAATACCAGTTTAATTAGTGATACCGTCACCGGTTTTCTTTTAGGCCAAACCGCCCAGCCCTACTACCGAGTAATAAGTGCTGAATTAATCAGCTATAGGACAAGTTTATGCTGTCACTCTCATAGCTACTCAAAGGTCCCCTCCTATGTGTGGATTGCGCAAGTTTCTAACCGGGTAATACTATTAACGTCTTCACGCTACTCAGCTAACAGCCTAAATTCGTCCACGTGATTTCTATTTTTTCTCGACGCCATTTTATGTCAAACTTTGGATTAGTTTTGATGAAATAAACAATGTTTATTAAAATATACGCAATATTTAGGCGGTCCCAATTAATAATTTCACACCCGTGGATATATGGTATACATTAAGCATAGGCATAAGATGGTAAGAATTTCTAGCGTGAAAAATTGAGTGTTATAATTTTGTGTTATTGCTTTGTATCATTTTTTTCAAATTTTCAAGTAATAAACAACAAATTATTTATTAATGTCAATATTTGAAAACAGTTTATCGGACCAAGATGCCGAGTTTGGGGGTAGGGTTGTATTAGGGTTTTTTCCCATTTTGAAAGTGCTAAGAAAATCTAGAGACTGACATTGCTGAGTTTGTGGGGTAGGCTTCTATTAAGGCATAGGCCTCAAATCGGAGAAATATGGTACATTTCAGAACATGTATGTACAGAATTTTGATTGGTCAATTTTTTGGGCCCCCATCTTGGATTTTCTGAAAATTTCTGGAAATGATTTGAAAGCCTACTCATTAACCACTTGGCCGATTACAATCAAACTCAGTGGGAGGGATTCTAGGGTAGTATGCTAAATGGTGGGAATTTGTTTAAAACACTACTCATTAACTGCTTGCGCAATTTCAACCAGACTTGGCTGGAAGGATACTAGCCTGGTACGTTTCAGAACTTGTATACAGAATTTTGATTGGACAATTTTTTTGGCGCCCATCTTGAATTTTCCGAAAAATTTGAAATTCTTTAAAACGCTACTCCTCATTAACTGCTTGGGCAATTTCAGCCAGACTTGACTGGAAGGATACTATGGTGGGAGGTTTCAGAACTTGTACACAGAATTTTGATTGGTCAATTTTTCCGGTGCCATCTTGGATATTTTTGAAAATCAGTTAAACGCCTTCTCTTTATTAACCGGGCCGATTTCAATCAAACTCAGTGGGAAGGACCCTAGAGTAGTATGCTTCAGAAGCTGTGTACAGAATTTTGATTAGACAATTACTTCTGCAGCTATCTTGAATTTTCCAAAAATTTGCAGGAAATTGTTGGAAACGCGACTCCTTATTAACTGCTTGTGCAATTTCAGCCAGACTTGGCTGGAAGGTTACTAGGGTGGGAGGTTCCAGAAATTTTGTGAAATAAGATAAACCATACTCATTAAATATGTGACCGATTTCAAGCAAATTCGGCTGGAAGGACCCTAGAGCGGTATGCTTCAGAATTTGTATACAAAATTTTGATTGATCAATTTTTTCGCCGCCCATCTCAAATTTTCTGCAAAATGGAGGGATATTGGTAAAAGCCTACTTAGTAACCACTTGGCCAATTTCAAGCAAACTCGGTTGGGCGGATCATAGAGTCGTATGCTTCAGCATATATATATATAGTTTTGATTTGTCAATTTTTTTGTTCTGCGCCCATCTTGAATTTGCGGAAAAATGGCCGGAAATCATTTAAAATGCTACTCTTAATTAACTGCTTGGGAAATTTCAACCAGATTTGGCGGCAAGAATACGAGGCTAGTAGGTTTCAGAACTTGTATACCACTTGATCGATTTAGCAAACTTGGTTGGAACTTGGAAGGCCCCTAAGCTTTGTATGATTACTGTATTCTGCGGCTGTAGTAGTAGAAACATCTTACAGCTGCAATCAGTCCGTCTTCGCTTTTGCCCACAGTGTCTTGTCCTCAGCTGAAATCCTTAGCTTCCTCCGGTCCATTCTTGACTTGAGTGTACCGAGTCCTGCTTCCTTGAATTCACCTCATAGCACGTGTAACAGATTTATGCAATGATGTCCTCTCCTGGATTTGTATTTGCTGGCTCCGAGTAGGGCGAATTCCAAGGCTCTCTGTGCTAGTGTCCCTTAGTACATGGCCAAACATGGACCATCTTTGCTGGCCGACTTTTACAGACAGCGGCACCGTATTACACATCTTGTATAGTGCATCGTTGGAAATTATGCAGTCTCGCCATCGGTGTCCAGTGATGATGTGTAGGTGTTTGCGGTGGCAGGCATCAAGTTTGTCTAGAGCTGCCTTTGGAGCTGCCCAGATGTTACATTTATACAGCATTAAGGATACGCAGGATGCATAGTATAAACCTAGCCTTTTTATCGAGGTCATCTTTGATCTACGAATCCATAGCTTCCAGAAGGACTGGAAAGCTATGTTCCCCATGACGCAGCGTACATCAATGTCTGCAGTACTGCAAAGCAGTGAACCCAGGATTTTGCTTTTCCTCCATGGTTCGCCGCCACGAAGTGGGTCGTCATTTTCATTTGTGTCACGCTTTGTAGATAGGTATATGTGGGTGAACTCTGTTTTGGATTCATTCATAGAGATTTTTAGTTTGCTTGGAGCTATTGGGAGAAGTTTGTCAAGGGGTTTCTTTTCCTCATCTATGAAGTCCACATCGTCGGCATATTCCATCTCTAGTGGCATACCCAGTATTAACACTGGGTTGTGGAACTTTTCAGCACAGATTTCAATGCAGCAGCAAGGTAACAGGTGAAAAGCATAGGAGATAGACCATCTCCCTGTGGGGAGCCGATTGAGGTCTCAAACTCTACAGACTTCACTGATTTGACTCGTACTCTCAGCTGGGTGTCTGCAAGCAGTAGTCTCACTAGTCATAGCTCATCTTCATTGCAACTGGCCTAGCATAGTATATCTAGGATCTTTGAGCGTTTAATTGTCTCGAAGGCTCGTGACATGTCAATGCCCATTTTATGAAAGTCCCAGTGTTTGGACATGATCCGGCGAAGTCATCGATCTTGTCTCGGATGCGGCATAGAGTAACATTGGATAGGATTTTCTGTATGCTGTTGAGGAGCACAATGAGCCGCAGATTGGCTGGGGGGTGGGGGTCCAGGTGGCTTCTTGGGCTTGGGTAGTGCGATAAGGGTGCCTTGGCCTACAGTGTCGATGGGAAGGTGGTACATAAAAGCTGAATTGATTAGGTGCGTGATCAGTTTTGAGATAATGTCACTTACATATTTGAATAGTTCATTGCTCATGTCATCAGGTCCAAATGCACGATTTTTCAGGGCTTTAAGTGCCTTCTCAACTTCTGCTGTTTTAATTAGTGTTAGTAATGGCCTCGGGTCTCCTGAGACCCTAGAGTGGTGGGCTTCAGATCATTTATATACAGAATTTTGATTAGTCAGTTTGTTCGTCGCCCATCTTGAATTTTCCTAAAAATGGCGGGAAATTGTTTAAAACGCTACTCCTCATTAATTTGGCTGAAAGGATACTATAGTGGTAGCCTCTACTAAATCTGTTGAGAATTTTGATAGGTCGATGTTTTGGCAGTCATTTTCTGAAAATTATCCATCATGTTTATTCAAATGTTTATGGTCCAGGTGTGTCTTCAAAAATCTTCTCCGAAACCGCTTGGCGGGTTGTTTCAAAACTCATGAAATATCATCTAGGGCAAGAGCTGAACCAAGTTTGTTCATGAGAACTTGATGGGCCAAATAGCTTGGTGGCCATCTTGGATGACCTAGTTTTCACGAAAATGACTTCTCCAGAACCACTGAAAGAATCAGGCTGAACTTTGGTTGATATAATTAGGGGCTAAGGGCCATTAAAGGTTGTTCAAGAGAAGTTGATGCATAAAAAAAAAACATGGCCGCTGTGGACCGATCAAAATCTATCGTGTTTGGCGGCCATTTAAAATTTTTTATTTGATAGATTTTGAATCCGAAATTGGTTTTATAAAGGTGTGCATATGCTCATTTCAAATTTGCCGCTTTCGAAACTGTCTGATAAATGGTTTGACGACCATCTTGGATCATTTTCCCACCAAACCGTCCCATACTAGTGCAATGGTAAATTTAAAATGTCTTCTCGAGAATCACTAGGCCGATTTAAAGTATATTTGGCAGGAATCATCCTTAGAGTTTGTTCAAATGAAGCTGATCTGTCAATTTGGTCAGCGGACATCTTGGTTTTTGGCTTATTACTTTAAACATCTTTAAAAATCTCTGAAACCATTTTAACGAGCGATTCAAAACTCATGAAATATGATCTAGGGCAAGAGCTGAACCAAGTTTGTTCAAAGGAACGATTGACTAAATCGTTCATCGTCCATCTTGGATGACCTAGTTTTTGTGAAAATGACCTCCAGAACCGCTGAAAGGATTGGACCCAAATTTGGGAGATATCATTAGGGCCTAAAGATGATTAAAGTTTGTTCAAGGGAAGTTGATGCATCAAAAAACATGGCCGCTGTGGACCAATCAAATGTGATGTGTTTGGCGGCCATGTTGAATTTTTGTAATTGATAAATTTTGAAGCCGAAATTGTCTTTGTATAGGTTTATGGGTAGTCTGATTTCAAATTTGACATCTTCAAAACTGTTGGATAAATGGTTTCGCGTCCATCTTGGATCTTTTTCCCGCCAAAAAACTCCCATAATAAAGCAATGGGAAATTTGTAATGTCTTCTCGAGAACCACTGGGCTGATTTCAAGGATATTTAGCAGAAAACATCCTTACTGCATAGCGATCCAAGTTTGTTCAAATGAAGCCGATCGGCTAATTTGGCCTGTGGCCATCTTGGAATTTGACCGATTTTTACTCACCAGGCCTGAAAGGCCAAGTGAGCTTATGTCGTGACGACCGTCCATTGTGTGTCCGTCCGTCGTCCATCATCCGTCCGTCTGTCATCTTTTCCTTTAAACGACTTCTCAAGAACCACTGGGCCGATTTCAATTATATTTAGCAGGAAGCATCCTTAGGGTATAGGGATCCAAGTTTGTTCAAACAAAGCCGAAGGGCCAATTTGGCCAGCGGCCATCTTGAATTTTGGCTCATTTTTAGAAACGTGTTTAAAAATCTCCGAAATTGCTTGAGGGATTGAAGCAAACTTCATGAAATATGATCTAGGGCAAGAGCTCAACAAAGTTTGTTCAAGGAACTTGATTGGTCAATGGTTTGGCGGCCATCTTGGTTGACCTAGTTTTAGCAAAAATGACCTCCAGAACCGCTGAAGGGATCAGGCCAAAATTTGGCAGATATGATTAGGGACTAAGGGCCAGTAAAGTTTGTTCAAGAGAGGTTGATCCATCAAAAAACATGGCCACCGTGGGCCAATCAAAATATAACGTCATTTCATTGGTAAATTTTCAAAAATACTCATCTTGACCTGAAAATGGTCATCCAAAAAGAGACTATGTTGATTTTCTTGACAGATTTTGATGTGTCACTCACACATTTTGCATCTTAGAAGGAATCCTCTGCAGTCCGGAACAGAACAGGACCCCTATTCAGGCATCCTCTGCAATCTTGGGCAAGCTGGCTATAGAATATCTTAGTCCTCAAATTTACCATGTGATCTGGATCTGATAGCTTAAATTAGCTAAAGAATGTTCTATAATGGCCTCCTACTTTCAGGGCAAAAATTAAAGATAATAATCTTATTAGGCATCGGGTGAGCTAATAAATGATAGCTAATTCAATTTCAGCAAGGCATTAACACTGTATATATGATACCATGTTTGTTATGCATGCTATAACCAGAGATTGTTAACACATTATGTGTTAGAAAGCCTTGTCACTGCATTACTATAGATAGAGTTTAAGAAGTTGAACCAAAACTGGTAACACAGCTAACACATTTCAACTAAGCAATAAATACATACCTTTTGATATAGGTCTAGATCCATTATAAGGGTACTAGTGCTAAGTATTCTATCCAACAGTTGTACTATGCTTTTAAAGAATTAAATTCAGTATATACATAATACATACATGTATATACTAATAATCAATGCACTGGATTTCTTCAAACAAAGATAAATTTCCCGCCAATTTAGCAAGTCATGAGGTCAACTTCAAATTCATGTCAATAACAAATGTCCGGACATATCCTAGCTCTAACTAAAAGCTCAGACTTTTTCACTTTACCAAATTTATATACATTACTAACATTCCTGGCTTTTCCAGGCTTTTCCTTTTACCACTTTCTGTCCGTGCTTTTCCCAGCTATTCCAGGTTTTTGAGAGCCTGGATAAGCCTGGAATGTTATTAATGCTTTCAGTCCTGGCTTTTCCTAGCTTTGGAAGCTGGGAAATGCTAGGATATTACAGGCAAGAAAGTTCCTGGCTTGAATAGCTCAGAATAATCTTGGAAATGCCAGGATACACCAGTATATATCCAAGCTTTAGAACAAAACCGTGTATTTATTCTCATCAGCGAATGGGAAATTTAAAATGTCTTCTCGAGAACTACTGGGCCGATTTCAATTATATTTAGCATGAAGTATCCTTAGCACATAGAGATTCAAGTTTGTTCAAACGAACCCGATCGGCCAATTTAGCTGGCAGCCATCTTGGATTTCTATAAATTTTTAGAAATGTCTTTAAAAACCTCCAAAGCCGTTTGAGGGATCGATTCAGACCTCATGAAATATGATCTAGGGCAAGAGCGGAACCAAGTTTGTTCAAGGGAAGTTGATTTGACCAAATGGTTCAGTGGCCATCTTGGATTACCTAGTTTTCGCAAAAACAACTTCCCCAGAAGTGCTGAAGCAATCAGGCTGAAATTTGCGATATATAATTACCTGGGACTAAGGGCCATTAAAGTTTGTTCAAGCGCAGTTGATCCATCAAAAAACATGGCCGCGGAGGGCCAGTCAAAATATAGAATGTTTGGTGGCCATATTGGATTTTTTTATTTGATGGATTTTGAGGCAGAAATTGTTTTTATATATGTTTTTGCATATTGTGAATTCAAATTTACCAATTTCGAGACTGTTGGATAAATAGTTTAGCGGCCATCTTGGATCATTTACCGGCCAAAATCTCCCATACTAAAGCAATGGGAAATTAAAAATGTATTCATCTCGCGCCATCTTGGATTTTGATCGACTTTTAGAAATGTCTAAAAAATCTTCTCCAAAACCACTTGAGGGATGAATTCAAAGCGCATGAAATATCATCTAGGCAAGAGCTGCACCAAGTTTGTTCAAGGGAACTTGATTGGACAAATTGTTTGGCGGTCATCTTGGATAACCTATTTTTTGCCAAAACAGCTCCAGAACCACTGAGCGGATTGTGTCGAAATTTGGGAGGTATGATTAGGCATCGAGTGCCATTAAAGTTTTTTCAAGGGAAGGAGCTATGTCAGAAACATGGCCACAGTGGACCAATCAAAATGTAGCGTGTTTGGCGGCCATATTTTTGTCCACAAACTCATTTAAAAGGCTACTAAACCACCCACCAACAATTTTGACAAAAATGCATAGTGCTCCAGGTAAGCGACACAGATTCCTTGGGCCTCTTGTTTAATGTCTTTAAAAATCTTCAAAATCGCTTGGGGGATCGATTCAAAACTCATGAAATATCTAGGGCAAGAGCGTAACCAAGTTTATTCAAGGGAATTTGATTGGCTAAACCTTCACAGAAATTAGATTAGTACATTTTTTCAGTGGTCATCTCATTTTGTTTGGTTATGCCTGGAGTGGCCAATAATTCCAGGTGAGCGATACAGGCCCCTTGGGCCTCTTGTGTCAGCATCTCCCTCAAGTGCATTCTATTTGTTGCTGGTTTTCAGTGATTAACTGTGGCCTCCCAGAGACTCGTGCTGGCGCGCATACTGTGAGTTCGGCGATAGCGAGTACAACATTTGATGCCAATTTTTCATTTGTTTGTCTCGATTCATTCATCATAGAGGGTACCAGTGAAGCCAATGATACAATTGTTAGATGTGGCAGTAATGGACTCTGGGATTTTGGAACTCTGGAATGCATTGGTAAGTGATGTTAAAGCACTTAACTGTGACTATAAGCACAAAGGTGTATATATTGTGTGTGATGAATCTACAATTTAATAAACATTCTGTTGAATATTTTGAAACAAATTTGTATTGTAGTCCATAGGCAGCAGAGATGCAAATTAGTTTCAAAATATTCAACAGCTTACCTGTATAGTTACCTTGAAGTTCAGTTTCTGGTAATTCAGGTTTGAGTTTCAGATCTATACTAACATGCATATAGTATAGAAGTGGAAGGAACATTAGCTAGAAATGGACATGCCATAGCTAGGTCTGGATCCCTGTATTTGCAAAAGACGCAATTAAAGTTGAACTTTTCGCTAAGGTCACTCCAATAAGTCAGAAAAGGTTGATTAGAGTGCAATTATTGTACATGGCCCCCTTACTCATCACTCTACCGCCTCATGAATAGGTTACTTTAACCCTTTAAGCCGGCCGAAACCGTCCTCAGCAGCGGTCTTGAGGAATGTCCTTTTGCAAGCCAAGAGAAGACATTTTTTGAAAATTTACCACTAGAATAACTGGGTTGATAACTACGCTAGTCATTCTAGTGGTACATTTTCAAAAATAATCTCTTGACCTGGAATTCAATAAATAAATATGTACATTTTTTTAATTTGGCCATTAAAGGGTTAAAGCCAAGATTTGTCCTGATAGGAGAAGTCTTGAATACAACAGATAATTTACCGCTGGAAGCTTGAGCAGTTGATGAAGTTTCCACACAAGCTAAACCATCAGCACCAGCTCCATCAAGATGCTCTCCTAATATACTAAAGATCTACAAAACAACAACATAATACATTATGACATAATCACATAAATCCCATTTCTTATGCCTCATGATGTATTTTTACAACCCCCAGTTAAATTAGTTTTAACGTAAATTTGCAGATTTAGATTTTATTAAAGATTTACCGGATCATATGGTCCTTTCAGCCAAATTTGGAAATCGGTCAAAATGGTAAGGAGAAGAAGCATTTTGACCGATTTCCAAATTTGGCTGAAAGGACCCTATGATCGTAGGCTCCAGAACGTTCATTCAGAATTTTGATTCATCAATTTTTTGGGTCAAAATCTAAGATTTTATGAAAATGTACCGGAAATTGTCAAATTGCTTCTTCTCCTTACCATTCTGAACGATTTCAACCAAATTTGCCTGAAGGACCATATGGTCGTAGGCTCCAGATTTTTCATTCAGAATTTTGATTCATCAATTTTTTGGGTGAAAATCTTAGATTTTATGAAAAATGTACCAGAAATTGTCAAATTGCTTCTTCTCCGTAGTTGCTTGATGTATTTCAACCAAATTTGGTTCGAGTGACCCTATCAAGGTAGACTAGAATTTCTATTCAGAATTTTGATTGGTCAATTTTTTGGGTGGCCATCTTGGATTTTCTGAAAATTATCCCTCATATCTATTTAAATGCAAATTATTCAAATGCTAATGGTCCAGGTGAGCACCACAGGCCCTTGGGCCTCTTGTTTATAGTAAGTGTATGAAAAGTTCTGTGGATTGTCTACAACTGACAGTGGGATGGATGGTCACCAGCAATAAACTGGACAAGTTCATAGGTGATTTGATTTTGTTGAGGCGCAATTAAAATATGCTTCCTCAGTCTGTTCATGAAATGTTGATTGTTAGTCTAGCTATGCCCCGCCAATTTATAGCTAAGCTCCACCCATTTTTAAATCAACTTTACGAAGCTATTGCGATACCCTGCATGTCGTCCAGCGGCGGTGGTGGTGGCAGCGGTGGCCTATTTGCGTGTAGCTCACCTTTTCTGTTTATATCTCATGTTTGGTTAATCTTACTGGACCAAAACTTGGGCACATGCTTCCTTGTAACGACATGTCATCGCACAATGACCTTGAGGTCCAACGGTCAAGGTCACTGACCTTGGTAAAAATCAATTTTTTTCAACAATAACATTTTCTGTTTAGCTCAATCTTTCTGTTTGTTTATATCTCATGGTTGGTTAATCATACTGGACTCAAACTAATTATAATGACACAACATCACACAATGATGTTGGTGTCAAAAGGTCATGGTCACTGACATTGGTAAAAAACCTTTTCCAACTTTAACATTGTCCGTTTAGCTCAACTTTTCTGTTTATATCTCATATTTGGTTAATCATACTGGACTCAAACATGGACACATGCCTCCTTTATAATGACACAACATCACACAATGATGTTGGGGTTAAAAGGTCGAAGGTCAAGGTCACTGATCGACATGTTGATCGTCTGTCGTTCGTCGTCCCTCTGTGAACTTTTGATTTAAAATGGTACTCCTCATTAACCGCTTGGATTGATAAGTCTTCTATATTTATTTTATGTTTGAAGTCAAGATTCAGTGTTCATTGCAAAATTGTAATGTTGAGCTTCATGGTTGCATTGCAACCACATTTCTGGTTAACACATGTTGGCATCGATTTGAAACTTTGAAGCCTGAATTTTCAGAATCTAAATTTCAAGGTAACTATACAGGTAAGCTTTTGGATATTTTGAAAGTAATTTGACTGGCGCTAATTTGACTGGGGCTCCAAGTCAAATTAGTTTCAGAATATTCAACAGAATTTTTATTAAATTGTAAGTTTATCAAAGACACAATTCGTACACTAGTGAACTTTTCTTTGATTTTCATGATGGAACCATATTGTCACATCAGCTAGTGAGTGATGTAATTGATTATGATGTGATGACATCATATATTTGAGAGACAGATCAGATCCCTTCATTATAGAGATAGATCGATATAAAATTATATATAGTTATTTTAATGGTGTGTATCATCTCCCTTTTAATAAAGAGAAATCTGAAATTTTCTTTATGTCAAAGTTTACATTCGTCTAATCACTATTTCAGAATTTGCAATGAAATGATTTTAATTGTATTTGTACATCCCTTCCAGGAAGAACATGTACTGACCCGGGTACACCTCCAGATGGATATCAAATGGCGACAACCTACGAAGTCAACCAGAGGGTCACATATGGATGCAACAGCACGGGATATCAACCTGATAACGCAACACCACTTAGATGTCTGACAAATTTTACGTGGGATAGACCTCGACCCAACTGTATTGGTAATTACATTATATATTCAGGTTACAAGCAGACCTGTTTACAAAATATTTCTTATTGCTGTGTAAACCCCGTCATCCCTATGGTGAATTTATTTCCAAACCGCAGAAATACTTTCAATTAAGTTTTCCAAATATCTCAACTTGATATTTCATCTTAGTTTTTTTAAATATCTCAACTTGATATTTCAAATTTGTTTTTAAATATCTCAACTTGAATTTCAAATTAGTTTGCCAAAAGGCCCATAAAACTTTCAACACAGCTCCCTGAAACTTCGCACTGCCTTCAAGTATAGGTCAGGTTTTTCCTTTTCCACCCCAGACGTCTCAAGTAGACATCACATGTCTCTCCAGTAAAAACATGGAGACATTCATATCAACCTCTGATGAGTATCCAAAAACCTTGTAACAAAATGCATAAAGTCGGAATTACTTCGTCAGGGAGTAGGGACACCTCCGGTCTGGTTTCCAGTGGCGGACTGACTCGTATGCCCTCGTTTCTCCCAGTACAACTCCCTGGGCTATGTCTGTGCCTTCTACACCCTAATTCAGCACACTTTGCACACGTGTAGTGTCGACTGCATCTGGCCTCAGTACAGCCAACGCATGCAAGACATCGCGTGCGGACGGGACCCTCCAACTCCATTGTATGCAGATTAAAGGTTCCTTAATTCTAAAAAAACTGGAAAATCTACAAGTGTCAACAGGACACGTTTCTCGGAACCGGTACCCCCATAAAATGGTACCGCCTGCCTACCACTTCCCCAATACATCATGTTAGTGCCAAAAGGACACCGCCCAACCAACAATTGGTGCTAGCAGGGACACCAAACAGTGCCCCCCCCCCCCTCCATATTAGAGGGGCACGACCTGAACAACCGGTGCAAAAGGTATCACCAACCAGTACCGTTAAGGGCATTACTAAGCAGACAACCGCTGTCATGACATCACACCGGACGGTACCCCCCCCCCCCCTTAACCAAAGCCAGCAATCACAACCGGTGTAGTGGCACCGTTAAAGGGGGCACTGGGAATCTCACCGGTGCCTGGGCCACAGAGTATAAAAGGCTAAGAAAAATCAGTCTCAGGCCATTCAGACTTTTGAGTCACATAGTACTCAGTGTAAGGGTAACAATATACATTCAATTGAGAGGAATCCGGACCATCTAAAGACGTAGTCATTACACCTGTTTACTAAGTGGTGTCATATTAATGCAGCGGGGTGGAAGAAGCCCAACCCATCCCATCCCAGGTATGAACCGGCTCCTATCAACGAAAAATTTGTATCAAATGGGTAACCAGTAAACGGATCAGATCGAATGCATAATACTCGATCACCATCATGTAATGATCATATATAGAGCAATATCTGAGTTCCCGAGTCCAATATATTAGGTCCGTAAAGCATAGGTGACTACCGAGTACTCGCTCCAAATATTGATACTTTGTAATTTGTTGAGTTTGGCTCGCCACTCAAGAAGCTACTCGAGTATGTACTCGAGGCTACCACTCTATTTATGTAGGTTGTGAACCAAAGAGCTTATGTACATGTATGATGGGGTGTTTTTTGTGTTTTTTTCATATGGCTACAAACATTTTGCGCTACTTGCAAGACACCTTTTAGTAAAACATCATACATCTGGCGACCATCTTGGATAACCTAGTTTTCACAAAAGTCATGTTCCCTCTGGAACCTCTGAATGGATCTGGCCAAAATTTGTGAAATATAATCATGGACTAAGGGCCATTCAAATTTGTTCAAGGGAAATTGATAGGTCGGAAAACATAGGCCCTGTGGCTAAATAAATTTATAGCATTTGGCAGCAGCCAGATTGGATAAGCAATGGTCCGATTCCAATGAATAGCTGAAATTATCATATGGTGGCTTCAACAGTTTTGATTGGTAAATTTCTTTTGCCTGCCATCTTTGACTTTCGAAAGACTGCACAACATAGGGATCACTAATTCAGGCGGCGGCGGCTGCCGTCATTTGTGCAGTTTTGATTAAAGTTTTTTAATCAACTTATTTTTCAACACTGGTTCATCCAATCTCAATGAAACTTTACAGAAGTGATCTATACTATACAGGGATGTGATCTACATAACAACACATTTAATTTTGGGGCATTTTAACTCTTTTGTTTCACGGTTTTGGGCTTGGACTTTTTTCATGTATTTTTCAAGTGCAGTTTTGGTTACGGTTTTTTAATCAACTTATTTTTCAACACTGACTCATCCGATTTCAATGAAACTACAGAGGTGATCTATAGTATACAGGGATGTGATCTACATAACAATAGATTTAATTTTGGGCCATTTTAACTAATTTTTTCACGGTTTTGGACTTGGACTTTTTTAATGTGTTTTGCAAGTGCAGTTTTGGCCAGTAATTCTAGACCATTTCAGATAGAAACTTGAAACTTTAGGAATGATTGCACATATGGACAGGGATGTGCATAACACTTGAAATTTTGACATTACCCCGGGGGTGGGGGGGATGGAATGTGGGGTCAAAAATTAAATTTTTCCAAAGGTTGTCATGTCACATATCATTTTCAAGGCAATGAAGAGTAGACTACAGTACAAGGAATTATATTGATCTTGGGTCACAAACTGAGGGTAGGAGGTGGGGTCAAAAGTGGGCACCAATCTATTGTAATGCAACTCCTAGACCATTTCAGACAGAAACTTACTTTGTGGATGATTGCACATATGGCCAGGAATGTGCATGATGCTTTTGAAATTTTGGCATGACCCCAGGGGTACGGCCGTGGGGGTGGGAAATGTGGTGTAAAAAAATAACATTTTTCCAAATCTTGTCATGTCACATCATTTTCAAGACAATGATGAATAGACTACAGTACAGGGAATTATTTTGATCTTAGGTCAAACTGAGGGTCGGGGTCGGGGTCAAAAGTTGGCACCAATCTATTGTAACGCAACTCCTAGACCATTTCAGATAGAAACTTGAAACTTTCTGTATGATTACACATATGGCCAGAGATGTGCATGACACATTGGAATTTTGATATCACCCCCAGGGGCAGGGGTGGGGGAAATGGTGGGCAGAAAATAAATTTTAGCAAATGTGGTCATGTTACATGTCATTTTGAAGCTTGTTGTTAGTAGACTACACTACAACAAATTTTTTGGTACCTGAGGGCAGTGGCCAGGGATCTCACTTATTTTTCAACACTGGCTCATCCGATTTCAATGAAACTTTTCAGAAGTGATCTATTCTGTACAGGGATGTGATTTACAAAGAATGGATTTAATTTTGGGGCATTTTAACTCTTTTTTTCACGGTTTTGAACTTGGCTATTTTTTTAACAATAGCTCACCAGATATAAAAATAATTTTACAGCAGAGTTATATATTATGCAAGAAGTACTATCTGCATCATTACTAGTTTCATTTGGAAAAAAATTTCAAGATCAGATTATCCGCAGTTTGGTAAAAAAAATGTCCATGTTGGTGCATTACTGAATATGTGTATTACAAACCGTGCCGTTTGCTTTGCCAATCAACACTATCCATGCCTTTACAGGTGAGACATTGTACCCTTCAGCGTTCTTGTTGAAATATATTTCCTCCTACTGATTGGCTGATTTTAACCAAATAGAAAGATCCCATCATTGTGTGCTCCAGAATTTTGGTTCAAAATTTGGGTTGGTCTCTTTTGGTGGCTAGCTTGGATTTTCCAAACTTTGGGAAAATCATTCAACCGTATCTCCTAAACCGCTTTGCAGATTTTAACCAAATTTGCATGGAGGTATCCTATGGTGGTAGGGTCCGTAAATCTCTATTCATAATTTTAATTGTTCAATTCTTCCGACGACCATCTTGAATTGTCCAAATATTTTCTGGAAATCCTTTTAAAATACTTCTCCTTCTTAACCAATAGCTCATTTTCAACGAACCTTCTGTTCAGGCATGTTATGGTCATATGCTTCATCACTTGACACTACTTCACCGATAACAAAATTTGCCTGGAAAAATATGATGGCCATAAGAACTAGAATTTTTGTTCAGAATTTTGATTCATCAATTTTTCCGACAGCCATTTAAGTTTTCAAACAAAATTTGGAAATTCTTCCAAATGTATACCCTCTCCTTCAAATATGACCTGATGTTTATCAAACATACGTTGAAGAAACCTAGGGGTATAGCGGGAAATTTGATTGATCTATTTTTTTTGTGCCCAACTTTGTTTTTTTAAATCCCTCCAAAATATACAAAACCCTTCTTTAATAATGACTCAATTTCAATCAAATCTGACTGAAAAATCAGTAAGTTGTTAGGCATCCAAAATTCTGTACAAAAATATGTTGATTTTTCTGCAGGCTATCTTGTTAAAAAGAAATTTAACACACCCCCGGTCTGAAAGACGGGGGAAAATAGCGATCCGCATATCCGTCTGTCCGTCCCCATCTTGTTAACGCAACTCCTAGAGGTCTCAATGGATTAACTTAAAATGTTGTCCACATTATCAATATCATGTGCAGATATGCATGTGCTTTTTTCGGCGCCAAAAAGTTCTTAATTACAGAGTTATCCCCCTTTAAATATCTTAAAGCTGATACATAAACTGCATTGCCAATCATTTCTTGTCAACACAACTCCTCCTACAGTTTTTAGCTCTGATTCTTTTGAAACATGTTAAGTGTTATCATTACCATGTGAAGGTGTGCATGTGCTATCCGTATACATGTATGTCCATCTGTCTGTCCAAAATGTATGTATGTCTGTCTGTCTGTCCATCCATCTCTGACAATCATTTCTTGTCAACGCAACTCCTAGAGGTCTCAATTTATTGACTTTAAATTTTGTCCACATTATCAGTATCATGTGTATGTGCTTTTTTCACGGCCAAAAAATTATTCACTGCAGAGTTATCACCCTTTAAATATCTTAAAGCTGATACATAAACTGCATTGCCAATCATTTCTTGTCAATGCAACTCCTCCTACAGTTTAGCTGCGATTCTTTTGAAACTTGGTAAGTGTTATCATTACGACATGAATATGTGCAATCCATATACTTGTATGTCCATCCCTCTGTCCCAAATGTATGTTCGTCTGTCAGTCCATCCTTGTCAACGCAACTCCTACAGTTTTGTTACAATTCTTTTGTAGCGTGGTAAATCTAGTTATTACCATCTGAAGATGTGCATGTGCTTTTTCTGCAGCCAGAAAATTATTCATTACAGAGTTATCCCCCTTTAAATACCTTTAAGCCAAGTTTCAGTACCAATCATTTCTTGTCAACACAACTCCTACAATTTAGCTGTGATTCTTTTGAAACTTGTTACGGGTTCTCATTACCACTTGAAGATTTCCATCTCTGACAATCATTTCTTGTCAACGCAACGCCTAGAGATCTCAATTAATTAACTTTAAATTTTGTCCACATTATCAGGATCATGTGCAGATGTGCATGTGCTTTTTTCGCGGCCAAAAAGTTATTCATTACAGAGTTATCACCGTTTAAATATCTTAAAGCTGATACATAAACTGCATTGCCATTTCTTGTCAATGCAACTCCCCATACAGTTTGGCTCCGATCCTTGGCAATGCAACTCCTAGTCTAGTTACAATTCTTTTGAAACGTGGTAAATCTAGTCATTACCACCTGAATATGTGCATGTGCTTTTTCCCGCAGCCAGAAAATTATTCATTACAGAGTTATCCCCCTTTACATACCTTTAAGCCTATACATGAACTGCAGTACCAATCATTTCTTGTCAACACAACTCAATTCATGCATCTGTATAGAATGTGTGTATGTCAGTCTGTCAGTCCATCCATCTCTGACAGTCATTTCAAGATGTCAACACACCTCCTACAGTTTAGCTACGATTCCAGAAGTCTCTGTTTGTTTGACATTAAGGGAGTCTACTCCATCCAGAAACCTGGACTAGAGTAGAGAGTTGTGGTTCTTGCATTAGAAGGCATTAAATGCAAGATTAGAAATCTTTTTCTTGCGCTAAGTGTAAGTAGATTTAATTAGCAAGTAGTGATTGAGCGAGAAGTATGTTTATGTGGTTAATAAAACGACAGACCAAACCTATGGGGTCTGTGGTCGTTATCTCCCCTGAAATATTTTTAATTCATCAAAATTGTCATGTTCGTGCCAGATCTTGAAGAATTTTGAACCTATGCTCTTAATTCCTTTGTCACTGAATATATTACTTGAAGAATCAGTGCTATGATTCCATTTTGAAGAAGTTCATCCGTATTTCCCCGAGTTATCTCCCTTGAATAACTTAAAATTCACCAAAATTCTCTTGTCCGGGCATAATAGTTGAATGTAATTGAACCTGCACTTACAAATCTATCTTTCTTTAAGGCGAGATGCAGTGTCAGGATTTCATTTTTCATTGATTAGTTTTTCTAAAATATTGTCCTTTACAATTAACGTTACATGTATGTCCACTCTTGATGTATGTTTATCTGAAATGTTTGGATCCGGGTACAATGTGGTATAAAAACAACCATATAGGTAAGCTGTTGAATATTTTGAAACTACTTTGACTGGAAGTTGTTGCTGCCTTAGGGAGCAACAACTTCCAGTCAAATTAGTTACAAAATAGTCAACAAGATACTTATTGCATATTAAAGATTGTAATATTTTTTACAATTTTCGGATAATTCACGATGGCCACGGAAAAAATGGACAAATCAAAATACTGGCACTTACATGACATCACACACTGTCGCTTGAGGAGACAAAATGGTGGCGATCACTGTTCAACATTTATGCGAAGTTACAAAGCATATAATTGTAATACAAATAAGGGCATGTGATAAGATATGAATGATATGGAATCTATGAACCATAATCTATCGGTATAATACAACATTTGAGATGAGATTAGCATCCTTTTAAGACTTGTTCAAGACAGTAGTGCTTGCACTGCAGGGCCAGTAAGCGGCTAGGCTTTATGGTTCAGTCTTGAGCCTACATGTGTATATTCTTATGGCTTCCTATGGCCAATGTTATGAGGATTTTGCTCTGGCAGGTAGTTTGCCTTTTCAAGATCAGACTATATCCAGTGGTCAGTCATATTCGATGTGATATAGCATAATGCACATAGTTTCCATGGTGCAGAGACATCACACTTGCCTTCTGCCCATCCCAGCCCTATGCGATATCATACCATACCTATGCATACTATATCAATCCAAATTTAAAATTCACTGAGAATGCCTTGCAGGAGATATTCTGAAAATGTTTAGAGTCATGTTATATTTGTCCCTACATTTTGAAAAATGTCAGGTATATTGTAATCACATTTGTCCATCTGTTTGTCCTTCTGTCCATCAGCTTATCTCCTCTCAAACCATTTCGTGGAATTCAACCATATTTGGTATGTGTGTTACCCAATGGCATATGATTGTGCTTTGCAAGACGACATTTAGATTTTACTCCGTTCCCAGAGGGACCGAGCAATCTAGTCAAATTTGCTATATGGATTTAATGTGTATGTTCAGCTTATATTAAAGCACTTGTTACTGAAGCGATTTTCACCAAATGTGGCTCACATCAAAATGTCTAAAGTCAAGGTCATAAAGGAAATGGTCTCCTTGACTTCAGCAGATTCCGCGACCACAAATGTACTCCATAAAGTCGGATATGAATCCCAGTCAAAATCTGCAAAGAGACTCCAGTGGAGAAATTCAGAAGTGATTCAATGATACTAATTTAATAGGTGAACTGCAAATGCACTCCAGTGTGTACTTCAAAAGCAACTTAACCCTTTCACCGCCAAATCCCTGAAAAAGTAAATTCTTTATGTCATAAAACTTATTCTGTATGGCAACAACTGCATCCAATCAAATCAATTAAAAATATTCAACAGTTTTCCTGCCAGTGTATGGTTGCCTTGAAAATGAGATATGGGAAATTCATCAGTGAAAGGGTTAATGGGGTAAACTACTATAGGAACCCCAAAAGATGACTCCTATAGAGATTGCACAGGAAGTTTAGAACCTTGCCAATATTTATGAAACAAATAGATACAAATGTACTTCTAAAACTTGAATTCAGTTTCATAAGATTCAGGGGACTGTAAAAGGACTCATGAGAATTCTAATAATGCGTGGAGGACTGCAGTGGTACAACTGATACGCGTACTGACATGGCTGTGCTGTAATCATCTGTTGTTGCAAGTTATTACTAGAGCATGAGGCATTTACATTGGCCACGCAAGTGTAGGGAATTGTTAAAAGTTACATGGTATTAATAAATGTAAACGCTACCTGCTTTACATGTGAGTGTAAGTTATAATGAACAGTCAAAATCATATTTAATCCCTCTTGTGTCATCGTAACTTTATAATCATCAAACAGAGCCTCTGCAGTGGTTATTGAGGAATGTCCATTTGCGTGCCAAGAGAAGACTATTTTTGAAAATTTACCACTGAAATGACTGGCTCGATAACCGAGCCAGTCATTCCAGTGGTAAATCTTCAAAAATAGTCTTCTCTTGGTCTGCAAATTGAGATTTTCTTAGAGAAAATTATTTTCTTGAAAACATTTAAGGCTTAAAAGGTTAATTCTTATAATTTGTTCTTTCTTGCTGATTGAATCTCATCATTGCTATGCATACCTAAGTAAGTACGAATGCATTATGCTGTGCCAATTTCCTTTGGTACTTCTAGCCACTATAGCTGCATTGATCCAGTGGATAATAAGCAATCTATTATTATCATTCTTATATTTTGGGGACAGAGATTTTTGCAATCTATAATTATCATTCTTATCTTTTGGTATTATCCACAGATGTACAGGAACCAGCTTTCGAGAACTGTCCTAAGAATGTGATTACAATTAACATGTATGATGCAGCAGGCTTTGATGTTCCTGTTCCTAAAGATAACACTGGTGTGACTTCCTTTTCTGTCCACCCTGCAGGATTTGATCCTAGCTTGTCATTATCTAGTGACATTTCAGTTATTTACTCAGCTCTCGACTTCCAAGGCAACAAGGGTGTTTGTGTGGTCAACATTACAGTTACAGGTTTGTTGTTAATAACTTTACTGATAAATCTTCTATTTTGTTATTATGTACATTAGCTTCAATTCACTTGTATCTCTGACTTGTTTTGAAAAGAGTATCACATCAAATTAGAAAAGTGTAATGATGTCGTAGGATAGATGTCAATATATTTGAAACTGGGTTGATTTCCAAGTCCATTGAATTGACAAGGTTTGCATGGGTCATGGAAATCCTGGAAAGTCATGGAATTTGAAACTCTAAATTACAGGCCTGGAAAAGTCATGGAAATTCATCATTTTGATCATAATCATGGAAAATTACTATTTATCTATTTTTATTCAGCAATCGCTTACTTAACCCATATCTCGCGGAAATTCCAGACGCCAAACTCCTGTACATTAAATATATGATAACTGCTATTCATTCTGGAAACTGTTGCATTAAGCCATTGCTGTATACATGTAGATAACTTTATTGTCAGAATTATTGTTTACGTAATCTACACAAACCTCTTATTCTGACTGTGTAACTAACAACTAACGTTTGAAATCACCAACCTTTGAAATCGGCAAGATAATGTTTAAAGCGACAGGGTTTTTTCTTCCAGCTTCCGTGAAACATTACACCCTTTGGTATAGATAGCCTAAAAAATAAATTAACATGTTTTCCAAACAAAATAGAATTTCTGTTTTTGTTTTGTAAATAGATCAACCTATTTATGAGCCGTACTATAGCCTAAGCCGCCGACTGGATGGTATAGAACACCGCCAAAATATCTTACCATGTTTTCAAAACAAAATAGAATTTAATATGTTTCTGTTTTTGGAAACATTTTATCTTATCTATGAGATGTAGTGAAGACAAACGCATTTAGCGGCACGAGCCATATTGTTGTTGATATTTATGATGTCCTGCTACCACATATAACAAAGACCCATATTCTTGGTAGGTGTTGAACTTGATAAGAGGACAATTCTATTACTCTATATTATAGGGGTAGCGAGTTAAAGATGCCAGCCTACCGTGTATAATTTAGAAAGACTGCGTCGCTACTCTACTTAGATCAAGTGAATTTGTATCTTGCTGTTAAATATTTTGAAACTTTTTTGACTGAAACCTGTTTCTACTTCAAATAATACTTACCAGATGTACTATTATGATAATGTCTATTATCTTGTCTAGCTCAAAATAAACAATTAAAACTCCACACTCGGTGGCCCGGCCAGGCTTGCGGAGGAACAAGCACCCACCCCTCCTCTCACGTCGTCTTACGATCCGACCACAGAGGAGGAGGAAGACGTGTTCTTATTGGGAGATGCCGGTTCTCCCTCTAGAGGTCGGGCTCCGTACAATCCCACAGGTCTCCCCTTTTGGATTTATGCATGTGTTCCAGACGGACGTCAATATGGATGTTCCGTCAGGCATCTTTCACCCAGAATTTGTGGTATACGTCCGGCTGGCGGGGTCGTATTATACAGCTCCCGCCTGGATTCCGGACGCAGGTTCGTCGGCTTCGATCAGAACCATTCATTTCACATCAAGAGCATATTTACCACCCTGATACTGTATGATATTTCCTAAATATCGACCTAGCTTCAATAATACTCAGAATTATTTTTTTTAGACGCCCCCCCCACTGGGCAGGTTACACAACTGACAGTCCAGCGGATGTGTGGCCCAAACTCGCGCATTCTCTTCTTAAAATATTGAACTGCCATTGCAACATGCTTTCTAGCCTTGCTTTTGCTTTCTATCTTTTTGAAGCTTAAGTTGTTTTTGCAACTTGTTTTGACTGATATTAGTATGTCTGACACTGCCAAGTTGCCAGAGGATGCTCCCAGTCCAAGCCATCAGGAGTACTTTTGTAAATTTATTAATAAAAAATTTGCGTGTTGACTCGGACGGTGTTTCCGGGATTCGCGCTAACTCGTAGATAAGTCTTTATTAGGCTAGCTCTTTTTGGGGAAGGCCTATATATTAGCTAACGCATGTTGTGTCTTGTTTATCAGACAGATGAGCCGATATTTGAAAGTGTATCCTTTATTAGCTCACCTGCCCAGAATGGCCAAGTGAGCTTATGCGATGGCGACCGGCCGTCGTCTGTATGTCATCTGTCATCCGTCGTCTATCATCCGTCAACCTTTTCTTTAAACGACTTCTCAAGAACCACTGGGCCGATTTCAATTATATTCGGCAGGAAGCATCCCTAGGGCATAGAGATTCAAGTTTGTTCAAACGAAGCCGATCGGCCAAAATCCAAGATGGCCACTGGCCAAAATGGCCGATTTTTAGAAACACTAAAAAATCTTCTCCGAAACCGCTGGAGGAATTGATTCAAAACTCATAACACATCATCTATTACAACTGTAGACCCAAGTTTGTTCAAGGCAACCTGATTAGCCTATTTGCCTGGTGGCCATCTTGGATGACCTAGTTTTCGCGAAAATTACTTCTCCCGAACCGCTGAAGGGATAGGTCTGAAATTTGGTAAATATGCTTAGGGACCAAGGTCCATTCAAGTTTGTTCAAGGGAGGTTCGTACGTTAAAAAACATGGCCGCCATCAACCAATCAAAATTTAGCATTTGTTGGTCGAGAGTTCAAATATGCCACTTTCGAGACTATCGGATAAACGGTTTGGCTGCCATCTTGGTTTGTTTTCCCGCCATAGGTTCCCATAGTAAAGCAATGGGCCCATAGTAAAGCAATGGGGAATTCTTTAAACGACTTCTTCTCAAGAACCACCGGGCCAATTTCAATTATATTTTGGAGGAAGCATTCATAGGGCATAGCGATCTAAGTTTGTTCAAATGAACCTGATCGGCCAATTTGGCCGGCGCCCATCTTGGATTTAGGCAGATTTTAGGAAATGTCTTTAAAAATCTCCGAAACGCCTTGGGGGATTGATGCAAACCTCATGAAATATGATTTATGGTAAAGGAACTTGATTGGTCAAATGGTTTGGCGGCCATCTTGGTTGACCTAGTAGCAAAAATTACTTATTCTCCAGAAGCGCTGAAGGGATCGGGCCAAAATTTGGCAGATATGATTAGGGCCTAAGGGCCATTAAAGTTTGTTGAAAAGAAGTTGATCCGTCAAAAAACATGGCCGCCGTGGGCCAATCAAAATATAGCATGTTTGGTGACCATATTGGATTTTTTTTATTTTGATGGATTTTGAGGCCGAAATCGGTTTTATGTGTTTTTTGGGTATTCTGATCTCAAATTAGCAATTTTCGAAACTGTCGGATAAATGGTTTGGATACCATCTTGGTTTGTTTTCCCACCATAGGCTCCCATAGTAAAGCAATGGGCCCATAGTAAAGCAATGGGTCCATAGTAAAGCAATGGGGAATTCTTTAAACGACTTCTTCTCAAGAACCACTTGGCCGATTTCAATTATATTTGGCAGGAACAATCCTTAGGGCATAGATATTCAAGTTTGTTCAAATGAAGCCGGTCGGACAATTTGGGCAGCGGCTATCTTGGATGTTGGCCGATTTTTAGAAAACTCATTAAATATGATCCAGGGCAACAGCTGAAACAAGTTTGTTCAAGAGAACTTGATTGGCCAAATAGTTTGGTGGCCATCTTGGATGACCTAGTTTTTTCAAAAATGACTTCTCCAGAACTGCTGGAAGGATCAGGCTGAAATTTGGGATGTTTGATTAGGGCCTAAGGGCCATTAAAATTTGTGCAAGGGAAGTTGATCCATAAATAAATATGGCTGCCATGGCCCAATCAAAATGTAGCATGTTTGGTGGCCATATTGAATTCTTTTTTTTGGACAAATCTTGAAGCCGAAATTGGTTTTATATATGTGTTTGGGCATTCTGATTTCAGATTTGCCATTTTCGAAACTGTCAGTTCAAGGTTTTAGCGGCTATCATGGATCATTTTCCAACTAGAAACTCCCATGTACTAAAGCAATAGAAAATTTCAAGTGTATTTGGCAGAAAACATACTTAGGGCATAGAGATACACGTGTGCTCAAACGAAGCTGGTCTGAAACTCATGACAGGTTATTTACGGAAACAGCTGAATCCAGTTTGTTCAATGGAACTTGATTGCCTAATGCTTTAGCAGTCATCTTGGATGACCTGGTTTTCATGAAAACAACTTCGTATCCAGAATCGCTGAGCGGATTGGGCCGAAATTTGGGAGATATGATAAGGGACTAAGGGCCGTTAAGTTTTGTTCAAAAGTAGTTGATACATAAAGAAACATGGCTTCTGTTTTCTTGTTATAATTCTGCTCAACTCTGTAGGGTTCTACTTATTGTTGATGGCCTTTCTGGTTGAAATGCCTAGCATGCAGGTGAGCGATACAGGCTCCCTTGGCCCTCTTGTTTTGAACAATATTTATACTTGGCTTCTGTGTCCATCTAATTTATTACGAGTTTGCAGAGGGAATTATTACCAGAAGAAGTAATCTTCTCCTTCTTTTCGATCGCTGGTATCACACTTGGAGAGTCGTTCTCAAGATGAAATCTGTGGTTTTCTGCAGTTCTTCCACAGGCCCATACAGCTTTTCAAGAAATGAGGTTGACAAAGGCCAGATCTCATCTCTCAGCAGCTGATACGTACTGCAACATTGAAGTATGTGCTCTATGGTCTGTTCTGCTTCTCCACAAGGACAAGCGGGCGATGTCGTAAGGTGGAACCGCCTGTACATGTGTTGGTTTAGTCTGTTATTTCGGTTGATTCGATCTCCAAGTGTCATTTCATTAGCGTTGTGCATAATGCTCTGGTTAGCCCCTCCAAATGTCTGGATTGACACCCAGTGGGTTACACCCCTGCACCACGTTGAGGCCGAGCATATAGTCTTAAACAGAGGACCAGAAGAAGTAATTATTTTGTATTCTTCCCCCACCCACCCCCACCACAGGGTTTCGATTCAGGATCAAGTATTCCTGTTGCTGTTCATCAGACTTCACTCGTCCTCAGGAGTCATCTTATGAGGTTTATTTAGGAGTGAGAAAAATTTTCAGTCATTTTATTTCTTACAATTTTTTTGAAATTTTATGACTCATTGTTGAGTTATTTATCTCTCTTGATGGTTTGCATAGGTCCATTGTGTTTATAAAGTTCAACTACTAATGAATCTTTGTTTTGAGTTGTGAAGTCTAAGAATTCGCCTTTCAGGTATGCAAGTTCAAATTCTAATGTCTCCCTTGTCTTCTTAAAGAAATATAAGAAGTTTTTAGAATTTGTTTACCTTTTGTCAGGCGTATAGTTTATCTCTATGGCCCTGGCTTATCCATTCCTTTCCTTATGGATCTTATTAGCGTTCTGCAATTGTTTTTTTGGTTCGTCATGACTGAAAACTAATTGTTTCCGTTTTGTGTCATTTCAGAGGGTAATTGAGAACAAATGCCCTTCCTGCCACCGTTTCGTGAAGGCGTGCTTTTTCCCTCATGATTGCACTAGGTGCGGGCCGGTGGAGGTTATGACTGATTTTTTAAATCAGCAGGTGAGAAGAGGCGTCTGGAAAAAGAGTGTGGTAAGAAGAGGAAGGCATCCATGCCAGACATGGAGGCCTTCCGTCTTGAAATGATGGGAGAAATTAAGAAGACAATCACGGATCTTGTCCCGAAGTTGTTTCGCAGCTTGCTTCAAGCTCATCATTGTCTTCTTCATTTGCTCCGGGACAGTTTTCCCATCTCTGGTCTGGTTCTCTTAGCAAGCCAGTTTTCATTATAGACCCAGAGATGGCTCCAGTTGGTCCGGCGCTGAGGCTTTCTTCGCCCGTGGACCCGGGAGCGAAAGCCATGGCCTTGGGCGCTTGCTTATCGAGTGCTCTACAGCAGCCTAAGGCTAAGTGTATCCGCGCCTCACGCGATACCCCTCCTGCCCAGGCCGAGCTTGATCCCTTTTCAAGCTTGGCGTCTAATCTTTCTGGGCAAGAAGAAGAGGACACTGTTATGGCCTGCCAATGGCTACGGAAATGGATACCCATGGGCCCCCACAGGGTCCATGGGTAACCTTTTCCATGGAGCTGCTTCTTTGGGAATAGGTAATAATAATAATAATAATAATAATAATAATATCTTTATTTATAGAGGGTACAGTAAACTCGATCAGTACAAATAACTGTTCTTCCACGAGGCCCTCAACTATTTACAGTTTGAATATTTACAATCAGATATATAAACTATCTATACAAGAGTATGATACAGGTATATACAACAACTAGACGATGTACATTACATGTTCCCCCACCCACCCACCCACCCACCCACCCACCGAGGGCATGTCATCAGGAGTTGACATAACAAATTTGAAATAAATCCATCAATTATAACGGAAGTTATTAAGCATAAACCAAATGCCAAAAGCATAATCCTCCCCGCCCACCCACCCGTACCCGCTTAGAAAATAAAATAATAATAATACATTTGGGTGTGAGTTAGTATATAAAATAAATCCAAAAGTTTATACAGTAGTCTATGATAAAAGATGGACTACAATACAGTAAATTAAATAATATATCATCTGGCTACGTGGGCCCGAAGCTTGAATTTGAAAGCTCCTAGTGAGGTTGCTTCACGTACATTAATGGGTAGGCTGTTCCAAATTTGTGTGCCCGTACAAGCAAAGCCATTCTTATAAATCTCAGTTTTAGACATGGGCATATATAGGTTAGAATTTGTTACAGATTTGAGTGACCGACTATGTACCTCTGATGTATATTTAAACATATCTCTTAGATACTGTGGTGTCTGGTCATTCAGAGACTTGTATACCATTGTTGCAGTGCGAATATATGTTAAATCAGAAAATGGAAGCCATTTTAATTGCAGGTTTCACGGCTCAATGGCTAGGCCGGCTAGGAGCCGAAGGGCATCCATACCGTATCCCTCGGCTGGCTGAGAGTTACCGTGAGGAAGGCCCGGACTATGGCTTCATGCATTTAGCCCCCCCCCCCCATGACGCCATAGATCCGGCTCCTGGAATAGCCACGGCGCAAGCCATGCCGGCCCTTGCGGGTCTGTATGACTTCCCTGGCTATCCAGGAGTATCTTCAGCTCCGGCCATTACCCCACCAATGAATGTGGTTGAGGACGACGAAGACCCTAGGCTCGTCGAACATTCACAGGTAGCCACCGAGGAGGACTGGCTGGATGCTTGCCAATGGCTGATGAGCATCATGCCGGAACTCCAGGTGGATCCACTGGCCTCCCAGTGGGACCAGCACCCGTGGTTGGGAGGGAAACCGGTGACGAGCACCATGCCATCTCCGCCGTATACGGAGCATATCGTTGATATGTTTGCTGCGGCAGAGACATCCATTCAGTCGAAAAGATGCCTTGCGAAGGCCCCTCGCGAGGTGGCACGGCGCTGCCGTATAAGTTCTGATCTGTATCAGAAGTACGGCGGCATCCCAAAGTCTTGCATGGATGACCGTGCGAGAAGACATGTGGCCTGGTTCCCAGTCTGACACAGGACCCTTGTGTGCTAGCACCCTGCACAATGCTAATTCCGTGCTGCGGGATACGGAGGAAAGTACGAGAGGAGCCATCTCGGCTCTCTCGCACGTTTCCTAGCTGCTACAGGGGTTAGTAGCAGCATCCATGGCCTGCCAAACTTCCCCTCTTTCAGTCCAGAGTGCCATCCAGGATGGCACTAACCTGGTTCTGGATTGCATGTTAAGATCTGTAACCAGGAGTTTACGGGCGAAGCACACTTTTGCCATTGACAATTTGTGCACCCCCCCCCCCCCCCCCCCCGCAGGACCTGTACACTCTTCTTCTTTGGACGCTGATGGCAGGGCCAGGGTTGTTTGGAGGTGAAGGATGCCTGCACCTCCAACAAACTAAACCTGGTGAACAACCAGAGGGCGCAGCGAGAGCAGTTTGAAGTGCTCCTCAGGGACCGTGTTTGAGCAGCACCCCCTGCCTTCCACCCTCAGCAAGCTAGCGGTGGTCTGGTCAGAGGCCAACCGCCTATGCAGCGTCGGCCACAGCAACGCCAGCGTAAGCCAGCTAGGGGTGAGCAGAGGCTCCTCCAGCGCATCCCGCTGAGATGCACATGGTGCTGGTAGAGGAGCGCAGGTTTCTGGTCGTGGGAGCCGAACCTGATGGGTCAGCTCTCACAAAGACCACACCAGTGCTGCTAGGACACCCACCAGAGACAGGGCTTCTCTTGCACTTCTCGGGTCCATTTCAATCCTTAGGTGCACCCGTGGAAGGCCGTCTGGCCTTCCACATGCAAGAGTGGGAGCGGATTACTCAGGACCGCTCAGTCTTGCGATGGCTTTCAGTCAGTTGCCATCCAGACTGGATTTCAAATCAACCATCGCGTCGGTCTCTGGTTCCAATCTGGACTCAAAATCCAAGAGATCCAGATCAACGGTTGTGTATAGAGGAAGAAATTCAATCCGTCATACTAAAACATGCTATTCAACCTGCACAAAAATCTCCAGATTCTTATTCAACCGTGTTCCTAGTGACAAAAAGCACTGGAGGGTGGAGACCAATTCTCAACCTCAAACCTCTCAACAGGTTTTTCCTCACACCAAGTTTCAAGATGGAAACTGTAAGAATGGTGTTAGCAGGATTGAGGAAGGGAATGTGGACAGCATCAATAGATCTAAAAGATGCCTATTTTCACATTCCCTTTGCGAAGGGCTTTCGTCAGTTCCTGAGATTTGCATTCCTGGGCTGCCAATGGGAATTCAGGGTTCTCCCATTTGGTATATCAATGGCTCCTTGGGTCTTCACTCAGAGTGGTCCAAGCTATGACGTCATACCTCCGCAGAAGACACATAGCAATCCACACATACATAGACGACTGGCTGTTAAGAGCACACAATCAAGAAAGTCTATCAGCAAATCTGGAGATAGTTTTGAAAACTCTTACAGATCTAGGCTGGATAATGAACTTTCAAAAATCAGAGCTGACTCCATCCCAGAAGTTTGTTTACCTGGGCATGTTCTTCAATCTAGAGATATGTTTACCCATTGTAAGAGAGAGAGTAGAAATACGCATCTCAGTCATACAGTCAGTGTGCAACAGTCGTCATGTCCTGGCACGGGTCTACTTGAGAATGTTGGGGTTGATGATTTCTTTGAAACCAGTCATTTCACAGGCAACCTTACGCCGGCGGCCGATCCAGCTATTTCTCATGAGACAGTGGACCCAGAGTACGGGTTTCCTGGACTCAAAGGTGTCAGTGTTGGAACCTCTTATTCACCACCTTCAATGGTGGATGAAGAGAAAATCTCCTGGCCGGGGGGGTGACGTCACCTCCCCATCCTCAGTTAATGATGTACACAGATGCATCAATGGAAGGATGTGGAGCTTGCCTGGAAGATAACAAAGTATCAGGGCTTTGGGATCTGGATCAGTCAAAAGAACATATCAATCTGTTGGAAATGTCAGCAGTAGTCTTAGCCATGGAACACTTCTTACAAGAGTGTTCTGCTTCGAGCAGACAATACAACAGTAGTGACTTACATAAACCGTCAGGGCATAACGAAGTCGCCCAGTCTCTGTATGATGAAATGGAAACTGCTTTGCTGGTGTCGAGATCATGGGATTTCCCTGAAAGCAGTTCATATTCCGGGAAGACTAAATCTATTAGCAGACTCATTGAGCCAAAGAATGAGCATTCTTCCCACGGAATGGCAACTAAATCAATGTGTGGCGGATCGCCTGTTCAACCACTGGGGCAAGCTCAACATAGATTTATTCGCAGTGAACAAGAATGCGAAGATGACGACGTACATCTCTCCGATTGCAGATCCGAGCGCTATCGCAATAGATGCGTTAGCTATCAGCTGGGAGGGAATGTATGCATACGCATCCCCGCCAGCAATTCTGATTCCAAAAGCTCTCGAGAAAATCAGGCAGCCCGAATGCCAAGTGCTTCTGATCACCCCAAATTGGCCATGCCGATCATGGTATATGGATCTGCTGGACCTTCTGGTCTGCAATCCCGTCCCTCTGCCTCTGATGGATAACATAATCTTCTAGGGCAAGGCCTTGCACAACAACCCGTCAATGTTCCAGTTGACTGTGTGGATGTTGTCAAGGAATCAGCAGTTAATGAGGGTTTTTTCTTAGCAAGCAGCCATGTTTATGGCAAAAGCCAGAAGGGGGTCAACCTCCAGAGCATATAATTATAAAATCGACAGATTTGCTGAATGGTGCTCAAAAAGATGTATTAATCCAATGGATGCATCTATTCAGGTACTAGCCGATTTCCTCTGTCACCTTTTTTATGCCTATAGCCTCAAGCCTAACTCTATTGCTGGCTCCAAGTCAGCCTTAATGTCAGTTATCCCTTGCTTGGCTAATAAGGGAAGTGATGAAGCATGTAATCTAAATATTTTAATCAAAGGCATGGGTAATCTAAGACCAAGGAATCCTCAAGTGATTCCGTCTTGGAGTTTATTGTTAGTACTTAAAGTATTAGCAGATAAACCCTTTGAACCACTAAGCTCCATTTCCATAAAAATGTTGACACTTAAAACGTTTTTTCTGATTGATGCAGCTTCAGCCAGATGAAGAAGTGAAATATATGCTTTGTCAGCAGAGCCAGACTGTTTTGTGGTTACAGGGGAAGGCCTTAGGCTTCTACCTAGAGTTAACTTTATGGCGAAAAATCAGTCTTTAAAATACCCTGGTCAGCCTATAGTTTTACCCACTTTGACTAGGTTTGATCCTAATTCAAAGGCTTGGTGTCCCGTCCATGCACACAGGAATGGCGAATGGACCCTAGTGCTTTATGGCTATCTTACATTGAACCCCATGGGAGAGCTTCTAAAGATACCATTTCTAGGTGGATTGTGGAATGCATCCAGCATTGCCACAAAGCCGCCACGGGAAAACAAGTTGACATGGCCACGGCTCAAAGTATCAGTGGCGTAGTGACATCCACGGCTCTGTTTAATGGAGTGCCGGTGGATGACATTATGTCAGTAGCACAATGGTACTGTGAGTCTGGTTTTACAGATCATTACCTACATGACACTTCAAATCCGCTTGCCTTATGGATTTTACATAAACGTTAAATCTGTATATATTTGTAGATATTGTATATAAGGCCGTTGTCACAGTGCAATTTAGTGGGGGAATCCCCGTTTTTCCGTACTGTACCTATCATCGCCAGCGGTGATTAAAGGGAATCTCGTCAAAGTAGGTTAGTCCTATATTTGGTGATGGTTATTTTTTGTCACGTTTTTTTTATTACTTACTAAAATGGTGATGGTTCTTTTTTTTTGTTATTTGTGGTTCCATCTGAGAGTATACAAAATGAAGCTTTCATCCGCTGTCTTATAGTACTTTAGCATGAGTACATAGAGAGTGTATAGGTCATCGCTCCCTCTTTAAAAGAGGGGGGGAGCGGATGTTAAACGGTCATTACTCTCAACATCGGTATTGTTATCCGATGTCCAAATCATTTCCTGGTTATGCACCTTGGGCCTCTTGTTTGATGTAAAATAAAAAAACTGGATGCCTTTTGTTTCTACGAGAATTCTTAATACTTGCCAGATATACTATGGCCTGCCTCAGCCACCCCACTGAGGTAAGGCTGAGCTGCTTTCGCTGTTTTGCCAAGGCCAACATAAGACGAATCTGACTATACTCGGGAATTGACTCGGTACCTGGGGCATATGTTAATTCCCGGACACAGCATGAGCAGGTCCACGGAGAATGCAGAGTTTTAGTTGTTTATTTTGAGCCAAACTAGATAATGTATCATAATAGTACATCTGGTAAGTATTAAAAATTATCATAGAAACAAAACGGACCCCACTTCTGTGATACTGGCAGTCAAATTAGGTACAAAATATTCAACGGAATATTCCATTCATTCAGTAGTCTTAAGCTTTTAACCTTTACAGACACTGAGACACAAAATGGCGCATTCTTTATGATATAAGGAATATGCATATTCTGTAATTAATTTTACGAAGAACAACATCAGGTTGTTATTACACCACAAAAACATCTTGACCGTTCAATCACTATTTGTTAAATCAATAATTTGCATTTAGCTACCAGAATAAGATTTTTATGCTTGCTTACATACCCCCTTATGCCTATTCCATCATCATGCATACCCTTAACCAGGCTACTGGTAAGGATCACCCCCAGCATAAGCGCTGATAGAGACTGGCACCAGTCTGTACTCACTCCAAGCCCGTGCATGCGCAATAGATCCCAACTAGGAAACAGATTCACTTCAAATATTCTGCAAGCAGAACAGTTGACCTGCTATCCAGCTTAAGTTTTTATAGCTTTGCGCTGAAGTTCAGCTACATATTTAAGAGTTACTGATACAGGAATCATGCCTGCAATGAAATCTATTCTCCCTAAGTTATGTTTAATGTATACTTAGTGGTGTATTTTAGGTTTTTAACTCTGGTTTATGAGTTACCAGTTTTCTTGTCAGTACCCCTGTTTTCGAGGAATATAAACCAATGCCTAACGTACTATCATCATCACGCTTTAAAAACCCTTATTACTCACCTATTTAATTCTAAGCTTAATGCCTTCATAAAAAATATTCAAACGAAACTTTGTGAAATCCTTTGGTCTTTCAGTGAGATTTCAAATCCATTTTTTCCCGCCTTTTGTATAGTATCCGATTGCTAGTAATGTTAAGAGATCTCCGATCTCTATGCCCGCTCCCGTTATTGCTCCTGGCTTGTCCGGGCAAGCGGGTTCTAAATCTGGTATTGGTGCTGGTTCGATCGGGCATCCGGATATGAGCTCTGTGATTGTTTCTGGCTTGGCTGGACATCCGGATCTCATGATCATATGACTTTTTCGTCTTCCGTTTCTGGTAACGGCTCATTCGTTTCCGGTTTAGGAGATGCTTTTCCGGGTCTGCTAGATCCGGTCAAGCATCTGTCTGTCATTTCCGGTAGTATTGTATCTGCTTCCAGTCTGAGAGGTGCTTTTCTGGGTCTGTTAGATCTGGCTAAACATCCGACTTCCGTTTCTGGTTCTGGTTTGGCAGTTTCCGCTTCCGGCAGTAGTGCGTCCCCTTCCGGTTTGAGAGGCGCTTTTCTGGATCAGTTAGATCCGGCTAAACATCCTACTTCCGTTTCCTGTTTATCAGTATCTACTGGTTTTCCTTCCGGGAGTTATTTTCATGCATCTGGTTATGAGTTGCCTAATCGTTCAGATTCTTCTTATAATAGGTTGCTTTTTTCGAATGCGCCTTTGGTTAGTCAGGATTTTGATCATTCTTCGTCTCTCTCTAAGTCTATTTCTGTGGTCTCTTCTCCTCCTTCCTTTCGTGATGTGTTGTCTCATGCTCCCTTATCTACTTCTGGTCCTTCCCTTCGTTTTTCTTCGTCAGTTAAGGGAGATAGTTTTTTTCCTTCCTCTTCCTCTTCCTCTTCTTCGCTTTCTGCTCTGTCTGCTAGAGTTTTTTCCTCTAGTCATGTTTCCAAATCTTCCTCTCTTTTTCAGTCTTTGGCTATCCCTCCTTCTCCAGGTTTTTCTCACCTTCTGTTCATCCTAATCTTGTTTCTTCGAATTATGTCTCCTCTTCCTCTTTCTCCTCTGTTCCTTCTAATTCTTCTCTTCCTCCTCTCTCGTCCTCTTCTTCATCTGTTTATCATCTAGATCCTATTATGTCTGTCTTTCTCCAGAACTAGAATTTCAAATTGTTGATTCCGGTTTAGACTTTCTTTGTTTTCTGTACTCTGTGATTCCTCGCTCAATCGCTCCTTTGTTCCAGCTAGATTTACTATTCTTTCTAGATTTTCTGCTAGTGGTTTAGATCCATATTCTGTATCCTCTAGTCAGAGACATGATGTTGATTTCATTCCTTCTGATCAGGTTTCCTCGGTTTCAGAACCGTTGTCTGTCTCTGCTCCTCTTTATTCTAGAGGTTTAGGTTCTCCTTCCTCCTCAAGGAATTATGATTCCTTAGCGTCTTTGGATTCTGAGCTTTGCCCTCCTCCTTCTCCCTTACATTCTTCTGCTAATCCTATTCCTAGATCGGTCAGGGCCAGGGATCTGAGGAAGTTTTACCCGATCAGGGCCTCTGCAGATGATTGGTCATCGACTCATCAATGGATAGCTTCTTGTCTGTCTCTCCCTCTTCAAGATGAATTTTAGATTGACCCGCCTTCTTTTGGGTCCGCTCTTTCTTCATCTGATCCTTCTTCTTCTCACATTCTTCCAGTCGATAACCATGTTAGATTTTTATGTGAATGAGGTTCATTCGAAGGAATTTACTCTGACTCCTAATGTAGATTCTCCAGTTTAGATTCCTAAGGATGATTTTCTTGGAGTGGCCTCTGGTCAGTCTCTTAATGGTCCCGCTTAGGAGGTTCTTTCGTCAAATTTGAAAGATTCTGCAACGGGTGAGTCTTCTTCAGACCTTTTTAGATGTGAATCTGTATGTAGGGCACAGATTAAATCCGCTAATTTTCTAGCTCTTCTTTCAGAAGCTATTCTTAAGGCTCATGAAAGAGGCGATCAGGTCCCTCCTGAGGTTTTTCGTTCTCTAGCCGATGTTATAGAGGCTCTTTGAACTCGGTTTGTAGATCGTTAGGCTTCATTACCTCTAAGAGAAGAACTTGAAAGCTATTCGAAGTTAATATTTCGAATGGTCTTAGGAGTAATCTTATTTTGGCTCCTCTGTTTGGCCAGGATGTGTTTGGTCAAGCTTCTAATATTCTTCAGGTTGAATCTGACCGTCTTAGATCCGCTAGGGATCTTCGAGATAAGATTTCTGTTTTGAAGCTTTCTGCAAAGAGAGACTTCCTCTGTTAAGAGTCCAAATTCCTCCCCCAAGAGGAAGAGTCCCAGGCCTGATGAGTTTGGCGCTTATCCTTCTAGGATAATTACCAACTCCAACCATTCTTCTGGTACTCATGCCCGATCCGCGGAGGAGGATCGATTCGACTCCATTTCTTCACATCGCCCTAGATCCCAAGTTCGGCAGGCCCCTCCTCAGGCGAGAAGGGGCCAGTCTTATTCCCGTGGACCTCGATCTAGTTCTAGAGGTCGTCCCTTTGGAGGTTACCAGAGTAAAAGAGTTTGAAGGATGACCTTAGCCCGGGTAGGCCTATCCCTTCCTCTTTTCCCAGTTTTATCCCTTCCTTGTCCCATGCCTTTGGATCCGTCGGTGCAATCCCTTTTTCCCAGCGTGGCAGTAGGAGGGCATCTGTCTCTGTTCTGGGAGACTTGGCAGACCCTCATTCAGGACTCCTGGCTTATAGATCAACTCCGTTGGGGTTATGCACCTTCCTGGATATCTCATCCTCCTCCTCTTTCCCTCCTTCCCAAGTGGACTCCAGGTCCTTCCAACCCAGAGAAGATGAGGGCCCTCGAGGACGAATTGGAGTCGATGAGTTTAAAGAAGGCCATAGAAGAGGTTCCCTTATGGAGAGTAGACCCGGGCTAGTACTCAACTCTTCTCCACGTCCCCAAGAAGACGGGTGGATGGCATCCGATCATCAATCTGAAAAGGTTAAACATTCTTATTTTAACTACAAAATTCAAGATGGAGACCATCTCTCAGATTATCGCCAGTCCAGGCATGTGGACCTCTTCCATAGACCTAAAAGATGCCTACTTCAATGTTCTCATCCACCCTTCTTTCCGAAAATTCATGAGATTCACTTTCAAAGGTCGGGTATGGCAGTTTCGAGCCATGCCCTTCGGCCTGACCACGGCCCCTTTCTTCTTCACTCGTCTAGTGTCAGCCGTGGCAGGAATCTTACACCGTTGTTCTATCCACCTTCACATTTATATAGACGATTGGTTAGTAAAAGTCTGGCATGCAGCCTAGGTTGGATCTTAAATCTCGAAAAGTCAAGCTTAGTTCCCTCGCAGCTTTTCACCCACCTAGGCGTATCTTTCAATCTGGCTCTGGGTCTATTTTTTCCTTCAGACCTAAGAGTAGAAGCCATCTTAGAAGCGATGGAAATTCTGTCTTCCTCTTCCATGATCAGAGCCAATTTCTTTCTCAGAGTGATAGGCTTGATGGTCAGCGTCGAGAGTATCATTCCTTGGGCGGCGCTGATGAGAAGACCTTTCCAAATGTACCTCATGTCCCTTTGGAACAAGTCGGTTCACTCCATTTACAATCAGATTCCAATCAGAGAACACCTTATTCCCCATCTAGATTTTTTGGAAGGATCGTTCTCTGCTTCTGTTGAGTGACCCTCTGGTCAAGTCCTCTCCACAGGCGATTATCTTCACAGACACTTCCCAAGAGGGATGGGGAGTGGTCTGGGATTCATGGTCGGATCAAGTGAAAGGCCTCAAAGTCTCGATTCGATCAGACAATTCAACAGTGGTCTCATATCAACAGACAGGGGCGGTACGAGGTCATCCCTCCTTTGTCTGGAAGTATGGAACCTCCTGTGGTGCCGCAAGAATCAGATTTTACTAGTGTCTTCTCATGCCCCAGGCAGTCTGAATTTTCTTGCGGCCCAACTGTCTCGTCCCAACAAGTTCGCCCACACAAAGTGCCATGGGGGGGGGGGGAATCACTACATGCTGACAAATGCGACTGTTTGTATGTCTGTCAGGGAAGTGGAGGCCATTAGCCTGATATGTTGATGCCTGTCGGCTCCATAGTATGGAGCTGGTGGATCTAGTGGCTTTCCTTTCATCTCTTCCATATGGTGGAGTTGCTGTCATCTGGATCTGGATGTTAGGACCTGGATGATTCTGAAATTCATGTCATTTCTGGAGAAGTGTTGCTTATTGAAATGTCTGAATACTGGTGTGTCGTATCTCTCGCTCTGGTAAATGTTAGTGTTGGAACGAAGATGTTCTTGTATGCACGTTTTGAATGTGCGTAGGGTCTCTCCCACATTGTTTGTGTCATACATCACAGGTGATGTGGTAGACAATGTTCTTGGTTTGACAGTTACCGATGATCTTGGTGGTGTGGTATAGGAGAGTTGTGTGTGTATGCTGGTGCAAAAATGCCTTTTGTCCATGTTGTTGCAGATGTTGCAATTATTGGTTGAACAGGGTTTGAGCAGGTTTCTGTGGGATTCCCTTGGCAGTGCTGTCAATGGTTGGAGTTTAGCTCTGACTATCGTGTCTCATTTATTTTTCCTGAAACCGAATAGTGGTTTCTCAGGAATAGCTATTCTGCACCTGCTGCTGGCTTCCAAAACTGACCAGTACTTGTTGCTGGTGTTTTTGAGGAAAATGTCTGCGCGGGTAAATTCACAGACAAAGATGGTCTGTTTTGCTTTTCTGTGTTGTGTAGACTGGCGCGTTGGGTGTAGTAAGGTGTGCCTGGCTGTAATGAGGATGCTTATGGGGTATCCTCTTTTCTCAAAATGTCCTTGCAAGAGGAGACTTATGGTTGTAGTCTTCTAAACATGTACAGATGCGTCCGAGTCTTAAAATTGGCCATATGGATTGGATGAAATGCCCAGCACTATATGTCAGGTATATAGATGGCATTTTCATGATCTGGGAACACGGACAAAAAATTGACATGCACCGCCAAAATAGTGCACCGCCAAATTCTTAGTCGCTCCCAAAACGTGGTGCACTGCCAAAATTTAGCACTGCCAAAGAGGCGACAAGCACCACCAAACCTGGTTCAAATATGCCCATATTTGGGCATGTTAAAACCCACTTCCGGTCCACCAGTGGGAGAATATAAAAGAAGCCGACTTGCAGAGCTCAGATCATTCAGACTTTTGGTCTCAACAAAAGAACAAGCGTCAAGCAATGCCAAGAAATCATTCATGTACAAGACTACGACCCTGTTATTACACCACTAATTCCAAGTGAGTGATACAGGCACCTTGGGCCTC
Organism: Chaetoderma sp. LZ-2023a; assembly: GCA_034401795.1. Lineage (NCBI taxonomy): Eukaryota > Metazoa > Mollusca > Caudofoveata > Chaetodermatida > Chaetodermatidae > Chaetoderma > Chaetoderma sp. LZ-2023a. Next base: position 81,169,513 of record CM067372.1, read on the forward strand.
CTGTTCAAAATTTACTGGAAATTGTCAAATTGCTTCTTACCGTTTTTGACCAATTTCAACCAAGTTAGGCTGAAAGGATCCTATGATAATACTTCAAAAATATGATCTCCCAAACATCGATAACTGATAGATGCTGTGCCAACAAAGGAGAATTGGAAGTCTATTGTAAAAACAGCAATCAATACATTCTGGACTCAAACACTATTGAGCGACAGCAAGTACAAAAGCACTCTGGCCTACTGTAATACTGGTCATCTCTCAATTGGCTGTCAACATTTATCTGTTAACAGCACTGACCACAATGTCAAGGATGTAAAGAGGGGAGCCATTAAAACTCGTTTCTTAACTGGCACATATATTGTACAAACAAACCTAAGCAGATTTATTCAAAACAGAGTTGATCCAACCTGTCCTTTATGTCAGATTGCAAGCGAAGACTATACCCACATCCTTATCCAATGTGGTGCTCTGCATAACTATAGGAAACACAGTTTACAATGTATAAATGCTGCAGTGACCGAATGCTGTGGTCTCCATCACTGGGACATCATTAGTAGTGGCCCTATCCTACTTACTCAACTTATTATAGACTGTACTGCATTGCCCACCTGTGGGATACTACCATATAATTCTGACCTTCTGTATAATGTTGAACTACTTAGCAGACAACTCTGTTACAACATGCACTGCAGCAGAGTTCATATTTTCAACACCATATCAGGATGATTAGCCTACGCCTATAATGGCTCTCACAATAGATTTGGCAATGCATCTGCGGGTGTTGTGTTGAATTACTCTGGCCGTTCCACCATGTGCGCTTGGGATGCCTGGTCCGAGGGGAACCTATGACATCTCATGTAGTTCACCTAGGGTTTTTCTTGGCACTGCCCGATGTAGCAGATGAAATTGGTGATCTTATTTTTAGTATCAATATAAACTTGTGGTAGATCAACCAATTAATACTGGATTGGTTTTTGGACATCTAAACCTTTTTATGTTTTGTTAAAATCGATTAACGCCTTAGCACTTTTATTCTACCAAAGCATCAAAAGGTACGTTTGTACTTCATTTTAGCTCAAATATGTTTTAAACTTATGATAAATTCTTAAAAATTAATGTGTCTTAATGTTAGAATTTTATATTGCTCTTGTTCAACTACTCTACCTAGTTTTAGGGTGTGGTTTTATTCTGTACTTGTCTATTTAATTTTCCCTTGTTTATTACTTGCTTTTATTCTATTTTCATTTGGTTATTATCCGATTTTAACTATTACCACTACGGTGGGTGCTCCTATCAAGAGGAGGATTATACGAACATAACATAGCATAACACATCCATTCAAAATTTTTATTCATAAACTTTTTTTGTGTGAAAATCTCAGATTTTATTAAAAATGTGCCAGAAATTGTCAAATGTTGACCTTTGGATATAGTACATTGTAGTAAATTCCATATGATTCACGATATGCTGTTGAACATTTTGAAACAAATTTGACTGTCTTTGATCTAGATATTGATTCTTGGAGGTCATGGAATTTTTTCATTTTAGTCATGGAATTTCAAATACTGAAAGGTGTACAAACCCTGACTTGAGTTATTGTGATGAACCATCATCCAGCATCTATTCATCTATATGTTTTTTCCATCCATGCAGTGCTTAAAATAGTCACATATTTCATCATTCCTTGTAGAATGACCTGGTAATCAGTTTGCCATTAGCATCTGTCAATCCTGTCTATAACAGACTTACATTAACGGAGCCACAAGTTGGTGGTTCATTAATCTGCATGGTCAAAGAACCACCAGTCTTTAGGAAAAAGCATATTTTGCCACAAAGGCTATATACCACAACAAATGAGGTTATTAACCATTTAACACTCATATCAGCGCAAAAACGGATTCTGTAGTGGTCTTAAGAAATGTCCATTTACAGATCAAAAGAAGACTATTTTTGAAAATTGACCACTGGAATGACTGGCTCGATAACTGAGCCAGTGATTCCAGTGGTAAATTTTCAAAAATAGTTTCTGTTGATCTGCAAATTAATATTTTGAATGAAGAAATTTTTTTTAGCAAATTTAAGTATTAAAGGGTTAAAGATACAATAGCTGATAGATTTATTATAAATTGTGTATACAGAATTATGTGCATAAAATGCCTCTATTGTGTTAATATTAACATTTGATCATTGATTCTTATATGTGCCAACACGCAGAAGTTTGCGATACTCAAATTAGAAATTCCACAAATATTAGAAACCTGACAAAAATTTCATAGCAGAACCCACCACCATTTCACTTCAAGAGTATACTTACCTCCCTAATACTTTTGATATTGCTAAATATTGGCTTTCACTCAATAAACACTCAGATTTAAAACAGTTAGGTGCCCCTACTGGGCAGGGAGTCAGAGCGTAGTCTGGCGGATGCCAGCCCCACCACCGCGCATGCGCAGACTAGCACTTCCTCTTTGCTAGATTATTGGCAAAGAGAACACACATGTCTTTTTGAGTCATAAGCTTTTCTTGCTCTTAAACTGTTATTTGGTGTATATTTTGGAGTGATAGTATCTGATTTGTATGGCAGGAGGGAACACTTCGCCACAGGAGGACTTAGGACCTTTAAATCAGGTGACTTCTAGTAAAATTAGCGAGTTTTCTTCCCGGTGTATTGTGTTTCCGGGACTCGCGTTTACCGTGATAAGCGCCTTGGTTAGTTGGTTTATGTCAACTCGGTGCTACCTAAGACTAATTTCTCTTTCTGTTTATGTCCACAGGTCTGTATGACGCTAGGTGGTGACATCACAGTAGCAGAGAGTTAGTTTTCTCTCCACCATGGTTCCATTTCCTACTAACACTGTTAGGTTATCTAACCAAATGAAAAAATATGTCCAGTGAGTTGGAGGCCTAGTATAAAGGTCTTCTCACTTTGCCCTCTTGATCCAATTCCTTCCCCATGAGGTGGAGAGAGTTAAGAGGCGTGCAGATGGTGGAGTTCTCCGGTTCGTCACGTTGGATGGTTTGTCTATACAAAGTGTCAGGTATCTAGTTATTGATAATGTGGTGATGTTAATTATTGTAAACAAACAAAGGGAGATAATTAAAATTTTTGCCAGAAAAGAGTTATCTATATGTATCTGATGGTTGTGTAGTCAACTTATCCATTCAGCATACAATTCGTCCTTGCACTTGGATGTTTTGTTGGGATCGAATTTTTCCTGTCACGGGATTAATGACGTCATAATCAGCCTGGCTATGTGTTTATCAGCAATTCAAGCGCTATGCTGGTTTCTGATGTATATTGATCTTTATGATCGTTTTCCTTCTCTTTGAGTTGGATTGAGTTTCTAAGCTTAACTAGTTGCTCATACTCCTTGTCCTTTGCCCTGTTTCAGGGACCGGGTTGCGCGTCCTGTGGACGTTTTCTTCATGAAAAGTTCTGGCCTCATCTGTGCTATCAATGTAGCCCTTGTGGTCCCTTGGTTAATTGTGACATATGTAAGCACTGGGGGGGGCGAGTTAATGTCCGAATTCTTGTGCTGCTTACAGGCGACGGACAAGGTGGTAGAGGAGGAGAAGAAGAAGAAGCGGAAACGAGAGGTTGTAAGTAGGAAGGGTAAGGGGAAGGTCTCGTCCGCGGTGGATATGGAGGCCTTCCGGACCGAGATGTTGGGAGAGATGAAGAGGACAATAAAGGATTTGGTTCCAGGGTTGCTTCGTGGCATGCTTCCTGGACCAAATCCTTTACTGTCCTCATCATCGGCTTCGGAGCAGGTAATCCCCGCCTCTGGATCGATTTTCCTTAGACCGCTTCCGTTGTTCGACGATTCAGAGGTGGCCCCATTAGAGGGGGCGTTCCACGGCCCTGGCAGCAGGCTTATTGCCGCGCCGATAGGGGACCGTGGACGGTTGTCGCTGGAACCCGCGGGCTGCTTATCAGTCCAGGGGTATCCGCACGCCGCGGTGGCCAGTACCTCCTATGGCACCGTTCCTGGTCAGCCCGGGTTAGCTCTCTTTGCTGACCCGGGGTCTAATCTTTCTGACCAGGGTGATGAGGATTACCTGCTAGGGTCGCCGTCTGACGACGTGGACATGGATGAAGACGTTTGTGCACCCCTCGCGGGGAATACAGGCGCCTTATTCCACGGTTTTACTCACCCTGGAGTAAAGTCCGCGGCTCAGGTGGTGGCCCAGGGCGCTGCTGATGGCCAGCGGTACCGCATACCTCGGCTTGCCGAGGGTGTTGCTGGTGCTGGCCGGGCCCGTGGTGAGACTATATATACCCCGCGCTCTGCCACGGTGCCTGCTCCTGGTCAAACCAGTGATATTCTCATGCCGGTGCTGTCAGGCCCGCGTGTTTTCCCTGGCTTGCCAGGTGTATCAGCATACCCGCCGTCAAGCTCTACTGCTTGCGCTCAGGAGGAAGACGAAGGACCCCGTCTTGTAGAGCGCTCGCAGTTAGCCACGGAGGAGGATTGGTATGACGCTTGCCAGTGGTTGGTGAGCGTTAGGCCTGATCTGCCCGTGGAGCAGTCGGCTAGCCAGCGTGTTCACACGCCGTGGTTAGCTGGGAAACCGACTGCTAACGCTATGCCTTCTCTGCCGCTGGCGGAGCATGTCGTTGACATGTTCAAGGCGGCGGAGTCGTCCATTAAGTCGAGTGGACGTCTCGCGAAGGCCCCTCGCGAGGTGGCCAGGCGTTGTCGCATCGTGCCCCTGGATTACCAGCGGTACGGTGTGGTACCCAAGCCCAGCGTGGATGACCGCGCGGCTTTGGGTGAGGATGCGCGGCCAGGCTCCCGTTCTGACACGGGTGTCTTGTGCTCGAACGCGTTGCGTTCGGCGAATACCGCGTTGCGTGATGCGGAGGAGAGTGGGAGGGCTTCGATTGCCGCTCTGTCCCACGTCTCCCAGCTGTTACAGGGGGTAGTAACGGCATCCGCATCGCGCCAGCCAAGTCCGGTCACTGTCCAGCGAACCATCCAGGATGGTATTAACCTGGCGCTGGACTGTATGACTCGGGCGGTGACCAGGAGTGTCAGGGCAAGACGCACGTTTGCCCTGGACAATCTGTGCCCGTCTCAGGACCTGTACAATAGGCTACTGCGTACGCCTATGACGGGCCCTGGTCTTTTTGGAGGTGAGGGATGTCGACACCTCCAGGAGACGGTCACCCTGGTGAATAACCAGAGGGCGCTGCGCGAGCAGTTTGATGTGCTGCGTCGTGCTAACGTTCGCGCCGCGGCCCCGGCGTATCGTCCCCTGCAGGCTCGAGGTGGTGCTGGCCAGGTCAGAGGCCAGCCACCGTCGCAGCGTCGGCCTCGGCCGCGTGCGATTCGGCCAGCAGCGAGGGGGGCGCAGGTTCCTCAGGCGCCGTCAGCCAGGCAGCCGCCTGCGCACCGAGGTGCGCGCGGGGCGGGGCGGGGCGCGCGAGGATCTGGGCGTGGTTATCGGTCCTGACAGGACGCTTACCGCGGTAAGAACCACTCCGGTGTGTATGGCGATGGAGACAGTGCCGCTCTTGCATGCCTCGTGTCCACCGCGGTCCCTAGGTGGACCGGTGGGAGGCCGGCTAGCCGACCACATGCAAGAGTGGGAACGGTTAACTCAGGACCGTTTAGTCTTGCGATGGCTTTCCGTCGGGTATCATCCAGAGTGGGTGACAGGCCCGCCGTCGCGACTGTCTCTGGTGCCAGTCTGGACTCCCATTCCGAGAGATCCAGAGCAAAGGTTGTGTATCGAGGAGGAGATAAATTCCCTCATACAAAAGGGAGCTATTCAGCCGGCACAAAGGTGTCCGGGCTTCTATTCAACCCTGTTCTTAGTAACAAAACGCACCGGAGGGTGGAGACCGATTCTCAACCTCAAGCCATTGAACAAGTTCATCGAGACGCCCAGTTTCAAGATGGAAACGGTGCGCTCGGTGTTGGCGGGGTTGGAGAGGGGGATGTGGACGGCGTCGATAGATTTGAAGGACGCTTATTTCCACATCCCCATCCACGGGAGTTTCTGTCGCTTCCTGAGATTTGCATTCCAGGGCAGACAGTGGGAATTCAGGGTGTTGCCCTTCGGAATTTCCACGGCTCCTCGGGTTTTCTCCCGTGTGGTTCTTGCGATCACAGCATACCTCCGCAGGAGAAGCATAGCAGTCCACACGTACATAGACGACTGGCTGTTGAAAGCGCACACCCGGGAAAGTTTGTCCGCCAATCTGGAGATTGTTTTGAAAATTCTCACAGACTTGGGCTGGATGATCAATTTCCCAAAATCAGAGCTGACTCCATCCCAGAAGTTTGTTTACCTGGGGATGTTCTTCGATCTAGAGACAGGATATGTTTATCCTACTCAGGAGAGAGTTCAGATACTCATCTCATTGATTCAGTCAGTGTGCGACAGTCGTCATGTCCTGGCACGGGTTTACTTGAGAATGCTGGGGTTGATGGTTTCGTTGGAACCAGTCATTCCTCAGGCCGCCTTACGCAGGCGGCCGATCCAGTTGTTTCTCATGACACAATGGACCCAGAGTACAGGTTCGCTGGACTCGAATGTGTCAGTGTTGGCGCCTCTGATTCACCACCTGCAATGGTGGTTGAATACGGAGAATCTCTTGCCGGGGGTTTTGCTAACCCCTCCCCACCCTCAGGTGACTGTGTATACAGATGCATCGATGGAGGGCTGGGGAGCTTGCCTGGAAGAATCCACGATATCAGGGCTTTGGAATCTGGAACAGTCAAAGGAACATATAAATCTACTGGAGCTAAGAGCAGTAGTCCTGGGCCTGGAACATTTCTTACAGAAAGTTCAGGGCAAGATTGTTCTTATTCGTTCAGACAACTCAACAGTTGTGACTTACATAAACCGCCAGGGCGGAACGAAGTCGCCCAGTCTCTGTATGATGACATGGAAACTGCTTTGTTGGTGTCTGGATCACCAGATTACCTTGAAAGCAGTTCATATTCCGGGAAGGTTAAACCTGCTAGCAGACTCATTGAGCCGAAGGATGAGTGTTTTACCCACGGAATGGCAACTAAATCAATGTGTGGCGGATCGTCTGTTCGACCATTGGGGGAAACCCAACATCGATTTGTTCGCAACGAAGAAGAATGCGAAGATGACGACGTACGTCTCTCCGATTCCGGATCCAAGCGCTTTCGCAACAGATGCGTTAGCTATCAGCTGGGGGAGAATGTATGCATACGCATTCCCTCCAGCAATCCTGATTCCAAAAATTCTTCAGAAAATCAGACAAGAGGAATGCCAAGTGCTTCTGATCGCCCCGGATTGGCCAAGCCGATCATGGTATACGGATCTGCTGGACCTTCTGGTCTGCAATCCGGTTCCTCTGCCTCTGATGGACGATATTATCTTCCAGGGCAAGGCCCTTCACAACAATCCGTCAATGTTCAGATTGACTGCGTGGATGTTGTCAAGGAATCTAGAATTAAGGAGGGCTTTTCTGAGCAAGCAGCCATGTTTATGGCCAAAGCCAGGAGGGGGTCAACCTCCAGAGCATATAATTATAAAATCAACAGATTTGCAGAATGGTGCTCAAAAAGATGTATTGATCCAATGGATTCATCTATTCAAGTAGTAGCTGATTTCCTCTGTCACCTCTATGATGCCTATAGCCTCAAGCCTAACTCTATTGCTGGTTATAAGTCAGCATTAATGTCTGTTATTCCTTGCTTGGCTAAGAGGGGAAGTGATGTAGTAAATACATTGAATGTATTAATTAAAGGCATGGGCAATCTAAGACCAAGGAATCCACCTGTGATTCCGTCTTGGAGTTTATCGCTAGTGCTTCAAGTACTAGGTGATAAGCCTTTTGAACCACTTAGTTCCATTTCTATGAAACTATTAACACTGAAGACTGTGTTTTTAATTGCTGCGGCCTCGGCTAGGCGTAGGAGTGAGATTCATGCCTTATCAGCCGAGGATGACCGTTTTGTGGTTTCAGGGGAAGGCCTTAAGCTGCTACCTAGGATTAATTTCTTGGCTAAAAATCAGTCGTTGAAATATCCAGGTCAACCTATTATTTTGCCTGCTTTAACTAGATATGATCCTAATTCTAAAGCATGGTGTCCCGTCCGGGCGCTGCGCCGGTACAAACAACGTACGGCGGCATGGCGCACCGACCAGTCAGCGTTATGGTTGTCATATATTGAACCCCATGGGAGGGCTTCTAAGGACACCATTTCCAGGTGGATTGTGGAATGCATTCAGTTTTGCCATAAATCCGCCACCGGGAAGCAGGTTGACGTGGCCAAGGCTCACAGTGTCCGCGGCGTAGTGACATCCACGGCCCTATTTAATGGGGTCCCTGTGGATGATATTATGTCGGTGGCTCAGTGGCACTGTGAGTCAAGTTTTACAGACCATTATCTCCGTGACACCTCTAATCCTCTCGCCTTGTCGGTTTTGAAAAAATAAATCGGTTTATATTTTTTGAGGTGCTTTTTCCTCATTACTTATATATTTCACAATTAATTTATGGAAACACCCACTTTTTTGGGCCTGCATCAGTCTTTACCAATGGGAAGATGATGTCAGCAGCCTTTTCAACAAGGTCAGTCTTGTTCATGTGTTGTCCGTTGTTGATTGTATTGTCACGATTACCCGTTATTAATATGGTGATGGTTTGTGTATTTGTGTGGTTCATTGTTGAGAGTTACGAAAATGGAGCTTTTTCGTCTCTGTCCTGTAGTACATGGCACTTGTACGTAGAGAGCGTATAGGACATTGAGGTCAGTCGACTCTTCCTCCCTGGAAGGAGGGGGGGGGAGCGCATATGACATTCGGTCATCTCTCATACATCGGTGGTGTTATCCGATGGTTAGTCAAATCCTGACTGTTTTTTCTTACAGTTTCAGAAGTTTAAGTGCCTTAAACGCAGAAAAGCGTATGGGGATGAGCTGGTCTTTTGACCTCGCCTCCCTCCCGCCAGATTCACTTTCGAATTCTGGCAATATCAAAAGTATTAGGGAGGTAAGTATACTCTTGAAGTGAAATAAACGAAATCTAGGATTTCTTTTTTCACGAGAGAGTTGATACTTACCTCCCTAGATACGGACCCGGCCTCTCCACCCCACAGAGGCTCGGTCTTCAGGCTCTTAATAGTTGCATGTGTGTCAGCCAATAATCTAGTCAGAGGAAGTGCTAGTCTGCGCATGCGCGGTGGTGGGGCTGGCATCCGCCAGACTACGCTCTGACTCCCTGCCCAGTAGGGGCACCTAACTGTTTTAAATCTGAGTGTTTATTGAGTGAAAGCCAATATTTAGCAATATCAAAAGTATTAGGGAGGTAAGTATCAACTCTCTCGTGAAAAAAGAAATCCTAGATTTCGTTTATTTCGCAAAGAAACAAGAGTATTTATGATTTCAGTCCGGATTCATTGGCCAAGGGTGTGCATTCTATAAAGGATATTTATGTTGTAGTTTTGTTGGTAATTGACTCCTATGAGGTCCCTATAATATTTTAGATTGCATCCACTATTTTAGATTGCATCCGCTATACCTTTTGATATCACAACTACAAACATTGTAAGTCAGTTAAAGACCACATAGATTAACTAATCTCCCATGTACAAACATCAACAAATCAGTTAAAGAACACATAGAGAAATAAACTTGGCCTACTGATCACCAACAAGAAACTGATTTTGTGGTGTAAATGTTGAGATTGTCTTGATCCAAATCATGAAAATGAAATATTTGGATGATAATTCAAATTCTACTGAAGATATCTTTGCCACGTTTGGTTTACTGGTTACCCAATGCATATGTGAGATGGAAAAGACATGTTGATCTCTGGCTTATAGGATCAATGGTCACGGTTATTGTGACACAATTATGGAAATTGAGCATCTGAAAAATGATAATAGCAATCGATCAATGAGGTAGTGTGATAAAGATTATTAATATTTGAATGTCATACTATGTCTGCCTGTTATCCGTGGTGGTCCCTGGCCCTGCTCAGTACCCCATATACAACTCATCCACAAGAGATTTTGAAACTTGTTTTGAGTTATTGGATCATTTACCTTTAAAAAAATCACACACTCATCAGGTGCTTTTCGGAACTGGTTGCGAATGACCGCCAGGGATATAAATCCGGGGGCCATATTGAAAATCTAAATTTGTATCCACTTACCATAGAAGTCTGTGTAATACATCGTTTTATGGTTTTTTCTGCATGGAGATACCATTTGGGACATCATTTTGATGATTTGAGGTCAATGTCACATGCTAAGTTCATGCGAATGGTCGCTAGGGGTGTAAATCCAAGATGGCCACTGGTTGACATATTGAAAATCTAAAGTTTGAACCACTCATCATAGAAGTATGTGCATTACCTCATATGATGGGTTTTTCGGAGTGAGGATTCCATTTGTGACATCATTTTCGTGATGGGGTCAAGTTCACATTCTATGGTCAAGGTAAAAAAATCACTAAAACCAGTAAAAATCACACTCACAAACATCGAGCAACAAACTGTCAAGTACAACTCACTGTTTAAATGGTTATGATGTAAAGTGGCACTTTGTCTGATGAAGAAGATAGGTGCGCTATGAAAAATCGGCATTCAAAACATAGCTGTCATTTCCGGATGGCATATAACTAATTCACCACGGCCGAAGAAAACGTCACTTCACACAATGCCAAGACAATATATTGGAAGTACTATGTATGGGAAGACACGGAGCATGGAGATGGTCACAACACTAAACAGCGTAGGGACCTATACCAACTACAGTGAAATTAAGCGATCAAGAAATCTCATGTGTGCCTACACAGTATAGTCATCAACGGCCAATTGGAGCGCCCATTCAAAGCCATCATTCTTATGAGGGTGGGCATTGGTACCTTTAATAATAAAGACCTCAAAGACAATTTCTCCATTTCAGGTATCCACAGCAAACATTATACAGTGCACAATTTGTGCGTTCCTCAAAAGAATAAGTAACTTGTACAGTTGTATATCTTCTCACCACAAACCTGTGGTGACGCCTACGTTGCATCCAACTTTAGGCTGGTAGAAAACATCAACGTGGATATCTTATCTGATGCTATTGAGCAGTCAGCCAATACTGAATTCCTCATCTTACTTGTTTGCAGTGGACTCCCACACACAGCTGCTGCTCCTGGTGAGTTACAGTGGCATTTATGCCCTGATCATGACGGCAAATATGCCACTGATGAGAGCTGATTTCCTGGTATTCCTTCTCTTGTAACAGAATATGGAACTTTCCGTTAATCACTAAACAACTTTCAGGCATCCAGGCAACAGTTATATCAAGATACTCTGGCTATGGTTTCTGATGATGGGTGTATCAATCACATTGTGGTTGATATAGTCATGAGTGAGCCTTGCATTTTCGTTGACCTAATTCCAATGTTTGGATTGTCACTGCTAAAGTATTCCTGCGATGTGCTGGAATGTATCTAAGTCACTAAGTTGCAGTGGTATAGGTTTGTAAGTAAGGTGTTTGGGCCAAAAGCAGTTTCAACTGTGCTCTCTGGTGGCCACTCCATCAGGTCATTGAAGGGAATGCGTATTGTATAAGAGGTCCTAGCCTCTGAAGTGGAGTGCATGCTGGCTCGTCAATGATTACGCATCTGTTCCCTTTGTCCAGTCAGCCATTGACCGTAAGGGTTTGTTGCAAACCAAGCAGTGACAGTGTAGAGTGTGTCCACATGTTTGAGCAGGTATCCGCTGATGCTTTTGCTCTCCAACAATTTACCACTTTTTCTCAAGAGTGCCAGGATAAATAGGAATTGTGTCAGAAAATTGTTGCTATTATCGAACAGCTGATTGCTGCACTCTGTGTTGGCAATTGGCCATTGCATATCAGAACAGTGCAAGCTTTCATGGGATCCTATCTGAGTTTGATGCCATCAACTATCATGATACTTGGAGAGAGTTCAGGTTCTTGAGGTCACCTATCCCACGCTACCGGCAGTTCTATATGGGACATTTTGTTGTGAAGTAGCGGGTGGGTACGCTATTTGCTGCTGTCACAGGGGACATGAAGTCGGAGAAGTCACAGAACAGGTTCTCACAGGTTTCAAGTGAGCCTTTGATTGTTGGAAGCGCTAGAGATGCCACTGTTCTGGCTGAGTTTGGACTTCTATTTCATGAGATACTTGCGAGGAGCCATATTCTCGTTACTCACCATTTCTCAGCTCATGGATCACCTGAAAACATAATACAGCATGAGCTAGGTGGCTGCAAGGGCCTGAGCTTCGACCAAATTGTGTCACAACTGCTAGACTATGTGAAGGCACTGGAAACTACTTCATTGTTCTGGCGCCTAATGTACCACTCTACAACTTTGTGACAAAACACTGACAACAACATCACCAAGGCGAGGCTCCTCAAGGCGCTGGAGGCTGGTGACACGGCATATCGGAAATTCTGTAATGAGCGATATGTGATCAGGTCTAAGAAGCTAAGTGTCACAATATTAAGGTTAATCTTCCATCCTTTGACCACGAACAAGACAAAACAGTCAAGGCTACCATTTCCATTCTGGACATCACATCTGCAAAGAGTGAGGCAGAGATTGCTATGCCACATGGAATTTTGCAAGATCTATATGCGCATGACCGTCTGCAGTCTAGCACACCATTTGTCGGCGACATCACAACACAGCCTGACAAAGCAAAATTTATCGCTGAGCTGGAAACCAATCTTACCTCAGTTGACTACCAATTCAACCGGGATAATCCCCAAGCAGCACATGTTTTGCTTGACTTTATGTCGAAAATACACAAATTCCCCAATCTCCGGTCTACACTTAGAAACTTTGGTGGAGTATTCGACAGCTACAATGAATTGAGCATGAAGGTATGGGCTCGGAATTATAGAGCTGCTGAGGATAGCACTGTTGACTTGGCCATCGTAGACGAGTCTGTGCCTATTCCAAACCAGCTATCCAAATTTTGGGCATCTAGTCTCAACAAACAGAACCTTCAGCTGCTAGCGAGGGATGTGGAGGAGGATTCACTCAGCAAGGTGGGCACAATGTATGCTTACACCAGTCTCTTGCGGATTAGGTCAATATCATTGTGCGGTATACGACTTCTTGAATTGTCATCAGTTTTATAAGTGTGACAGTTAAAAAAACAGTGACATAATTTGACAACCGCAAAAACGCATCTTTATTAAAAAATGGTTTTGTAAATATTTATTTTTCAATAATATATTATCATTGCATAAGACTGCATTAAAATCAGATTTTTAAAACGAAAAAGATATAGCTATTAGCCACCTAATAAACCGGATATCTGGTTTTATAATCAACTCTATCATATGTTTCCCTTTTTCCCAAACTGCACAGCTCTACATGGCAGACCTATTGATTTTGGAGTCTGAATGCCAAGGTTGCAGTGCGTCAATTATGGAAATTGCGTTTACTGATGATATCTCAATTTCAACTAAATCGATAATATTAAAAATATCAAAGGTCAGTGGCATGGTGACCCAATTGCAGAAATTGACAATCAGAAAACTGATAATGGCATAAATCTGCAATCTTTGAACCTTGTTACTTGTGGCTTGCATTGCGGCTTGTGACTAGTATAAGCCAGTTGGGCTGTCTGTCGGTCTGTAAGATTTTATATATTTCTCACTAAGCCGCCATAGGCTAGCAAACCAAGTAAATATTTAGAGTCAGCTTCTCCAGTAACTTTAGAAATATTATTTATAAATCTTTGTTATTGTTTTCAACAAATTATCTTGCTAATATTTAAATAACGTACAATTTTTCTATTCCCAAATTTCGACTACTTTTCAAATCATCATGCTTATGCATAGCTGCTATTGGTTGATTAAAGACTTGAACATCTCAAATGCCTAATAATTTTTTATCATGCTTTCTTAAATTCTTTATCATTTAAATCTTATAGAATTATGTTGACAATGGATCCTTGATTATGTGTTTTATATATATGATATTGCTTTATTATTCTAGATCCTCGCACACCCACAGTTACATGCCGGTCATCATATTTACAAACTGTGGAACATGCTGGAGAAAATTTGACGGTTAATATTAGCGGCACAGAGAATGGCGCCACTGTCAGCGAGAGAAATGTATTCCCTGAAATATTTACTGCACCAGCAGAAGATCGGTGGAAGCACCATAAGGAGATGGTAACAGTAACGGTGTATGACAAGTTTCGTAATTCTGCAAGTTGCACATTCCAAGTGTATCTTAGAGGTAAGAAAGTTGACAGCAATGTATTTCCTTCAATTCATATTATTATAACAACTTTCAATCATATTCTTTTCATAATATTCAATTGAGATCAGGTATTATTTTGAAGACAATGCACGATTATGAATTTTTGGCTGTGATTTCAAACAGAGTCTATGGAATCTCATTAGCTGCCGGTGAAGTGTGAAATGTAGGTCACTAAGGCAGGGCTTCAGAAACAGAATTTTCCCAGCCATTTCAGGAGGTGGGGTTGGGGGTGAGAAAAAATGCATGATGTAATTATTGCAAAAGAAATTTCCTTCAAACGAAAATTGATACCTTAGCGTAAAGCGCTCATTAATAACCGCGGCTTCAAATAGGACAAGGGCTGTACATTCTTTAAATCCAAAACTCTGAGAAGGGGGTGGGGTGATTTTTATTAGGTATATTTCAAGAAAAAATTGGGAAAAAATTATTAAAAAAATAACACAAAATTAGAGCACATTTTAAATTGTTCACCTACCATCTTACGCCTTACCATCTTACGTCTATGGTTAATGTATACCTTATATCCATCATCGCGGGAGTGAAATCATTAATTGGGACCGCCTAGATATTGTGTATATTTTAATAAACATTGTTTATTTCGTCAAAGATTAATCAAAAATTTGAAATAAAATGGCGTCATGAAAAAATAGCCGCTATAAGATGAGTTTAGGCTATTACATGAAACGCGCGAAGACGCTAATATTAGTACCCGGTTAGAGAATTGCACAATCCACATAAATAGGCGGGGAGAAGCCCTAGAGTAGCTACGAGAGTGATGGCATCAACTCGTCCTATAGCTGATTAATACTCGGTAGAATGTAATGTAACCAACTAAATATACTGCCGAATACATTTACTGATGAGGTAATAGTGAATAGTGGCTCAAATTGTTTTAAAAACATTATCTTCTGTATATATTTATTGTTAATTTGCGATATTGGCATTTGTGACGTTGCAAAATCTGTTTTTATTTGGGAGGTCTCCTTCCAGTCCAGATAAAGTTCAGTGGAATGCATCCAATCACAAAAGAGCTTTGATTTTATTTCTTGCATTGTTTTGGGTCATTTTATGTTGGTTTGCGACAATATGTGTACAATGACTTGTCAGTTTGAGTCTTATTTCATCGTTTAAGAATGATTGACAAATATTACATAGAATATAACCCGGAAATTGGTGGCAAAATTTTTTAAATATTTTTCACAATGATTTAACAAAATATATACATTGCTGTCCATCTGGACATTTACCGATCAGTGTAGACAATTCTCGGTCATGTCCGGACAATACGGCCATTTTTTAAGCCCTGCTCTAAGGTTACACGGACCTATTTTTCTTATGCTCCATACCTTAAGCCTATAATGAATATATACAACAAGTTTGATTGCTGTGTATAGAAAAACTCATGAATCGACAGCCTGGAATAAGCTTTACTAACAAAGGAACATCACAGCCTATTGATCTGCTACCTGCCCGACTGCCTGTCTAACGCAACACGCGATGCTCATTGTATGTAAACCAGCAGAAATGTATGCAATACTCACACTGTTTGTGTTTGGAAGAATTATTGTCACGGACCATGATGATCATGTCAATAGTCACTTACAGGACTGGCGATATGATCAGCGAACGAAAAGAAGAAGACTGACCATGATATTTTACCTTTATGACCCCAAATTTATCACATCTTATCGACCCCACTGACCTTCCATCCAAGTCTGGTCAAGATCACCCAATTAGAACCAGAGTTATTTTGAGAACATATGGCTTTCAGACAGTATTCAAAATATTAGTCAAACTATTCGTTTTTATCTCACCTGGCCTGAAAGGCCAAGTGAGCTTATGCCATGGCGACCGTCCATTCGTCGTCCATCAACTTTTCCTTTAAACAACTTCTTCTCAAGAACCTCTGGGCCAATTTCAATTATATTTGACAGGAAGCATCCTTAGGGCATAAGGATCCAAGTTTGTTAAATGAAAGCCGATCGGCCAATATGGCCGGTGGCCATCTTGGATTTTGACCAATTTTTAGGAAACGTCTTTAAAAATCTTCTCCGAAACCGCTTCGGAAATCAATTCAAAACTCATAAAACATCATCTAGGGTACGAGGTAAGCCAAGTTTGTTCGAGAGGACTTGATTGACCAAATGGTTCGGTGGCCATCTTGGATGACCTAGTTTTCCTGAAAATTAATTCTTCAGAACCACTGAAGAGATCAGACCAAAATTTTGGAGATATGATTAGGGACTAAGCGCCATTAAAGTTTGTTCAAGGGAAGTTGATCCATAAAAAAACATGCCCGCCGTGGACCAATCAAGATGTAGCGTGTTTGGTGGGCATAATGGATTTTTTTATTTGATGGATTTTGAGGCCGAAATTGGTTGTATATATGTTTTTGGGTATCCTGAGCTCAAATTTGCCATTTTTAAAACTGTCGGATAAACAGTTTGGCGGCCATCTTTGATTGATTTCCTGCCCAGTACTCCCATACTAAAGCAATGAGAAAATTTTAATGTCTTCTCGAGAACCACTGGGCCGATTTCACAATGGAAGAAACAACTTTCCTTCAAATTATTTGCAAAATGATCACCAGAAAATGCAGGTTCTACTATCAAATATTTTCAAAATGATTTGACTGAAAATCATTGCGTCAACAAAATTGTTCTCAAAATAATCAGCAGGATTTTCAATGTAGTAACACATTCTGAAGATATTTCCAGTTATTTGATTGACAGCCGGCGCTGACTAAGGTAACACCAATGTTATCAAATTCTTCTCAGAATAATTAGCGTCGAGTTTCCAATATTGTTAGCTAATACATGTTTGTACAATTAGCTAGGCCTGTGTCATAAACGTAACAGAGATCCGCCGTGAAATATATTTGCATGGATGAGTAGGTCAGCAAAGCACCTGCGCGAGCTAACATGCAGTGGCATGCTTACCTACTGACTGAGCAGTTTTGAACATATTTCATGTCTGATCTTGACAATGTATATGACACAGATCTGCCGAATTATACGTACCTATGTTAGCTAACCACATTGAAAGCCTGCCAATAATTATTCTGGGAATAATTTGATAAAATTGTTGCTGATTTAGTCAGCAGCGACTGTCAATCAAATTGCTCGAAATATGGTCAGAATGTGTTATTACATTGATAGTCCTACTGATTATTTTGAAATCAATCTGTTTGGAAGTTGTTGCAGCAACGATTTTCAGTTAAATCATTTTCAAAACATTAGATAGTAGAACTGCATTTCTGATGATTATTTTGCAAATAATTTGAAGGGATGGCAGCAGCAATTCTCAATCAAATTGATATAAAAAATGTCTGGGTAAAAGTAGCACATTTCACGTTTACAACAGGAAATGTACATTTAGAATCGAACTACTATAGGCTTACTACACGCTATACAGGTAGATCCGCTCACCTCTTGGTCTTGGCGTGACAGCGAGAACATTAGAATCCCAAATAATGGCGGCTCTAAAAAGCACGGTAAAATGCCGGCTCAAAAGACGATCGTCACTGAAATTTTCAAATATTTTCCTAATGTTATTTCTTCAAGATAACTTTAAGGCAGCAAAGGAGATCTGTAGTCAAATTTCAATTGTTAGACATTCTGCTGAGAGAGATTCTTTTGTTAGAAGTCCTAATTCTTCTCCCAAAAAGAAGAGTTTTAAGACTGATGAATATGGGTCTTATCCTACTAGGATATTCGTTAATTCTAATCGCTCTCAAGTTCAGACCCCAATCGTTTCGAGTCCATCTCGTCTTTTTCGTCGCAAGATCCCAGTTCAGGAAAGCTCCTTCCTCTAATCAGTCTAGGGGCAGATCTCCAGTTTACCAGTCCTATAGATCTAGGTCTAGAGGATGCTCCTCTTATCAAGGTTCCCAGGGGAAGAGTGTTTGAAGGTCTGGTTCCATCCCTGATGGTGCCAGCCTTCTCCCCTCATCCCCTTTCTCTTCTTTCTCAATCCCTTGTGGTTCCTTCTATTCAGTGCCAGTTACACAGCATGCCAGTAGGAGGGCACCTTTCTCTGTGCTGGTAGAAGTGGCTAGGCCTCATTCAGAACTCCTGGCTTGTAGACCAGATCCGCTGGGGTTATGCGCCAACATGGATTCAGGACCCTCCTCCCCTTTCTCTTTTTCCAAAATGGACTCCTGTTCCTTCCAACTAGGAAAAGCTTCTTGTTTTAAAAGAGGAGTTACGGTCATTGATTGACAAGCAGGCAGTCGAGTAGGTTTTTCAGTGGAAGGTAGTGTCAGGCTACTACTCCACAATTTTTCTAGTTCCGAAGAAAACAGGGGGTTGGCGTCCCATCATCAATTTAAAGCGATTGAACCTGCTTAGTCTCACACCAAAATTCAACATGGATACTATTTCCCAGATAATTTCAAGTCTAGAGCCAGGCTGAAGGAAGATTCATGAGGTTCGCGTATCAGGGTCGAGTCTGGCAATTCAGTGTTATGCCTTTCGGCCTAACCACGGCTCCCTTTCTTTTCACCCGTCTAGTTACGGCAGTGGCACGCATTCTGCATCATCAGTCGATCCATCTACACGTTTATATCGACGACTGGCTGCTAAAAGCAAGGTCTTGTGCTCTTCTAGATGATGTTGTCTTGCGATCTAGGATGGATCATAGATCTTCAAAAATCAAGCCTGGTTCCTTCTCAAACTTTCACCCACCTAGGAGTAAGCTTCGATTTAGTTCAAGGTTTGGTTTTCCCATCTGTCTCCTGTCTGGAAGCGGTTTCTTGCGCCATGTCTCTTCTGATCAAGTCCCCATTCATAAAGGCTCACCCAGTTTTTTTCTTCGATTTCTAGGGCTGATGGTCAGTTTAGAGAGCGTCATTCCGTGGGTGGCTCTGATGAGAAGACCCTTTAAGCTTTACCTGTCCCTATGGAAGCAGTTGAAAGACTCCCTAGATTTGCAGATTCTCTGCTTCCTCACCTAGATTGGTTGCACCAGTCCACCTTGTTGATAGCAACCAAGACTTCATTCCTTTTCCTACTTTGAAGCGGAAAGGTGTATAAAAAATTTAAATCCAATTAAAAAGTGATATTCTAACTTTTGGATTTGCTGTGGATAGAAAGGAAAGTCAAAGGATCATCAAGAAGTCGAACAAGCATAGAAAACCACCCAAGATACTTATAGGTCCTGGTGACTTAGTAATGATGTTTTCGTGGTAGGCACGTTACCAGCCTTGGTTACTTGCACCTAGAGTGTTTATAGACTGTTTTGTCTATTTTTTGCTTCTGTTACCAGTAGCATGTATAAGCTACTGGATTGACATGCTTGTTGTAATTGAGCATGAATCTGTGTATCTCAATAACATACTCTCAAAGAAAATCAAAATAATATGTATTAGAGATCGTTGGGTCTCTATCAATTAAATCTTGGGATTAGCGCTGCCTAATCCTGAGTCATAATCGGAGCTTTACTCTGTTATTAACGATTCAGTTCTGAGTCTCCGAAGAAGGAGAAGGTCAAAGAAAAGAACCAGAATCATTCTATAAGATGTCCATCTGGCTGTTACCAAAGATTCATAAACTCTGAACACGCTGGTCATGTGTGTTTGAAATGTACATCATGTGCCTTAGAATCGGCTTGCTTGATATGCGAGTCATGGTCTCAATCTGCCAGAATGTCTTTCTTTGAACCTAATTCTAAAGTTTTCTGAGAATACTTCTCCTTCAAGAAAAATAAAGGCCAAACCCGAGGCCACGGCTGATTCAGCCATGTTTGAAAAAGATAGTACAGTCTATGGAGTGTCTTCAGAAACAAAGTACAATAATATTGACTCGTCTATTGACAGTGAATTTAACAAGATTATCTTGGAGCAGTCAGATACCAATGCTTCATTACCTGACGTGGTTGAATGTGTAGCATTAGAACTGACTGTTTCCAGGAAACACCTGTTTTCAAAATTAAATAACTTACCTCTTAAAGATTTACATTGTTTCAGAGGTTCCACGAGAAATGAGAAGAATAAGAGTACCAAGACTCGGGTTTCGCCTCGTTCGTCACCTGTTCATAAGCCAGTCATACCATTCCAGGATACATCATATCATTCTTCATCTATCAACATTCCGCAGCCTGCGCCCATGTGGCCCGAGTTCGGTTTATCCTCTCTTGGGCCCGAGCGGGTTTTAAGTCGGCCTGTATTTCATCATTCAACATTCTGCAGCCTGCGTCTGAGCGGGTCGTAAGTCAGTCCTGTTTCTCACCACCTATCACTGCCAATGCAACTATGGTTGATTCGAAGGATTTCCCGCCCAAAGTGATCCAAATGATCTCACATCCATTGACTTCTACCAAGCCAGTTTCATCATCTTATGTTGTAAGTGCCGGCTCTGGCCCCGGGTCTTTTTCCGTGTCTGGGTCCACACCTCTCTGGTTAGGCTTGAGTATTTCCGACCTGGCTCCGGGCCAGGTTGGGGCGGGTCATTCTGGATTATCAATTTATGGCAGCCGGCCCCGGGTCTGGATATTGGCCGACTGCTTCCCGATCTTATCTATGGAGCCGGACCGGGACCTTTGTCAGGGTCCGGCCGCTGGGGAGACTAGGTTTTGAGTTCTTGCCGGCCCCGGGTCTTTCCCGGGTCCGGGTCCACACCTCTGGTCATTCCTATTGATTCTTCGCTTTGGCTCCTTATTAGGTCCGGGGCGGGGGTTGGACGTGTAGATTCAATCTGATTTTTTTCAACAAATTTTGGTCAGTATCCTTGTGATTTTATTTTTATTTTTTTCCCCGGTTCCGGGGCTCAGTGGGGCTTTGGAGCTGGGTGCCTTGCAAAATTCTCCATCATCTTCCATCTTTTTCTCTAGAATTCTGAGGTCCCTGACCCAGCTTTGGCCCGGGGCAGGATCCGGATCCTGGCGTGTCAGAATTTAATTTCTTTTAAAAAATATTTCCCACAATTTTTGGCATTTTTTCTCATGTTTCCCCGGTCCTGAGCGGCCTGAGGTTCAGGACTGGGTTTACTGGAACCGTGCCCTGATCCCTTTTGTGGACCCGGGTTCCGCTCATCTCTTTGGATCGGGGTTCGGGCTTGCTATCATCTTTTTTGTTTTGAATATTAATTTTTCTTAGCTAGATAAGTTATTTCTTTTTCAATGGGATGCTTTTTCATCTTATTATATATGTGCATATCATTATCTTATTTGGCAGTACTCTCTCATGCGATAGCTTAGTGGTTCAGGCTTCTTTCTCCCCTTTTTCTGCGTGTTATCTCTCCTTTCATTCTCACAATTTCAGTTATAGTAATTTTTTTTCGTTCTATACCTTTTCTTCCTGCACTCTTTCCTATCTGTCTGATTACTGCGCAATTCTAATTAGGTATGTTTTGGTCATTTTTTCGTCCCGAGTTGGAGGCGCAGTTCTATTTGGGCCGTTCTGGTGCAAGTCCCGCAGCTTTTCTCTTTGAGCATCCCACGTCCCAGGCAAATTCAAATTTCTGGCCGATCAGTTATCTCGTCCTTCCAGGATCCCAGAAACGGAATGGGAGTTGAAAGAGGTTGTATCCCAGTCTATCTTTCTCCAGTTAGGTCATCCCCACCTGTTTGCTTCTGGCAAGAACAGAACGATATCCACGTTCATATCTCCCTTTCCGGAAGTCATGGCTCTTTCAGTAGACTTTCTAGCTCAGTCTTGGGACAACATATTCGCTTATGCTTTTCCCCCTACGATTCTCATTCCTCTGGTACTTGTGTGGTCCTGTTAATAGCTCCATTTTGGCCGACATAATCCTGGTTTACTGGATCTCCTGGACCTTCATGTAGAGCTTCCTCTGTTACTTCCTGTCCCACAATCTATTGTCCCAGAACAGAGGCAGGATTCTCCATCAGAATACAGAAATCTTTCACCTTTCAGTCTGGAAGTTGTCAAGTTGCCCTTTACTTCATCAATCTTTTCAGTCAGATCTCAGGAACTTTTGGAGAAATCACTCAGATCTTTCACTCGAAACATTTATAAGGCTCGATTTGAGTTTTTAAAAAAATGGGTTTCAGACCGTTCACAGATTTTCTGTTTTTCCTTTTCTATCAGAAAAAGCTCTCAGTTAACACTGTCAGATCCTATCGATTTGGTCTGAACTCCTTTCTCAAATGTCTTCTTGACCCTTCGGTCCAAGTACAAAAATTCATTTTCATGACCTCATTAAAGGTATGGGTAATTCACATCCACCTTTTAAGAAACCCCTTCCTTCCTGGAACCTTTCGCTTGTATTACAGGTTCTTGCTGGGAAACATTTTGAACCCTTAGGTTCTGTTTGTTTAAACATCTTACCCCCAAAGCAGTATTTTTATTAGCAGTAGCATTAGCTAGCCATCACTCTGAAATTCATGTCCTTTCTGCTGAATTGAATAGATTTCAAATTACGGGTAATAGCATTACCGTAATTTCTCGACTAAAGGCCGCCCTCGAATATAGGACGCTATCCCAAATTTGACCAAAATCATCCCAAAAAACTCTTGTATTCAAGTATAAGACGCTGTTAAATTTAGAAAAAACGTACCTTTAAAAAATCCAAAATTGGTATCAAAAATAACCATCACTCCGCCTCATGTTTAATGCATGACTAAAAATTATCATGATGTTAGAGAAATTATTAAATAGGACCGCCTAAATATTGTGTATCTTCAATAAAAATTGTTTATTACATCAAAATCAATCTAATTTTGGCATAAAATGTCTCCTTGAAAACATCGAAATCGCGTGATAGAAACAGATTGTAATGGCTCTTTTGCATTTGGAGGCGCTGTGTGATCTTATGCGCTAATGGGAGTTGGTTATCTGGCTCTTTTGTGATTGGAGGCGCTGTGTAATCTTATGCGCTAACGGGAGTTGGTTATCAAACAGGTACGGGAACATTCAGTTCCTATCGCGCAATGATAATATATAGCAATTTCCGAGTTCCGAGTCCAGAATATTTATATCCGAGTACTCGCTCTAATTAGAATAGATCTTTTGCGATTGGAGGCGAATCACGTGATTTCTACACGTATCTTTTCTCGACGCCATTTTATGTCAAATTCTGGATTAATTTTGATGTAATAAGTGATATGTATTAAAGAATAAGCAATATTTAGGCGCCCCAATTTAATAATTTCACTTCCGCTTGGTGTTTTTGGAGTATACATTAAACATAGTCGTCAGGCGGCGCGAATTGCCTAGGGTAACATTTAGTTCAATTTCTGTGGTATAATCTGACTTTTTAAGAAAAATTTCGACCCAATAATGTGCGGAAGGAATGTTCTCGATTATAGTACGCAACCCCCTTTCTAGTACATGTGTTTTGACCAAAAAACTGCGTCCCTTAGTCGAGTTTTAACGGAATTCTTTATCCCAGGGCAGAATTTCTGTCCAAAACTCAGTCAGTAAGATTCTTGAGTAAATACCATTATAATTCATAAACTTTCTTCCTTTTCAGAAGAAGCTGTCCGTTAACCCTGTTAGGTCCTATCATTTTTGCCTGGACTCTTGTCACATGTCTACATAATCCTTCAGTTCAAGATCAGTAACATTTCACGATTTCTTTAGGGTTTTGGGAAATTCTAATCCTCCCTTCAGAAATCCCTTCCATCTTGGAACCTATCCCTTGTACTTCAGGTTCTAGCTGGTAAACTCTTTGATCCTTTAGGATCTGGTTGTTTAAAACATCTCACTCTCAGAGCATTCCTTTTATTAGCAGTAGCTTCAGCTAGCTGTCTCTCGGAAATTCATGCCTTATCTGCTGATTGGGATAGTTTTCTTTCAAGTTATGGGTATTAGCATTATCCTCTATCCTAGGTCAGAATTTCTGTCCAAAACTCAGTTGAGTTTTTAGGTAGACCCATCATATTTCAGAAGCTTTCTGCTTTATCTCCAGATGACTCTGTCTGGTTCCCTGTTAGGGCTCTCAATATTTACAAATTCAGTTCTGATTGCAAACGATCCGATGATAGACATCTTTAGGTTACGTTTGCAGAAGGCGTTGATCGTCCTGCCTCTAACCACTTTCACGTTGGATCGTTGATACTATTAAAATTTGCCATGAATTAGCTTCTCCCGTGGACAATTCACTAGTTGGTGTTAAGGCCCATGATGTTAGGGACCTTGCCACCTCGTGTGCCCTTTTTAATGGATCTTTTGATGATATCATGCAAGTTGCTAACTGGAAATCAGGAAATACTTTTATTAATTTCTATCTTAAAGATTCTGGTCCTTCTTCCTTCTATAAAAATATTCAGAAGGTAGCTTCAGGGACCATGACTCGTATTTCTTCATCATCATCTTCACTTCCTTCATCATCTTCATTCGTATAAAAAATTGTATTTGGGGTGAGTGTGAGTTCATTACTTCTTTCTCATGTGTGTATTTCACCTCTTTCATATCATCTCTTTCATCACACTTTATTTTTATTCATTTCATTGCATGATCATCTCTTCTCTCTTGTATTCTTGGGGTCATTTAATGTCCTCCTTTCTGCTCTCCTTTCTTCTGTACCCTTTCTATTAGGGTTACTTATGAGACTAATTCTGAGGAATTACTGTAATTTGTAGTATCTTGCTTTACTTGTTATTACTAACTTTGTATTCATTCTTTCTATTTTTTACATTAATTTTACGCAAAAATTTGCCTCCCTCCGGATTTTGTGCAATGTTGAAATCTGTATTTGAGCAACAGTAATGCAAGGAGGTAGGTTGTAATGTAGTAACAATGACTAGACAACCCGGAGAGTCTGGTCTTATGTTTTACTAATTACATATACCTACCTCCTTGCATTATGGCCCTTGTCAAATTTTTTTTGGTGGTGGGAGGGTGGGTGGGTGGGTGGGGGCTTCATTTCAATGGTCATGTCTTATTGGTATAGTCATATTCAGGAAAGATATTCATTATAGTCTTCAGCCTTTATGTTATACCCAGATATGTCAGAATTCAACATATTTGGGTATTGCTGAAAGAAAATCCAGTCTTATAATGTAGAAAAATTATGTTAATTTTTAATTTCAGCTTTAGTCGGATATTCAGAGTCAAGTAGTGATAGAATCATCTACCTCTTCATGAATCTCCATAAAGCTAGATTATATGACTGGATTAATCAAAGGAATGAAGTCTTGGTTGCTACCAACAAGGTCATGTGATAGCTATCAGTCAATAAGGCTGTCATTGTGCTTAATGACCTACTCAGTGGCACTGGGTATTGGATTAACCCTCTTCTTGCCTCATTCTGTGATATAGCATTCAAGCGAATTACTATGGATCTCATCATTAGAGAGAGTATGGAGATACCTGAAGAAGCCTTCAGTCACTATAACCACAATACCCAGCAAACAATGGCTGTAAAAAATTCATCATACTACGCTTCCCTTCAAAGAAGGAAAGAGCAATAGTAATGCAAGGGGGTAGGTATATGTAATTAGTAAAACATAAGACCGGACCCTCCGGGTCGTCTGGTCATTAGCCCACACAGAATGGATGCTAAAGCCTTTGGTAGTCAGGTCCATTTTTCTTCTCTTGAGTCGGCCCATGTGGATCTTTTCGCAACCAGTCTAAATGGCCAGATTTCCACTTACATGTCTCTATTTCCAGAGGATCAAGCCCTAGCTGTGGACGCCCTGTCTCAGTCCTGGACAGGGATGTCAGCATATGCGTTCCATCCAACCATTGTCATTCCTCTAGTAGTGAAGAACGTCAAGGAGCAGGTTTGCAAAATCCTTCCAATCGTCCCCTTTTGGCCCAAAAGGATTTGGTTTGTGGACCTTCTGGATCTTTTAGTGGCATTTCCACGTCTTCTCCCAGTGTCTCCAGATCTTCTGTCCCAAGTCAGTTTTTCAAGCTTTGTGTCTGCAAGATATCCAATCTTCAGTCCCTCTGGTCATCTTTTCTCAAAGATCTCAGGAAATTCTTAAATGTGCCAGAAAGGAATCGACCAGACATGTTTACAATGGTCGATTTAAAGTTTTCTCAGGATGGTGTTCTGACAATAATCTCGTGCCCGATTCTGTATCTTTACCCCACAGGAGATTGTCTATCCCCTGTGCTTTTCACCTGTTACCTTGCTGCTGCATTGAAATCCGTGCGGGAAAATTCCACAGGACCAAACACCTTTCCCCGCCCCTCCCCCCCCCCCCATGTCAATACTAGGTATTCCGCTAGAGATGAAATATGCTGATGATGTGGACTTCATAGATGAGAAAAAGAAACCCCCTGACGAACTTCTCCCAAATGCTGCAAGCAAACTAAAAATTGAGAATATCTTTATGAATGAATCTAAAACAGAGTTCACCCACATATACCTATCTACAAAGCATGAAACTAAAGAAAATGACGATCCATTTTGTGGCTGCAAACCGTGGAGGAAAAGTAAAATCCTGGGCTCACTGCTTTGCAATACTGCTGATATTGCAGCATGCTGCGTCATTGGGAACATAACTTTCCAGTCCTTCTGGAAGCTATGGATTCGTAGATCAAAGATGCCCTTGATAAAAAAGACTACGTTTATTCAATGCAATCTGCGTATCCTTGATGCTGTATGGCAGTAACAGCTGGGCAGCTCCAAAGGCAGCTCTAGACAAACTCGATGCCTGCCACTGCGAACACCTACTCACCATCACTGGACACCGATGGCCAGACAGCATAATTTCCAATGATGCACTATACAAGATGTGTAACGTCGCCACTGTCTGTAAAAATCTCCCAGCAAAAATGGTCGATGTTTGGCCATATGCTAAGGATGTCAGAAGACACACCAGCACAGAGAGTCTTGGAATTCGCCCTACTCAGAGCCAGCAAATACAAAGCCAGGAGAGGAAGTCATTGCATAAATCTGCTAAGCGTGCCACAAGGTGACCTCAAGAAAGCAGGACTCGGTACACTAAGTCTAGAGTGGGCCTGTGGAAGCTAAGGATTTCAGCTGAGGATAAGATGCAGTGGGCAAAAGCAAAGTAGGACTAATTGCAGCTGTTGGATGTTTCTACTACAATAGAAGCAGAATATAGTAATCATACATACATACAGGCAATATCTGAAATACATTATCTCTTTAATGGGCAAGTCAGGCAAAACTGGTCTCGACAACGGTCTTGAGGAATGATAATTTACCGGCAAGGAGAAGAGTAACAGACCCCGACATTTCAGTGATAAATTTTCAAACATACTCTTCTCTTGGCATTCACTAAGCAAAAATTGTAAATTTTCTTGACAAATTTTTACCATTAAATGATTAAAACTCTTGAATGTTGGCTGGTGTTGCACATCTTGCAGTCATAATTGTCTGAACATAGTAACTTGTCATATCTATAGTCTGCAGTGGTAAAGCGGTCAAGAATACTGCCTATAAGCATCATGAGATTGTAGCAACAGAATGGCCAAGTGAGCTTATGCTGTGGAGTCCGTCGATCCGAGTTTGTTCAAACGAAGCCGATACGCGAATTTGGCCAGTGGCCATCTTGGATTATTTTATTTGATGGATTTTGAAGCCAAAATTAGTTTTATATATGTGATTGAATATGTTGATTTCAAATTTGCCACTTTCGAAACTATCTGATAAACGGTTTGGCAGCCATCTTGGATTGTTTTTCCGGCCAATACTCCCATACTAAAGCAATGGGAAATTAAAAATATTAATCAAGGAGAGGGTGAGCGAGGCCCCCCCCCATCCCACCTTATGCCAGGAAAGGGACAGAGCAAGACAGAAAAGATGGTTTTGGTGTCACATGAAAAGCCATAGATTTATTGCAGTGCTGGGTCCGCACGGATCCCATACAATATAGAGAGCCTCAGAAGGCTATTTATAGCTAAGATCTATGGTCCTCCATATACAATAAACTAAACTAAACATAACTAACAATTTATATACATAATATATCATAGTACATGGTGCAAGCAATAGATGTGTAGTGCATGAAGTGCAGGGATAACGCGCACGCGGGTCGGGTGGGAGGGAAAACCTTTAATAAATCTAGCAGAAAAGCGTGTAAAAGGCAGCAGCTACAAAACTTATATGAGTATGCCCACGGGTGCATGCGAGGGTATATCGCACCACTCGCGGATATAGAAAAACTATTGGATGCCCTGGGCAAGGGGAAGAGGAGCAAGGCACGTGCCTTGCGCATGGTCGGTTTGTGATTGGGTCACAGCGACCCTCATCAATATTCATGACCTGGGCACACACGCATGATACGAAAAATACGAAGCCAGGCACCCCACAGGAGGTCGGCTGATAAAGTCTGTCACCAGATTAGAGACAGGAAACACAGGCTATTTGGGGGTGGTTTGATAAGCCAACAAAAGGGCCGCAGTTGATCGATTACAAAGGACCGGATCCCATGGTCAGTAAAATTGAGACAAGGAGTGATCACAGGAGACTGATAAGGAATGCACCCACTCCCCCTCCCAAATTAATAGCATATTAATAATATTAATATTTCCATTAATCAAGGGGAGGCTGAGCGAGGCCCCCCCCCATCCCACCGTATGCCAGGAAAGGGACAGAGCAAGACAGAAAAGATGGTTTGGGTGTCACATGAAGAGCCATAGATTTATTGCAGCGCTGAGTGCTGGGTCCGCACGGATCCCATACAATATAGAGAGCCTCAGAAGGCTATATATAGCTAAGATCTATGGTCCTCCAAGTCCACCTAAACCGTAGTGAGTAGGAAGCGCATTGCCCCCCCCCCCCCCCAGGAACTGATCCGGGCCCTATAAAGCACATATATACACAAAAAAGGAATATGACGCTGTACTGACATGGGGGTGTCACATAGGACCATCCCCTTAACCCTCCAGACGGCCCAGATTGGATATAGTGCAGCATTGAACAAGATCAATTGCCGACGGGGAGCAGCTCCGAAGCCTGTCACCGGACTGTTTGGCCTGGAGAATCGAACGAGACCATCCTGTGACAACTTTCCGAACCAGTCGCCTCTCAGTCTAACCAGAGGGTAAAGGGTTGACTATACCAGACCCATAAGTGGCACGAGAAATGGGGATCATAAAATTATAGTTAATCAATATTAATATATATAATAAATACAATTATGTATGTGACAGAACGCACCTAGAGTCTCAATAACGATTCAAAATTCTGGGCCCATTCTAGGGTTTGCTCTCAGTGCCAGAGCGCATGTGAGAGTCTCTGACACAAAAGTCTATACAATGCAAACAACAATGAGCAGTCATGATGAAAAATGTATGTCAATGTGCTAGAGTAGACCAAATAGAGTTCGAAGAGCTGAGTCTCTGTCTATATAATGTTAATTGTGAATGATTAAGATGAGTGTCTAAATCGGAGAGACATTCGGTGGCAGTCATTGTTTAGCAGGCTTAAAGCGGTCCCTGCTACAATCAATTGAAAAGAGCGCACTGAGTGAGTCTCTCAGTGAGAAGGCTACGGCGACGACTCCCCTCTGAAGACCTTGAATGTGTCGATCCAACGATGCCGATGTATCCTTCTGAAGGCTGGGAATACGGATCCGGCGAAAAACCTCCCGTCAACCGAATACGAATCGGGTAAGCACACAAACGCGACACATATTAAGAAGGATTTTCCAGAAACCCCAAGCTTGGGGACTGGATGCTACCAACACAATATATACACATATTTACACTGATCCACACTTGCGAGCTGGCCCTACACACGAGAAAAATGCGCAAAACTGACTGAATGTGGAAGCCAGCTCCGAATGAGGGTTTGCACACCCTCACATGTATGACATGTGCCCGCATGAGTGGAGATATGAATCCTTCAAGCTTCTGTCTGGGTTTCCTGTGGCCTGGTAGAGCCTGAGCGGATGTGACCTGCAAAATAACAAACAAGAGGGAGAGTATGCTGGTAATAACACAGGTGTGGTGGGGAGGGGGGCGGGATGGGGGTTGGGAAGAGAGGAAAAAAGGACTCAGAGTGATTGAATTCATTTGGCTAGAGTTGACACCAATTCTTCCCTCATGGACAAGGATCGCTCTAGATATCCCTGGTAGGCATTACTACACCAGTCTCCCTGAGCTTGGATTAGTTCTGGTGGCAATCCACACTCTAGAGCAAAGGTTGCCCCTCCTCTGCAAAAGCTGTGTCCAGAAAAGTCTTGAGGTGGGATTCCTGCCCGCCGCAAACAGAGTTTCAGATGATACAGGAATTGCAGGTATGACAGGGGGACGAGACCCGCTGAGGAAAGGTGTGCAAACAGAGGGCAATCTGGAGAGGTTGAGCCCGATATTCTAAAGGAAAGTTTGAGAGCCTGGGTTGGGCATAAAGCCCATAGGTAGAGGAATCTCTAGGGCACGTTGACGGAATTGAATAGTTTTTGTGCATCAGACCCTTAGGATAGCCCCCGACTGCAAAAAGGTCACTGACGATCTGGTGAGACTAGAGACAGGCTGGTCAGATCCTGTCTGAGATGTGGGAAATAGGTTTGATTTGCATAGAAAAGAGAAGAAAGCTACTAAGCATGCTGCCCAGAAGGTGATGTCCTTTGGGGACGAGAGGTCTAACTGTACTAGGATTTTGAGGAGGATGACCGGGGTGATGGGAAGTTTAGGGGAGGAAGTCTCCCCCAGCACCCTCCTGCAGCCCTTTATGACTGACTGAAAGAACTGGGACTGCAACAGGTTTTCATAGCCTGCCTCTAGGTGGAGTAGTTGCACTATAGACAGATAGTTTCTAATAGAGCGAAAACATAGTCTATTGGCCAGAAAAGCTAAGTACCTTGCCAGGTTCTTGGCCGAAATGGGCACCCACTGGATGCCTAGTTGACTACAAAAATCAGCCTAAGAATTGAAGTACTGCAGATATGTTTTCCTAGTAGAGGGAGCCAAAGCATTACGCCGGAATGTAGCCACGGTGTTGTCCAGAACTTGGCAGAAGAGGTGGGATGTGCCTGGACAAAAGAAAAAGTAGAGTATGAGCAGACATGTGTGTAGCAAGTTCGGATGTGAAGGCAGGATGATTACCATAAAATTGTATCATGTTCTTGAAAGCACCCCTCTCATCCATTCTAGATATACTATCTGCCACATCATTATTTCTACCTGGGATGTGACAAGCTCTAATGTGAAAATTAAAACAAGCGGACAGCCAGAAAAGCCCCCTAATTGTTTGTATTATGACAGTGTTCTTTGAGGAGCTTTTATTGATAGAGTTGACTGTGGTGCTGTTGTCAGAGAATAAATATATTCTTTTGTTCTGGGAGAGAGGGGCCTATCTACTAACTGCTAGTACTACTGAAAATACCTCCTTTTCATTGATATGAAGGGACATAATTTCAGGGTGGTCAATATCCCAATTAGCATAAAACCAATCTCCACCCTAAAAAACCCTCCCCCTGCCTGACACGCATCAGTGTACAGTGCAGAGTATGAACGTTTGTCCAATAACAGAGATTTGCCATTAAAGAAGGACATAAACTGGAGCCACCAATTTATATCCCCGTTGCATTTTGTGGTTGCTATGCTTGAGTAAACAGATGCAATTGAACAAACGGCAAGGAAAAACTCTTCCGCCATGAACCGTTTGTGCTGCCCAGTTTAATTTGCCTGCAAGTAATTGAATTTGTTTTTTCGACGCTCGTCGTTTCTTGGAGAAGACAGCCAATTCTTCTCGCAGTGCTGCTAGCCTATCAGATGAGAGCGGCAAAATCATGCCTATTGAGTCAAATTCTATACCCAAGAAAATCAATCTTTGGGTTAGGCCAATGACTTTCGACCAATTTATGATGAATCCCAATTTCCTAAGAAGTGTGATTACGGTGTTCATTGCTAGTAGACACCTCTGCAAAGACAATTCACATACAAAGAAGTCATCTAGGTAGGCAACAATTTCAAACCCTTTACGGGCATAATACGGTGGACGGCTTGGGACAATCGGTGGAAAATTCCTGGAGCCCGCTTCGCACCAAAGGGTAATTTAGTATCAATGAAGTATTGCATATCCCCATTAGGCTGGGACCATTTTAGGCCCATGACCTTTTGACTCTGCGGCGCGATTCTAACTGATCTATATGCCGCGTTAAAGTCAACTTTAGCCATATAACAACCCTTAGTCACTAACTTAGCTGCATCTTCAACGGATTGAAAACGTTGTTTCTCAAGATCTGGGGCATAGTCATTTACTGCCTGCCCTGAAGGACGGCTACAATCATGTATAATACGGATTCCCCCATCAGCCTTTGGTATTATGGCTAGAGGGCTGACAATGAGAGGAGGGGCAGAGACTGGGATATAGTTCCCATTTTCCACCTCCTCTAATATCTGAATAGTGGCTTCGTTGTAGTATGGACTATTTTTTGAGGCGGAAGGATGATTATTAACTTCTACTGGTTCTGGGGAAGGGTTGGGATCAATGATGTGGAAACCTTACATCCCCTGAAGCTGTTAAACATACGACACAGCTCAGCCCCCTGCAAGGAGTGGGATGCGAGGCTAGGCCGGCCATTTGTGAACGGAGGTCGGCCGCCCTGCTGCTTGTTACTGGACTGTTTAACATTATAGAACGGCTGGTTCTGTTTTGGTTGGGGTGCTCTAGGCTTCAGGTACACCATCTGGATGTGCGGAACATCTGTGCCCCATCTGAACTTGTGTAGTTGCTGTAAGCGTCTGTATTCCCTATCATAGAAATATACTGACATCTGATCATAGGCTGATAGCAAGTGATGAATGCGTGTCGTGTATGACAGGTAGTCTATGATCAGGTAGTCTATGATGTGTGCATGTGTTAAAGAGCCCGCCTGAAGCATCTTGTTTAGGATGGCCAAGTTAGCAAGGGACCATTGGTTCTGGGTGACGCTTTCTAACTTGGGTTTAACAAAATCTGAGATGCCGTGATGTGCTATCGCCTGACCACCCTGGGATCCCATAGACTTGAAGTAGAATTGGGGGTCCTGCCATGAAATGATATCATTAGGGGCATGATTGTTACCTGATGCATCCGGACATGGAGCATTGAATGATGGCAATCCCGGGATCTGTACATGATGACTGTCCTGAGGGCGCTGCACTGCACGAAGTTCGTTGACAAAATCATGCAGGTTGTTGTCCCCTTCGGCAGAGCTTCCAATTCCAGGAGGGATGTCGATGTTGGCCCGCGAAGCCATCTCTTGTTGGGCTGCAATGGGTGCTGTGTCTGAGGCTGTATGTACTGCATTGTCGTCATGATTTGGAAATGTTTGTTTGACTGCACGTAGTAGAAGCTTAACTTGCCCAATCAGGATGTCGGAGGCCTGCACATCTTCCCTTTCAATCAGGGCCAGGGCTTCCATGGAGTTGAACACCAAGTCTAGTAAGCTGGCAATGGTGTTAGCTGCCAGCTTTTTATGTTGGCCCCAGATTCTAACCCTCTCCTCATCGCTGATTGTTCTGGGCCCATCATTCTGGTCTCCTGACCCGCTAGGATTAGCCATTATAATAATAACTTAATAAAATAGTTCTACAAAAGGCAAAGCTACGATGGTATCAGTCCATTCTACGGCCTGCATTTCCGATCACGTGCATACACAGTTGACGGAAGACTTCTTCGCCACAGATAAAACATCCTTCGCAGAAAGCTGTACCGTCGAGGCGTATGGCCATAACGGCTTCAAAAGCCAATTCAGAAGCTATCATATAAACATAAGAGTCTTTGTTCTTCTGCTGCACTAATGATAAACCAATCTGGTATCCTGTAAAATTGTCATGTTGGGAACTTTACTTACTTCCGAGGTTTCGTATCTATCCAAAAATAAATTAAAGATATTATCTTAGCGCAGTTCTTTAAACAATTTCAAATAATAAAGTAATAAATTACAATACTCAATAGACTTTATAGACGAAATGTTTTTTATCGCGCAGTTTCGTATTCTAGCACTGAGTAAAACTTTTGTCTTTTTTTTTTTGAAGCGCAAACTTATTTTAATTCTCGGACGACGAAATAAACTTTAGGAAAAAACCTTTAAAACCTTTAATAAATCTAGCAGAAAAGCGTGTAAAAGGCATCAGCTGCAAAACTGATATGAGTATGCCCACGGGTGCATGTGAGGGTATATCGCACCACTCGCGGATATAGAAAAACTATTGGATGCCCTGGGCAAGGGGAAGAGGAGCAAGGCATGTGCCTTGCGCATGGTCGGTTTGTGATAGGGTCACAGCGACCCTCATCAATATTCATGACCTGGGCACACACGCATGATACAAAAAATATGAAGCCATGCACCCCACAGGTGGTCGGCTGATAAAGTCTGTCACCAGATTAGAGACAGGAAACGCGGGCTATTTGGGCATGGTTTGATAAGCCAACAAAAGGGCCGCAGTTGATCGATTACAAATGACCGGATCCCATGGTCAGTAAAACCGAGACAAGGAGTGATCACAGGAGACTGATAAGGAATGCACCCACTCCCCCTCCCGTATTAATAGCATATTAATAATATTAATATTTCGGTTTTCTCGAGAACCACTGGGCTGATTTCAATTATATTTGGCAGGAAGCAACCCTAGGGTATAGGGATTCATGTTTGTTCAAATGAAGCAGATCAGCCAATTTGGCCAGTTGCCATTGAGCAGATTTTAGGAAAGTTCTGTAAAAATCTCTGAAACTGCTGGGGGGGGGGGGGGGGTGTGTATGGGGGGGGGGGGGGATCGATTCAAAACTCATGAAATATCTAGGGCAAGAGTTGAACCAAGGTTCAAGAAAACTTGATTGGCCAACTAGTTTGGCAGCCATCTTGGATGACCTAGTTTTCCCAAAAACAACTTCTCCAGAACCGCGGAGGGATCAGGATGAAATTTGGCAGATTTTATTAGGTAATATTGGGGCTATATCAAATCTTGTGTAAAAGAAGTTTATACGTAAAAAGGCCTGGCTGCCTTGGAGAGATCAAAATATAGCGTGTTTGGTGGCCAATGTGAATTTTTTTATTTGATGGATTTTGTAGCTGAAACTAGTTTTATATATGTTTTTGGTTATGCTGATTTCAAATTTGCCACTTTCCAAACTGTCGGATAAACGGTTTTGTGGCCATCTTGGATTATTTTCCCGCCAAATACTCCCATACTAAATCAATGGGAAATTTAAAATGTCTTCTCGGGAACCACTGGGCCGATTTCAATTATGTTTGGCAGGAACAATCCTTAGGGCATAGGGATACAAGTTTGTTCAAAAGGAAGACGATCGGCCAGTTTGGCCGGCCACCATCTTGGATTTTGGCCGACTTATAAATGTCTTAAAATCTTTGAAATTGCTTGGGGGATCGATGCAAGCCTCATGAAATATGTTATTACTACATTACAACCTACCTCCTAGCATTACTATAGCTCTTTCCTTCTCTGAAGAGAAGCATAGTAGGGTGAATTTTTTACAACCAATGTCTGATGGGTATTGTGGTTACAGAGGGACTGAAGGCTTCTTCAGGTATCTCCATACTCTCTCTAATGATGAGATCCATAGTAATTCGCTTGAATGCTATATCTCAGATAGAGGCAATAAGAGGGTTAATCCAATACCCATAGCCACTGAGTAGGTCATTAAGCACAATGACAACCTCATTGGCTAATAGCTATCACATGACCTTGTTGCAGCAACCAAGATTTCATTCCTTTTCCTACTCTGATAGGAAGAGGCGTAGAAATTTTTGCAGCTAATTTATAAGTTTTATTGCTTATTTAAATCAGCCTTTGAATTTTGAAAGTTGGGAATAAAGATCATCGAGGATGTCTGACAAGAGGAAGAAACCTCCCAAGATAAGTGGTTGTAGGTTATGGTGTTGTAAGAATGATTCTATGATCATTTCTATATTCGTGGTAGACGCGTTACCAGATTTGGTTATTTGCATCCAGAGTGTTAATATATATGAGTTGTCTATTTGTGCTTCTTTATTAACAGTGGCTTGTAAAGTTATTGTATTGTCATGCTTGTATGGTATTGAGCATGAATCCTGATATAATCTCTCTAAACATACTCTCTAAAAAAGAAACTATAAATAATTCTAGAAAATCTGAGATTGGTAAGGTCTCTTATCTTGGGATTACGGCGGCTAATTCTGAGTCATATTTGGAGCTTTACTCTATCGGATCTTATTGTTTTTACGATTCAGATCCGGGAAAGTCTCTGAAGAGGTCAAACTAGAAGGTTAAAGAGAAGAATGAGAATCACTCTATCCAATGTTCTAATGGCAGCCGCCAGAGATTTATAATATCAGACCACGTTGGTCATGTTTGTTCCAGGTGCACTTCGTGTACCCTTGAGTCTTCCTGCCTAATTTGCGGGTCATGGTCGCTAGCCAATAGAATGTCTTCTTTCAAACCTATTTCTCTGGCCACCTCTAAAATTACGGCAAATCCTTCTCCACTAGAGTCAGCAGTTAAAATAAAGGCCAAAACCGAGGTCAAGACGGATTCTGCCATAATACTCGAAGAAAATTGTTTTGTCAATGGAGTGTATCCAGAAACAGGTCAGCAACAAAGATTTGTCTATTGATAGCAGGATTAACAAAAATTATCCTGGACCAGTCAGTTTCCAATTCTTCATCTCCTGATGTAATTGGGGGTGAAGCATTGGAACTGGCTGTTCCTAGAAAATGCTGGTGTACAAAATCTAATAAATTTAACAGTTTGCACTGTTTCAGGGGTACCACAAAGAAGAACGGAAAGAACAAGAATATGAAGTCTCGGTTTACGCCCCGTTCACCGCTCGTACATAAGCCAGTAACTCCATCACAGATTTCTTCAGTATCATCAGTCAACATTCCACAGCCTGCGTCCTTGCATACTGATGAAAGTCTCGGGCCTAATCAGGTCATAAGTCGGTCCAGTCTGTCACCTGTCACTACTACGTCTTTACTGGATGGGCTGAAGGATTTTCCCACCAGGTCGTCACACATCCGCTGTCATCTACAAAGCCAGTTGCTTCTTAAATTGTTTCTCTGGCTAGACATCCGGGTCCAGGGTTTTCCCGGCCGTGGGTCTGGACATTGACCGGCTTAGGTTTGTGTTTTCATCTGGGGGTCCGGACCCAGATTTTTGTCCGGGTCCGGCCTCCGGTGTGGTGTCGGGCTCAGAGGTTGTACAGGCTCCAACCCCGCACCCGGGGTTCCTCCGGGACCGGGTCCAGGTCCTCTCCTTTCGGGTTTTTCTCCCGACTTTGCCGGCCCGGATCAGGCCCAGGCCCAATCAGGACTGGGCATTCCGGCGTGTCAGAATCTGTTTTGAATTTGTTTCCCGCACCGGCTCGGGCTCCGACCCGAGTCGGGACCGGTCATTCTGGTGTGTCAAAATTAAATTTAAATAATTTTTCTTCAGTTAGTTTTGACATTTTTTCTCATGTTTCCCCGGTCCCAAACGGTCTAAGATTCGGGGCCGGGTTTAGTGGAACCACTCCCTGGTCCCTTTTGTGGACTTGGGTTCGGCTCATTTCTTTGGATAGGAGTTTGGGTCTCCTATCCTCTTAAATTTTATGTTCTTTGGCTAGATACGGTTTTTTCATTTTTTCAATGGGATCTTTTTTCACCTTATTACATATGTGCATATCATTATCTTATCTAGCAGTACTCTCTTGCAATATCTTGGTAGTTCAGGCTTCTTTCTCCCTCCTTTCTGGGTGTTATCTCTCCTTACATTCTCTCAATCTAAGTTATAGTAATTTTTATTCGTTCTCAACCTTTTCTTCTTGTACTCTTTCCTATCTGTCAGATTACTGCACAATTCTAATTAGCTATGTTTTGGTCATTTTTTCATCCCGCGTTAGAGGCGTAGTTCTATTCGGGCCGTTCATCTTTTTGCCTAGTACACCTCCTCCCCTCTGTTGGCAGGCTTGACATACTTACTTTCATAACTTTAGGAGAATTTACATGTCATTCTATATTTATCGTGAATATTTTGTTCTTTGAAGGCTATTCTTCCCTTTTTATCACCCTTTTGTTTTACAAATATTCATTTCCTAAAAGTTACATTAGATTTGCTCTCATGGTATTTTATGTTTTTCTTTAATACAAGTTTCTTTGCCGTATTTCGTCGTTATTTAGTAGGTCTCAGTATCTCATCAACATGCCCTAGTTTGGCAGTCTATTCGTCCTAGTCTCATTTCGCCTCAGAGACATTATCGGTTTTTTCTCATTCTATTTACCCTTTTTTCAAGGCTATTTTCTTATTTTTAGCTAACATTTTTTATTTAGAGTCATGTTTTTTCCCACCAGTTCAGGATTGGTGATTTTGGGCTCGATATTTATCATTTTTCATTCCCTTTTATCTACTTCCGGTAGCAGTCAGATTGTCATCATCATTCCTGTCACCTTTTATATAGGTCATTGACAATTCGCCCCGTATATATTTTGTTCCCTTTTTGTTTACACGAAGTTTTCTTTTGGTTATTATATAGATCCTTTACATAGATCAGTTTATTATAGCTAATTCTATTTGACTGTAGCTGGACTCTCACCCCTCCCATAGGTTTATTTTTGAATTTCTATTTGTCACTAAATCTAGTTAAAACACTAATTAAATTTATCTATAATGCTTCAATGTCTCCAACTTAATAAGTACGGCAATACTTCTAGGATTGTTTTTTTCTCCATATGAAGTTAGTGGTAGAGAGTGAATAGTAGAAATCAACGCAAGTTACCTCTCTCAGGAAGGGTTAGAATAAGGATATAACTCTTATAACTAAGATACATCGCCTTTCACTCGATTCAAGTAACATTACTTTCTAATAGTATAAATCGATGCTTGGAAGTCTCTATCTGATCTCATTGTAACATCCTAAATTATTTTAATAGACTTGAACACTTTGGACTTATACTGAGATAACTCAAGAAATATCTTAACTATCAACATCCTAACTATTATCAGCACAGTCCTAATTGGAATATTGTGGCTTTTAGCCTTTATTCTTCATTTATAGCTTTCTTTATTCAGATATTTGGTACCATACTAGTATATCTTCCGTTGGTAGGCTTCTTATCTCATTTCGTTATTAGGTCTTCTTAATTTATTTTATTGTATTATGTATATAACCATTGTGCACTTCATTTTGTAATCAGGATCGATTTATAAGCATCCTTAATAGGGTCTATCCATCTTTTGTCTATCTGGCTGCAAGTTTGCTTCTTTATACATGATATCATATCATGGAAATGTCCCTCTGGTCTGTGTTTTTACCCACCTGGAGGTCTCTTTCGACCTCTCTCAGGGGAGGTTATTTCCCTACCTCCCAGTGTGCAGATGGCCAGTTAGTTTTGGCCAGATCTTTCCTCAGATTCATGGGCCTCGTGGTTTAGGTATAGAAAGTGATTGCTGGGGCTCCTCTGATGAAAAGATCCTTCCAGTTCTATCTTATGACCCACTGGAATCAGTCTAGATTTCTTAATCATTCGATTTTCATCAATTTCAACTCATGAACCATTGCCGGTTTTGGGAAAGTCAGTAAATCCCTGTTATTTGGGGTCCCTCTTCATCCACCATCTCCTCAGGCCATTTTTCATGGATACATCCCTGCTAGGATGGGGCTCCTCTGGGACTCCTAGAAAATTTCTGAATCCTGGTCCCTCACAGAATCTTCCTTTCATATCAACCTTTTGGAACTGTGGGTGTTTTTTTCCATGTCCTAGTTCATTGGGAAACCCTGATTCTCTGTCTCAATTTTTATCCGATCAGACATTTCACAGTAGGCTCATTCTTCTTTCATTGGGGGGTTGGGGGTTGGATGTGTGTGTGTGTGTGTGTGTGTGTGTGTGTGTGTGTGTGTGTGTGTGTGCGTGCGTGCGTGCGTGCGTGCGTGCGTGCGTGCGTGCGTGCGTGTCCAGATTGGTCTATATCTGTCGAGCGTCACTGATCGTTCTTCATTGGTACATGTCCCTCGGCTTTCTCTCTCAGGGGAAGTTATTCCCCTCCCTTCCCAATGTCCAGACGTTGTTGTCCACAATTCAGGCTCTCAAGGTAGGCCAATTAGTTACGGCCAGATCCTTTCTCGGAATCATAGGCCTCATGTCTTCAGTCGAAAAAGTGATTCATTGGGCTCCTTTGATGAGAAGACCGTTCCAGTTTTATCTTATGGCCCATTGGTATCGGGCTCTAGATTCCTTGGATCTTCCAATTCTCATCAGGTTCTCTCTCATCACTCATTTCCAGTTTTGGTAAGACCATCAGTCTCTTTTATATGGGGTTCCTCTACATCTTCCAACCTGTCAGGCAATTATCTTGACAGATGCATCCCTGTAGGGGTGGGGATCCATTTGGGATTCCAAGAAGATTTCGGGAACCTGGCCCCTCACAGAATCTTCCTCCCATGTCAACCTTTTAGAACTGTGTTCTGTTTTCCCTGCCCTAGTGCATTGGTATCCCTTGATTCTCGGTATGGCAATTCTTATCAGATCAGACATTTCACAGTGGTCTCGTTCATCAATCATTGAGGGGGGGACCAGGTCGGTCTCTCTCTCTGTCGAGAGTCCATGATCATGCTTCAGTGGTGCAAGTCCCACAACATTTCTCTTCAAGCATCCCATGTCCCTGGCAAACTGAATTTCTGGTCGACCAGTTATCTCGCCCTTCCAGGATCCCAGAAACAGAATGGGAGTTGAAAGATGTAGTAGGCCAGTCAATTTCTCTTCAGTTCGGTCATCCCCACATAGACTTGTTTGCTACCCTCAAGAACAGAAAGATATCCACCTTCATATCTCCCTATCCAGAACCCATGGCTTTTTCAGTGGACGCTCTAGTTCAGTCTTGGTCAATATGTTCGCTTTCGCCTTTCCCCCGATGATTCTCATTCCTCTAGTCCTCGGAAAGATCAGACAACATCCTTGTGTAGTCCTATTGATAGCTCCGTTTTGGCCAACAAAATCATGGTTTCCGGATCTCCTGGACCTTCTTGTAGATCTCCCTCCGCTACTTCCTGTCTCCCACAATGTATTGTCCCAGAACAGAGGCAGGATTTTTCATCAGAATCCAGAAATCTTTCGTGTGGAAGCTGTCATGCTGCCACCTTCTTCGTCAGTCTTTTCAGTCAGTTCTGAAGAAATTTTGGAGAAATCCCTC
The DNA here is from genome assembly GCA_034401795.1 of Chaetoderma sp. LZ-2023a. Lineage (NCBI taxonomy): Eukaryota > Metazoa > Mollusca > Caudofoveata > Chaetodermatida > Chaetodermatidae > Chaetoderma > Chaetoderma sp. LZ-2023a. Next base: position 81,210,729 of record CM067372.1, read on the forward strand.
AGATCTTCCACTAGAAACATTTATAAAGCTCGATTTGAGTTTTTCAAAGATGATGGTCAGACCATTCTATCTTGCCCTCTGAGGCCTCTGTAACTCAAGTCACTGATTTTCTGGTCTTCCTCTTTGATCAGAAAAAAATCAGTTAACATCATCAGATCCTATCGTTTTGGTCTGAACTCCTTTGTTCAGTGTCTTACTGTTTCTTCAGTGCAAATTCAGAAACACTCACAACCTTATTAGAGGTATGGGTAATTCTAGACACCCCCCCCCCCCTACACTTAAAGAACCTCTCCCTACTTGGAACCTTTCAATAGTTCTACAAGTTCTAGCAGGGAATCACTTTGAACCTTTGGGTTCTGTTTGTTTGAAATACCTTACACTTAAAGCAGTATTCCTGTTAGCAGTAGCTTCAGCCAGCCGTCGTTCTGAAATTCAAGCCCTTCCTGCTGAACTAGATAGGTTTCAGGTTACTGGAAATAGCATTATTCTCTAACTCAGGGCAGAATTCCTGTCCAAACTCAGTCAGTTAAATTCTTAGGTAAACCTAGTGTAATTCACAAACTTTCCTCTTTTTCTCCAGATGATTCTGTCTGGTGTCCAGTTAGGGCCCTTAATATGTATAAACCTTGCACTGAGTCCAAGCGATCCGTCAATAGACATCTTTGGGTCACATATGTTGAAGGTGTGGATCGTCCTGTCTCATTAACAACTATTTCTCGTTGGATAGTTGATACCATCAAAATTTGCCATGAATTGGCCTCTCCTGGAGACAATGCTATTGTGGGTGTTATGGTCCATGATGTTAGGGGCCTTGCCACCTCTTGTGCCCTTTTTAATGGATCTTTTCTAGATGACATTATGCAGTTGCTAATTGGAAATCAGCAAATACATTTATTAACTTCTATCTTAAAGATTCTGGACCTTCTTCATTTTTCTATAAGAACATTCATAAGGTAGCTTCAGGGACCATGACTTGTATTCCTTCATCATCATCTTCATCTTCTAAAGGTTCTTCATCATCTTCATTCATATAAGCCTTATTCTAGTGGTGAGTGTGAATTCATTAATTCTCTTTCATGAATGTACTTCACTTCTTTCATATCATTTCTTTCATCACCCTTATTAGTCCCCTACCGGTAAAACCGGGGGACTATAGATTTGCACTCTGTCTGTCCGTCTGTCGCAGTTGGTTTTCCGCACTATTTTCCGCAGTCCTTCAAGGTATTCAACTGAGATTTGGTATATGTTATGAGAAGTTACAGCCCAAGTTCGAGTTTCAGGCGTATGTGTAAATTTTTGATGGAGTTATGCCCCTTTCGACTTAAGAAATACAAAAAATATCAGCTTTCCGCACTTTTTTCGCACTCCTTCAAAATATCTTGTCTTGTCCAGTCTTCAAAATATTTAGGCGAAAATCTGTGCATCGCTTTAGTATAAGGAGTTACAGAGCAAGTTCGAGTTTCAAACATTTTCGTCAATTTTTCATGGAGTTATGCCCCCTTTCGACTTATGCAATACGAAAAATATTAGTTTTCCGCACTTTTTTCACAGTCTTTCAAGATATTATACTGAGAATTGCTACATTGCTTTGTTATGAGAAGTTACAGACCAGGATCGAGTTTCAGGCGTATGCGTAAATGTTTGATGGAGTTATGCCCCTTTCGACCTATGAAATACGAAAAATATTAGTTTTCTCGCAGTCTCAAGATATTCAACTGAGAATTGGTACATTACTTTAATATGAGAAATTACAGACTAAGTTCGGGCTTCAGGTGTTTGCATCATTTTTTGATGGAGTTATGTTCCCTTTCGACTTATGAAATACAAACATATCAGCTTTCAAGACTTTTTCCTTCTCCTTCACCATATATAACTGAGACTTGGTTTATTGCTATGTTATGAGAAGTTACAGATCAAGTTCGAGTTTCAGCTGCTTTTGAAAATTTTCAATGAAATTTTTGACTGTCAATCGCTAAAGATTTATATCACCAGGTAGGGGACACGTATTGCAAAGCAATACTTACAGAATGCTTGTTTATTTATCCCCTCTGGCATGATCTTTATGTTTAATATCTTCTTGGGATCAACCATGATCCCTCTTCATTTCCTCTCCTGTTTCTTCTATTACCTCTATTAAGATGTTTTGAGAGTAATTCTGAGTAATTACTATCTTTATAGTATCTTACTCATCTTGTTATTACTAACTTCGTACTCATCAATATTTTTACATCAATGTTGAGCAAAATTCGCCTCCCGGGATTTGTTCAATGTTGAAATCTGTATTTGAGCTATAGTAATGCAACGAGGTCGGTTGTAATGTTGTAATAATGACCAGGCGGAGGGTCTGGTCTTATGTTTTACTAATTACATATACCTACCTCCTTGCATTACGGCCCACCACAAGCCTCATTGTAATGGTCATATCTTGTTAGATTAGTTATATTCAACTAAGATATTCATTATATCATTCAGCCTTTGGGTATACCCGAATATGTCAGTTTTTAACATGTTTGGGTATTTCAGAATGAAAATTTCAGTCATATAATGTGGACTATTTAGGTTAGTTTTTAATTTCAGCTTTAGTCAGATATTCAGAGCTGAGGAGTGACAGGATCATCTACCTCTTCATGGATCTGCTTAAAGCTAGATTATATGACTGGCTTCGTCAAAGGAATGTAATCTTGGTTGCTACAACAAGGTCATGTGATAGCTATCAGCCAATGAGGTTGTCATTGCGCTTAATGATCTACTCAGTGACTATAGGTATTGGATTAACCCTCTTATTGCCTCTATCTGAGATATAGCATTCAAGCGAATTACTATGGATCTCATCATTAGAGAGAGAGAGAGAGAGTAAGCCTTCAGTCACTCTGTAACCACAATACCCATCAGACATTGGCTGTAAAAAATTCATCCTACTACGCTTCCCTTCAGAGAAGGAAAGAGCTATAGTAATGCAAGGCGGTAGATATAGGTAATTAGTAAAACATAAGACCAGACCCTCCGGGTTGTCTGGTCGATCTAGGGCAAGAGCTGAACCAAGTTTGTTTGAGGGAACTTGATATGCCAAATGGTTTGGTGCCCATCTTGGATGACCTAGTTTTCGCAAAAATTACTTCTCCAGAAACGGATTGGGCCGAAATTTGGCAGATATTATTAGGGCCGAAACGCCCTTAAAATTGGTCCATGGCAAGTTGCTATATCAAAAACACATTTCCACCATGAATCATTCAAAATTTAGCGTTTTCGGTGGACATCTTGTATTTTCTGGAAAAAATCATAAAACGACTGTTTATTAACCATTGGGTCAATTTTAATCAAACTTGGCTAAACCTTAACAGAAATTTGATTGGTAAATTTTTCCAGTGGTCATCTCATTTTCTTCGGTTGTGCCAGTGGTCAATAATTCTAGGTGAGCGATACATGCCCCTTGGGCCTCTTGTTAGCTCACCTGGCCCATCCGTCCATCAAATCGCATCGCCTCATTTACCCTTTGATCGATTTAAACAAAATTTGGCTGGAAAGATCCTATGGTGGTAGGCTCCAGAACTTCTATTCAGAATTTTGATTGGTCAATTTTAGAAATTGTCAGGAAATCATTTAAAATGCTACGCCTCCAACATAAATGGCCCGACTCTAACACACCTTGAGTGGACTAATTCTGGTAGACTTCAACACTTCTAACGAGAATTTTGAGTGGTCAATATTTCCGGCAGCGATTTTTGGATTTTCCGGCAAATTTCTGTTAAAAGCCTACTCCTCATTAACCACTACAGATTTCAAGCAAACTTGGTTGGGAAGACCCTAGAGTGGTACGCTTCAAAACTTGTATACATAATTTTGATTGGTCTATGTTTTCGGCGGCCATCTTCAATTAAAAAAAAAGTGGCGAGAAATTGTTTAATACCCTATTCCTCATTAACTGCTTGGACAATTTCAACCAGACTTGACTGGGAGGACATTTGTTTCTCTACTTGTGACAGATGCTGTTTTATATGTAGATAATCTTAATGTGTGGGATATGTTTGTCTGTTGCAGCTGCTGCATGTTCAGAAGCTAACCTCCCACAGCCTGTTAATGCTGACCTCAATTGTACTGATGTAGATGGCAGAAGAGAATGCTCTGTGAGATGCAACAATGGATCCGGCTTTTATGACGCATACACAGATGAGACATTCACTACATCATGCGCATCTGTTACCTGGACAAATAATGCAGTCAGCGTAATGCCTTCTTGTGTGACTAAAGATGGTAAAGAAATAAGTTAAATACTTCCTTACTATCAGTTGTTTACCTTTGTGCAATGGCTGAATAGTCCCCTCCAGCTTTATCAGCTTTACTCCAGTGTATTATGAGTTGTCTGTCTGTCTGTGTCTGACTAACTGCCTGCTTTCCTAGAACTTACACATATGTATACATGTCTGTATATATGATTGTTTGTATATCTGTCTCAGCTATATGATTTTCGAGACATTCTTTCCATATGCTAGAAGGTAATGAAGTGAAACTAGGTACATTGCTTTCTTGTGAACAGTTACTGATCAACTTTAGGTTCAGTTGTTGTCATAAATCTTTCACTCAGCTGACTTGTCAGTCTCCTAGGTTATAGTTATAGCAAGCACACACACGCGTGCACGCGCACGCATGCACGCACACATGCACGCACGCACACACACACAGCTTCCTAAAATCTGTCCATCCATGTGTCTATGTGTCATTTACAATGGTGGCATGTTTTGTTATTTCTGAATGAATTAAGATCAGACCTATTCAATAAGTTTCTCTCTGAATCTTATATCTGTATTTCGAAAGCTAAGTTGATTCAATGAATAAAAACACATCCTTACATAATTACCAGTTAATACACTATATGCTTAGCCACATTTAGACATCTCTTGTTAGCAAGATTTCACTTTGCATACATGTTTAATTAGCAATTGTAGATGACAATAATGCACAGTGATAATCTGCCTTTAATGTATGTGGCGCTAATATTTTTGTGGCGCTAATATTTCACTCCGGGAGATGGTTATACAACGCCATCTCCCTTACCCCTACCGACAGACTTCACTTAGTAATTCGGAGTATATCCATACAGATACAAATAGTGATAGTATAGGTGTTGGGAATTTATGGACAGGTGATTCTGGGTATGTCATTCTGATTCCACTATCGCAGAGAGTGTCATGTGAATAGTACAGCTCAGAAATAACGTAAGATGTTTCCAAAACAAAATAAAACATACTGTTGTATATTTTGAACGTAATTGGATTGGAACACATCGCTCCCTTAGGCAGCAACGTTTTCCAATCCAATTATATGCAAAATATTCAACACAAGATTTCTTACTTATTAAGAGGTTTCAAATTTTGTTATGATAACTTAAACTTTAGCTGTACTGTAATGGAATCGTGAAATAGAGAAATCTGCGATTTTCTTTTGTCTTTTGATACCAAAGTACATAACCTATAGAAAGTTACTTAATATATTAAAAGAGCATATCTCTATTAGAACTAATTGTATGTGTTCTGTAAAGTAGCCACTTAAAGTTGAAGGGTCATTATGAAATTATGAACATTTTTAGTAAAAAAAAGTAAGTGAATTAATTATTCATGTTTGCATTTTGTATCAAGTAATCGTCCGTCCCTTTGTTTTGTGGCAGCCTTTTTCTTTTCCCCACACCTCCAGCCTAATAAAAGGAATCGCCAAATCTAAATTCGCCCCCATTCACTTTTTGATGCCTCATGTGTAAGCCATTAGCGAGCGCCCCAATAACAAAGTCTCTAAAATACAGAGAAACTGAGGAGGCAAGAATGAAATGAATATGTTTATAATTACGTTCTATCCCATCCTGCATAGATATCCATTCAAAATTGGATATAAATGTGTACTTATTCTCTCTCAGATGAACAAGTCCACCTTGCACGAATACCAAGACATTTTGGAAATATCAATAATGCTGACTTCATTGATCTATGTGTAGATCAACTCAATTCAATCCAATTAGTTCATTTGCATATCAAAGTGAATGATCCCTAAACGATATAGTCGCGGAAATACTGCCTCTAAAACCTGTGTGTGTGTGTGTGTGTGTGTGGTGTGTGTGTGTGTGTGTGTGTGTGTGTGTGTGTGTGTGTGTGTGATAGGACGGTGATAGGATGCATGATTTCAGGATTTTACACTCAACCACTGATAAGAATTCACAGTAGTGTACTGGAGATCAGGGTAATATTTATATATACATTATATTTGGCAACGCGTGAGTTTGGTAAAATGCAAAGTGATGTGGTTTGGTGTGGGGGTGAGCTATCTGTATGAGTACCACTAAGACTACAAATATCGCTGCACTAACACTATGACCATCATCATGACCACCATCACCACCACCACCAACAACAACAGCAATAAGACCCCTACTATCCACCACCTCCCTACGCCCGACAGTGGCTCTGCCACTACTACCACCACCACCACTACTACTACTACTACTACTACTACTACTACTACTACTACTACTACTACTACTACTACTACTACTACGTTTATCTTGTAACAGTCTTCCTCATCACCTTAGTGTTCTGATCATGGTTATATTGCTTTGAGGTTGGGTGTGGTTGATAATTATCCTCCACATGATGAAACGGACTTGAAATAATCACAGTAGCTGCGGGTTCCAGATTTGTTTATTTTCCAGATTTTACCGATTTTCTCGCATCACGCCCAAAGTACTATCATCCTAGTGTATGGTCACACCTTTTTTCTGTGTTAAAGTGTGAGTCAAATCGGACCATTAGTTTCCTAGATATCCACATATCCAGTATTTATCTGTTCCAGATCCAGATTCTTTTATCTGTAATATGGCCAAAGTCTGCTAATCCTCTTGCATGGCAACTTCATTCATTGTGTTAAAATTTTAACCAAATCGAGTATGCTTTAGATATTTCCCGGTATATGTATTTGTGATTGACTAACTGACTAAGGAAGTGGCGGTTTATTGAGCTGCGATCTGCAGCTAAGCACCTATAAGGTATACCTCCTGCTTGCCCTCCTATCTGTCTGTCTGTCTGTCTCTGTCTGTCTTACTGTCTGTCTTGCCGATTGTCTGTCAGAACCGTTTGGTGAAATTCAAACAAATTTGTTATGTGAGTTATCCATATTATTATCTCAGAGATGAGGGGCAGAGTAGCAATTGAGCAAGTAAAAATCTGATCTGTCAACAGCGTGTGGATTTCCGATGGCGCAATTTAGTTTGTCTTGTTGCAGTGGTGATGGTGGAGGTGGTGCGGGTGGCGGTTATGGTAGTGGTGGTGTTTGTGCTGATGGTGATTCTTGTAGGAGTGGTGGTGTTTGTTATTGTGGGTGTTCTTTTGGCTGTGTTGCTGGTTAAGATAGTTATTGCGATGATGGTGGTTCTGTGTCTTTTACAACAGCTACAGCCCCATTACTGGTCGTAACTCTTATACTGTTGATGGTTCTGTTGTTAGCAACGGCATCCTTTTTATCACGCACGCACACACGCATACACACAGACCGGTCTGAAAGACATGGTGATATAGCGATCAGCAAGCGTGTCTGTCTGTTCTTCTTGCCATTTGTCTATCCGCATCTCCCCTTCTTGTCAACGCAGCTCCTATAGTTTAGTTGCGATTCTTTTGAAATTTGGTAAGTGTTATCATTACCATGTGCAGATGAGCATGCACTTTTTTCGTGACCTGGAACTATTTCATTACAGAGTTATCCCACTTTAAAAATCTTGAAGCCAGAATGACTGCTTTGCCAATCATTTATTGTCAGTGCAACTCCTACAGTTTAGGTACGATTCTTTTGAAACTTGATAAATGTTATCATTACCATGTGCAAATGTCCATGTGCTATCCATATGGCTGTGCGTCCATCTGTCTGTCAAGGATGTCGCTCCGTCCATCTCTGGCATCATTTCCTGTCAACGCAACTCCTTGTAAAGTTTCCAATGGCTTAACCTGAAATTTGGTGCACATTATTAGGATCATGTCAACGCAACTCCTACAGTTTATTAACTCACCTGGCCTGAAAGGCCAAGCGAGCTTATGTTGGGGCGACCATCCATCATGTGTCCATCCATCCGTCGTCCGTCAAATTTTTATTTAAGCGACTTCTCGAGAACCACCGGGCCAGTTTCAATTATTTTTGGCATGAAGCATCCTTGGGGCATAGGGATCCAAGTTTGTTCAAACGAAGCCAATCGGCCAATTTGGGTGGCGGCCCTCTTGGATTTTAGCTGATTTTAGGAAACTTCTTTCTAAATCATCTCCGAAACTGCTTGGGGGATCGGTTCAAAACTCATGAAATATCATTTAGGGCAAGAGCTGAAGCAAGGTTGTTCAAGAAAACTTGATTGACCAAATAATTTGGTGCCCATCTTGGATGACCTAGTTTTCCGAAAAACAACCTCTGGAACCGCTAAAGGGATCGGGCCGAAATTTGACTGATATTATTAGGGACTAAGTGCCATTAAAGCTGTTCAATAGAAGTTGATGCGTAAAAAAACATGGCTACCATGGACCAATCAAAATGTAGCGTTTGGCAGCCATTTTGGAATTTTTTTATTTGATGGATTTTCTAGCCGAAATTAGTTTTATATATGTTTTTGGGTATGCTGATTTCAAATTTGCCACTCAAAACTGTCGGATAAACGGTTTGGCGGCCATCTTGGATTAATTGTTTTCCCGCCAAATACTCCCATACTAAAGCAATTGGAAAATTTAAATGTCTTCTCGAGAACTACTGGCCCGATTTCAATTATATTTGGCAGGAAGCATCCTTAGGGCATAGGGATCCAAGTTTGTTCAAACGAAGCCGATCGGATAATTTGCCCGGTGGCCATCTTGGATTTTCTGAAAATTTCTGGAGATCACTTAAAAGTCTACTCGATAACCACTAGGTCGATTTCAATCAAACGCAGATAGAAGAACCCAAGCCTAGTATGCTGCAGAACTTATATACAGAATTTTGATTGGTAATTTTTCCGGCGGCCATCATGGATTTTCTGAAAATTTCTGGAAATCAGTTAAAAGGCTACTCGATAACCACTGGGCCGATTTCAATCAAACACGGATGGAAGAACCCTAGCCTAGTATGCTTCACAAACTTTATGCAGAATTTGGATTGGTCCATTTTTGCGGTGGACATCTTGAATTTTCCGAAAAATGGCGGGAAATCATTTAAAATGCTACTCTTGAGCAATTTCAACCAGACTTGGCTGGAAGGATACTAGGCTTATAGCTTTCAAAATACAGAATTTTAATTGGTAAGTTTTTCAGGCGGCCATCTTGGATTTTCTGAAAATTTCTGTAAATCAGTTAAAAGGTTTAAGCAAACTTGGTTGGAAGGACTCTAAAGTGGTATGCTTTTAGTGTTTGTATACTGAATTTTGATTGATCAATTTGTTCAGTGGCCATCTTGAATTTTCTGAAAAAATTTGCTGAAAATCGTTTAAAATGTTGCTCCTCATTAACTGCTTGATCGATTTCAACCAGACTGGTTGGAACGAGCCTAGGGCGGTAGGCTTCTGAACTTGTATCCAGAATTTTGATCTGTCAATTTTTCCGGTTGCCATCTTGGATTTTCTGAATATTTTGGAAAATCAGTTAAACGGCTACTTCGCATTAACCGCTTAGCCGATTTAAACCAAACTCAGCTGAAAGAACCCTAGGCCAGTACGCTTCAGAACATGTATACAGAATTTTGACAGCTTGATTTTGATGGTGGCCATCTTAGATTTTCCGAAAAAATGGGAATTTCTATAAAATGCTACTCCTCATTAATCCCCTGGGCAATTTCAATCAAATTTAGCTGGAAGGATCCTATTGTCGTATCCTCTAGAAACTCTATTCAGAATTTTGATAGGTCAATGTTTTGGTAGTCATCTCTGATTTTCTGAAAATTTTCCAAAGCCATTTAAAAACGATACTCCTTCATTCAATAGCCCGATGTCAACAAAACTTGGGTGGAATGATCCTATGATGGTAGGTTGATTGGTCAATTTTTTTTATGGCCATCTTGGATTTTCCAAAAATCACTCATGTCTATTTAAATGCAAATGGTTTAAATGCCAATGAGCCAGGTGAGCACCACAGGCCATTGACCCTCTTGTTTGTAATTTCTGCGAAAGTTGGTAAATGTTACCTGTACCACCTGAAGATGTGCATGTGCCTTTTTCAGCACAATCCATCCATATTTGCCGGAGTTATCTCTCCTGCAGACAGGTAAAATTGCTCAAAATTTTCTTCTTCAGGCTAGATCTTCAAGAGTTTTGAAGCTATGCTCACAATTTTTTTCACTGTTCCTATTACTTTAATACACAGTGCTGTGATTCTGTTTGATGAAATCTATTGATATTCTCCAGATTTATCTCCCCTGAAATGGTTAAAATTCATCAAAATTATCTTTGTTCGTATCAGATCTCGAAGACCTTTGAATCTCTGCTATCAATATTTCTTTTGTTACTGGATATATTGCTTGAAGAAGCAGTGCTATGATTCCGTATTGAAGAAATTCATACTTATGTGCCTGAGTTATCTCCCTTGAAAACTTAAAATTCACCAAAACTTTCTTGTCCGTGCATAGTCTTTGAACGGAATTGAAACTGCACTGGCAAATCTCGGTGGATACATTACAGTGAGATGCAGTGTCAGGATTTCATTTTTGTCTCGCCTGCGAAGCAGGATCGAGACATAGGTATCACTTTTCCGACGGCAGCGGCATAAACTTTTAAGTTAAGTTTATATCTCAGCAATGCCTGATCCAATTAGAACCAAACTTGGGTGCATGGTAATATACATTGAATGGAAGCAGCCCACTGATAAAGTGGTCATGACGTCAAGGTTATGGGGTCAAAGGTCACAGTATAATCTTTGTTAATATTTTACGTTAAGTTTTAGCGTTGGGCAAAAGTTATTGTCTTATATCTCAACAATGCCTGATCCAATTGGAACCAGTCTTGGGTACATGGAGATATACATCGAAAGGAAGCAGCATGCTGATGTAGACATCATGCGGTCAAGGTTATGGGGTCAAAGGTCATGGTATAATCTTTGTTAATATTTTATGTTAAGTTTTTGCGTTAGACAAAGGTTATTGTCTTATATCTCAACAATGCCTGATCCAATTGGAACCACACTTGGGTACATGGAGATATACATCGAAAGGAAGCAGCACGCTGATGCAGGCAGCACGAGGTCAAGTTTAAGATGTCAAAGTTCACGGTATAATCTTTGATAATATTTTATGTTAAGTTTTTGCATTAAACAAAAGTTATTACCTTATATCTCAACAATGCCTTATCCAATTGGAACCAAACTTGGGTACATGGTGATTTACATTTAGCGGAAGCAGCATGCTGATGCAGACACCATGAGGCCAAGGTTATGGGGGACAAAGGTCACTGTATAATCTTTGTTAATATTTTATGTGAAGATTTTGCATTAAACAAAAGTTATTGCCTTATATCCCAGCAATGCCTGATCCAATTGGAACCAAACTTGGGTACATGGTGATATACATTGAGTGGAAGCAGCCCATTGATAAAGCGGTCATGACGTCACGGTTATGGGGTCAAAGGTCACAGTATAATCTTTGTTTATATTTTACGTTACGTTTTTGCGTTAATCGAAAGTTATTGCCTTATATCTCAACAATGCCTGATCCAATTGGAACCAAACTTGGGTACATGGTGATATACATCAAAAGGAAGCAGCATACTGATGCAGTCAAGGTTATGGGGGTCAAAGGTCACAGTATAATCTTTGTTAATATTTTACGTTAGGTTTTTGCATTAAACAGAAGTTATTGTTTTATATCTCAGCAATGCCTGATCCAATTTTAACCAAACTTGGGTACATAGAGATATACATCGAAAGGAAGCAGCACGCTGATGCAGGCATCACGTGACCTTGATACAGAACTCTGTTATTTCAACATTAAGTTTTTGCGTTTAACTAAACTTCTCAGCTTATATTTCACGATTGATTATGCCTATTGTAACTAAACTTGGCTATGAGGTTGCTTATGCTCTTAGAAAATACTGAGGTCACATGGTCAACGTCACTGTGATCATGATACAAAACTCTGCTTTTTTATTGCTAAGTTTTTGCGTTTAGCAAAACCTCTTAGCTTATCTTTCTGGATTTGTTAACCTTATTGGAACTAAACATGGATAACTTGTTACCTATAATGTTAGGAAGCAGCATGCTGACACTTAAGTCACAATGTCGAAGGTCAAGGTCATTCTGACTTCTACAAAACTTTGTTACTTTTCAATGTTAAGTTTTTAGGCTAAGTAAATCTTATCATATTATATTTTGGGATTGCTTAGCCCAAATGGAAGACAACTTGGGTACATGGTTGCCTATGCCAAGAGGATACAGGATGGTGACATGGAGGTCACCAGGACACAGTTCAAGGCCATTCTAATATTGCTATTTGAACTCTGCTTTTTCAACCTTAAATTTTTCCATTCAGCAAATCATTTATATTTCAGGATTAGTTAATCTTAATGGAACTAAACTTGAATATATGGTAGCCTATAATGTTAGGAAGCGGCATGATAACACAGAGGTCACAAGGTCAAAGGTCGATGCCACTGTGACAAACAGGAGACAGGCGAGAAATTTAATTCCGCAAAATTCTTGTTTATTGATTGGTTCTTCTAAAGTATTGTCCTTTACAATTAAAGATATGTCAACTCTTGCCATCTTCTGATAGCTCTTGTTTATCAAAATAAATCTGATGTTGGCTATTGAAAAGATTATGTTGCCCTTTCAATCATGCAGACCAGCGAGAAAATTGATTATGATCTAAGAAATCCTTTGTTTTTATATATTGAAGCCAATTGTTATAGAGGGATTCATTTCTAGCTATTCCCCCCTATTCCTAGCTAAGCTCTGCCTCCTCTTTGTATGCTCAAATATTTTGATGGTTGGAAGGGTTTTAGAAACAAGTAATTTTGCATTACTGGGTTAGATGTTCTCTTCTCAGTCATACCTGCATTTACCCTTATTCTGCAAAATTATTATCTCCTTAGTGTGCGAACTGGTATTAATCGTGAGAATGATGTTACTGAAAGCTGTTGCCATATCAGTTTTTTGCATCACAATTCTCAAAATATCATCATACGTATTCATTCTCTATATGTGTTGTTATGAGGTTGAACATTCTGGTGCATCACCACAAGGATTACGAAAACAGTTTGCGAGCGTGAAACATGAGCATAGAGACAGGGATCTTTTAACCCTCTAATCATCAAATTTGTTAAAGAAAATTTCAATTTTCTAATCAAAATTGTCCATTTGCACACCAAGAGAACATTATTTTATAAATTTATGACTTGAAGGACTGGCTCAGTTATCAAGCCATTAATTACCGGTACTGTGGTAAATTTTCAAATATAGTCTTCTCTTGGTCTGCAAATGGACATTTCTCAAGACCACTACAAAATCCACCTTTGAACAGATTCAGTGTTATAGGGTTAGTACATGTTAGCAATAAGGGGAAATTCAATTTGACAGTCACTAAATGGTGGTCTGAGAGTCATACCTGAATGCATTTTGTTTCTATATTGTAGTTCTGGCTGAATATGTGGAGACCTATGGATATGAGTATGTGAATGCCGATGGAGGAGCATTTCCTTATGCATGCAGCTCACAACATATTGCTAGACTGAATGCTGATCCAGATTTTCAGTTCTTAAAGGGTGCAATCAATACTGCGTGTCGTGTAGCTAATGTGAAGATGGTGCTTGCTGGCAGTTTTTCAAATGGGACAGAGCCATCCAAGGTAGTTTAGCTAAATTTTTCTGTTATAATAACAAATTGAAATTTTTTCAGTGACTAAAACACATTTTGAGCTGTGATATAAGGAAGAGTTTAACTGACCTTTAACTAACGGCAGCAGCAGCATTGTCATCATCATTGTCATCAAGTTTTTCAGCATTCTTCGTTATCATACTCACGAGAGGCACTGTTTCATTATCACCAGCAGTACATTACTATCATCATGATCAGTGGCAGTGAGAGCGACAATGGCAGCAGCAGTAACAACAAAAACAACAATAGCAAGAACATCATCACCACCACCACCACCACCACCATCGCCAGCAATGGCAATATTGATCATCAACAGCAGCAGCAGTAACAACAAGAACAACAACAAGCACATCATCACTACCACCACCAGCAGCAGTATTTTATCATCATTAGCAGCAATACCAGCAAGAATTTGTCACATGCTCATCATTACTTATCCAAAAACCTTTCATGTACATATCTGGGTAAACTATCTTATGTTCCTTAAAACCATCTGGCTAGTGACAAACGAAATCATAAACTACCCCCAATGTGGTTAGAATTTTTATAATATTTACTACCTGGTTTATGTTTTAAACCACATTACGTCAATCGATTTAGCTTGTTAACAGGCTTAGTACCTCGTTTTTCACTTTAAGAGTATGCTTACCATTACGAAGACTCTTTGATATATTCTAATATGTTTGCTAGCTCAATTTAACACAGAATTAAAATTAGACCTGCCGCTAGTAGGCAGATGACCTAGTTGTCAGATCAGCACATGAGCAAGCGGATTGACACATGACAGTGCTAATAAATTGGCTTTCAATTTCCATGATTGTGTTTTTGTTTGAAAGTAAAAAAAGTTGCAAAATTCTTATTTAGGTGGTGATAGAGTTAGGTTTTACTAAGATGGAATCTTTACCCTTTGCTCCTCAGATGTAGCTTGTCTACTTTTTGTGTGTCACGCATAGTGTCACCTGTTTTCAGAATTGTGTAAATCTTGTTATTCAGTATCAAATATGTCTTGTATGCTACCATTTAACCGCAACATATCTTGAATAGCTGAATTGATAATAATAAACCTGATGCTTGGTCTGCTTTTGTCAGATCCAAAAGTATGAATGATCTGAGCTGAGTTTGCTCACTCCTTTTACACTTTTCAGTGGGGTGACTGGATGTAGTCCTTATATGGGCATGTCGGGTGGCTGGTGGTCACGTGACCTGTGGTCGTTTTTTTCTTGGTGGCTCAGGTTGGCGGTACTGGCGGTAGCAGTGTTGGCCGTACTGGCAGTACCTGGTGGTAGTGGGTGTATGGTGGTTGGCGGTACTCAATGTACCTGTTGTTTAGGGGGGGTGGGGGGGTGTGTTGTGTGCCTTTTTTGGCGGTACTTGTTGATCTGGTGTGAGTGGTATCTGGTGGTGTGGGGATGCCAATTAGTTTCGTGGTGTTGGTGGTGTTGGTGGTATTGGCGGTACATGATGTGGTGTGGCGGGTGTTTGGGCGTTTTGTCCGTTTTTGTGTTGGCAGTACGCGTTGGCGTTTTTTGTGTGCCTGGTGTGTGGGATGAATATTGGGTGAGCGATATCTGGGGTGGTGGCGGGAGAGGGGATATGGTAGGTATCGATCAGACTGATGCGAATTAAGTGTTTCGTCCAATTGCAGGACTCATCAGAGGTGATGACATGGTGCACAGATTCGTTAGGCCCTCTTTTGTGTGGTGCGTCCTTGTTGATATGTGGGTTTCCAGTGCTTATGATGGTGTCTTGAATGGGTGAAACAAATAAATAAGTAAAGTGGCAATGGTCTAGTTTAGGCTAGTAGTGTTGTATGCCAGTGTGGGCATATTGTTGCCCTATAGTGATAGAATTTTGTATATACAGTTCACTCTTAATGACACACAGAACATACAAAAAAGATAGAAGTGTTCGTTGCATGGTGAGTATTGTTGAATGCGCTAATGTGCGGATGCAGAAAGACAAAGTAAACAAACAAATAAATAAATAATTGGTATACTTGTTCTCGTACAAGGAAGTTGCGTTTGTGTTTTGAAATAGTTTTTTAGTCCCTACATATGAGCGAGATCCAGGAACGAATGGTGGTGTGTTCACTACGTAGATGAAAGATGCTGGTATGCAGGGACGAAAGTTAGTTAAAAAATTAGAAAAACTAGAGGAAATAGGAAAAATGTACATATGTATATATATATTTTTTATATTTGAAATGTGTATATGTCTCAAGAATCCTTGGTTACATGGAGTGTGTGTGTTTCCATGTGATGCATAAGCTTCTTGAAGGACCTGGAGGGTTTTTTCGTGTCCTCTAGTCTGAAAATTAAATAGCACTGTCGACAGTCTATGTTGTATATTTTGCGGTTCTTGGTGACCCCAAGAGAGCGTTTAATGAAATTATTTGCTTCGACTGTTTCTGAGATGGTGACATCCGAGAAAGTTTTGCTAGCTGGCACAGGGTGTGCGTGCTCAGTAGGACTGTTAGTTGTTTGATCCAGGGTCTCCTCTGAACTGTTGGAGACGGGAGAACTCTGGCCAAAGCATTATAATCTAATTTCACTTACAGTTTTATTTGAAAGAATGCTAGTGATGTTGGTATCGGTCTGCATCTGAAGATACGTGGGTTCAGTAACGTCTAAATGTGCCGGCTGTATGGCCTGGGAATCCGATGCATACAGGTCTGCATCGCTAGCGCTGCCAAAGAGGTCTATAAAACAATTTCTGATCCCAGTAAAGTGATCTCTGCATAGGCATCATTTTTGTGCGTGGTCCTAGGGCCTGTTAATGGTTGGCCCTTCTGTTTTGGCATGTTGACGGATGTGATGAGGGCACCCTTCCTTGAGATGGTGGAGCTGGTGGGATACGGATGTGCTGCTGACTGTAGTAATTCTTGGTTCTTCTGGTGTGCTGATGCAATCTTCTTTCATTTCTTTTTTTTGTAACCTGAGGATAGTGCGACTAATTTTACACATATGACTTTCCACGGGTTGTTGGTTAACCTAGAAATTGTTTCTTCTGACAGGCCCTAGTTTGAGGTGTTTTTTCACATAGCCGATCCTTATGAACCCTTATGTTGCAGGGATCACAGTGCCAGAGTGGCAACCCGTTATTGTGTCTAGTTTTGACGTGTCTGTACAGCAAAGATTTACAGATATACGATTTCGTACAAAACTTGCACTGATGCATACTTGGATAGTAGAATTTAGACATTAAAAACGTAGTAATTGGTTGTTATGGCGTGACGTCGTGCAGTGGGCCTAATGAACGATAATAACAACATGGAAACATAGTGATTAAAAGAGCAGATAAAGGGCAGGCGACAGTAATCCAATCTAGGCCAGACTATGTAGCCGAAGCCAACAAACAGCCAGCAGATACTAAATTCTATACTAAACTAGAAACTAACCCAACCATAGTGTTCACTGAACTCGTCCGAAGAAGACTGGATCAACTGGCAAGAGATGAGGAGATCGAGCCCTTCACTGCCACCAGACTGGTCCCAGACACACACACACCCAGTCACCGCTAGGTTTTGCTTGCTACCAAAAATTCACAAGGCCAAAAAAGATGGCCTCACCAGTCACCCCAGGTAGACCAATTATCAGCGGCATCAGCTGCCCTGCGGAACTTATCAGCAGTTTGGTAGACGAACACATTAAGGTCCACATCACTAATATAAAATACTACGTCAAGGACACAACAGACTTCATCAATAAAGTGGAGTCCTTTGGCCAACTCAAACCAAATTAGTCACCATGGATGTCATATCCCTATACACAAACATCCCAAACAGAGAAGGCATCAGAGCGGTAGCCATCTTTGCAAAAAAAAACATGGTATGCCAGACACACTCTCAATCAGGGGCCTCTGCAACCTCCTGAAACTAGCTTCGAATTTAATGAAGAACATTATTTCCAATTGGGAGGTACTGCAATGGGAAGCAAAGCATCGGCATTCTAGAAGATAAGCTGCTACAAAACGCACCATGCTCCCCAGCACTTTCCGTAGAACACATAGACAATATGTTTATGATCTGGGAGCTTGGGTACTAAGCCCTACAAGAGTTTGTCACCCACATGAATGCATCCCATCATAGCATCAAATTCACAATGGTATCATCAAACCGCCAAGTCTCCTTTTTGGATACCTTGGTCCAAATCTCGCAAACAAACTATCATTTTCGACCTTTATATCAAGCCCACAGACACACATGGATACCTCCATTATGAGTCCACCAACCTGGCCTCTTGCAAAGATGTCAACTCATATGGCCAATTTCTTAGGCTTAGAAGGATCTGCTCCACCCTCCAAGATTTTGATAGAAACAGCCTGGCCATGCAGAGATACTACATGGCCAGGGGCTACCCTGCCAAGATACTACAGAAGGCCAGACAGACAGCCCAGTCCAAGGACCGCCAGTCACTTATCAAACCCACCCCAAAAAAAACAGCTATCAAAAAGTCCTACAGACAAATCTTCGTCAACTGCACAGGTGTGATGTTGAAGGACACAATCGATGCTGGAAGGACACAATCTCCAAATTCTGGCCCATCCTACAGGGCACAGAACGTTGTAGGCTGGCTTTCCCAGAGAAACCACTATTCGGTTTCAAAAAGCATAAAACAATCAAAGATACAATCGTCAGGGCTAAACACCCTCACCTAGACCAACCGGCCCAAGAACACTGCAACCCGTTAATCCCTTGCCCAACCAAGAACTGTAATATCTGCAAAAACATGGATAAATCCAGATTCTTTAGAAGCCAACACAATTGTCAGACATGCAATATAGTCTCCTCAACTGCAGAACCTGTGCCAAACAATTTGTAGGGGAAACCCTGCACCCCTTTAAAATCAGGATCCAAGAACACGTACGTTCCATCACGAACCTGTACAGACACGAGAGATATGACACACCAGTATCTCGTCACTTCAATAGACCCAGGCATCAATCAAGTCCTATCCTCGGATCCAACAGATCCAAATTCTACCACTTGGAGAAGGCAGAAAGAATGCCACTGGATCCACCAATTCCACACAATGGAGCCAATAGGAATCAACCTCGTGATGTAGGAGCTAACCCTTTGAATACCTTGACCACCAGTCGAAACATTCCATGTTGTTATTATCGCCCATGTAATAGACAGTTTTTTACTCATTTCCAACCGCTTAAAAATGTCTGCGTCGTATTTATTAGAACATAGCTTTGACCTCATTTTTGTCTCGCCTGCGAAGCAGAAAACGAGACATAGGGATCACTAATTCCGGCGGCGGCAGCGTCGTTGGCGGCGGTGTCATTGGCAGCGTCGTCGTCCATCGTTTGTGCAGTTTTGGTTACGGTTTTTTAATCAAGTTATTTTTCAACACTGGCTCATCCGATCTAAATGAAACTTTACAGAGGTGATCTATACTATACAGGGATGTGATCTACATAGCAATAGATTTAATTTTGGGGCATTTTAACTTTTTTTTCACGGTTTTGGACTTTTTTAATGTGTTTTGCAAGTGCAGTTTTGGCCAGTAATTATCAATTGTAATGCAACTCCTCCTAGACCATTTCAGATAGAAACATGAAACTTTAGGGATGATTGCACATATGGACAGGGATGTGCATGACACTTTTGGGATTTTGGCATGACCCCAGGGCATGGGCCTGGGGGTGGAGAATGTGGGGTCAATAATTACATTTTTCAAAAGGTTGTCATGTCGCATATCATTTTCAAACCAATGATGAGTAGACTACAGTACAAGGAATTATATTGATCTTGGATCACAAACTGAAGGATGTGGGGGGGAGTCAAAAGTGGGCACCAATTTATTGTAATGCAACTCCTCCTAGACCATTTCAGATAGACACTTGAAACTTTCGGTATGATTACCCAGGGATGTGCATGACACATTGGAATTTTGATATCACCCCCAGAGGCAGGGGTGGTGGAAATTGTGGGCAGAAAATAGATTTTAGCCAATGTGGTCATGTCACATATCATTTTGAAGCTTGTAGTTAGTAGACTACAGTACAACACATTTTTTTGTTCTTGAGTCAATCTGAGAGCAGTGGCCAGGGGTCAAACTTATTTTTCAACACTGGCTCATCCAATTTCAATGAAACTGCAGAACTGATGCAGGATGTGATCTACAAACAATTTTGGGGCATTTTAACAATTTTTTTCACAGTTTTGGACTTGGATTGTTTTCGTTAACGTTTTTTAATCAACTTATTTTTCAACACAGGCTCATCCAATCTCAATGAAACTTTCCAGAAGTGATCTATACTATACAGGGATGTAATCTACAAACAATATATTTAATTTTGGGACATTTTAGATATTTTTTCAACAATGGCTCACCAGATATCAACAAAATTTTGCAGCAGAGTTATATACTATGCAAGATGTACTATCTGCATCATTACTAGTTTCATTTGGAAAAAATTGCAAGATCAGACTGCATATAGTACAAAATTTCCATGTTTGATTGGTTACACTTGTTTGTTGGTGCATTACTGAATATGTGTATTACAAACCATGCCAAGTTTGCTTTGCCAATCAACACTATCCATGCCTTTGCAGGCGAGAACTTGTGGGGTATTATGTGATGGCGCGGGCTGGGCAGGCGGGCGGCAGAGTGGTTTCTGGATGATAACTCTGTTACTGTTTGATGGATTGATAACTCCGTTACTGTTTGATGTATCACTTTGAAACTTAATAGGGTAGTTGGTCTGCGGAAGAAACCTATCAAAATCGACAAAGATCAGAAATCCAAAATGGCCATCAGTCACCAGCAGCCATCTCGAAAACTGGTGTCCGCATGATAACTCCTGAACCGTTTATCGGATCGCTTTGAAACATCATAGCATGGTTGGACTAGCTCTGGGGAAGATACCTATCGAAATCGACAATGATCCAAAATCCAAGATGGATGCCAGCCACTGGCAGCCATCTTGATAATTGGTTTTCAGATGATAACTGTTACCGTTTATTGGATCGCTTTGAAACTTCATCGAGTTGGTGGACTAGGTCTGGGGAAGAACCCTATCGAAATTGACGAAGATCTGAACTTGCTTTATGGATGATATCTCTGTTTTTTACCATGTATCGGATCGCTTTGAAACTTCATAGGGTGGTTGGACTATGTCTGGTCAAGAAAGGTATCGAAATTTATGATAATCCAAAATCCAATATGGCCACCAGCCACCAATGGCAATCTTAAAAATTGGTTAGCAGATGATAACTCCTTGACCATTCAACAAATCGCTTTGAAACTTCATAGGATGACAGGTCTGGGTTTGAAGAAGAAATCTCTATTTTTCTGAAAGCTCTCATTCATTGGTTTGTCATCATGGTGGGGTATTATGCACCTTTTGTGGAGCTCTTGTTGTATCTGGGTATAGGTCAATATTATTTGATTATTATCCGTTAATGAGTAATGACTCCAGAAAGAAAACATATGTCATAATCATGATCATTTACTTAATTATAAGTAGTTATTTACTTAATTATAAGTAGTTATTTTCTTTATATTGACTATGCAACTACCTCTTGGAATGTTTCAAAGTTTTACTCAGTTGCAGTTATTTTTATTTTCTTGCTTTTCTTAATGACTAAAAACTAATTGTAAGTCTATGTCATTTCAGAAAATTTTTCAGAACTGTTCATCTACCATCATTTTTGTCAAGCAGCGATTTGTGGGATACGAGTGCTGCGGGTGTATCACCTGTAACCTTGTTTTTGGATGTACCAGTGATCAATGGTCAGACGAGCTGTTCCTAGAGTTTTTAATCTCTAGGAACAGGAGAAAATGGTCAAAATGCAAAGAAAGAAAGAGAGTTTATTTCGTAAAAAGGCTCCCATGTCCAGCATGCCTGACATGGAAGCCTTTATGCACGAAATGATGAGTGAGATGAAGAAGTCTCTCAAGGATTGGATGCTAGATGTGCTACGTAGCATGTTGCCTGCATCGAATCCTTCCTCTGCACTGGAGCAAGATTTCCCCGACTCTGTTTCTGGTTTTTAGCTCACCTGGCCTGAAAGGCCAAGTGAGCTTATGCCATGGTGACCGTCCGTTGTATGTCCGTCGTTCGTTCGTCCGTCCGTCAACTTTTCCTTTAAACGACTTCTTCTCAAGAATCAATGGGCCGATTTCAATTATATTTAGCAGGAAGCATCCTTAGGGCATAGGGATCCAAGTTGGGTTCAATTGAACCCGATCGGCCAATTTGGCCGGTGGCCATCTCGGATTTAGGCCGATTGTAGAAAACGTCTAAAACTCTTCTCCGAAACCGCTTAGGGGATTGATGCAAATGTCATGAAATATGATCTAGGGCAAGAGCTGAACCAAGTTTGTTCAAGGGAACTTGATTGGTCAAATGGTTCGGCGGCCATCTTGGTTGATGTAGTTGTAGTAAAAATGACTTCTCCAGAACCGCTGAATGGATTGGGTCAAAATTTGGCAGGTATGTTTAGGGCCTAAGGGCCATTAAAGTTTGTTCAAGCGAAGTTGATCCGTCAAAAAACATGGCCGCCGTGGGCCAATCAAAATATAGCCTGTTTGGTGAGGCCGAAATTAGTTTTGTATGTGTTTTTGGGTATTCTGATCTCAAATTTGCAATTTTCGAAACTGTCGGATAGATGATTTGGTGGCCATCTTGTTGATAAAGAGCATTCTAGTTGAAATGCCTATGGTCCAGGTGAGCGATACAAGCCCCTTGGGCCTCTTGTTCCAGTAGGAGTATACCAGTTTTCTCAGGCCCAGAGGTGGCCCTGTCGGTTCAGGTCTGTTCTTTCAGGCTGGGGACAGGGACTGTGAGCTCGGCCTGGTGCTTAGCACCTGGTCTTGAACCGCCGGTCCTGGGTGCCTCACCCTCCAGCAGTACCTGTCTTCCTCAGGCTGAGCTACCTCCCTTGGGTAATTCAGCAACCTTTTGCTGAGGAAGATAAAGAGCCAATCTTGCTAGGTCACGGCCAAACTGGTGAGCCAGAAACCATGGATGTGGAGTCCTGTAGGCTGTATGAGGGCCCTATGGGAAGTAATTTCTATGGAGGTACCCTGGGAGGGGTAATCGTCACGGCTCAATGAGTTGGCCTGGTTGGTACAGATGGCTAGCCATACCGAATCGCTCTGTTAAATAAAGGATTCGGTATGAAAGGTGCGGACTGTGGTTCCATTTTCTTTTCCCTACATCGTTCCATGGCTCCGGCTCCTGGCCATCGTGGTTCCGTATAGCTTGCCTGGCTGTTTTGGTGGTTTCCAGGTACCAGTCGCTAATCCACCTGGAACTTTGGCTCCCTCAGAAGCCAGCGGGCATATCTATAACCAGAGGACACTGAATCAGCAATTCAAATTGCTCCGCTGCAAACGCATTCGTACTGCACCCCTGCTCCTTGTGTACTGCAGCCAAGAGGGGTTGACCAAGTCAGAGGCCCACCTCCCATGCCTCGTAGGCTGCGGCGACGCCAGCATAGTCTAGCAGTGATGGGAGCAGGCTGCACATCCCCAGCCTGCCAGGTAGCCTGCACCCTGAGGTGGCCATGACACCGGCAGGGGGTGGGGGTGGATCTGGCCGTAGGAACCATGCCTGAAAGCGGGGTTCCTATGAGGATCACAGTGCTGCCAGGGACAGCTCCAGAGACAGCACCGTTCTTGGACTGTTTGGTTCTTCCTCGGCCCTAGATGGGGCTGTAGGAGGCCGATTGCCCAACCACATCCAAGAGCGGAAGCGGGTGACAGGACCACTTGATATTGCAGTGCTTGCAGTCTGGTATCATCCCGAGTGGATAGACAATCAGTCATCATCCTATCTGGACTCAAGTTCCAAAAGATCCAAATCAGCAGTTGTGGATAGAAGAAGAAATACAATCCTTCATCAAAACAAGCAATTCAGCCAGCCCTGATAAATCAACATGGATTCTATTCAACAGTGTTCCTGGTGACAAAAAGCACCAGTGGATGGAGACCAATTCTCAATCTAAAGCCACTCAACAAATTCATTCTCATACTGAGTTTCAAAATGGAAGCAGTATTATAGGTGTTGGCAGGATTGAGAAAGGGAATATGGACAGCGTCCATAGATTTAAAGGATGCATATCTTCACATTCCAATAGCAAGGATTTCCGACATTACCTGACATTTGTTTCCTAGGGCCGCGAATGGGAATTCAATGTTCTCCCTTTCAGAATTTCTATGTCTCCTCAGGTCTTCACCAGAGTGGTTCTTCTAATCATGACATACCTCCGCACAAGAAACAGCAGTCCACTGGCTGCTAAAAGCACACACAAAACAGAGTTTATCAGCCAATCTACAGACAGTTGTCAAAATTTTGACAGATCTAGGCTTGATAATAAATTACCAGACATTAGATCATGTTCCATCACAGAAGTGTGTTTACCTGGGTATGTTCTTCAATCTGAAGTTATGTCTTGTTTATCCATCTCAGGAAAGAGTAGAAACTCTCATTTCAGAAATTCAGATAGTCTGCAACAGTCCTGGCACGGGTCTACTTGAGAATGCTGAGGTTGATGGATTCACTAGAGGCAGTCATTCCACAGGTTGCCTATCCAGTTATTTCTCATGCCACAGTGAACCCAGAGTACACTCTTCATGGACTCAAAGGTGTCACTGCTGGATTCACTGGAACGCCTTATTCACCACCTCCAATGGTGGATGAAGAGACAAAGTTTGTTTGGGGGTGATGTCTCTACCACACACTCAGATCATGGTTTACACCGATGCATCGGGGAGATTGCCTGAAAGAATGCAAAATATCAGAGCTTTGGAATCTGGATCAGTCACGAGAACGCATCAACCTGCTAGAAATCGGAGCAGAGGTCTTAACCATGGAACATTTCCTCAATGGAGTCCGGGGCAAGATCATTCTAGTTCGATCAGACAACTTGACAGCAATTTCTTGTATCAACCGGGAACGAAGTCGCCCAATCTATGTATGATGACTTGGAAACTGCTTTGCTGGATCATGGAATTACCCTCAGAGCAGCTTCTATTTTGGGAAGGATAAATCTCCTTGCAGACTGCCGATGAAATAGCAACTGAGGCAATATGTGGGAGATCGTCTGTTCAAACATTGGAGCAAACCCAACATACATTTGTTCGCAAAGAAGAACAATGTGAAGATGATTCCAAATCCAAACTCTGAGCGGGAAGGGAATGATGCATACACATATCCACCAGGAATTCTGATTCCAAAACTCCTTCAGAAAAGCAGGCAGGAGGATTGCCAATTGCTTCTGATCGTTAAGAATTTGTCAAGCCAATCATAGTATACGGATCTGCTTGACATTCTGGTTTGCAATCCTATTCCTCTGCCTCTGATGAACAATATAATCTTCCAGGGCAAGAACCTGTACAACAATCCAGCAATATAACAATTGACTCATAACCTTCAGCCTAACTATATAGCTGGATACAAGTCCGCTTTAAAAATGGTTATTCCTTGCTTTGCTAATAGGGGAAGTGATGCACTATCTAGTTTAACTACTTTAATTAAAGGCATGGATAAGTTAAGACTAAGGAATCCACCTGTGATTCCGTCTTGGAGTTTATCACTTGTATTACAAGTCTTAGCTGATAAACCCTTTGAAGTTCGTAACACTTAAAAACTTTTTTTTTAGTTGCTGCAGCTTTAGCCAGGTAAAGAAGTGAAATTCACGCTTTGTCAGTTGAACCAGACTGCTTTGTGGTTACAGGGGAGCGCCTTAGGCGTCTCTCTAGACTTAAATTTTATGCCTAAGAACCCGTCTTTGAAATACCCTGATCAGTCTATTATGCTGCTTAACCCTAACTCAAAGGCCTGGTGTCCAGGCCATGCATTGCTTTGCTATAGACAAAGTATGGAAGAATGGCGGATGGACCCGAGTTGTCTATTGCTAACCTACATTGAGCTCCATGGCAGGGCTTCCAGGGATAGCATTTCAAGGTAGATTTGGGAACCATACAATTTTGCCACAAATTTAATGGAATTTCCGTGGATGACATTTTGATGGTAGCCCAGTGGCACTGTGAGTTGAGTTTTACCGACCATTACCTTCGTGACATGATTAACCTGCTTGCTTTGGCGTTTTTGAAACCTTGATAATTTGTAAATATTGTAAATACGGGTCATTGATCACATGTGTTACACCTCTGATCAAGGAGCACTTACACAAATGTGCGACACATCTCATCATTGTAGAAGCATTGAAGATGTCTTCATTCAACAAACACAGTCAGTTCGATGTTTGTTGTGCTTCCTTTTGTCATGTATTATGCTTATATGTAACTAATCTGGAAATGGTTCATGTTTTATATCAGTCTTTCATGGAACGTGTCTATATTTAATGGGACATGAGAACCTTAAGCAACCCATATA
This sequence comes from Chaetoderma sp. LZ-2023a, assembly GCA_034401795.1. Lineage (NCBI taxonomy): Eukaryota > Metazoa > Mollusca > Caudofoveata > Chaetodermatida > Chaetodermatidae > Chaetoderma > Chaetoderma sp. LZ-2023a. The sequence continues at coordinate 81,236,924 of CM067372.1, forward strand.
GCATGTAGTCTCAGTATTAGCCATCTGAGCATCAGTGCCCTTGGGCCTAGATTGTTTACCTCTCATTTCAACAAATACCGGAATTAAGGGCATTTTTATTACTTACCAACCATCTTCTAACCATCTCTTTTTCAACGTTGAATGAACATTGTCCCATAATCTGTAAAAGAGATTACACAAAATTTCACTTTAACCATGGATACTATAATTGTTGTTATTTTCATCTTATGAGGTGAAGTACATGTTGAAACACCGAGGATCTGTATACTTTAATGTTATTTCAATTAAATTTATCAATATCAACTCAACTTGCATAAATTCCTGAATCGTTTATAAAATACACCTATAGATTAATCATCCAAAATGTATTCATTTTGTACCCATTTTGTGGGCATGCTGACCCCCAAAAAAACAAGATTGATAGAATCTTGGTAGCTGCGGTTTCCCGATTTTTTTTTGGGACTTTCACTATTTTGTGGATCACATCCAAAGTTGTTGAATCCTAGTGTATGGTCATGCCCTTTCCAGTTTTAAAGGTTGATTTAAATCAGACTAGTAACTTCAGAGATATCCACAGATCCGAAATTTGATCTGATTCAAACTCCTGGGTTTTTTTATGCAAATAACCGCCAAACTTTGAGAATCCTCTTGCACCACACCTTTGTCGAACCAAATCGGATCAGTAGTTTTTTAGTTACAGCCCAGAATAAGCTTTTACGATTGACTAACTAAGAGCTGATGTTTTATATATATATATATATATATATATATATATATATATATCAGGGCTTCAAAAAATGTCCATATTGTCCGGACATGACCGAGAATTGTCTTCGATGACCGGTAAATGTGATGTCCAGTCGGACAGCAATGTATGTGTTTTGTTAAGTCATTGTGAATAAAAAAATTCTACCAACAATTTCCGGCTTATATTTTATGTAATATTTGTAAATCTTACGTCTATCATTCTTAAATGATGAAATAAAACTCAAACTGACAAGTCATTGTACATGTATTGTCGTAAACCAACATAAAATCACCCAAAACAACGTAAGAAATAAAATGAGGTTAGATCCCTTCTTAAGTTGGACGAGCAAATTAAAGTTCTTTCATGATTGGAGGCATTCCACTGAACTTTATTTGGACTGGAAGGCGACCTCCCAAATAAAAAACGATTTTGCAACGCCGCAAATGCCAATATTGCAAATTAATAATAAATATATACAGGAGATAATGTTTTTAAAACAATTTGAGCAATAAATTCACTATTACCTAATCAGTGAATGTAGTCAGCAGTATATTTACTGCCGAGATTTGTGTTCACTTGGCCGATTTCTTCCCGGCCGACTTGGTTACATTACATTCTACCGAGTATTAATCAGCTATAGGATGAGTTTATGCCATCACTCTCATAGCTACTCGAAGCTCCCCTCCTATTTATGTGAATTGCGCAAGTCTCTAAGTGGGTACTACTATTAGCATCTTCGCGCAACTCGGGTAACAGCCTAAACTCGTCCTATAGCGGAAACTATCATGTGATTTCTGTTTTTTATCGGCGCCATTTTATGTCAAACTTTGGATTAGTTTTGATGAAAAAAACAATGTTTATTAAAATATACGCACTATTCAGGCGGTCCCAATTAATAATTTCACACCCGTGGATATATGGTATACATTAAGCATAGGCATAAGATGGTAAGAATTTCTAGCGTGAAAAATTTAATGTTTTCTAATTTTGTGTTATTTTTTTTATGCATTTTTTTTCAATTTTTTCTTTAAATATACCTAATAGAAGTCTTTCTTAGAGGTTTGGATTTAAAGAATTTACAGACCTTGTCCTATTAGAAACCGCATTTACTTCACTCAACACACGCACGCACGCACGCACACACCGAAGTGGCATGTCCGGCTGGGAAAATTGTGTTTCTTAAGCCCTGATATATATATGTTAGTCTGTTGCTTTACTAAATTTACTTAAAATAGTTGGCAACATATGCACTGCAGTCTTATCTGGTCTCCTTCGCATAGAGGCTAGGTTAGGAAATGATTTGTTTTGCATTTGTATATCTATGTTGGACGTAATACTAAGTTGATAGTACAACAGACAGAGTAAAAAATCTTATTACTTGTTCTTTAATTGCAGGCGATATTGACTGTTACTGTGACATATACAGCAAAAAAAGCTCAAAATGGTATTATAAACCTGGGCTGTTGGTTAACGATGAGTACAATGCAACCTGTTTCATATCAACGTGGAAGTGTGTTTATGGAATTAAGTGCATCATCTTGTCCAAACTTAGTAATCGAAGAACCATTGAGAAAAATAAGTGCTGTGTTTACTTGCACAGTGGGGGAAGAACGGCGAGTTGGAGATGATACCTATTGTTGTAAGTATAGAGGTTACTGTTGTTATAATCCTCACTCACTTTAGCCCATCACAACTACTAGCTCTTGGGTATTATTAACCCTTTAACCATCATATTTGTTTCTCATAGAAAATGTCCATTTGCAGACCAAGAGAAGAGTATTTTTTTTAATTTTACCATTGGAATGACTGGCTCTGTTATTTTAACACACAACTTCGTTCAGGAAAACTTAAATTTTTGCCTAAATATTTTTTATTTGTAGATGAAGAGATTATTTTTGAAAATTTATTGCTGGAATGACGATAGGTCATCGGGCCAGTCATTCCAGTGATAGATTGTCAAACAGTCTTCTCTTGGTCTGCAATGGACATTTATCAGGAGCACTGCAGAAGCCATTTTTAGACCAGCTTAAGTGTTAAAGGGTTAAGAATAATTTGAATGTTGTTCATTGCTACCTGATACAGCACCAACGTTTTTGTGAAATTACTTTGTTAGTTAACTGTCTTAGCTCATTGTCTGTCTGAGATGCAGCAGTGAAATACCTCAGTTTTCACCTGCACTAACCATTATACCCATACAAACCAGAAAACATTCTGTTGAATATTTAGAAATAAATTTGATTGGGAGAATTAGTTTCAAAATATTCAACATCTTTCCTGTATTGCTGTCTAGAAATTGTGACATTTCAAGGGTTAAAAGGTTATTTTGATAAATAATAGGAAGTGTATGCTTTCATACATTCCCCATAGTTTTCAAAATATTAAAAAAAATGTTTATTAAGTTTGTATTAATAAACTAGGGGTAGGGGAGGGCTTCCAGACTTTATGATCAATCCCTCCACAATGCCTGTCACCAGCATTGCCACTTCTGTGTGTGATGCATTTGTGTCTGAAATGTTGGTGAAATCCATAATGTTTCATAGCTCTATACTTCCAAACCTGATAGCCAACAGGAGAATATCCGAGAGAGGCACTTGATGAGGCAAGGTGGACCAGACCGTGACTTAACTATGCTTAACATTCATAACAAGATTATTAACATGACAAGAACTAGATTGCTTAGGAAGCACAAGTTGATGACGAGAACAAAATTGTATCTACCCATGCATGCACGCATGCAAACACGCACACGCACGCACACACACATAAAATTCATGGGGAAAAACATTTTAAAAATATTTGAAAAAAAGGATGTAAGAAAATTTGCTTGCCTTAAAAAATATGTTTCTTAAGTTTGTATTAATAAACTAGGGTTGGAGGAGGGCTTCCACCAGCATTGCTACTTCCGTGTGTGTAGCATTTGTGTCTGAAATGTTGGTGAAACCCACAATGTTTCATAGCTCTATACTTCCAAACCCAATATCCAACGGCAATAGGCACCTGATGATCAGGCAAGGTGGACCAGACCTGGACTGAACTATGCTTAACATTTATAACAAGATTATTAGCTCACATGGCCTGAAAGGCCAAGTGAACTTATGTTGTGGCGACTTCTCGTCATCCATCTATCCATCGTCTGTCAACCTTTCCTTTAAACAACTCAAGAACTGCTGGGCCGATTTCAATTATATTTGGCATGAAGCATCCTTAGGGGATAGGGATCAAAGTTTGTTGAAACGAAGCCAATTGGCCAATCTTGGATTTTGGCTGATTTTTGGAAGCATCTTAATCTTCTCCGAAACCGCTAGGTGGATTGAAGCAAACCCCATTAAATATGATCTAGGGCAAGAGCTGAACCAAGTTTGTTCAAGGGAACTTGATTGGCCCCATGTTTTGGTGGCCATCTTGGTTGACCTAGTTTTAGCGAAAATGACTTCTCCAGAATCGCTAAAGGGATGGAACCAAAATATGGCAGATATGATCAGGGACTAAGGGCCATTAAAGTTTGTTCAAGGGACGTTGATCCATCAAAAAACATGGCCGCAGTGGGCCAATCAAATTATATTGGGTTTGGCGGCCATATTGGATTTTTTATTTGATGGATTTTGAGGCTGAAATTGGTTTTATATATGTTTTGGGGTATTCTGATCTCAAATTAAAAAATCTTGAAACTCGGATAAATGTTTTGGCGACCATCTTGGATCATTTTCCCACCAAAAGCTCCATGCATACTAAAACAATGGGAAATTTAAAATGTCTTCTCTAGAACTACTGGGCCGATTTCAATTATATTTGGCAGGAAACATCTTTAAGTGGTAGAGATTCATGTTTGTTCAAACGAAATCAATCGGCCAATTTGGCTGGTGGCCATCTTGGATTTGGGCTAATTTTTAGAAATGTCTAAAAATCTTCGCCGAAACTGTTTGAGCGAGTGATTCAAAACTCATAAAATATCATTTAGGGCATGAGCTGAACCAAGTTTGTTCAAGGGAACTTGATTTGGCAAATGGTTGGGTGGCCATCTTGGATGGCCTGGTTTTCCTGAAAGCAACTTCATCTCCAGAGCCACTGAATGGATTGGGCCGAAATTTTGGAGATATGATACTGATGACTAAGGGCCATTAAAGTTTGTTCAAGAGAAGCTGATACATAAAGAAATGTGGCCTCTGTTTTCTTGTTACAAGTCTGCTCAACTCATTACAGTTCTACTTATTGTTAATGACCATTCCTATTGACGTGTTTATGGTCCAGGTGAGCGATACAGGCCCCTTGGGCCTCTTGTTAACATGACAAGAACAAGATTGATTAGGAAGCACAAGTTGATGATGATGAGAACAAAATTGTATCTCCCCAGGCATGTAAGCATGCACACATGCATGCACATACAATAGACACAGTGGCACATACAATTCAAGGGAAAAAACATACCTACCTCCTCCTCATTGGCATCGTTTAAAACGCTACTCTTCAGAATCTGCTTGATTGATTTCAACCAGATTTGGCGGCAAGAGTACTAGGCTCATTCGTAGGTTTCAGACCTACACAGAATTTGCGAAATCCCTCATTAATTGCTTGGACAATTTCAGCCAGACTTGGGTGGAAGGATACTTCTTCTTCTCTTCTTGCGTTTCATCTTTCTCATGACAGTAATCTTTGACTGTTTTCCTTATTTGGTGCATGAAAGCTGAATTGGTCACCAAACTGTCTCTGTCTCCTCTGATCGTCTCTTCAAAAGATACTTCAATAGGCCAGAAGCTGCTTCTAGCCTGTTCATATCGCTGGCAGTGCTGCAAGAGATGTTCTGCTGTTTCTTCTGCCTGCTGACAATCACAAAGTGCAGAATCTGTAATCTTGAGATGGTTAAGATGTGCATTGAGACGATTGTGACCAGTCCTTAGTTTGAAGATACATGTCTGATACTCCCTACTGAGGCTGTGTATTGCATCATTATGCTGCCTGCTGGTGGTTCTTGTGGCTTTAATGATATGCTTTAGTTCTTCAAAGTCAACCTCGCGGTTGAATTGTTCTTTATTTGACCCTTCTTTAGCCAGTTGATCTGCTTTGTCATTTCCTAATATGCCACAATGCGAGGTGATCCACTGTAAGTTGACATGTTCTCCTTAGCCAGCTGCGTAAGATCTTCATAAATTAAATCTGTACTTTCCTTTCCACTCTCCAGTGCCTGGAGCGCTGAGAGGGAGTCTGTCAGGAAGACAATATTTTCATTTCTGGTTTTTCGTTGTATCAGCATTTGGTTAGCTAAGATCATTTCACTTCAAGAGTATACTTACCTCATAATACTCTTTGATATTGCTAAATATCGGCTTTCACTCAATAAACACTCAGATTAAAAAAGTTAGGTGCCCCTACTGAGCAGGTAGTGAGATGACAGTCTGGCGGATGCTAGCCCCACCACCGCGCATGCGCAGACTAGTAATTCCTCTTTGCTAATTTATTGGCAGAGAGTTCACATGCTATTTTTGCTCAAAAGTTTTCTGCTGTTTTTCTAGTTATGATATGAGGCACTTCAATTATATTTGAAAATATTTATGAAATCTGCCATTTTATCATTGTTTATCTGATGTCTGTATAATCTGTATAACACTATCCTTTCCAGTTAGGATGTTCTGGATATGAATACAATTCGTCCTTACACCTGGATGTTTGTTTGTTTTGGATCGATTTAACTTCTTATTTTTGAAGTTATGACGTCATAATCAGCCTTGCATTTGACTATCAGTTAAAAGTTTTGTCCAATGCTGTTTATTATTGGCTTGGGTCTTTATGGCCCCTCCCTCCTTGTTTATATTTGGTTTTGAGTTTTCTAATTCAATAACTGAATTACTCATTGTCTTCGTCCTCTGGCTTGTTTCAGAGGTCTGGCTGTCCATCATGTGGAAGATTTATCAAGGATAGATTCGCCCCTCACTTATGCTCCCTGTGCAGCCCATCTGGGCCATTGCTTAAATGTGAGATCTGTAAAAAGTGAGGGGAGGGGGGGAGCTAATGTCTGAGTTTCTATCTTTGGAGACCAAAGAGAAGGCTCTGGAGGAGGAGAGGAAAGTTAAGAAGGAGGCCTCTGGTAAGAAGGATAAGAAGAAGGCCTCGTCCTCTATGGATATGGAGGCCTTCCGTATTGAGATGATGGGAGAGATGAAGAGGACAATTAAGGATTTGGTCCCAGAGTTGCTTCGTGGCATGCTTCCTGGGTCAAATCTTTCATTGTCCTTTTTGTCTGCTCCGGAGCAGATAATCCCCGCCTGGGGTCTAATCTTTCTGGCCAGGAAGAATAGGATTATCTGCTGGGTTCTCCTTCTGGCGCCGTGGACATTGACGTACGTGCACCCCTCGCGGGGAATACGGTCGACATTGTCCATGGGACTACTCACGCAGGAGTAGCGTTCACGGCGCAGAAGGTAGCCCGGGCTGGATCTCATGGCCAGTTTTTCCGCATACCTCGGCTTGCCGATGGTGTAGCTGGTGCTGGCCAGGGCCGTGGTGTGGCAGATATTTCCCCATGCAATACCACGGCACCTGCTCTTGGTCAAGCCAGTCAGTTTGGTATGCCTGTTCTTTCAGGCCCGCATGCTTTCTCTGGCTTGCCAGGGATATCGATTCCTCCAGCCATATATACACCTGCGATTGCTCAGGAGGATGACGAAGGCCCTCGTCTTGTAGAGCATTCGCAGGTGGCCACAGAGGAGGACTGGTCTGATGCTTGTCAGTGGCTAATTAACGTCAGGCCAGGTCTTGCTGTGGATCAGTTGGCCAGTCAACAGGACCAGCACCCATGGCTGGCAGGTAAACCGACTGTTACCGCTATGCCATCTCTGCCGTTAGCTGATCAAATTGTTGATATGTTCACGGCAGCAGAGACGTCCATTAGGGTGCATGGACATCTAGCGAAGGCCCCTCGCGAGGTGGCAAAGCGATGCCATATTGTAGCTGATCAATATCAGTTATACGGTGTAGTGCCGAAGCCAAGCGCTGATGATCGCGCTGCGCTAGGCGAGGATACGCGGCCAGGTTCCCGGTCTGACACGGGAGCACTGCTCGAACGCTTTGCGTTCGGCTAACACCGCGTTGCGCGATGCGGAAGAGAGTTCGAGGGCGTCTATCTCATCACTTTTGCACGTCTCACAGCTGTTACAGGGGGTAGTAACTGCATGCGCATTGCGCCAGCCCAGTCCGGTGACTGTCCAGAGAGCCATCGAAGATGGAATTAACTTGGCTTTGAACTGTTTAACCCGCTCTGTAACCAGGAGTGTCCAGGCGAGGCGCACATTTGCTTTGGATAACTTGTGCCCGTCCCAGGATTTGTATAATAGGCTGCTGCGTACGCCTATGACAGGTCCTGGTCTTTTTGGAGGTGAGGGATGTAGGCACCTCCAGGAGATGGTTACCCTAGTTAATAACCAGAGGGCATTGCAGGAGCAATTTGAAGTGCTCCGCAGAGAGCGCGTTTGTGTGCGCCCCATGAGTATCATCCCCTGCAGACTCGAGGTGGCGGTGGCCAGGTCAGAGGCCAGCCACCAGAGCTGGCCATGGCCGCGTATGCTTCGGCCAGCAACGAGGGGGGGGGGGTGCAGGCTCCTCCGGCGCAGCCAGCCAGGCAGCCGCCCGCGCACCGAGCTGCGTGCGTCGCGGCTGTGGTGCGCGAGGATCTGGTCGTGGTAATCGTACCTGATGGGGCGATTACCACAGTAAGAGCTACTCCAGTGCATCTGCACCAAGAGACAGTGCCACTCTTGCTCTCCTTATGTCCACCTCTCTCCCTGGGTGGACCAGTGGGAGGCCAATTGGCCAACCACATGCAAGAGTGGGAACGGTTAACTCAGGACCGTTTAGTCTTGCGATGGCTTTCAGTCGGCTATCATCCTGACTGGATAACAGGCCCGCCATCGCGACTGTCTCTGGTGCCAGTCTGGAATCAAATTCCAAGAGATCCAGATCAGCGGTTGTGTATAGAGGAGGAAATAAATTCCCTCATACTCAAAGGAGCAATTCAACCGGCACAAAATTGCCCGGGCTTCTATTCAACCGTGTTCCTAGTGACGAAAAGCACTGGAGGGTAGAGACCAATTCTCAACCTCAAGCCATTGAACAAGTTCATAGACACACCCAGTTTCAAAATGGAGACTGTGAAATCGGTGTAGGCAGGGTTGGAGAAGGGGATGTAGACAGCATCAATAGATTTGAAGGATGCTTACTTCCACATTCCAATATCGAGGAGTTTCCGTCACTTCCTGAGATTCGCATTCCAGGGCAGACAGTGGGAATTCAGGATGTTACCTTTCGGAATTTCTACGGCTCCTTGGGGCTTCACCAGGGTGGTTCTTGCGATTACAGCATACCTCCGCAGGAGAAGCATAGCAGTCCACACGTACATCGACGACTGGCTGTTAAAAGCACACAATCAGGAAAGTTTATCAGCAAATCTGGAGATAGTTTTGAAAACTCTCACAGACTTAGGCTGGATAATCAACTTTCAAAAATCAGAGCTGACTCCATCCCAGAAGTTTGTTTACCTGGGAATGTTCTTCGATCTAGAGATAGGATGTGTTTATCCTACTCAGGAGAGGGTACAAGTACTCATCTCAGTAATACAGTCAGTGTGCAACAGTCGTCATGTCTTGGCATGGGTTTACCTGAGAATGCTGGGGTTGATGGTTCCTCAGGCGGCCTTACGCAGGCGGCCGATCCAGTTATTTCTCATGATGCAATGGACCCAGAGTACAGGTTCACTGGACTCAAACGTGCCAGTGCTGGAGCCTTTAATTCACCACCTGCAATGGTGGTTGAAGACAGAGAATCTCCTGGCAGGGGCGATGTTAACCCCTCCTCACCCTCAGTTAATGATGTATACAGATGCATCGATGGAGGGGTGGGGAGCTTGCCTGGAAGAATCCGTGATATCAGGGCTTTGGAATCTGGAACAGTCAAAAGAACATATAAATCTACTGGAATTACGAGCAGTAGTCCTGGGCCTGGAACATTTCTTACAGAAAGTTCAGGGCAAGAGTGTTCTAATACGATCAGACAACTCAACAGTAGTGACTTAGATAAACCGCCAGGGCGGAACGAAGTCGCCCAGTCTCTGTATGATGACATGGAAATTGCTTTGCTGGTGTCTGAATCACATGATTTCCTTGAAAGCAGTTCATATTCCGGGAAGGTTAGATCTGCTAGCAGACTCATTGAGCCGAAGGATGAGTGTTTTACCTACGGAATGGCAACTAAATCAATGTGTGGCGGATTGTCTGTTCAACCACTGGGGGAAACTCAACATAGATTTATTCGCAACGAAGAAGAATGCGAAGATGACGACGTATGTCTCTCCGATTCCAGATCTGAGTGCTATCGCAACAGATGCGTTAGCTATCAAGCTGGGTGGAAATGTATGCATACGCATTCACTCCAGCAATCCTGATTCCAAAAATTCTTCAGAAAATCAGACAGGAGGAATGCCAAGTGCTTCTGATCGCCACAAATTGGCCCAGCCGATCATGGTATACGGATCTGCTGGACGTTCTGGTCTGCAATCCGGTTCCTCTGCCTCTGATGGACAATATTATCTTCCTGGGAAAGAACCTTCCCAACAATCCGTCAATGTTCCAATTGACTGCGTGGATGTTGTCAAGGAATCTAGAATTAAGGAGGGCTTTTCTAAGCAAGCATCCATGTTCATGGCATAAGCCAGGAGGGGGGGGGGGGGGGTCAACCTCCAGAGCATATAATTATAAAATCAACAGATTTGCAGAATGGTGCTCAAAAAGATGTATTAATCCAATGTATTCATCTATTCAGGTAGTAGCCGATTTCCTCTGTCACCTGTATGATGCCTATAGCCTCAAGCCTAACTCTATTGCTGGCTATAAGTCAGCTTTAATGATGGTTATCCCTTGCTTGGCTAATAGGGGAAGTGATGAAGTGAATACATTAAATACTTTAATCAAAGGCATGGGCAATCTAAGACCAAGGAATCCCCCAGTGATTCCGTCTTGGAGTTTATCACTAGGGCTTCAGGTACTAGCTGATAGGCCATTTGAACCACTAAGTTCCATTTCTATGAAAATGTTGACACTTAAAACTGTATTTTTAATTGCTGCAGCCGTGGCTAGGCGTAGAAGTGAGATTCATGCCTTATCAGCCGAGGCAGACCGTTTTGTGGTTACAGGGGAAGGCCTTAGGCTTCTACCTAGGATAAATTTCATGGCTAAAAACCAGTCTTTGAAATATCCAGGTCAACCTATAGTTTTACCAGCTTTGACTAGATATGATCCTAATTCAAAAGCATGGTGTCCAGTCCGAGCATTAAACCGGTACAAACAACGTACTCGGGAATGGCGGACGGACCCTACAGCATTATGGTTGTCATATATTTAACCCCATGGCAGGGCGTCAAAGGACATCATTTTCAGGTGGATTGTAGAGTGTATTCAATTTTGCCATAAATCCGCCACAGGTAAACAAGTTGACATGGCCAAGGCTCACAGTGTCCGGGGCGTAGTGGCTTCCACTGCCCTATTTAATGGGGTTCTTGTGGACGACATTATGTCAGTAGCTCAGTGGCACTGTGAGTCAAGTTTTAGCAACCATTATCTCCGTGACACCTCAAATCCTCTCGCCTTATCGATTTTGAAAAGCTAATCTAGGTGTACATATTTTGATGAGGTATCCTTTTTTTTATATTTCACATTTAATCAATGGAAACATCCACTTTTTTGGTCTGCATCAGTCTCCACCAATGGGGAGATGATGACAGCAACCATCTTCCACAAGGTCAGTCTTGTGTATGTGTTGTCCATGGTTAATTGTAATGTCACGTGACCCTTCGTTATTATGAATATGGTGATGGTTTGTGTTTTTTGTGGTTCATTATTGAGAGTATACGAAAATGAAGTCTTTTCATTTAATGTCTTATAGTACATGGGACTTGTACGTAGAGAGCGTATGGGACATTGAGGTCATACAGTCTTCCTCCCAAGAAGAGGGGGGTGGGGGAGCGCATATGACATATGGTCATCTCTCAGCCATCAGTTGTGTTAGCCGATGTTCAAATCTATTCCTGATTGTGTTTCCACACAATTTCAGAAGTTTTAGTGCCTTAGACGCAAAAGCGCATAGGGAAGAGCTGGTCTTTTGACCTCGCCTCCCTCCCACCGAATTCCCTGTCAAATTCTGGCAATATCAAAGAGTATTAGGGAGGTAAGTATACTCTTGAAGTGAAATAAATGAAATCACAGATTTCTTTTTTCACGAGAGAGTTGATACTTACCTCCTTAATATAGTCCAGGAGCCAATTTTCAAAAGGGGTCTAGAAGAATGGTTTCGTAGCACACCCAGTATTCAGAAGGTGTGTCTCTATATTATGCTAGACCGATGTCTTGGGTATATTCTGAGCCGTGTTGTACAAGAAAATTGTGGTATCACTAACCCGTGAGAAGCCCATTTACAATAGGTGTTGAATGTAGCTCTCAAACAATTTTCACAATGGTAAATTTTTCACAAACTTAAGCGCATGTTATATCAATACAATCTTAACCAAAATGGAAAGGAGTTATCGTATATCGCAGATTTATACATAATCAACCTCGTTTAAGACGAGTTCATACGTCATCACTAGTTTTAAATCAACATCTCTGGACCTTGCGGCAATAATTAATCGACCAAATAGTTCGCGGTCAGATCTCACATTGTGAATTTTTTCATCATTTGTTTTGAGTTTTTTCTTCTGTGCTAGGCTAGCAAATGTTTTAAGTTCTTAGTGTGGCAACGTGTCCCAAAAGCTTCTCGTGTTAGTGTCCAGCCGCTCCTTAACAAAATTTTCCATAATCTCCTTACCAATGTCACAGGCGGAAACAAGTCTCTTGGCGATTTCACTAGGCAATACCACGCCAGTTGCAATGTTTACAAGCGGAAGACACTCGCTGTCGTCGTTTTCCGCAATATTAAAGGGATTGGTCATTATATCTGATGAGAACATCGAAAGTATCTTCTGCACATCGGTTTCATCCCTGTTCATTCGATTAGTCCCCATTTCCTTATGTACTCCAAACATGTGACTATCTTGTAACCCACACATTTGCTTTGTGACCGTTGTTATGGCTGCCCTCTCGTGGCTAGTTAAAAACCACCTCTCCAGAGCTCCTGGCTTTTGTGTTATTCCAATAATACCACCTCGCTTTTTGGAATCCAAATTAATCGATTGCTCTAAGGCCATATCTGTCCACACTTGATTGAATGGATGGTGTGAGCGACTTACGGAATGATTTCCATTCAAGAATTGTTCATGTACATGGGGATGTGTACTTGGAAGCATCTTCATGTCCGCAAGATATATTGGCAGCCATCTTGCATAATTGGTTCTGTCCATGCTGTAGAAATATGGCGCCATAGCAGCAGTAGCAGATAGGTGTGCCTGCCAATCTCCAGTTCTCTCAGCTCTTATGAATCCAAGCAGCAGCTCTCCCATATGAATATATGAGTTCCAAAATGTGAACAGGTGTGATTTCGAGCTTGACTCAACTTTAAAGGATTTGAACAGCTGTTGCAATTTATTCACATACATACACACCTCTGAAATTTTCTTGCAGTGCGTCTAAGTCGTCACTGCTGCTTCGGCACATCTTAATTTTCTCATCCAGACTCCAATTCTGTTGGAGTAATGTGGTCTTCATGTTGTCCATTTTGTTGAACCCATTTGGAAAAAGACTGCCATTGTAATCGCAGCAGCGCTTCCATAACCAATTTGTGAGCCCTCACTCCTCGATTATATGACTTCCCTTTAAGTAGAGCAGCAGCCGTGCTGCTACCATATGTGTTGGCCTCTATGAGGAGATCTTCTAAGCCAGAGTCATCAAACATCTTTCCAATAACAGCTAACAAGTGTTACTGGCATAATTTGAATTATATGTAGACAATGACAACGTGAGGTGTAGTATTCATTTTAATTTGTTTTTCCGCACCGATTACCACCACATCCATCTGTCTCATTCCAACCACCATTACCTTGGTGCTTTGTCAACAGTGGTACAGCTGGATATACAGATTCTATGATGGAGTTAGTATACATACATAAAATATAACCTTCACATTTTACCCTCGCCTTTGGTATATGCATGCAAAATGTATGTTGGATATATGTTAGGTCGATATCCGTCTAAATATCATATATGGTGAATCTAATACGATATTACTTTGAGTTATGACACGATCATGCTTATATCATTGTGCACTGTGGATACAGCCAAAGCCTAGACCCCGTATGCAAAGAAATCAGGATAACTAATTAGTGCTACCACAATTTGTTTGTACAACAGGGCTTAAAATGTGTGGGACATGTCCCCCAAGCCACAGCAAGTGTCAGACCTTCCGAATACTGGGTGTGCTACGTCACGATTCTGACCTAGCTTTAGCTCCTGGACTAATACGGACCCGGCCTCTCCGCCCCACAGAGGCTCGGTCTTCAGGCTCTTGTAAAGTTGCCTGCGCATGCGCGGTGGTGGGGCTAGTCAGACTGTCATCTGACTACCTGCCCAGTAGGGGCACCTAACCTTTTTAATCTGAGTGTTTATTGAGTGAAAGCCGATATTTAGCAATATCAAAGGGTATTAGGGAGGTAAGCATCAACTCTCTCGTGAAAAAAGAAATCCATGATTTCGTTTAGTGCCTGGATTTCTGCAGTGTAATTTCTACAGTACTTCCCTGTTGGCAAGCATGAGTCTGTTATATCTTCACATGGAAACCGAATGTGAGCACCTGCCCCTCCATTCTTGACAGCCTGGATAGCTGATCCATCTGTATAAACATGTATCAAATCTTCCTCAGGAAATTTTTCTGCAATATGACTCAATGCAAGAACTTTGTTTGTCACCTCTGCTTGATCTCCCTTGCTTTCAATCCCCGGAATCGAGGGCCAGATTGAAATTGTGTTTTCTATTTCAGAAGCTTTCCACGGTTCCATCTCAGAGATAGCAGTTATGTTTCAACATCTAGGGAAGATGTCCGACTCTCTTTTTCTTTCAATTTTCTTTGAAGTTAATACAAAATTATCCCTTTTGAGCCTTCCTGTAGACATTTGGTGAGTCAGCATATGCATGGAATGGTGAGGCATCAATTTGAATTTCTCGTATTGAATCTCGGCATTGATTTCTCGTCTTTGCTGGAGTGGCTGGATATTGGTAAGTTCTTCCATCGCTGCTATTGGAGTTGTCTTCCTAGAGCCTGTTATGATACGAAGAGCCAGATTTTGTACCTTATCCAATGTCTGAAGGGTGCTTGTAGCAGCTGTCATCCATGATGAGCCGTATTCGATGATTGGCCTAGCTGATCCAGAGTAAACCTGTTTCAGAATTTTCATGTTAGCTCCCCATTGTGTTCCAGAAAGCTTCCGCATAACTGCCAGTCTTCGCTTGGCTATACCTTCAGCTTTTTTGATTTGCGCCTTCCAGGTTAGTCTTTTGTCAAATATCAGACCAAGATAAGGTACTTCATCCTCAAAGTGCAGAACTGAGTCGCCAAATTTCAGACTTGTCTTCTGTTCCTTTTTGGTGGATAGTGTGAATAAAGTTGCGACTGTCTTCTCTTTGTTTATCTGGACAAACCATCTTGTAACCCAAGAATTGAGGTGATCAATTGCGAGTTGCATGCAGTAATTGGCTGTTGACAGATACTCCTCGCTGCTCCACACCACAAGATTGTCAGCATACAATGCAGCTCTGACTCCCATTGGAAGGTTCTTCACCAGGTCATTGATGAATATTGTGAATAGGGTGGGAGAGACTATACCACCCTGAGGTACACCATGTCATAGCAGGACTTTCTTGCTGCTCGTCCCATTCAGCTGTACTGATGCCTTTCGGTTGTGGAGATGCTGGCATATCCAGCTGTACATTTTTCCAGAAATATCACTGGTCCTGAGCTTTTGGAGAAGTTCATGCTTCCATACTTTATCAAATGCCTTCTGCAGATCAACCCACACAGTGATAGTATGCTTTTTATGTTGGAACGCTTCCTCAATAGACTGTGTCAGATATGTTGTTTGATTCTCAGTAGATGTACACTTTCTGAAACCATTTTGTTCATCCGCTAAGAGATTGTTGTTTTCCAGATGTCGAAGAAGTCTCTGGTTGAGGATTCTTTTCATGGCTTTGACAGTGCAACTAGTCAGACTGATAGGTCGATAACTTGCCGCTTTGGATTTATTCTCTCTCCAAGACTGGGGAACTTCTCCTGTGTACCAACTGTGGTTGAAAATCTCCAAAAGCTTGTGCTTTCCAATAGTACCCAGATTCCTCAACATCTCATTGGTTATTCCATCTGGTCCAGGAGACTTCCTGTTTTTCAGAACTTTCAAACTTTTCTCCAACTCGCTGATGGTCAGAAGCTCATCCATTCTCGTGGCATGTATTTGTGTCTCTCCATTCCCCTTTGTAGACTTCATTGCAGCTTTTTTACGACTCACTGGCACATCTAGATTGCTTACTTTCTGAAACATACAAGCAAAGTGTTCAGCAGCAGCCTCTCCTGTTTTGATTTCACAATCCTCTTCAAGAGTTATGTTCGGTACTCTGGTGTTTTCATCGTTAAGCTGCTTCACAAGCCTCCAGAGTTTGTTTGTATCTTTTTCAAGATTTTAGCTTGACGTTTTTTCTTTCCACGATTCTCTGGTGGCTCTGATTTTGGCTTTCAGATATTTTGCCTTGGATTGTTGGAGTCTCACATGGTTGGCTTCTGTTGGGAGATTCTCTGCAATTTCCCTTGCGTTGGACATTTCTTCGTGAAACTTTTGCAGAGACGTAATCCAGTAAGGTCTATAATTTTTCCTGGATCCCCTAGGAATGCATTTGCCAGCAGCAGAGAGTAAAGCAGTGTTAAGCTCTTTAACAACTCCATTGATATTTTGGTTTTTTTTACATCAATGTCTTTTGCCAATCTGTCACTCTCTTTCTGATATCTGTCCCAGTCTGCTTTCTTATAGTTCCACCGAGGAGTCTGATTCTGGTCAATCTCAACATCCATGTTAATGGTAATGAAAATAGGGCAGTGATCACTGCCTCCAAGTTGTTCCCCAGCAATACGCAAAGATTCTTGATGTAGATTTTCAGTCGAAAAGGTATGCCATCGTCTTGAGTAGAATGTAGGGGGTGGTGGGGTGGGGGGGGGGGGGGCATCTGCCTTATTCAAGAGAATCAGCTTCTGCTCATCCATCCAATTTTCAATGTCCTCACCCCTCCTATCAGTAGAATGATAGCCCATAACTGAGAATGACTGTTGAGGTCACCAGCAACAATAGTTGAATCTGGGTGAACTGGGATTTTTCTGAGATTCAATGGTTGATTATTAGGGCAATAATAATTGACAACAGTGATAGGATGTTTCTCTGGAATTATCTTGATTGTGAGAATTTCAGGTCCGACCATGTCTCTCTGAACTTCAATGGCATTTAGGTTATTCCGGACCAGGGTTATGACTCCTCCTTTATGTCTTCCATCCCTGTCAGATCTGAAGCACTGAAATCCTCTTATACAGAATCTTCTGTTGGCATTCAGATGAGGTTCTTGGATACACGTGACATCTACGCCTTTCTCCTCGAGAATTTGGCTAAGCTCCGTTTTCTTGTTAGAAATGCCTTCAGCATTCCATTGCATGATAGTCAGCGGTTTGCTTACTTGTACTTTAGGTTGGACAACCTTCTTCCTTTTCTCCAAGGTCTACGAACTTTACCACCAGTAGCTTGGGTGGACCCCTTCGAGACTGGGGGACCCGGTGCTGCACATGCCTGGCGGGAACTCACATGGCGAGCACCATGACAGATATTCATAATATTAACTGTCATGAAAGATGAGTTGTTTAATGCTATGGTTGGCCACTCGCTCCAAATACCTGGCTTGGTACCCAGATAAAGTGTTACACCCCTGCGCCCGACCCAAGATCAGAGATCTTAGATCTACTTTGAGGCCTAGCACTTATAGCATGGGGAAGGATACTAGAGTGGGAGGTTTCAGAACTTGTATATAGAATTTTGATTGGTCAATTTTTCTGTTATCCATCTTGGATTTTCTGGAAATTTCTGGAAATCAGTTAAGTCTACTCCTCATTAACCGCTTAGCCGATATCAAGCAAACTTGACTGGAAAGACCCTAGATTGGGATGCTTCAGAACATGTATACAGAATTTTGATTGGTCAATTTTTACCGCGGCCATCTTGAACTTTCTGAATAAATGGCGGGAAATTGTTTAAAACGCTACTCTTCATTAACTGCTGTATCAATTTCAACCAAATTTGGCGAGAATAGTACTAGGCTCGTTCATAGGTTTCAGACCGTATATACAGAATTTTGATTGGTCAATTTTTCTGCCAGCCATCTTGGATTTTATGAAATCAGTTAAAAGTCTACTCTTCATTAACTACTTGGCTGATTTCAAACAAACTCGGTTGGGAGGATCCTAGAGGGGTTTGCTTCATATCATTTATACAGAATTTTGATTGGTCAGTTTGTTCGGCAGCCATCTTGAATTTTCCCAAAAATGTCTGGAAATCATTTAAAATGCTACTCCTCATTAACTGCAGCTTGATAACAATGTAGTCAGATAATATAAAACCAAAAGATTGGCTATAAAGCCTGACGCTTGGACGCTGTTGTGAATCCAGAAGTCTGAATGGTCTGAAGCTGTTTTTAAGGCCCCTTTTATACCTTCCTGGGCTGAGTAAGGGGATTGGCTTGGATTTGCCCATATATGGGGATTGTTGTGTTGGTTTGCCGGTTCAGTAAGTCACCATTTCTGATGGTTGTTGTCAATTTTTACCGGTTGGTGTTTTTACCGGTTGGGACTGTCAGCTTGGTGGCTTGTGTGTTTTTTACCGGTTGGTGGTTTTTTTACCGGTTATTGTTTTTTGCCAGTTGTGGCTGTCATGGCGGCTCGGTATACTTTTTACTGGTTGTGAAATATTTTTACCGGTTGTGGGTTTTTTTACCGGTTGTGGTATTAATTTTCTACCGGTTGTGATTTTTTGGCGTTTTTTGTGTTTTTTTGGTGGTTGTACCAAAATTTGTTCATATATTATAGTTTTTGCTGGTTGTATCACTTTTTAACGGTATGTGTCTTGGTATACCATTGGTAAAAGTTTGGGAAATGGGGTGGTGGGGGGGGGCCCACTGGATGTGAGGTTTGACCTAGGTAGTCATTACCATTTTCAAGATTCAGATTTATGACGTCACCGGCTTCCCTGGGTCAACTCGCAGGCAATAAGCGGACAGACTTAAATTTGCGGAAATGAGTTACAAGGCTACTCCTCATTTACCGCTGAAACGACTTCAAGCAAACTTGGCTTGAAGGACCCTAGAGTGGTGTGCTTCAAAACTCATATACAGAATTTTGATTGGTCAATTTGGTCGCGGCCATCTTGTTTTTACCCAAAAGTTTGGAATATGTTTAAAATGCTACTTCACATTAACTGCTTAGGCAATTTCAACCAGATTCAGATAGAAGGATCTTATAGTGGTGGCCTCTATTAAATCTATTCAGAATTTTGATAGGTCAATGTTTTGGTAGCCATCTTTGATTTTTGTAATATTTCCGGAACCATTTAAAAACAGTACTCCTTAATCAATGGCCTGCTTTCAACAGAACCTGGGTGGAACTATCCTATGATGATAGGCTTCAACATATCAAATGAGAATCTTTTTGGTGGCCATCTTAGATTTTCCAAAAATTATCCATCATGTCCATTCAAATGGTAATGGTCCAGCTGAGCGTCACAGGCCCTTGAGCCTCTTGTTAGCTTTACATATAATTATTATGGCATTACTATTATTAGGATTATGAAATAATTCAGTGATTGTGTACAGCATGTTATGACTAATAAATGAAAAACAATATTCAAAGAGCATCTTCATCATTTACTCTCTAGGCGGCTATGTTGCCACACTCTATGCACTTACACAGGGGTGTGCATGTAAGCGCATTCCTGTGGCATGAACAATTTGGTCTTGCTTGACAGGACACCTTACACCCACATCAGGCAAGGTCGAGAACAGCAGATGAGCTGGTTTCTCAAGATACTTCAATGGCGACAGTTTGCCATCAGGATTTTCCTCCATGTTACTGAGAAGTGGTAGGTTTGCTCTCGGCTCATGATAAGATTTGCCACCATACGCCCCCCCCCCTCCCTACACATCTAGATAACATTAGTCCTCTGTCATGCCTGTACACGTGGTTGTAATGTGGGTGGAAGTTTTTCACCTTCAAGGTTTTTGGAGCGCTGAAGTGCTCCCAACACAGGTCATGAACAGTTTGATAGTTACCTCTAAATTAATACCTTACAAAGAAAACCTTCTAGATGTTTGAGATCACTTTCAGCTAGACACTGGGATCATCCAAACTTTTGGAATTTTTTAACTACATCTTCATCAGGTTTTAGAGATAAAAAACTTTATAAACATAAATCCATGTCCGTTTGTAAATGTTGAAGAATTTGTCACCCCAGTCTACACCCATGAATTTGTAACGGCCAACACGTCCTTTAGATTTTGCTGATCCATGTGCGTTGAATCTCGTTTGTACATCTGTAGCTCTATACAACTTTCCTTTTCCCTGGTATTGTCTGAGTTGCAACAGGATCCATTAATAAGACAAACTCATCAGTATCTGGGGACCACATATATATACATCTAACCAAATTATTTGTTAGCTCACCTGACCCGAAGGGCCAACTGAGCTTATGCCATAGCGGCCATCCTTCTGTCCGTCAACTTTTTAGCTCACCTGGCCAGATTGGCCAAGTGAGCTTTTGCCATGGCGACCGTCCATCCATCCGGCCCTCCAGCCATCAACTTTTGCTTATAAACACTACTCCTCATTAACCTCGTGGCGGATTTAAATTTGATTTGGCGGGAAGAGCCCTATGGCGGAAGGCTTGTATACAGAATTTTGATTGGTAAATGTTTTCAGCCACTTGAAATTAAAAAAAAAAATGGCAGGAAATTGTTTAAAACGCTACTATTTATTAACTGCTTTGGCAATTTCAACCATACTAAGCTGGGAGGATAGTACGCTGGTATGGTTCAGAACATATATACAGAATTTTGATTGGTCAATTCCGGTGGCCATCTTGGATTTTCTGAAAATTTATGGAAATCACTTAAAAGCCTACTCGATAACCCCTTGGCCGATTTCAATCAAACTCGGCTGGAAGAACCCTAGTGTAGTATGCTTCAGAAGCTGTATACAAAATTTTGAGTGATCCATTTTCTTTGGCGGCCATCTTGAATTTTCCGAAAAATGGTGGGAAATCGTTTAAAACGCTACTCCTCATTAACTGCTTGGGTGGTTTCAACCATTTTTGGCTGGAAGGATACTAGGCTGGTAGGTTTCAGAACTTGTATACAGAATTTTGATTGGTCAATTTTTGCGGTGCCCATCTTGAATCTTCTTTTAATTTTGGGAAATCAGTGAAAAGGCTATTACTCATTAACCGCTTGAACCATTTCAAGCACACATGGTTGGAAGGACCCTTGTGCTGTGTGCTGCAGAGCCTGTATGCAGAATTTTGATCAGTCAATAGCTGGAAATCGTTTAAAACGCTACTCCTCATTAACTGCTTGGGCGATTTCAATCAGACTTGGCTGGAAGGACCCTATGGTTGTAGGATTCAGAACCTGTATACAGAATTTAGATTGGTCAATTTTTCCAGTGGCCATCTTGGATTTTTTTTTAAAACATTTACCCATTGGCCGATTTCAATCAAACTCGGCTGGACGGCCCCTAGTCTGGTACACTTCAGAACTTGTATACAGAATTTTGACTGCTTGATTTTTTTGGGTGGCTATCTTGGATTTTCCGAAAAATGGGAATTCATTCAAGATGTTATTCCTCATTAACCCCATGGGCGATTTAAACCAAATTTGGCTGGAAGGACCATATAGTGGTAGCCTCTAAAATTGTATTCCAAATTTTGATAGGTCAATGTTTTGGTGTCCAACTTTGATTTTCTGAACCATTTAAAAATGGTGCTCGAATCGATTGCCCGATTTCAACAAAACTTGGGTCGAACGATTCTATGATGGTAGGCTTCAAAATGTCAAATGAGAATCTGGATTGGTCTCTATTTTTGGTAGCCATCTTGGATGTTCCAAAAATTACCCATGTCTATTTAAATTCAAATGGTTTAAAAGTTAATGGTCCAGGTGAGCGTCACAGGCATCATTTTGGAGCCCGATTCATCATGACTATATGTTGATAAGTCATGACTAAAAATGTTGGGTTTACTACTGTAGGTTGAAATGATGATGACCAGTCTATGTTCACTCTGTGAAGTGCTTCAGCAGCCTTTTCCCAAGGTATTCTGTTAGCTGGCTTTTAATGTATATATGTGACAGGAGAAATTTCAGGGAAACATTGCACAGGTTCATTGTGTCATGTATTATAAATTTCACAGGTGTGTAGTGCCTCGTCTACTTGCTCATGTCTACTCTTTCAATGACTCGCTTATGTATCTGTCAAATATTGCTGTCCCTTCTGCATAGTGCTTCATCATGCTTTTAAGTAATGCATTACCAAAGTCACATACTTTGTCCATACCAGGTGGTGTTTTCATGCTTTGAACAGCCTGGCCATCTATTATGATGACTCTATCTCTACCATTGCTGAGCTCTATCTGACCAAATTCATCCACGTTAATATGTGTATCACTGCCTGTCTCATGTGGTTAGGGTTCCTTAATCACTGGTGCTGGCACATGTGGCCTGTTGGGGTGACCGTGCATGTGTTGATCAGTTGCAGGTCCATGTTCACGTATGGCCAAATTGTCCTTATCCTCAAGAGCTGGCTGCTGCGAGGAGGTCTCTATCTCTTTAATAAAGGAACTCGTGTCAGTTAGAGTCAGCAGGCTTCCATCTGTTGCAAAGAGCAACCTTGGTGTGGCTGTCATCTCATAGGTACCAATTGTGTCTCCTATTTTAGCCAATAACTGAGGTCGTGCCTGCTGAATAACAAAGAACCTGGCGAGTAACTGACAGTCTTCACGGAGTTTGACGAGCACGTTGACAACGCCAATGCCTGGTCTTTGTTGAAGAATGTACTGTGTGTCTTGATTTTTGATTACCTGATCGGGTCCCGAAGTTACATAGAAGAAGTTCCCATTAATTTGATATTTACAAACTCTTCATATGGAACCTGTCCTTTGTCTGGTACAGTCATCATAGATACGATGTTTACGAGTTGCAGCCCATTGTTGAATGGGTTACCTTCATAATGCTCCTCAATAGCGCTTTTGACCTTCACAGCCTGGTTAGCATATCATGTAGCTATGGATCCTGATAGCTTGGAGTGAACATTTTGTCATGAGCTAGAAAAAGACGAGTAGCGGTTCTGAAACACTGACAATACAAGTTATCTCTGGAGCTGTAATAAGGAACCTATTCAATGCTGATTCATTCTGGGTTATTCCAGCAATGCTCCCAGTAACTTTAAATTCTTAAATTGTTTGTTCTAATGTCTGATCCAAAAAACAGATTGGTAAATGGTATGCTCATCTGTTTGGCACAGAAGTCACCGCCTTTGAGCGCTGTCCACATTTTATCTTCATCTCGTAAATTTGCGCAAGGTGCAGTGGTATTAATTGTGCATAATTATACAGATCATGGGCTAAGAAGAATTTGATTTGATCGTCGTTGGCTGCTATATCAGTCATCTTGTCTACATGCACGAATGTGACACTACTTGCTGTAAGTAGTTCATAAGGAATCTGCCTAATTCCTCCTGTTGGCTATTTGTCTATTTCTCATTAATGGTATCAGAAATGTGTGTACGTAGATCATTGAACACTTTGGCAGTCTTCATTATGCTGGGAAAGAGCAGTGTGTATGTTCTGACAGATTGCTAATATGATATTCTGCACCACGTTTGAATGCTTTACCAGCAAATATCTGTGCAGAATGGGAATAAATACCTGTCTCTATCACTATGGTATTGAGACCACTACATCACTAAGGTGTTGAGGAAGGCAAAACCAAAATGGAGTTCTCCAGGTCTCAGAAGCCAGTTTGCATTTCCTACACTAGACTGTAATTTGATGGCTCTCATAAAGATCCAAATGTAGAGTAATCACAGTCTTCTTATTGCGTCCTACCACAACAGCTAATATGTTTTGTGTTAACGATAGTACGGTGTATAGTGTAGCATAGTCTGATGGTGATTGGTAGAAAAGTGGTACAAATATATCGTAGTGTCTTGCAACTACAAAACTAGAGAGTAAGTTGCGGCCCATGTGGACATTACATATCTTTTCTGAGATGGGGATGCTTGTCTCTCAGTACTTTCCGATATGTTCAAAATATGGTGTGGTCTCCTGACAATCCTCACGTTCTTGGCCAATTAGCTGCAAAGAGTCCTTATTAGTATCACTGTATTTAAATATCCACCTGTTGACCTCATATGTTCAACTACACCACATTCAACGTTTTTCTCTAGATTAGTAACAACATCATGATTAGCACATAGGTAAAGCTCAGATAATAAATTGATAATCACTTTACTAATGGCTAATCTCATGGAAGCCTGAGTTAACCCTTTACTACTTATATTAGCCAAAAACGCCTTCTTCAGTGGTCTTGAAAAATGTCCATTTGCAGATCAAGAGAAGACTATTTATGAAAATTTACCACTGGAATGACTGCCTCGATAACCGAGCCAGTCATTCCAGTGATAAATTTTCAAAGATAATCTTCTCTTGGTCTGCAAATGGACATTTTCTATGGGAAAATTAAAATTTTCTTCAACAAATTTGAAGGTTAAAGGGTTAAATGTGTGGTTCACTTGAATATGGAGTGAATATTTGCCATGAAAAATGTTTATGCACACCCAAAAGTATTGTTCTTCTATATGGTCGAGTTGCTTAAATTTGTGAGTACCAAAATTTGTGAATTTGTTTTTATCACTCTCGTGCTATGATGTAACGTTGCCTGGAACGCATCTACATAGTAGCCACTTTTCATACAATTACTGATGGTAGTAATAAGAATTGCCGGATTCCTTAGTGCACTTTCTTAGTTTACTTACTTGCGCTTATTTAGCACCTAAAATGAGAAATTTTCACAATCCAAAGTTATCACCTGCTTTGTTTACATTTTTTCCGCCACGTCAGATTAGACTGATTGACGGGAGCACATCTAAATTTTATTGTAGAGGCTCTAGAGGAAGGGGTGGGTGCTTATCAATGATTTACCAAAATGTCAAAATTAACATAAAGTACACACATGTTTTTTTAACGATAGAATTTTTTTTTATTCTTCCCTTTGTGCCTGCTGAACATGTTTTAAAGACCCTAGCGTTAGTTCATTTCTTCAGCTCATTAATATTTATGAATTTCATGTGACGTCACTATTTAAGGATTTGCAAGCATGTAACAGACAGCTGAGGATGCATAATCACCAATTCACGAAATTCGGTACCCCTATTTCACACATAACCTGGCGAGGTGGGTCAGTTCAAATGCTTGGAATTTGTTTAAAAATTAGAATTTTGTGCTGAAATCTTTGCATTTGTATTTGGAAGTGGTATTTTACATTGTGTTAAATTCTTGCGCAAATCTGTTTAAGAGTTTTCTTTCACGAGTGCATTACTTGCTTAAATTCACAAACTTTGGTACCCATAGTATACACGTTCTCTCACCGAGCTCCACACATCAACGCCAGTAGCTGATTGTTATGTGCAACATCATAATCTTTCATTTGATATACAACATGACCATAGGTCACTGAGTTTTGGAGTCAAGACCTTAAATGACCTCATAAAAACCTTAAATCCAAAAATAAAATTGCCACAACTTTGTCTCGCCTGTGAAGCAGAAAGCGAGACATAGGGATCACTAATTCCGGCCATTTGTGCTGTTTTGGTTAAGGTTTTTTAATCAACTTATTTTTCAACACTGGCTCATCAGATCTCAATGAAACTTTACAGGATTGATCTATACTATACAGGGATGGATCTACATAACAATAGATTTAATTTTGGGGCATTATACCCTTTTTTTTCACGGTTTTGTACTTGAGTTTTTTTAATGTATTTTGCAAGTGCAGTTTATTTAGGGTTTTTAAATCAACTTATTTTTCAGCAATTGCTCATCCGATCTCAATGAAACTTTATAAAAGTGATCTATACTATACAGGGAAGTGAGCTGCATAACAAAAGAATTCATTTTGGGTCATTATAACAATTTTTTTCACGGTTTTGGACTTGGACATTTGTCATGTATTTTGCCAATGCACTTTTGGTTAAGGTTTTAAAATCAACTTATTTCTCAGCAATGGCTTATCCAATTTCAATGAAACTTTAGAAAAGTGATCTGCGTAACAATAGACTTAATTTTGGGTCAGTGTGTGTGTGTGTGTGTGTGTGTGTGTGTGCGTGTGCGTGTGTGTGTGTGTGCGCGTGCGCCACCCGTCTGTGCACTTATAGATTGTAACGCATCTCCTAGACCGTTTAAGACAGAAACTTTAAACCTTGGGGATGATTATACCTATGGCCAGGAATGTGCATGACACTTTTAGAATTTTGGTATGACCCCAGACCTTAGGGGTGTGAAATGTAGGGTAAAAAATAAAAATTTTCCAAGGGTGGTCATGTCGCATATCATTTCACGCCAATGATGAGTACACTACAGTACAAGGAATTATTTTGATCTTGGGTCAAACTGAGGGTAGGGGGCGGGGATAAAAGTGGTCACCAATCGATTGAAAAACAACTCCTAGACCCTTTCACGTAGAAACTTTCGGTATGATTACACATATGGCATGGGATGTGCATGACACATTGAAATTTTTGTATGACCCCAGGGGTACGGCCTTGGGGGTGGGAAATGTGGGGTAAAAAATAAACATTTTCCAAAGCTTGTCATTTTCAAGCCAATGATGAGTAGACTACAGTACAAGGGAATTATTTTGATCTTGGGTCAAACTGAGGGTGGGGCGCGGGGTCAAATGTGGGCACCAGTTGATTGTAACGCAAATCCTAGACCATTTCACTTGAAACTTTCGGTATGATTACACATATGGCCACATGGCATTTTTTAAGATTTGTTATGCCCCCCCCCCCCAAGGGGTGGTGACTGGGTAAAAAATGTAATTTATCCAATGGTGGTCATGTCACATATCATTTTTAGTCCAGGAGCTAAAGCTAGGTCAGAATCGTGACGTAGCACACCCAGTATTCGGAAGGTCTGACACTTGCTGTGGCTTGAGGGACATGTCCCACACATTTTAAGCCCTGTTGTACAAACAAATTGTGGTAGCACTAATTAGTTATCCTGATTTCTTTGTGTAGGGGGTCTAGGCTTTGGCTGTATCCACAGTGCACAACGAT
Organism: Chaetoderma sp. LZ-2023a; assembly: GCA_034401795.1. Classification (NCBI taxonomy): domain Eukaryota; kingdom Metazoa; phylum Mollusca; class Caudofoveata; order Chaetodermatida; family Chaetodermatidae; genus Chaetoderma; species Chaetoderma sp. LZ-2023a. The sequence continues at coordinate 81,264,033 of CM067372.1, forward strand.
ATAAGCATGATCGTGTCATAACTCAAAGTAATATCGTATTAGATTCACCATATATGATATTTAGACGGATATCGACCTAACATATATCCAACATACATTTTGCATCCATATACCAAAGGCGAGGGTGAAATGTGAAGGTTATATTTTATGTATGTATACTAACTCCATCATAGAATCTGTATATCCAGCTGTACCACTGTTGACAAAGCACCCAGGTAATGGTGGTTGGAAAGAGACAGATGGATGTGGTGGTAATCGGTGCGGAAAAACAAATTAAAATGAATACTACACCTCACATCGCTCTCATTGTCATTGTCTACATATAATTCAAATTATGCCTGTAACACTTGTTCCGGGGTAATTTTGTAATTTGACTTCACTAGTAAACTGAAAGTTTAATTCACTCATTTTCTCAAATACAAATCTTTTTTTGAAAAGCAAATAAGAATGCAAGTGGCATTTTATGAATTTGTATTCATGAGAAAGGTTGTAATACAGGCCTTGATTAATAAAGCCTAGTATTGATTTAATATATATGCACACATACTAATTACATTTGCGAAATAATTACAAGCGCTCTATAACTAGCAATTAAGCAAATATGGACAGTGATAGTTGTGACGAGGAAGTAGCGTTTCATCTTCTCCCAGCAAAGCGTATCAAAACGACACAATGGACTCGCTGTATTATTTGTCAAGCACATAGTAGCGAAACTGTTAGCAATGCCACTGAAGTCGGCATCTCAAAGTTCATAGACGCTTTCCAACACCGGGAGGATGACGTTTATGAAAGACTTAACTCAAATATTGATCAATTAAAACAACTGGATATCGTGTGGCATAGAAACTGTTATGCTAAATACACAAGCAAGCACAATATTAACTTTGCGAAAAGACGATCCATGACACCACCAACTCCTATGCCTCTTGATAAACAAAGTCCAGAAGAATCGACAAGTTTGGCTAGAGCAGCAAGATCGAGATCATCCCCGATAAACTGGGCAATGTGTATGTTTTGCCAAAAGAAAACTCACAAGAAAGTCAAGAAATTATTCTCAGTTTCTACATTTTCCGCATGCCAAAACATACAAATTGCAGCAGAGAAAATGGCGGATACGGAAATGCTTACCAATATAAGAGGCGTAGATTTAATCGCTTCAGAAGCCAAATATCATGAAATATGCCGTGCACAGTATGTATCAATGCGCAATGTGATGTATAAATCATACCAAGAAACTGTGAATGAGGATTCGTTCTCCCAATCATTCTCGGAGCTGGTAGCAGAGATAGAGTCCGGACTTGTATCAGGAAAAGCTTACAGCATGACATATTTGTTGAGTCGATTCAAGTTTTATCTAAAGAATAATGGTGTGACTGCTGACAACTACCGCTCCCAAAGACTGAAAAGCCGATTACAAAACTACTTTCAGGATTCAATCGTTTTTCACCAGCAGCTAAACCCTTCCAAACCCGAGCTTGTTTATTCCAGTGATATATCGTTAGAAGATGTTATTAATGCAGCTGGCAATGCAGCTGGTGGTAGATCAGCGTATACTGATAGGCCACATGGCTCAACTGATACTACTAGCAATGATGTTCACACGTTGTTCCACGCAGCGCAGATTTTGAAGGGAGATTTGGAGGCTTGTGAGGGGATCACCATTAAACCAGTTGATGTTGACAATCTGACACTCGCAAAAGCAAAGGAAATTATTCCCCAAAGCCTCTACTGGCTGCTGCGGTGGGTTACCACGAATGCAGATTTAGCACCAGAGCAGTTTGGTAATGTTAGATCAGAATGTGCTAATGAAGGTGATGAGTGGCATGTAATGATGATATGCCAAGCCATAGCGCATTGTGTATCACACGGGAGAAAGAAAATGCCAAAACACATAAGCCTCGCTATGACAATGAGGCATCTTACAGGTTCCAAACAAGTTGTCACCATTCTGAATCGTATGGGTCATAGCGTTTCCTATGATGATATTGAGGTAGTTGACACTAGTATGGCGCTTGAAGTATTATCTCAATCAACACGGTATGGAGTTGTAATACCAACAAACATTGTTCCAAACTCGTTCGTTCAAGTAGCGGCTGATAACAATGATATACTTGAAGAAACCTTAGACGGTAAACAGACAACTCACTCAACGACAATGGTGATGTTCCAACGAATGCAATTTGGCCCAAGACCAGAGCGTGTCATACATGCTGAACACTCAGTCAGGAGAAGGGTTTTGACAGCACCAGGTACTGAAAACAGAATTCTTGATTGTGGGGTGTTTGGTAGAAGACCAGTTGTGACCGCGTTCATAGACACTGTCAAGAAGGATTGGTACCAATGTGATAGCTCAATCCAGGAACAGGAATTAGTCATGGATCTTGCATGGGCCATCGTTCGAATGTGTCCAATAAAATTGTTTGCGGTAGATCTTGTACCCATGATGACCACAGAAACACAAACAGTCCCTAGTTGGAGTGGATTTAATGCACTTGTATCATGTGCTAACGCACCTTTTACACAAATCAGTTACTGTCCAATGATTTCCGGATCACCAACTGAATTCAATACGGTGTATACGGTCATGAAACAAGTTCAAAGAATGATGACAACACTAGGACAGAATGACTCGGTCATTACCTTGGCCATATATGTCAAGGCAAAGGAGATACAGTGGCGATATAAAGAAGAGTTTAGTGACACTGTGATCAGACTGGGGGGATTCCACATTGCGCTAAACTACTTAGCTGTTATTGGAAAGATGTTTGGTGACTCTGGCTTAGAAGATCTCCTCATAGAGGCCAACACATATGGTAGCAGCACGGCTGCTGCTCTACTTAAAGGGAAGTCATATAATCGAGGAGTGAGGGCTCACAAATTGGTTCTGGAAGCGCTGCTGCGATTACAATGGCAGTCTTTTTCCAAATGGGTTCAACAAAATGGACAACATGAAGACCACATTACTCCAACAGATTTGGAGAGTCTGGATGAGAAAATTAAGATGTGCCGAAGCAGCATTGACGACTTAGACGCACTGCAAGAAAACTTCAAAGAGGTGTGTATGTACGTGAATAAATTGCAACAGCTGTTCAAATCCTTTAAAGTTGAGTCAAGCTCGAAATCACACCTGTTCGCATTTTGGAACTCATATATTCATATGGTAGAGCTGCTGCTTGGATTCATAAGAGCTGAGAGAACTGGAGATTGGCAGGCACACCTATCTGCTACTGCTGCTATGGCGCCATATTTCTACAGCATGGACAGAACCAATTATGCAAGATGGCTGCCAATATATCTTGCGGACATGAAGATGCTTCCAAGTACACATCCCCATGTACATGAACAATTCTTGAATGGAAATCATTCCGTAAGTCGCTCACACCATCCATTCAATCAAGTGTGGACAGATATGGCCTTAGAGCAATCGATTAATTTGGATTCCAAAAAGCGAGGTGGTATTATTGGAATAACACAAAAGCCAGGAGCTCTGGAGAGGTGGTTTTTAACTAGCCACGAGAGGGCAGCCATAACAATGGTCACAAAGCAAATGTGTGGGTTACAAGATAGTCACATGTTTGGAGTACATAAGGAAATGGGGACTAATCGAATGAACAGGGATGAAACCAATGTGCAGAAGATACTTTCAATGTTCTCATCAGATATAATGACCAATACCTTTAATATTGAGGAAAACGACGACGGCGAGTGTCTTCCGCTTGCAAACATTGCAACTGGCGTGGTATTGCCTAGTGAAATCGCCAAGAGACTTGTTTCCGCCTGTGACATTGGTAAGGAGATTATGGACAATTTTGTTCAGGAGCGGCTGGACACTAACACGAGAAGCTTTTGGGACACGTTGCCACACTTAAAACTTAAAACATTTGCCAGCCTAGCACAGAAGAAAAAACTCAAAACAAATGAAAAAATTCACAATGTGAGATCTGACCACGAACTATTTGGTCGATTAATTATTGCCGCAAGGTCCAGAGATGTTAATTTAAAACTAGTGATGACGTATGAACTGTCTGCTGTTCCACTATCATTGTCACATACGGATGGGACTCTAAGAAAGAATGTGAAAAGTGTTTTGTTAAGTGAACTAGAAAAGGAAGTAAATGTTGATGGACGGCTTCCACCTGTTGACAAGACAGGCGCAACAGCTTATGTAGTAGATGGCATGGCAATTGTGCAAATGGTTAAAACTGGAGGTACGTCTACATTTGGAGAATTGGCTGATAAATACTGGCACATCTTTACAGTTCCACTGAATCAAGAAGACTGCAACAGAGTAGATATAGTTTTTGACAGATATGATAGACTGGAATCTCTCAAAGCGGAAGAGCGGCTAAAACGTGGGTCATCAACAGCATTGGAAGTAAAGATTGCTGGAGAAAATACTCCCATTCCAAAGCAATGGGCCAAGTACATCAGCAATCCAAGCAACAAAAGTAACGTGGTTGCATTTCTCAGCAAGCGGTGGCGTGATACTGGTCCAAATATGCTATCTGCCGACAATTGCGTCATTCTTGCTGGTGGCTTTAACGATGGAATGGATGTTGTTATCATTTCAGCGAACAATTCGTCGTATTTGGAAGAACTTCGATCAGATCATGAGGAAGCAGATACGCGTATGATGTTGCACGCGCTATATGCTTCAAAAGACCACATGCGTGTTGTTATACAGTCTCCTGATACAGACGTGGCAGTACTTAGTATATATACGTATCGTTCGCTTCACTGTTTTGAACTATGGTTCCGTACGGGCACATAGGACAAATTGCGATACATATCAATACATACAGTTGCTCAAGTACTGGGCCCAGCTATCTGTCTGTCTTTGCCTGGGTTTCATTCTCTTACAGGTTGTGATAGCACTAGTCCATTATTTGGAGTCGCTAAGAGAAAATCATTCAATCTCTTAAAGTCATCTGAATGTCATCAGCTTAGCTTAGCCCAACTCGGCGAACATGTTGACTTATCACCGAATACTGCAATTCTATGTGAGAAATTTGTCTGTGAGTTGTATACCACCAGGGATGTGGGAAAGACAGCTGATGAAACCCGTTATTGGCTCTTTTGTCCAAAGAGACAAAGAAATGAAAATCTTCCACCTACATCGAATAGTCTAAAGCATCACACCGAAAGGGCCAATTTTCAAGCTCTTGTTTGGAGACGTTCGTTGCAAGCTGTTCAGAATCTTCCATCTCCAAATGGACATGGCTGGAGTATAGTGGATGGTCTACTCAAGCCTGTTCTAATGTCAAAGGATCCTGCTCCATTTGGATTAATTGAACTCACATCATGTAGATGTCAAAAGTCTGCCTGCAAAAGAACAGATCTCTGTCAATGCAAGGCTAACAATCTACTCTGCACTGAAGCATGCCTTTGTATGGGAGGTGAAATGTGTGACAATGTTCAGCATACAATTGTCGAAGATGACTCTGACACGGATGAGTAACATTCTCTCATTTGCTCACGTGATAAATATGTCCTGCCAGCTTGTGTAGACATGCACTGCATGTCAGTTAAAAGTTTAATTATGAAAAATGTAGAAAACATGGGCATTGTTGTAGCTAAGGTATTGCTAGTCACAAGAAGACCTAAGTGCCCCAATATGTACAAAGCAACATACGGGTGTCTTAAACGAGGTTGATTATGTATAAATCTGCGATATACGATCACTCCTTTCCATTTTGGTTAAGATTGTATTGATATAACATGCGCTTAAGTTTGTGAAAAATTTACCATTGTGAAAATTGTCTGAAAACTACATTCAACACCTATTGTAAATGGGCTTCTCACGGGTTAGTGATACCACAATTTTCTTGTACAACACGGCTCAGAATATACCCAAGACATCGGTCTAGCAAAATATAGAGACAAACCTTCTGAATACTGGGTGTGCTACGAAACCATTCTTCTAGACCCATTTTGAAAATTGGCTCCCGGACTATTTCAAGCCAATGATGAGTACACTATAGAACAAGGAATTATTTTGATCTTGGGTCAAACTGAGGGTGGGGGGGGGCAGGGGTCAAAAGTGGGCACCAATCGATTGTAACGCAACTCGTCCTAGACCATTTCACATAGAAACCTGAAACTTTCGGTATGATTACACATATGGCCAGTGATATGCATGGCACTTTTGAAATTTTGTTATGACCCCCCCCCCCCCCCAGGGTGTGGGGACTGTGGGTAAAAAATTTAATTTATCCAAAGGTGGTCATGTCACATATCGTTTTGAAGCCAATGATGAGTAGACTACAGTACAAGGAATTATTTTGATCTTGGGTCAAACTGAGGATAGGGGGCGGGGTTAAAAGTGGGCACCAATCGATTGTAAAGCAACTCCTCCTAGACCATTTCACATAGAAACTTTCGGTATGATTACACATATGGCCAGGGATGTGCATGACACATTGGAATTTTGATATCACCCCTAGGGGCATGGGTGGGGGAAATGGTGGGCTGAAAATTAATTTTATAAAATGTAGACTACAGTGCAACAAATTATTTTGTTCTTGAGTCAATCTGAGGGCAGTGGCCAGGGGGTAAAATGGGCAATCTAATTCTATATACATGTACATGGCTTGGACATTATTTTTTCATAGAATATTTAGTCCTGGGCAGACCCGGTCCTGCGGCAGCCAGATCATGCGGTACCTTAAAAATGTGAGATATTGGTATCTTCTGATACATCTTGTTTCACAGCTTTGGACTTTGAACTTTTTTCATGTTTGCTTTGGATAGTTTTTTTATGGACCACTGATTTTCAACAATGGCTCACCAGATATCAACACAATTTTACAGCAGAGTTATATACTATGCAGGGGTACTATCTGCATCATTACTAGTTTCAAGATCAGACTATCAATAGTTTGGGAAAATTGTCCATGTTTAATTCCCTACACTGGTTTGTTGGTGCCTTACTAAATATGCATATTCCGAACCAATCCAAGTTTGCTTTGGCAATCCACACTATCCATGCCTATAAAGGCGAGACATTGTACATTTCAACGTTCTTGTTCTGTCTAGTGAGATCTTAGAGATGCCATTCAAAACCAAAAAATTAATTTTGCCAGACAAATTTCACGGGATGACATGGCCAACCAGACTATCATGTTCCCATTAGCAAATGATATATTAGAATTGTGAAAATGAAGTTTATTCTATTTTAGATTTCATTATAAATTATGCTTTATAGACCATGCAGGTCCAAGCTCTTAGGATTTAGAGTCGAGCGTCTTGAGTCTCTTGTTAGATACTACTTTGTGGTTTATGTACATTTTGTAATTTCAGTGTTATGCCCTCCTGGGACTCAAGTGTTAGGAGATAGATGTGAACCATGTCCTCGTGGAGAGTGGCAGGATTCTCAAGGAGAGGCTAGCTGCACTAGCTGTCCTGCATCCACATCCACAAGGGAAACTCGCAGTACATCTGATTCTGATTGCATTGGTGAGCACTATGGACCATGTTTATTGTCATTTGTTGTCACTATTAATAATAATAATTATAATAATAATATTAATAATAATATTAATAATAATAATATCTAGAATGCACTCGTGGGAGATGCTGACGCGGCACTATGTTTTGATATTGTAGAACTTCTCGCCATGTATAATATGAATGGATGTGCCAAATTTGGTGATTCTTCGTAGTAGTTCTTGCGTTCCCAATTTATGGCTAAAATGTGTATTTGGGATATTCTTAGTGACCACATGACCTAGATTTTATAACTTAATGTCAAACTAAATTTTGTTTCTAGCCAACCACAATATGAATGTAAGTTACCAATTTGGTTATTCTGCCTTCTTTTTGCCTTACAGAGTTATTGACGAAAATGTATGTTCTAGTATGCACTAAATGACCCTGTGACCTGGACTTTCAACCTTTTGCCTAGGCACTCATAATATGAATGTATATGCCCAATTTGGTGATTCTCCCTCAGGATTCCGGAGATATGCCTCGGATAAACTCACACAGACATACAAACAGACCGACAGACAGCACCAACCGCAATACTAACACCGGCGTGTTTTGTTTAAATTCAGGCTTATGTACAGTACACATAAGTCAGGTTTATGGATACCAATAACCTAACAATCAGTACCCAATAACCCCTTATATTTACAGCTCAGCCTCTCTATACATAACAATGTGAGGCAACTTACAGCATCATGTATATCGTATAGGCAAGCTCCGGCATTGATGTGATTAATAACTTAGTTACTACTCATGGATATGCATGCAGCCACCCAGCAGCAAGCATCTTTATCGGGAGAAAAAAGCCAATTGCCTAAACCTGGGGCAAGTAGTCAAAGATACAGTGAATTGTTTCAAAGTTTTAAGAATACGTACATGTCCTATAGAGCAAGTAATTAGAGTCTTCCATCAGAAAAATTGATCGGCTACATCCCCGCCACTCACCTTTTATCTAAATTTTTCAGGTAATGTGTCACTGCCATGTATATGCACATGGTGTGGGCCTAGTAATAGGGCAGATTCTGCTTGGCATTGAGGAAGGGCTATTCAAGAATATCTAAGTTTGGCATTTCATCATTAAATTCTGGCGTTTCCTCATTAAATTTTTGCAATTTAATGATTAATTTTCCAAATTTCACTAGGCAGTAGTCTTTTCAGCATTAAATTCTTGTAAACGAACAAGTAAATTTCCAAATTTCAATAGGCAGTAAGGCTATCATGTCCCACCACTTGGACACATGCTCCTAAGTAGGTTAGCACCTTACTGTTCCTTTCCGACTCCAGTTGAACAGTCTCAGCTAACAAGCCAAGAGTGATGGGGGATGATGTACGATTGAATGTACTAATTTAGCTTGTGCTCCCACCAAGGTGACTCATCTATGGACATGGACAGTCTGCACTTATCGGTGCCTATATTTCATCACTTATCCGGCACCTACATGACAAGCACAAGCCAAATTTGGGGTATTATTGAGCTGAGTCTGCTCCACTTGCCAAATATAGTGTATAATTTTATGAGTTAGTAATATGCATTTATATAGGTAGTTTATGAATACAAATGAAAGTACAATTAAATCAGTCATAGTATTGTTTTTTTCATAAATCATGTTTACACTGGATACAACCACATTTTGAAAATGCAAACTACTTGCCCAAACAAAATGCCCATGATATTACACAACCGGGAATCTATAAGCTTCAAGACTGAACCATAAAGCCTAACTGCTTGGAGGTATCCTGCATTACAATGACTACTGACCCAGCAAGGCTAACAGATAGGCAAATGGTCCAAACATAAGTAGAGCTTAAAGCCTGAAAAAAGCAGAATAATTTCATAGCGGCTCAGAACAGTTGTGGGAGTCTTGTTTAATGACTGAATGCTGAGACTCATAATAGAGTTACCGAAAATGGACACTTATTGATAGCACTATGTTAATGGTAGGGAGTAAAGCATTGGTTGTTTAAGCATGCCTGCTCAATTTTAAGCATTATATAGAACAAATCTGTACATTTTCCGAAAAAGTTGGTCCCGATCCCAGGATGATTAAAAAAAAAATTTTAATTAGTTACCTCTCCGGGATGTAGAAATTGTTTTGAGTGTTGCTTTCGTGACCATCTCGGTCACTTCTTCAAGCACGAACTGACGGTCTCTGGCAAGTTCACTCTGGTCAGTTGTTGTGGAGTCACGTGACTGCATGGACTGGTAGACTGCTGGTATACGGTAGCCCTCGTCTTGGTTCAGAGTGACGTTGCCAGCGACCGTCAGTTAGTGCTGAAGAAGTGACCGAGATGGTCACGAAGGCTACACTCAAACAGTTTTTACATCCCGGAGAGGTAACTAATTTTTCCTTATAAAAAATCTGTACAAGTTTTATGTAAAGTGGATAAGTCTCTGTTAAATAATTTGTCATTTGAAAAATACCTAGCCATAGAATAAACTTAAGATATATTCAAATAAGACCTAAAGTAATGAATTCCAGTGAAAAAATTATTCACCTTATGATGCACACTAGATGCATCGTTGTATATTAGAAATCTGTAAAGTTTCATTGAAATCGGATAACTCCTTGTTGTAATTGTTGTTTGAGTACAGCCTAACCACAGCGAAAAGACATCACTGGAAGTCATAAAATAGTCCACGCTCAAATGCCATAAAAATATGAACAAATTTAGAAAACTAATTTCCTTTTGATACAGACTAGTCCTAATCACCATCTAGAATGAAACAGTGAAGTTTTATTGAAATCTAATAACTCTTTGTTGAGTAAACTGTCATCTGAAAACTACAGCTAAAAGCTTAGCTTGAGGCCGTAAAATTCAAACATCGAAACAATATGGGACAATTTTGAAAATCAATTTGGTTTTGATGCTGACTAGTCCTATAACCATGCTCTGGAATTTTATTGAAATCTGATAAGCCTTTGTTGACTAAATTGGCATTTGAAAATAAAGAAAATCTCTGATTTCCCTTTTTTTACAAGACAGTTAATATTTACAACGTACATCTTGATATATTACCCTTTATATCTCTAGCATCTATGATGACAGAATAAAAAACAGTAACCTGTCCCTAATATTTTTTTTGTTGTGTCTGAGCTTAGATTATTATTGGGATAATGTAGCTACAAGGTAAGGTTTTTAATCAATGGGGATTTAATTCAACAAAGTTGTTTGTTATATACAGTAATTACAACGAGGTACAGAGAGACATATTTACATGTGATATGTGAACCATGTGGCTATCTTTAAGGCTTGCGCAGGCTTCTTGCACTGTTGGCACAGTAAGTAGCTTTAGGGTTCTTTCTTGAGGCTATATCCTTATAGCTTCCTCATTAGGAAATAATATGGGGACCCTACTTTGGTAAGTACGGTGCCGTAATTTGCATTTTCAAGATTGAATCCAGTTGTCAATCATGTTCAGTGTAATTTTGTGTAATGCTCGTAGCTTCTATACAGCAGAGAGATTACACTTTGACATTCCCTGTCCAACCCTATGTGATACCATAGACACAAATGTGTGATATGCAGAAAAATAAAAGACCTCAAAGTGCTGGATACTGTCATTGTAGTCCATATGTTTCATGCTCCTAGTTCAAATATTGATCTTATAGGAGAACACTACAGTCACCTGTTAAAATGATGTTAACTTCCAGAGTTTTGGCCCTTGGTAGTTTTAGCTTGACTTTATAAAGTAAAATGAGCTATGTGATACCCTCTACATCATTCAACGGTGATATGGTGACGGTGGTCATCAAATTTGCATTTAGCTCAACATATCAGATAGTATCTCATGTTTGGTTAATTGTACTGAACCCAAACTTGAAACACATACTTCCTTGTAATGACAGGGCATCATATAATGATATTGTGATCAAACTGTTAAAGGTCAAGGTCACTGTAACATTGGTAAAATCATTGGTTTTTCAACATTAGGATTTTGCATTTAACTCAACTTAGCAGTTCATAACTCATCTTTAGTTAAGCATACTGGACACAGTCTTGGATACATACTATCTTATAAGTAGAAGGCATCACACGATAATTTTGGGATCAACAGTTCAAGGTCATTGTGACATCGCTAAAAACTGTTTCTTTTCAGCATTAACATTTTCTGTTTAGCTCAACTTAGCAGATTATATCTCATGTTTGGTTAAGCTTACTGGACCCAAACTTGAACACATGCTTCTTTATAATGAGAGAGCATGACCAATGTACATAGGGGTTAAAAGTTCACGGTTGTTGTGGTTTTTTAAAAAGTTTTTTTACAACAACATTTTGTGGTTAGTTCAACTGTTTATATCTCATGTTTGCTTAATCATACTGGACCCAAAGTTGGACACGCTACTTTATAATGAGTAGCAATGATACATGACACCTTGGAATCAAAGGTTACGGTCACTGTGTTCATACTAAAACTTTTCAACATCAACATGTCACGGTCACTGTTCGTGCTAAAACTTTTCAACATTAACATTTTGTGTTTAGCTTGACTTAGCAGTTTATATCATTCCAGTGTTTGGTTAAACATACAGGGCCCAACTTAGTAGACATGCTTCTTTATAATGAAATGGCATTGCACAATCACCTTGGTGTCAAATGGTCCAGGTGAGTCTGATAATGACAAAATTTAGGGGTTTTCTAAAAAATAATATTTTGCATTTACCTCAACTTAGCGGTTCATATCTCATGTGGTGTTAATCATACTGCACCCAAACTTGGAGACATACTAATGAGATGGGATGACACAGTTACTTTGGGGTCAAAGGTTATGGTCACTGATACGGGTATTGATAAGCAGCAGCCTACATGTATTGTCTTGCCTGCGAAGCAGAAAGCGAGACATAGAGATCACTAATTCCGGCGGCATTGGCGTCATCGTCGTCCGTCATTTGTGCAGTTTTGGTTAAAGTTTTTTAATCAACTTATTTTTCAACACTGGCTCAGCCGATCTCAATGGAATTTTACAGAAGTGATCTCTACTAAACAGGGATGTGATCTACATAACAATAGATTTAATTTTAGGGCATTTTAACTTTTCTTCACGGTTTTGGACTTGAGCTTTTTTAATGTATTTTGCAACTGTAGTTTTGGTTAAGGTTTTTAAATCAACTTATTTCTCAACAATGGCTCATCCAATTTCAATGAAACTTTAGAAAAGTGATCTATACTATACAGGGATGTGATCTGCGTAACAATAGATTTCATTTTGGGTTATTATCCCCACACTTCAAAGAAAAGGTGGGGATTATGTGATGCGACCTGTGTGCGTGCCGGCCGTCTGTGCACTTATCGATTGTAACGCATCTTCTTCTAGACCATTTAAGATAGAAACTTGAAACCTTGGGGATGATTATACCTGTGGGCAAGGATGTGCATGACACTTCAAATTTTCTGAACCTTCCCCCCTCCGAGCTGGGCCCAGGGGTGAAAATTGGCCAGTAATTATCGATTGAAATGCAACACCTCCTCGACCATTTCAGATAGAAACTTGAAACTTGGACACGAATGTGCATGACACTTTTGGAATTTTTGCATGACCCCAGGAGTCTGGGGGTGGCAAATGTGCGGTCAAAAATTAGATTTTTCCAAAGGTCATTTTCAAGCCAATGATGAGTTGACTACAGTACAAAGAATTATTTTTGATCTTGGGTCACAAACTGACGGTAGTGGGCGGGGTCAAAAGTGGGCACCAATCATTTGTAATGCAACTCCTCCCAGACCATTTCAGATAGAAACTTGAAACATTGGGGATGATTGCAGATGTGACCAGGGATGTGCATGACACTTGCAATTTTAATATGACCCCAGGGGTACGGCCTTGGGGGTGGGAAATGTGGGGTAAAAAATTAAAATTTTTCAAAGCTTGTCATGTTTGTTGCATATCATTTTCAAGCCAATGATGAGTAGACTACAGTACTTGGAATTATTTTGATCTTGGGCCAAACTGAGGGTGAGGGTGGATCAAAAGTGGGCACCAATCGATTGTAACGCAACTTCTAGACCATTTCACATAGAAACTTGAAACTTTCGGTATGATTACACATATGGCCAGAGATGTGCATGGCATTTTTTAAATTTTGTTATGACCCCCAAGGGGGTGGTGACTGCGGGTAAAAAATTAAATTTATTTAAAGGTGGTCATGCCACATATCATTTTGAAGCCAATGATGAGGCGACTACAGTACAAGGAATTATTTTGATCTTGGGTCAAACTGAGGTAGGGAGCTGGGTCAAAACTGGGCACCAATCGATTCTATACCATTTCACATAGAAACTTGAAAGTTTTGGTATGATTACACATATGGCCAGGGATGTGCATGATGCATTGAAATTTTGATATGACCCCCAGGGGGAAATGGTGGGCACAAAATGAATTTTGTCAAATGTGGTCATGTCACATATTATTTTGAAACTTGTAGTTAGTAGACTACAGTACAACAAATTATTTTGTTCTTGAGACACTCTGAGGGCAGTGGCCAGGAGTCAAAAGGGCAATTTAATTCTATATACGTACGTGGCTTGGACATTATTTTTTCGCATAATAGTCCTGGGTAGACCGGGTCCTGCGGCAGCCAGATCTGGTGGTAACTTAAAAATGTGAGATATTCGTATCTTCTGATACATCTTGTTTCACAGCTTTGGACTTTGAACTTTTTTCATGATTTTTGTTGGATAGTTTTTATGAACCACTGATTTTCAACAATGGCTCACCAAATATCAACACAATTTTACAGCAGAGTTATATATTATGCAGGGGTACTATCTGCATCATGACTAGTTTCAAGATCAGACTATCAACAGTTTGGGAAAATTGTCCATGTTTGGTTCGTTACACTGGTTTGTTGGTGCCTTACTGAATATGCAAATTCCGAACCAATCCAAGTTTGCTTTGGCAATCCACACTATCCATGCCTTTACAGGTGAGACATTGTACACTTCAGCGATCTTGTTTTATATTTCAAGTCAAGATTTATAGTTCATTGCAGCCAGATTTCTGGTTACAGTGTTAAATCCAATCCATTTTGTATTACGTTGGGATATTCTAAAGATGAAATATGTTAAAATTCCCTTGATTTCACTACATGAGCCTGTAGGTTCTTTAGAGCTTTTAAAGTGGTTAATTGGCAGCTTTATTTTATACATTTTAGTTGAATGTGCATCAGGATTTATATCAGCCAGTGGTCTGCCACCTTGCCAGGCCTGTGATAAAGACACATACTACCATAACAGCACAAGTTGCCTTGCATGTGCTGATGGACAAGGAACACTGACAAATGCTGCAGACAGCATAAGCAAATGTCACGGTAACATATCAAATTCATTGCAACAGAACACTGTATTGTGTCTAAATATTCACAATGCCAATATATTGTCAGCTTGAGGCGTTGGCTGGTTTAGCACATGAACCCTATAACACTCATATCAGCCAAAAACGGCTTCTGCAGTGGTCTTGAGAAATGGTAATTTTCAGATCATGAGGTTATTTTTTTTAATTTACCACGAATTACTCGATATCCAAGCCAGTCATTCCAGTGGTAAATTAAAAAAAATTGTCTTCTTTGTCGGCAAATGGATATTTTCTATGAGAAAATTGAAATTTTCTTAATCATTTTGGAGGGTTAAAGGGTTAATGATTAAGCCAGCCAGAAATGAGTTCTGTAGTTATCTTGAGAAATGTCCATATGTAGATGAATGCTATATATTCATGGGCAGAGATATATTGTAGAGGACTTCTCACTGGAATGGCTGACATCTAGAGGGATCCACTTACAGCTCTACCCCGCCTATTTTTAACTCTGCAGCGTCCATTTCTATCTCTGCCCCGCCCTTTTCTAGCTCTGCCCTGCCCATTTCTAGCTAGGCTCCGCATTTTACACATGTTGGGGTCGATTTGAAACTTTGAAACCTGAATTTCCAGAATCACAATTTCTAGGTAACTATACAGGTAAGCTGTTGAATATTTTGAATCTAATTTGATTAGGAGCTGTTGCTGCATATGACAGCAACAGCTCCCTTTCAAATTAGTTTGGAAATGTTAAACTGAATGTTTATAAAATTGAAAAAGACCTACTATTGATACACTTTAGCGACAGACTTTATTTTGTTGATGGTCATATTGTTTATGATCTCGGCTAACAAGCATAGTAACATGTTATTTCTATGCTTCATTGAATTTTATCAACTTGCAGTAGGCTTTTTCGGGCCTATTGCTCAGGTGAGCATATGTCATGGCGACCGTCCGTCCGTCGTCCATTAACTTTTTCTTTAAATGACTTCTCAAGAACCGCTGTGCCGATTTCAATTATATTTGGTAGGAAGAATCCGTAGGGGATAGTTTGTTCAAATGAAGTCGATCGGCCAATTTGGCCGGCGGCCATCTTGGATTCTGCCTGATTTTTAGAAACATCTTTAAAAATCTCCGAAACCGCTTGGGGGATCGATGCAAACCTCATGAAATATGATCTATGGCAAGAGCTGAACCAAGTTTGTTCATGGGAACTTGATTGGTCAAATAGTTTGGTGGCCATCTTGGTTGACCTAGTTGTAGCGAAAACAACTTCTCCCGAGCCGCTAAAGGGATTGGGCTGAAATTTGGCAGTTATGATTAGGGACTATAGCCCATTAAATATTGTTCACGGGAAGTTGATTCGTCAAAAAACATGGCCAATAAAGATATAGCGTGTTTGGTGGCGATATTGAATTTTTTTATTTGATGAATTTTGAGGCTGAAATTGGTTTTGCATGTGTTTTGGGGTATTCTGATCTCAAATTTGCAATTTTTGAAATGGTCGGATAAACGGTTTGGCAGCCATCTTGGAACCTTTTCACACCAAAAGCTCCCATACTAAAGCAATGGGAAATTTTTTATGTTTTCTTCTCGAGAACTACTGGGCCGATTTCAATTATATTTGGCAGGAAGCGTCCTTACAGCATAAAGATTCAAGTTTGTTCAAACGAACCCGATAGCCAATTGGGCCGGCGGCCATCTTGGATTTTGGCCGATTTTTAGAAACTTCTTTAAAACTCTTCTCCGAAACTGCTTGGAGAATAGATTCAAAGCTTTTGAAAGCTCATCTGTGGAAAGGCAGCCAAGAGGACTTGATTAACCGAATGGTTCGGCGGCCATCTTGGATGACCTAGTTTTCCAGAAAACAGCTTCTCCAGAACCATTGAAGGGATCGGGCCGATGGGAGATATGATTAGGGACTAAGGGTCATTAAAGTTTGTTCAAGGGAAGTTGATCCATCGAAAAACATGGCTGCCGTGGGCCAATCAAAATGTAGCGTGTTTGGCAGCCATATTGGATTTTTTATTTGGATGGATCTTGAGGCCAAGATTGGTTCTATATAAGTTTTTGGGTATTCTGAGCTCAAATTTGCCATTTTCTAAACTGTCGGATAAACAGTTTGGCGGCCAGCTTGGATTATTTTCCTGCCAATGGTGCCCATACTGAAGAAATGTGAAATTTAAAATGTCTTCTCGAGAACTACTAGGCCGATTTCAATTATATCTGGCTGGAAACATCCTTAGGGCATGGGGATTAAAGTTTTTCAAACGAAGGCGATCGGCCAATCTGACTGGCAGCCATCAATAGCTTTTGGTTGATTTTTAGAAATGTCAAACTCTTCACCGAATCTGTTTGAGTGATTGATTCAAAACTCATAAGATATCATTTAGGGCACAAGCTGAATCAGGTTTGTTCAAGGGAACTTGATTTGCCAAATAGTTTGGTGGCCATCTTCGTCTCCAGAGCCACTGAACGGATTGGGCCGAAATTTGGGAGATGTGATATTGATGACTAAGGGGCATTAAAGTTTATTCAAGAGAGGTTGATACATAAAGAAACATGGCTTCTGTTTTCTTATTACAAGTCTGAGTTCTAATTATTCTTAATGACCATTCTTGTTTAAATGCCTATGGTCCAGGTGAGTGATACAGGCCCCTTGGGCCTCTTGTTAAAATAATATTTTGGCATGTGTCATACAATCAATGCATCTTATGTGGTAGAAATAACACAAATACACGTGCAAACTAATTATTGATGGTAATTTGTTTTAACAGTGTTCTGTTCTCAAGGCCATTACTCAGTGACAGGCATGAGTTCATGTATGCCGTGTCCACTCCATTATTACCAGAATGAGTTACGGCAAAAAGAGTGCAAACCATGCAATGAGAATGCCTACACTAATTCAACTGGCTCAACAGATGTATCAGACTGTATCCAAGTTGAAGGTAATTAATACTTTTAAGCATTTCATTTTTCTGTAACATTGTTCACCTTGTTTGGGTCAAATGTTCATGTTCATCTCTCTCTCACTTGCCTCGGGGTTGGGAAGTAGATGGTGCACATCTCCAGTGTCCACAGAGACCGACCTCCAGGACCGGTGGAACAATCACATTCCAGTGTGCTCGTGCAGCCATTGATGCAGAAATTGAACACTACCATCTCATCCCGGCTGTTTGTATCATCAGTGTGTCTTGCCGTCATTCCTAAGATGGAAGAAGTGGTGCTAGCACAATGTACTATTAGGAAAAAAAAGAAAGAGTCAAACAATGGTACTCGTTTGTTGCTTTGTTTAAATGGTGTACATAAAAACAAAAGAGTGGTGTGTTATTTTTATATCTCGCCAGAGTTACTTAGCCGATCTAGTCATATATAGAGTATATCGTGGAAGGTACCCCTGTGAGGGGGGGTCTGGCCAGGGCACGTCAGTTGGTTTAATATAAACTATATCTGCCTCAGGCTGGCCAAAAATTATTGGATTGCAAGAGGAAAGTGCCTCATGCCGGCCTTCATTACAGGAAAATGCCTACAACGTCGAAGCGGAGGAAGAGAGCAAAGAGAAGAAGGCAAAAGAGGAGGTACCCATACCACTTTGAAAAACATGTTATGATTTTGCGAGAAGAAAGTGCCTCGTGCGGGCCTCCATCCAGGAAAAATACCTACAACGCCATAACGGAGGAAGAGAGTGGTAAAAAGGGCCGCCATCCTATTTTGAAGAATTGCAAAAGATCTTAATATGACCTACATGTAGCCTAGTGTAGTTATTTGATGTTTGATGCATGCAGTTTTTACGTGAAGATGGGGTAGCTGATTTCCACAGAATTCAGTACTGTCACATTGTGTGAGCTAAAGATATTGTTTTAGTTGGTGCCACTTTATTTGTGCGGGCCTTCTTAAAGGGCCTGGACTAACATTTAGATATTAGTTACAGACACAAAATTTGTGGCCGCAAATGGCTTAGCACTTCCTTACTTTAACGAGTGTCTTCCTGGCGAGGATGCTCGATACCGTTGCCGGTACCCCACGAAGCATTTCTCCTCAGTCTGACAGCGTGGAACATGTTGCCTGGTGGTAGTTTCAGAACCGCAAAGCGATCCCTCTGCATACTGCAGCGCAACCACAAACAAGACAGTCACATTACAGAAGCATTTGTTTAGAAAGTGTTTTTTAGATTATTTATGGTGGGGAGAGAGAACAGCTTTCCATCTATGGTGGCCTTCCCAAAGGGGTGTGGTGGGCTCTAAGGCCACACCCAGTCACCGTTTCAGTTAGATGGCTATCCGTGTCTTTGTCCGTCATGTAATGTTTCGCGTACTGATCATGTGAGATCCGTACCCTGGAGTTACCATTTAGCTGATTAGGTTTAGAGAAAATTGCCCAAATGACACACTGCTGGACTGCAATGATTGCGTTTATTTATATTTTCGCAGTGGTTTCTACTTCGGCATAAGGAATGCTTAATAAGTATCCGAAGATACACAGGTGAATACGTGGTCATCGACCTTTTGATTCTGACCATCAAGAAACCCCAGTGGTTTCTTAGCATGGCCCTAACCAACGTGGCGGAGGGAAGCCAAACAATTATTTTGGCCACACGGCCAAAGAAACTTAGTCAGAGGCAGCCACTCGGTAGCTTAAATTTAGGAAGCCTTAACATGAATGGCCAGCTATAGAAACTAACGGCACTGTTAATATAACGAGCCATAGTGCGCTGAAAGATGTTTTATAATGACAAATTTCCGTTTTTACGAGTAGTCGCCCTTGGCTACTTAAAACCTATCCTATCGAGCTATCATAGTCAGGTTTAGTAGCTGCATGTCATGTTCGCTACTGAGAGCATGATCAGCGACCTAAGTGAAGAATTTTTGCTGTAAGGGAAGAACAGGGTGTTGCATCTGTTGTTGCTGTATAGTGTAACCTAGGTGAACTGCGGTTCAAATATTTTTGTAGATTACTACTAATACTACTAATATGGACAGAATGTCTTATTACCATTATACATTTATTAAAATATAGAGGTTGATCCGAACTACGGTGCCATTTAATTGCTGGCACCGTTCACAATGCAAATAATTATGTACAGTATTAATCTATAGCGGAAGTCACACCCGACCTTATGGTATCACTTAGTTGTGGTACTTTTTATGTATAGCGGTACTAACAAAAACTTAGTGCGGTGCGGAGCACGGGTTTCCTGATAGGGAACTTTACTGTAATAAGCTACGTTGGTGTAGATTGCAGAACGCGAGTTCTATGCAGTAGGCAGATATGAGATTGCTCCCACTCGGACTGAAACCGCCTCCCTTCTGCTTGTTTCTGACTTTGAGAGCTGGAGAGGCAGTGCCAGCGGGCTCAGCCAATCAGAGCACGTGTTGTGTGCGAGGTATGGTAGTCAGCGAAATAGCGCCTGGCCTTCACCTGATAATGCACCCGCTCTAGCGATGTCTGCGCTCTAATTGGAGCTCAAAATAGTCTGTTTTAATTTTGTAATGTCCTCGCCAGATCTGAACCGATTTAAATTTTGTTCAGAGTTTTGAATTCCCAGTTTAATGCTGGTATTAATACATACCAAAAAACGGGAAACAGTCAAATATTACGAAGTTGCCGTAATACAGGTAACTATATACATAAGCTGCCAGTCTCCACACGCTAAGACATGAGTGCTGACTACCTCTTAAGGCTGCGCATGCGCATCAGGCGATCTTACGGACTCTACTATTTTATTTCTCTTTTTACATGGCTATACATGTGTGCCTTATGCTACACAGGGGGTCGGGAGCGAGCATGGAGTATCCCAGACCGGACCGTTCCGTACCCAGTCATGCTGTGCCGGTCCGTACCCAACAGGGCGGTCCGCTCTCACTCTCTTTCTCCCTCTTTACCCTTCCCCTCTCTCCCACTCCCTCTCTCTCTCTCCTCTCTCTCTCCGGCCCTCCCTCCCTCCTCTCTTTCTCTCTCTCTCTCTCTCTCTCTCTCTCTCTCTCTCTCTCTCTCTCTCTCTCTCTCTCAATTCCCTCTCTCTCATGTTCAGAGCAATCATACAGGAAGATGATTAGAGTCAGATTAATTTTTAAATATTCAACAGAATAAGTTTATATCTCAGCGAGTATACTTTTTCATGGATTTATCCTTGAAATGGTTAAGAGTGTATGACTGACAATTACAGTTGAGAGAAATGTATTGTAATTAGCTTTACCCCAGTCATGTTCTCTTAACATACTGTGATATGACGAGGTTTTGCAGAGAAGCTGGCTGTGTATCAAACAACAACTATTGATTTGGCTTTGTTTATTAGCTCACCTGGCCTGAAAGGCCAAGTGTCCTTATGCCAAGGCTATCGTCCGTCGTGTATCCGTCATCTCAAGAACCACTAGGCCGATTTCAATTATATTTGGCAGGAAGCATCTTTAGGGCATAGGGATCCAAGTTTGTTCAGACGAAGTCAATCGGCCAATTTTAATTTTGGCCGATTTTTAGAAACATCTTTGAAAATCATCTCCGAAACCGCTTGTGGGATTGATGCAAACCTCATGAAATAGGATCTAGGGCAAGAGCTGAACCAAGTTTGTTCAAGGGGACTTGATTGTTCAAATGGTTCGGCGGCCCTCTTGGTTGACCTAGTTTTAGCAAAAACGACGTCTTCTCCAGAACCGCTGAATGGATAGCGCCAAAATTTGACAGATATGATTAGGGACTAAGGGCCATTAAAATTTGTTCAAAGGATGTAGTGTGTTTGGCGGCCACATTGAATTTTTTTATTTGATAGATTTTGAGGTTTTGAAGCCTATCAGAACTAAACTTGAATAGGTGATTGCATATCACGGGAGTGTCAGAAATCTGCGTGGTTCCCTTGATATCACAAGGTCATGGTCAGGAGATTGGTAGAAGTGCTTTATTTCAATATTTAGTTTTTGCATTTAGCAAAACCTCTCAGCTTTTATTTCAGCATTGGTTTGACTCTATTGACACTAAAATGTGGATACATAATTGGCGATGCTGTTAGGAATCAGCGTGATAACATTAAGGTCAAAGGTCAGGGCCAATAGCCTCTGATGCTTACCAGCAATGAGGATAGACAAGACATTTAATTCTGCAAAGCTTTGGCTAATCTTAGTATTTTATGTTTATTATTGTATACTGGCACTGTTCTAAATTAGCATATGCTTCCTAAAGTTAGATATTCATAATAACCATTTACCTCTTCATTCCCAAAAGACTATGGGTGATAACAGATCTTAATCTGTCCAGAACGAGTGGACTACCTGCATTGAGATACCACTTACATTAAATCGATGGCATATGTCAAGGGGGATAACTCTGTATTATATTAATAAATAATTAGAAACGGAAAGCTAACTGTAGGTTATTATTTCCTTTGACTCAGTGTTAAGAGGCTCATATACCGTTATATAAATATAGTAGCACTAGGTATGGTTAGTGAATAATTGGTGACATCATTGAAGTACATCTTTATATCTTTGATTAACATGGAAATTTCTCATATTGTCTTCTTCAATCGACATTTAATTCAAGGTTTGAATGGTATCCTATGACAATATATACATGTAAGCTATATGCTATATGTTGATTAACTCTTCGGCAGGATCTGTATATACAAGGTTGACTCTGTGTCTATTGTTGCTCAATTTCAGGTTCGCTTTGTAACGCAGGCACGTGTAAGAATGGTGGTACTTGTAATATTGCCAGACATGGTCATTATTGCACCTGTCTAGAAGGTAGGCTAATTAATCATCAACCATTGTAATAGATATATCCATTTCAAGTTATCCCCTTCCCATTTATAGCTAAGCTCTGGCAACTTTTTACGCATGATGAAAGCGATTTGAAACTTTTAAAGCCTGAATCACCAGTATATAATTTTCAAGATAACTATATGGATAAGCTGTTGAATATTTTGAAACTAAAGTGACTGGGGCATGTTGCTGCCTATGGCACCAGCAGCAACCAGTTAAATTAGGTTCAGAATATTAAAATATTAAATTGTAACTTCATCAAAGAAAAACATTGCGTACAATTTTGTGACAAATGTTTTGATTTTCATGACAGCTGCCTCATTACGACTGTAAGGTCGCCTAAAATGTGACGTATTTAATTATGATATCAGATACTTGAGGTAACAGATCGGCCCCTTTTAGTAATATATTTATAGTAATTGGTTTGTCAGCATGTCCATCCATACGTGTGTGCATCCGTCCCCATACGGACCATATTTTTAAGGGTTTTCCACGTATAGTTACCAAACTGATGGTTCACCCAACTTCAAGATTAATTGAATGTGTTCAGTGAAAGGCAGGGCTCAGCGGAAGCTGAGGGTATCCTTTATGATGCATAACTAAAACTAGTTCATTATATATTACCGGGAATGTGTATTTAACTAATATAGCTACAAATTTTGCTGAGTATTTTGAGAACAATTTTGCTGAAAGTCATTGTTGCCTTATGTTTTCAGTCAAATCATTTTTGTCTCGCCCCGTCGGGAAAGCGAGACAATGGGGTTACCTTAGGTGGCGGCGTCCGTGTTGTCATCGTCGTCCGCGGCTGTGTGTCATTTGTGTTAAAGTTTTTTAATGTACATTTAATTCATCAAAGACTTATCTGTTCTTGACAAAATTATACAGATATGATCTATACCATCATGGCATCTAGTCTCCATCATCAGCAAAATGATTTTCACATTTTTTCAAATTTTTTTCCGGGTTTGAACTTAGCCAATTTTCCAACAAAAATCAGGTAAATGTTAAACTTTTTCAATCAACATATAATTCATCAAAGACTTATCTGATCTTGATGAAACTTTACAGATATGATCTATCATCTAGTCTCCATCATCAGCAAAATAATTTTCAAATCTTTTCCAAATTTTGTTGGGGTTTGAACTTTGCCTATTTTCCAACAAAAATCAGGTATACCTTACCCTGTATTCCTTTCTGTGTTTTTTACTCTTGTGCAGGATATTCAGGTCAGGATTGTGAAACAGAGCTGAATCCATGTTCCTCTGATCCTTGTTATTATGGATCCACATGCAGAAATCTTAACGGCACTGACTTTGCGTGTGACTGCCCACCAAGTAAGCATGCTTCAAACACATGAAAACAATTAATATTTACATACATGTGTATGTTTATGTAGATACGTTTCATATGCGCAGGCACACACATATACATGCATGCTCACATTCATTCATGCATGCACATGCACGTGCACGTACACATGCACACACACGCACGCACACCGCCTGAAGTTAGTCTGCAAAGTATTACCATACGCTCTGGTGGATAGCAAAGGTGTTGTTTAGGCCGAGGCATAATTCAACAAAATTTGGCTAGAGGGACCCTATCGTGGTAGACTCCAGAACCTCTATTCGGAATTTTGATTGATTAATTTTTTGGGTCAAAATCTTAGATTTTATGAAAAAATTAGCAGAAATGGTCTTCATTAACTGTGGGGCAGATTTCATCTTAATTAGGAAGGAACGACCCTATATGGGTAGGCTTCAGAGCGTGTGTACAGAATTTTAATATGTCAATTCTTTTTGATGAAACCCTTATATTTTATGAAAAAACTCTTCATTAATGGCTTGGCGGATTTCAACCTAAGTAGGCTGGAAGGACCCTATGGGACTAGGCTTCAGAACTTGATGGTCAATTTTTCTGGTGGCCATCTTGTAATTTTCAGAAAGCCTTTAAAACGCTACTCTACCTTAATCAATGGACCAATTTCAATGAAACTTGGAATGAGTGGAATGCTCCTATCATGATCAACTTCAAGAGTTCTAATGAAAATTTTGATGGTAAATCTTTTCTGCAGGGATCTTGGATTTTGCAGACATTTTCCAGCAGAGTTTAAATCCCTACTACTGCTTAATAAACGACATGACTAGATTTCAACCAAACTTGGGTGGGATGATCCTATGGAAATATGCTTCAGGAAATAAAATTAAAATGTAAATTTCTTTGGCGGTCATATGGGATTTTCCGGAAATTATCTATCATGTCTATTTAAATGCAAATGGTTCAAATGCTAATGGTCCAGGTGAGTGTCACAGACCCTTGGGCCTCTTGTTGATAAGTGTATTGATAAGCCTTCTATATTTATTTTATGTTTGAAGTCCAACTTTATAGATCACTGTAAAGTCGAGGTTTGGCAGCCATCTTGAATCTTTTTCCCTCCAAAAACTCCCATATTAAAGCAATGTGAAATTTAAAATGTCCTCTCAAGAACCAGTGGGCTGATTTCAAGTATATTTGGCAAGAAGCATCCTTTGGGAGTAGGGATCCAAGTTTGTTCAACAGAAGCCGATCGACCAATTATGGCTGATAATATGGGATTTTCTGGAAATTATCCATCATGTCTATTTAAATGCAAATGGGATAATAACTACATATTGACAGCTGTAGTAAGTTAAGCCTGATGCTTGATTACAGATTTGTGTAATTCAAAAAAGTCTGAATGGTCTGGGCCTTGTTTGTGGGCTCCTTTTATACCCTTTCTGGCGGCAGGATCGTGGCGGCCTTCGGTGTTGGTTTAGGTGTGTGTGCGTATGTGCATGCCCGGTGTGTGTGTGTGTGTGTGTGTGTGTGTGTGTGTGTGTGTGTGTGCGTGCGTGTGTGCGCGCGTGTGTGTGTGGGGGGGGGGGGGGGGGGGGGGGGGGGCTTGGTGGTTTGGGTGGCTTGGTGGTATTTTATTTGGGGCTGTTTTTTGGCAATTTAGTGAGTTTTCGTGATTTTTTTTGCCAGCCTACCAGCTTGGCAGCTTTGGTGGTGAAAGATGTTGGGTTGGTTCTGGATTGGGGAAGTATTTGGTAAATCTTGTGACAGGTAGGTATAAGACCAAGGGTGGAGCTTATGGCTGTTTGTCATAGTTGTGATTCAGACTTTATGGCATTTCGTTCATGACATTTGAACTCATCGGAGGCAAAGGCGCCTATTGTGGCCTGTTTTTTTTAAAAAGACATAATATTCTTTGTCCTTTTTATGTTTTTTGTGTGAGGCTGGATATGTTTCCTTCTGGGATTTTTGCTTTGGTGGCATCTGGGGAGGGTGCATATGCGTGTCCTGTGTGTCTGTTGGATAGTGTCCATGAGTGCATGCGCGGTCTGGGTCATGTGTATGTGGTGGCCTTGATGTGATGATGGAGTGATACATGAAGAACAACAATTTTAGAAAAGTGTTCATAACTGTATGAGTTTTACTGTGTAAGTAATGTTTGTATATATGTTGTAATACAAATAATTTTTATAAAAATTCACATGGTGTTTTGTTCTCTTTGTCAGTCCCTTTAGCCATATATGAAAGTTCTCTGTGTATCTAGAAATGGTTAGATCATACTATCATATTCTTCCTGGATTCTGTCGTCTTTGGGCACATGGATGCAATGGAGGTCCATGTGCGCCAAGGCCTTGCAGCTATCAGTGGAAATGTTTCCATATATGCACTGTTTCAGAACGGAGTAGTACCTGTGGCAGTTGATGTTGAATTGTCCACAAGTGCTACCTTTTATATTAGAGTTAGTCAGAATGTCTGTAATACTTTATGGAATGCGTTTTCCAAACCTTGGATTTTCCCAGTGCTGTGATGGCAAAACCAAGGATCCCGAGCTGTATGTACTTGAAGGCGTCCCACTGCCCTGTAGCATCTGGTTCGAAGGTCTTCGTATGGCACTGGAAGGACCGGCAGTGTTCAATAGGACAGTTAGCGCATCGTGAAGCAGTAGCTTTGGCTGTGGTGATATCCGATATTGACACTTTGGGATCATGTATCCCTGTACGTACGGCTGTAAAGGTACACTCGCCTCCACTGGCGATGCGGCTGGCGAGATGATCGGTGGTGTCTGTCTACCTCTGGTGAGTGTAGTGGTCCCGGTCTCGGTTGTCTAGAAAGTGTTTTCTGGTCTTCTTTATAGGAGGGCCCAGGCGAACAAGTCTTACTCCCCCCTCGGCTATCATCCGCAGAGATATTCTACTTCGAATAATACTTACCAGATGTACTATTATGATAATGTCTATTATCTAGTCTACCTCAAAATAAACAATTAAAACTCTGCACTCTACTTGTCCTGCCCATACTGTGTCCGGGAATTACCATAGCCCCAGGTACCGAGTCAATTCCCAATCACAGTCAGATTCGTCTATTTTGCTCTCCATGCTAGTCGTGTTTTTCTAAGCTCATTAAAATTCGCAATTTTAACGGAGTTAGCGGTTTTCTGGTCTATTCATTGTTGGAAGGATGGAAGAGAAAGGAAAATCATCTCAGCGGCAGGTTGTATCAATCTAGAATTTATACATACATGCCGTAATGAATGATTGAAATTTTCTTAAATTGGCACATTGTTTTAAAATGGTAGCCATTGTTGGAGTCGGTCCGGTACCTTTAACTGTTTAAGCATTATGCGGGTACTCGGTTAATTTCTCTTGCGACTCAGTTCCTTCCAAGATGGATGCGGTCTTAGCCAAGATGGCGGCACCCATGAGTATGTTTGCCTTCGGCTTGGCGTACCTATGCACTCTAATTGTGCCGATCTTTAGTCTTCACTTGATTGATGAAGGTGTTTGTAGCGATCGGTACGTTTTTCTTGGTTATTTTAACGGTTAGTTAATTACCAAGCCGTGTTTATTAATTTTTACTCTAAAAATGTTCAAATATCTCCTGCCTTAAGTCTTGATTATCATTAATTTAAGAGAAAGTTAATGTTTCTAAGTAATTCTAAGATTACAATCAAGTCATTGTGCGTCTGCTCGTCATCCATGTCATGTGCAGCATTTTAATTCTTGCTTTGTGTTCGCAGAGGGCTAAAGGCCTGGATACCTTGTGTACCAAATGTAATCGGTTCATGAAACGGAGATTTGCTGGTCACCACTGTGTAGCTTGCGCGAAGTGCAAGGTGGGAAGTCCGTGCGATGTTTGCGTGAAGTGGTCGTCGGAGTTGGTGGCGGATTTCGACCGTGATCGGCGTGCGCGACTGGACAGAATCGCGAGGCCAAGTCAGATCAGGCGTCCAACAAAGGTTTGGAGGAGCGCCTGAATGAGAGGATGGACTCGGCTTTAGGTGTTTGGGCGGCCCAGTTTAAAGCCATGTTTGAGTCCATGCAATCCACAATCCCGTCGATGCAGCCTTGTGCAGGACTACCTTTCGGTGGTCTGGTCAGTGCTGCGGAGGGTGTTGCACCTGTACCTCCTGTTGCGTTGGCTCAAGAGCCGACGGCAGAGGAGGAGGAGCTTTTGCTCATGGAGGATTCCGGCCTGCCGGATCTTTCCGCGATGGCTGTACCCGGTACGTCCCAAGGTTCTCCTTCGGGTTATGTACAGGTTTGCCAGCCGGGTGGTGATGTTCCATCCAGATTTTGTTCAGCCCGTGCTGCCGTTGGAGTCGTGTTTGACGGCTTCGGACGGCATCCCGGCGCCAGTGGCTACAGGCTCTATCGGGTTTCCGTTGGCCACCGTAATTAATGTGGCTGTGATCCCGGCTCCCGTGCTGGAGCCGATGGATCTCAGTGAGTCCGTATCCGGCGAGTCGTTGGATACTGAAGCCGCGAGTGCACAGTCGGCGGGCATTGTTTACACTAGTAAGCAAGTTTGCAGTCCTCAACATGAATCGTTGATGTCTGTCTCGTCCAAGGGCGAGAAAGAAGATGAAAACGGCAGTCCCTTGTTGGATGAGTCGTCATTTTCCACGGAGGCTGAATGGGTGCAGGTCCTTGAATGGATGTCCGGCCGTCTAAGGTTGGCATCGGATCAGGGATCTCAGTGCGATCCAGCAATGGAGCGGATGTCAGAGCGAGCGGCTAGCGCTCTGTCCATTGGCTCTTCGGCCATGCCTGCTCTGTCGGATACATTGACCTCTGACATGTTGGTCGTATGGTATCGTATGGTCCAGCCAGACTTTATGCTTCCGAAGGCCCTGAAAGGGATTAGGAGTAGGGTCCGTTTTCCGGAGCTTGCCTATCATCAGTATGCCCGAGTCCTACGGCTTTCCGTCGGGGAGAGAGAGGCGCTGAATAGGCCATTAGCTGGCAAGGCTAAGGGGCGTTCTCATCCGTTAGTTTCCCAGACTAATAAAGATCTTTTCAATGAGTTGACCCTCATTGAGGATGCGGCGAGAGCTGCCATGGCGGCGCTTTCACACGGCTGTACCGTTCTGCAGGGTATGCTGACCTGCACGGTGGAAGGTGGGGTAGTGCCAGAGGCTGCTCCCGGAATTATCCGGGACACCATGCGCCTATCTCAGGATTGCCTGGCCAGGGTGATCACGAGATCATTGGTTGAGCGACGGAGAATGGTTGTCGATTTTGTAGAACCAGGAGCTGAGATGAGGGCTGCGTTATCTTCCGCGCCATTCATTGGTCCAGGCTTGTTCGGCGGCTCGGCACGGCAAGCCTTATCCAATGTCGCATCAATGGTTGTGGAGTAAGTAGTTGGCAAGTCGTGGAAGTCGATGAAAAGGACTCAGCCGCAACAGTCCTACAAGCAGCACTGACAGGAGCAGCAGAGGCAGCACCAAAGATCCCCCTTCCGTCCTTCTGGCCGTGATACCCATCGGGCATCCGGTTCACAAGGTCCTGGTCGTTCTTCCTCATACAAGTCCTCTAGTAAGAGGCCGTATGAGGAGGATAGGAAGGGTGGCGGTTCGGGTCGTGGCGGATACCGTAAGGATAGCTGTGGTGGCGGTTCCAGACCGTCATTTGCCAAGAAACCACGGGGTGGCTGTGGGGGGCGGTCCTGACGGGTTTCCAGTGGGATCCGCTCTGGTAACACCAGGAATGAGGGGAGTCGAGAATCTTCACCTAGGCGAATTAACGTCGTCTCGTGCAATATCGATCGTGAATTGTGTGCAGATTCTTTCCGTCGGAGGCAGACTTCAACTGTTCTCAAACCAGTGGGAACAGGTCGTGCAAGATTGTTTGGTCTGTCAATGGTTAAGAAACGTCTATGAACCGGACTGGCTCATCCGTCAATCATTAGTTCCGTTAACATAGACTCCAGTATGGACTCCTGTTCCAAGGGAAACGGATCGTCTGGAGGCTTTTTGCTCAGAAATCGAAAGTCTTCAGCAGAAGAATGCGATTCACTTAGTCCGCAATCAGTCATCCCCAGGCTTCTATTCAATGATGTTCCTCGTTCCGAAACGCACCGGAGGGTGGAGACCGATTCTCAATCTCAAACCATTAAACAAGTTTATTCTGTCACCAAAGTTTCAGATGGAGACTATAGCGGCAGTGATGTCAGGTTTGAGGAGAGGCTTGTGGGCAGTGTCGATAGATCTGAAGGATGCATATTTTCATATTCCAATGTCAATTCCTTTTCAGAAATACCTTCGCTTTGCGTTCCAAGACAATGTTTGGGAATTCAATGCGCTTCCATTCGGCTTGACCACAGCTCCGAGGGGCTTCACCAAAGTGGTCCTCGCCATGACTTCTTATCTTCGCAGGAGAAACATAGCTGTTCATACTTACATAGATGACTAGCTGCTGAAGGCGGGGAATCCAGTCAATCTGCGCAACAATCTTCAGGTAGTCCTAGCCTTTCTAAAGGATCTAGGATGGATTGTGAATCTAGAGAAATCAGAATTGACTCCATCCCAGGAGATTGTTTATCTGGGAATATTTTTCAATCTCAGGGACGGCGTAGCTTTTCCGGCGGAGAGCAGAGTCAAGAGCCTGATTGTAGTTTTGGAGTCAGTTTCTCTAGGAGCCTATCTGACGGCGCGCCAATTTCTCAGAATACTTGGTTTACTAGTGTCTCTGGAGAAAGTGGTTCCTTATGCGGCACTCTGGCTCAGGCCGATTCAGATGTATTTAATGTCGTTCTGGTCTCAGAAAACGGATCCGTTATCTCTGAGAATTCCAGTAAAAGAACCATTGATATTCCATCTTCAGTGGTGGTTATCAGAACAGAATCTCCTGCGAGGTGTTTCTCTACAACCTCCTCAACCACAGATGTCCATCTTTACAGATGCATTGACGATGGGTTGGGGAGCGGTATTTGACAATCGATCAGTGCCAGGGAAATGGGATCGGACCAATGCGCAGAAACATATCAATGTTCTCTTCCAGACCGAAGGGATCTAATCACTCAGAACAAGGGTCTGTGTCTTCACGACAGACCGGAAATGTTCAAATTGACTGCATGGATGTTATCAAGCAGCGTGCATTTAAGGGGGCTTTGTCTGAGCAAGAGCGAAGTTTGTTGCTTCAGCCAGAAGAGGGTCAACCACTAAAACATATAATTATAGAATCAACAAATTTGCAGAGTGGTGTAAGGGAAGAGATATCGATCCCTTTTCTACATCTGTTCAACACGTAGCAGATTTTATCTGTCATTTATACGAAGTTGACAAACTTGTACCTTCAATCCTAACAGCATATAAGTCTGCATTAGCTTCAGTCGTTCCCAGTCTGGCCATTGAAGGAGTGGAGAATGACACTTTGAATGAAGTTATTAAAGGAATGAGCAATCTGCGACCTAGACAGCCAATTCCTATCCCAGCATGGAATCTATCTCTTGTTTTACAGGTTTTAGGGCATGCTCCCTTTGAACCGATTAGATCTATAGATATTAAACTGTTAACTATTAAATCAGTTTTCTTGGTTGCAGCAGCGTTGGCGAGAATGAGAAGCGAGATTCATGCGCTATCTGCCAAGCAAGACCGTTTTGTCGTCACGGGTGAAGGTTTAAGACTACTTCCACGTCTTTGTTTTCTGGCAAAGAATCAGTCACTTAAATATCCAGGTCAACCGATCAATTTGCCAAGTTTAGTTATACATGACCCAAACTGTTCTGCTTGGTGTCCTGTCAGATGTCTGAAAATGTATAAGAAACGTACTGAGGAGTGGAGAGATGACCCAAAATCTCTGTGGTTATGTCTCAAAACTCCTCATTTGCGCGCCTCGAAAGATAATATTTCTCGTTGGATAGTTGATGCTATTCAGATGTCGCACAAAATTGCTACAGGAAAGCAGATTGATCGTGCGAACGCCCATCAGGTCCGAGCATTAGCAGCAGCATCGGCCCTTTTTAAGGGTGTCTCATTAGAGGAGGTGATGTCTGTAGCACAATGGCATGCCGAGTTGTCATTTACTGATTTCTACCTTCGCGACATCTCCAGCGCACTTCGGGTAGCCGTTGCCAATTTGTCAAACATTGGTTAAGCCACATCCGACCACTATTTCACAAACATCGCACGTTACTTCCTCCTGCACTGAGCAAGAGCCATGCACATGACCAGTGAACGACCGTAGATTGGGCTGAGCTCCTGGGATGATCAAGAAAGAACAAGCACTCAAAATGGTGAGTGTTTACATTAATTAAGTGACAAATAATAATATTTACTTACAGTCGAAATATCAGACTGCTTAGGTAAATAGTCTGGTATAAGAGTATACTTATCCTCTCAAACAGACATTAGACTCATTCCAATTTTAAAACTTAATCGATATACTGATATTTTTTCAAAATTAGAAGTTGTAGTAGCTTCTTTGCATTCTACTGGACTGCCCTAGCTGAGACTTGGGGCTGACAAAGGTCTGGTGGGTGTTGCATCCCCTTTTTTCGACAGCCCTCTGGATTTTGTGCAGACAAAAGAGGGGAGGGGGAGCGCAGTCTAGACCATGGAAGTTTAGCACTTTATGAGTCAGATGGCAGAACCCAAGCGTATGCCAGGGTTCTAGTCTCTTCACAACCTTCTCTGTTGGATGGTTGATGAGTGCTGGTTCGAGCCTCACCTCCTCCCACCGGTATTTCTTGGCTGTTGAAATCTGGAGTTTATCATAATAGTACATCTGGTAAGTATTATTCGAAGTAGAATAAAAAAAGCATCCGGTTTTGTTTCTACGAGAATTCTTAATACTTACCAGATGTACTATGGCCCTGCCTCAGCCGCTCCGCTGAGGTGAGGCTGAGCTGCTTTTGCTGTTTGTCAAGGCAATATAAGACGAATCTGACTGTGATTGGGAATTTGTTTCGGTACCTGGGGCTATGGTAATTCCCGGACACAGTATGGGCAGGACCAGGAGAGTGCAGAGTTTTAATTGTTTATTTTG
Organism: Chaetoderma sp. LZ-2023a; assembly: GCA_034401795.1. Lineage (NCBI taxonomy): Eukaryota > Metazoa > Mollusca > Caudofoveata > Chaetodermatida > Chaetodermatidae > Chaetoderma > Chaetoderma sp. LZ-2023a. Next base: position 81,296,858 of record CM067372.1, read on the forward strand.
AGCTAGACTAGATAATAGACATTATCATAATAGTACATCTGGTAAGTATTAAGAATTCTTGTAGAAACAAAAGCGGATGCTTTTTTGAAGCAATGATCAGATAGACTTCTCGCCGTTTCCGTGGGCCCTCCATGGAAAGAACTCTGGCAGGTTGCAGGACATGCAAACCCAGTTGTAGGCGCCTGTATGTGATGTATGGTGACGCTTCAGGCCGCACGCGTCTGCATAGATCTTATGGCAGATGTCACATTTATATATAGCCATGTTTTGTGTTAGATGAAAGATGTTGTGTGATTGTGTTTGTTGAAATCGTGTGAGACTGGCGTATCATAACTTTCTTTTCTGTGGAGATTTGTTATGGATCGGAGATGCTCCTGTATCCTGGTTTTGAATCGTGTCAACGTTTCTCCCACATATTGTTTGTGGCAGAGTTTACAATTCAATAGGTAGATGACATTGCATGTCTGGCAGTTTCCTATGATCTTGCATCTATAGGACAAGCCAGTGTGGTGGCTTTTGAAGAATCTTGTTTTCTCCATGTTGTTGCCGATGATTCAGTTCGTGGTCTTGCATTCTGTGTCCAGCTTGGATCATTTGCCCACCAGACACTGCCATATTAAAGTAATAGAACATTTTAAATGTCTTCCTGAGAACCACTGAGCCGATTTCAAGTATAGTCGAGAGGTCCAGGTTTGTTCAAATGAAACCGATCAGCCTATTTGCCTGGTGGCCATCGTGGATTTTGGCTAACTTTTTGAAACGCCTTTAATAATCTTTTCAGAATCCTTTTGGGGGATTGATTCAAATCTCATGAAAGGTCATCCAGGGCAACAGCTGAAGCAAGTATCTTCAACGGAAGTTGATTGGCCTAGTGCTTTAGCTTCTATCTTGAATGTCCTAGTTTTCATGAAAGTAACTTCTACAGAATTGCTGAACGGATGGGGATGAAATTTGGAAGATATGACTAAGGGCCATTAAAATTTATTCAAGAAAAGTTTATATGTAAAGAAACCTGGTTGCTGTGTTCTTGTTATAATTCTGGCCGACTCCAAAACATGAACAGCACAAAAAGTTTCAAAAGCTCACACTCTGGGCTAAAATATTTCATCAAAACAAAAACATTCTGTCACACTATGAATGTTATCTACCTACTTACCTGTAACCAATGCCGTAAACAATATGTAGGTGAAACTAAACGGGAATTCCAAGTTCGCATCAAAGAACATATGAGGGATATTAAAAACAACAAAGACACGCCTGTAGCACAACATTTTAATCTCCCTAACCACGGACCCACAGATGTCAACCACAGAATCATTGAAGTGTTACATCACGATCCTGATAGCATGGAAGCCACAGCTTTCCGCAAGGACCGTGAAAAATTCTGGATCCATCAACTACATTGTATGGACCCAATCGGCATCAATCACGCTGATTGGTAACCATCATCTACCTTTAGTAGTAAAACTTATTATTGATTATTTGGTTACCAAGACTCCATACTCTTGATCACGCTTATGATGCCCTAACCCGACGTCACACCTGAAATTACGTCACAAGCACGTATAACATTGCACTACACCAACGTCTCTACACACATACTCAATTTAGTCATCTACAAGTTATGGACAGATTCATCTGTCCATTCTGCACGGCCTCATTTGCTCACAGGACTTCTCGCCGACGCCACATTAGGACAATCCACAAGAAGAAAGATTTCTGGTTTTGCGAAGTGTGCAACCACCACTACACTAGAACAGAGGATCATCGTAGAGACCTGGGCAACATACACAAAATCTTTCCAACAGCAGGAGAACTCATCCTTACTACAAACAATATAGATAGAATCATCAACCAAGCGGCTATTGATTCAGCTCTTAACCAAAGCCCGCACCGCTCACCAGGACAGCGTTCAACTCCTGCAACCTCACCATCAAACAACGACATTCAACCCATCGATATTTTGGACTTAGAAAAGCCGTCTAACTACTCCTCACCACTTTCAAGTTGTAGAGATACTCCCAACTCGGACTTAATAAACGGCGCCACACCACCTGAGGTTTTCGATCCAGGTTACAACAGTCCTGATAGCGGGGTCTCAGGACCAACACTAGAAGAGGACCTCCAAACTGACCAAGACACCATCTCCTTAGAAGACCCCTTCCTCCCGTTATCCAACAACAACAAAGATCTTGATTATTTATTTCCAACGGAAGAGGATAATCAAGAAGAGGACACCTTGTCTGCAGACAACTTGCTCCGCATTCTTAATGAATTGGACTGAAGGTAAGAAAATAAACGAAATCTAGGATTTCTTTTTTCACGAGAGAGTTGATACTTACCTCCCTAATACTTTTGATATTGCTAAATATTCGCTTTCACTCAATAAACACTCAGATTAAAACAGTTAGGCGCCCCTAGTGGGCAGGGAGTCAGAGCGTAGTCTGGCGGATGCCAGCCCCACCACCGCGCATGCGCAGACTAGCACTTCCTCTGACTAGATTATTGGCTGACACACATGCAACTATTAAGAGCCTGAAGACCGAGCCTCTGTGGGGTGGAGAGGCCGGGTCCGTATCTAGGGAGGTAAGTATCAACTCTCTCGTGAAAAAAGAAATCCTAGATTTCGTTTATTTCACTTCAAGAGTATACTTACCTCCCTAATACTTTTGATATTGCCAGAATTCGAAAGTGAATCTGGCGGGAGGGAGGCGAGGTCAAAAGACCAGCTCATCCCAATACGCTTTTCTGCGTTTAAGGCACTTAAACTTCTGAAACTGTAAGAAAAAACAGTCAGGATTTGACTAACCATCGGATAACACGACCGATGTATGAGAGATGACCGAATGTCATATGCGCTCCCCCCCCCTCCTTCCTGGGAGGAAGAGTCGACTGACCTCAATGTCCTATACGCTCTCTACGTACAAGTGCCATGTACTACAGGACAGAGACGAAAAAGCTCCATTTTCGTAACTCTCAACAATGAACCACACAAATACACAAACCATCACCATATTAATAACGGGTAATCGTGACAATACAATCAACAACGGACAACACATGAACAAGACTGACCTTGTTGAAAATGGCTGCTGACATCATCTTCCCATCGGTAAAGACTGATGCAGGCCCAAAAAAGTGGGTGTTTCCATAAATTAATTGTGATATATATAAGAAATGAGGAAATCACCTCAAAAAATATAAACCGATTTATTTTTTCAAAACCGACAAGGCGAGAGGATTAGAGGTGTCACGGAGATAATGGTCTGTAAAACTTGACTCACAGTGCCACTGAGCCACTGACATAATATCATCCACAGGGACCCCATTAAATAGGGCCGTGGATGTCACTACGCCGCGGACACTGTGAGCCTTGGCCACGTCAACCTGCTTCCCGGTGGCGGATTTATGGCAAAACTGAATGCATTCCACAATCCACCTGGAAATGGTGTCCTTAGAAGCCCTTCCATGGGGTTCAATATATGACAACCATAACGCTGACTGGTCGGTGCGCCATGCCGCCGTACGTTGTTTGTACCGGCGCAGCGCCCGGACGGGACACCATGCTTTAGAATTAGGATCATATCTAGTTAAAGCAGGCAAAATAATAGGTTGACCTGGATATTTCAACGACTGATTTTTAGCCAAGAAATTAACCCTAGGTAGCAGCTTAAGGCCTTCCCCTGAAACCACAAAACGGTCATCCTCGGCTGATAAGGCATGAATCTCACTCCTACGCCTAGCCGAGGCCGCAGCAATTAAAAACACAGTCTTCAGTGTTAATAGTTTCATAGAAATGGAACTAAGTGGTTCAAAAGGCTTATCACCTAGTACTTGAAGCACTAGCGATAAACTCCAAGACGGAATCACAGGAGGATTCCTTGGTCTTAGATTGCCCATGCCTTTAATTAATACATTCAATGTATTTACTTCATCACTTCCCCTCTTAGCCAAGCAAGGAATAACAGACATTAATGCTGACTTATAACCAGCAATAGAGTTAGGCTTGAGGCTATAGGCATCATAGAGGTGACAGAGGAAATCAGCTACTACTTGAATAGATGAATCCATTGGATCAATACATCTTTTTGAGCACCATTCTGCAAATCTGTTGATTTTATAATTATATGCTCTGGAGGTTGACCCCCTCCTGGCTTTGGCCATAAACATGGCTGCTTGCTCAGAAAAGCCCTCCTTAATTCTAGATTCCTTGACAACATCCACGCAGTCAATCTGAACATTGACGGATTGTTGTGAAGGGCCTTGCCCTGGAAGATAATATCGTCCATCAGAGGCAGAGGAACCGGATTGCAGACCAGAAGGTCCAGCAGATCCGTATACCATGATCGGCTTGGCCAATCCGGGGCGATCAGAAGCACTTGGCATTCCTCTTGTCTGATTTTCTGAAGAATTTTTGGAATCAGGATTGCTGGAGGGAATGCGTATGCATACATTCTCCCCCAGCTGATAGCTAACGCATCTGTTGCGAAAGCGCTTGGATCCGGAATCGGAGAGACGTACGTCGTCATCTTCGCATTCTCCTTCGTTGCGAACAAATCGATGTTGGGTTTCCCCCAATGGTCGAACAGACGATCCGCCACACATTGATTTAGTTGCCATTCCGTGGGTAAAACACTCATCCTTCGGCTCAATGAGTCTGCAAGCAGGTTTAACCTTCCCGGAATATGAACTGCTTTCAAGGTAATCTGGTGATCCAGACACCAACATAGCAGTTTCCATGTCATCATACAGAGACTGGGCGACTTCGTTCCGCCCTGGCGGTTTATGTAAGTCACAACTGTTGAGTTGTCTGAACGAATAAGAACAATCTTGCCCTGAACTTTCTGTAAGAAATGTTCCAGGCCCAGGACTACTGCTCTTAGCTCCAGTAGATTTATATGTTCCTGTGACTGTTCCAGATTCCAAAGCCCTGATATCGTGGATTCTTCCAGGCAAGCTCCCCAGCCCTCCATCGATGCATCTGTATACACAGTCACCTGAGGGTGGGGAGGGGTTAGCAAAACCCCCGGTAAGAGATTCTCTGTATTCAACCACCATTGCAGGTGGTGAATCAGAGGCGCCAACACTGACACATTCGAGTCCAGCGAACCTGTACTCTGGGTCCATTGTGTCATGAGAAACAACTGGATCGGCCGCCTGCGTAAGGCGGCCTGAGGAATGACTGGTTCCAACGAAACCATCAACCCCAGCATTCTCAAGTAAACCCGTGCCAGGACATGACGACTGTCGCACACTGACTGAATCAACGAGATGAGTATTTGAACCCTCTCCTGAGTAGGATAAACATATCCTGTCTCCAGATCGAAGAACATCCCCAGGTAAACAAACTTCTGGGATGGAGTCAGCTCTGATTTTGGGAAATTGATCATCCAGCCCAAGTCTGTGAGAATTTTCAAAACAATCTCCAGATTGGCGGACAAACTTTCCCGGGTGTGCGCTTTCAACAGCCAGTCGTCTATGTACGTGTGGACTGCTATGCTTCTCCTGCGGAGGTATGCTGTGATCGCAAGAACCACACGGGTGAAAACCCGAGGAGCCGTGGAAATTCCGAAGGGCAACACCCTGAATTCCCACTGTCTGCCCTGGAATGCAAATCTCAGGAAGCGACAGAAACTCCTGTGGATGGGGATGTGGAAATAAGCGTCCTTCAAATCTATCGACGCCGTCCACATCCCCCTCTCCAACCCCGCCAACACCGAGCGCACCGTTTCCATCTTGAAACTGGGCGTCTCGATGAACTTGTTCAATGGCTTGAGGTTGAGAATCGGTCTCCACCCACCGGTGCGTTTTGTTACCAAGAACAGGGTTGAATAGAAGCCCGGACACCTTTGTGCCGGCTGAATAGCTCCTTTTTGTACGAGGGAATTTATCTCCTCCTCGATACACAACCTTTGATCTGGATCTCTCGGAACGGGAGTCCAGATTGGCACCAGAGACAGTCGCGACGGCGGGCCTGTCATCCACTCTGGATGATACCCCACGGAAAGCCATCGCAAGACTAAACGGTCCTGAGTTAACCGTTCCCACTCTTGCATGTGGTCGGCTAGCCGGCCTCCCACCGGTCCACCTATGGACCGCGGTGGACACAAGGCATGCAAGAGCGGCACTGTCTCCGTCGCCATACACACCGGCGTGGTCCTTACCGCGGTAAGCGCCCTGTCAGGAACGATAACCACGCCCAGATCCTCGCGCGACCCGCCCCGCCCCGCGCGCACCTCGGTGCACGGGCGGCTGCCTGGCTGACGGCGGCTGAGGAGCCTGCGCCCCCCTCACTGCTGGCCGAATCGCACGCGGCCGAGGCCGGCGCTGCGACGGCGGCTGGCCTCTGACTTGGCCAGCACCACCTCGAGCCTGCAGGGGACGATACGCAGGGGCCGCGGCGCGAACGTTAGCACGACGCAGTACCTCAAACTGTTCGCGCAGCGCCCTCTGGTTATTCACCAGGGTGACCGTCTCCTGGAGGTGGCGACATCCCTCACCTCCAAAAAGACCAGGACCCGTCATAGGCGTACGGAGTAGCCTATTATACAGGTCCTGAGACGGGCACAGATTGTCCAGGGCAAATGTGCGTCTTGCCCTGACACTCCTGGTCACCGCCCGCGTCATACAGTCCAGCGCCAGGTTAATACCATCCTGGATGGTTCGCTGGACCGCGAGCGGGCCTGGCTGGCGCGATGCGGATGCCGTTACTACCCCCTGTAACAGCTGGGAGACGTGGGACAGAGCGGCAATCGAAGCCCTCCCACTCTCCTCCGCATCACGCAACGCGGTATTCGCCGAACGCAACGCGTTCGCGCACAAGACCCCCGCGTCAGAACGGGATCCTGGCCGCGTATCCTCACCCAAAGCCGCGCGGTCATCCACGCTGGGCTTGGGTACCACACCGTACCGCTGGTAGTCCAGGGGCACGATGCGACAACGCTTGGCCACCTCGCGAGGGGCCTTCGCGAGACGTCCACTCGTGTTAATGGACGCCTCCGCCGCCTTGAACATGTCAACGACATGCTCCGCCAGCGGCAGAGAAGGCATAGCGTTAGCAGTTGGTTTCCCAGCTAACCACGGCGTGTGAACACGGTGGCTAGCCGACTGCTCCACGGGCAGATCAGGCCTAACGCTCACCAACCACTGGCAAGCGTCATACCAATCCTCCTCCGTGGCTAACTGCGAGCGCTCTACAAGACGGGGTCCTTCGTCTTCCTCCTGAGCGCAAGCAGAACTAGACGGCGGGTACGCTGATACACCTGGCAAGCCAGGGAAAACATGCGGGCCTGACAGCACCGGCATGAGAATATCACTGGTTTGACCAGGAGCAGGCACCGCGGTAGAGCGCGGGGTATATATAGCCCTACCACGGGCCCGGCCAGCACCAGCTACACTCTCGGCAAGCCGAGGTATGCGGTACCGCTGGCCATCAGCAGCGCCCTGGGCCACCACCTGAACCGCGGACCTTACTCCAGGGTGAGTAATACCGTGGAAAAAAGCGCCTGTATTCCCCGCGAGGGGTGCACAAACGTCTTCATCCATGTCCGCGTCGTCAGACGGCGACCCCAGCAGGTAATCCTCATCACCCTGGTCAGAAAGATTAGACCCCGGGTCAGCAAAGAGAGCTAACCCGGGCTGACCAGGAACGGTGCCATAGGAGGTACTGGCCACCGCGGCGTGCGGATACCCCTGGACTGATAAGCAGCCAGCGGGTTCCAGCGACAACCGTCCACGGTCCCCTATCGGCGCGGCAATAAGCCTGCTGCCAGGGCCGTGGAACGCCCCCTCTAATGGGGCCACCTCTGAATCGTCGGACAACGGAAGCGGACTAAGGAAAATCGATCCAGAGGCGGGGATTACCTGCTCCGAAGCCGATGAAGAGGACAATAAAGGATCTGGTCCAGGAAGCATGCCACGAAGCAACCCTGGAACCAAATCTTTTATTGTCCTCCTCATCTCTCCCAACATCTCGGTCCGAAAGGTCTCCATATCCACCGCGGACGAGACCTTCCCCTTACCCTTCTCACTTACAACCTCTCGTTTCCGCTTCATCTTCTTCTCCTCCACTACCACCTTGTCCGTCGCCTGTAAGCAGCACAAGAATTCGGACATTAATTCGCCCCCCCAGTGCTTACATATGTCACAATTAATCAATGGACCACAAGGGCTACATCTAAAACACAGATGCGGCCAGAACTTGACATGCATAAAACGTCCACAGGACGCGCAACCCGGTCCCTGAAACAGGGCAAAGGACAAGGAGTATGAGCAACTAGTTAAGCTTAGAAACTCAATCCAACTCAAGGAGAAGGAAAACGATCATAAAGATCAATATACATCAAAAACCAGCCTAGCGCTTGAATTGCTAATAAATACATAGCCAGCTGATTATGACGTCATAAATCCCGTGACAGGAAAAATTCGATCCCAACAAAACATCCAAGTGCAAAGACGAATTGTATGCTGAATGGATAAGTTGACTACACAACCATCAGATACATATAGATAACTCTTTACTGGCAAAAATGTTAATTATCTCCCTTTGATTGTTTACAATAATTAACATCACCAAATTATCAATAACTAGATACCTGACACTTTGTATAGACAAACCATCCAACGTGACGAACCGGAAACTCCACCATCTGCACGCCTCTTAACTCTCTCCACCTCAAGGGGAAGGAATTGGAACAAGAGGGCAAAGTGAGAAGACCTTTATATCAGGCCTCCAACTCACTGGGCATAATTTTCAATTGGTTAGATAACCTAACAGTGTTAGTAGGAAATGGAACCATGGTGGAGAGAATACTAATTCTCTGGAACTGTGACGTCACAACCTAGCGTCATACAGACCTGTGGACAGAAACAGAAAGAGAAATTAGTCCTAGGTAGCACCGAGTTGACCTAAACCAACTAACTAAGGCGCTTATCACGGTAAACGCGAGTCCCGGAAACACAATACACCGGGAAGAAAACTCGCTAATTTTACTAGAAGTCACCTGATTTAAAGGTCCAACGTCCTCCGGTGGCGAAGTGTATCCTCCCGCCATCCAAATCAGGTCTTATCACTTCCAAAATAACACCAATAAAAACGTTAAAGAGCAAGAAAAGCTATTGACTGAAAAACATGTGTGTTCTCTTTGCCAATAATCTAGCAAAGAGGAAGTGCTAGTCTGCGCATGCGCGGTGGTGGGGCTGGCATCCGCCAGACTACGCTCTGACTCCCTGCCCACTAGGGGCGCCTAACTGTTTTAATCTGAGTGTTTATTGAGTGAAAGCGAATATTTAGCAATATCAAAAGTATTAGGGAGGTAAGTATACTCTTGAAGTGAAATAACCTTTTACACCTTTTTTGACTAAATTAACCATCCAAAAATATGGATGATAGGATATATCACTCATATATTATGTCTCCTCTGATGAGTATAACCAAACTTGGTACGAAACGCTATGAGTCAGGGTCTCACTGGAACGAATACTTTAACCTGTATTCACTTACCAATTCTACTCCAATTATACTTCTCCGTTAGACTATGACCACGATGACTATAAATTTAAACTAAATTTATAATAGCGACAAATAGACATAATGACCACCCGTTAGTAGCCATTTTGAACAGAAAACTATAAACCCAAAATATTTTCTGGTCATGGCTGCACAAACACGGCTGCAACCGGCTACATCTGAAAACAAAACCGGCTACACTGTCTTAAAATCAGGGCTCCCAGCGGTCCTACTTTTCCTACTTTTCCTACTTTTCCTACTTTTTGGACATGCGTCCTACTTTTCCTACTTTTTAGGGTCATGTCCTACTTTTCTGAAAGAAGACGTAAGATAAATTATTGTTTGTGTGTTTTTCTCTCCAACATGTCCAATAAATGTCTGTTTAGTATAAAACTATTCTGGTTTTCATCATAAATTGAATACTAACAGTAATATGGCTACACCTGTCATTTTGTTGTTGGTAGATGCTACCAACATTCAGATGTATTGGTATTTAGTTGATAATTTTGCAAGAAAATTAGATGATGATAATAAAGGTCTGTTGGAGGAACAAAAAAAGCATCAGAGTGAAATTGAGTCCAGTCAAAAGGTTATAGCCGAGGCTGGCAGACGATTGTCGACTGCATTTAAATCTAAGAAAACAGATCCAGCAGAAATACATGCAGCACAGGCTCTTCTTGAATCTGGTCAAAAAACATTAGAAAAGGCAACATGTGCTATGAAATCAGTTAATGAAAAGCTAGCGAAAAAGAAAAAGTGATGTTCAATTATAAGTGCCAGTACCATACACTAGACTAACAATTTAATAAGTTCATGCAAACAGTAATTTAAATGTAATTGTTACTATTTTAGTTTATCATGAGATACTGATGTTGCCAGTATTCATACATGTAATGTGTAGATGCATGCTGATCCGATTGTTATATCACAAGGTAGACAATACAGGAGTGGATTTTAGGGATTATTTCTACTAACCCAGATGGGGTAGTAAATTATTGATTTTACTCACCTGCAGCAATCTTCACTACCTCTGTGTTTGCTTATACAGACCCAAATTTGATTGTTTCTATTATAGTAAGACATATTGCAAGCTTATTAAGCCTTCATTCGTGATTTTATCTTAAAACTTTAACACACTTATCAGCCCAAAACATTTTGGACTGTTTCTGCAGTTTCTGATACATGTCCATTTGTAAGTCCAAGAGAATGTTATTTTTGTAAACTTACCACTGGAATGACTGGCTCAATAGCGCCAATCATTCCAGTGGTAAGTTTTCAAAAACAGCATACTTTTTGTTTTGCAAATGGACGCTTTCTGAAGTTTAAAAAAAGTAAAATTTGTCATGGAATATATGTATTTGTCGAACTTTATTTTATGTCCCGATATCATTAGTAACCGAAGCTGGTAGTAGAGCTATAGTTTTGCTAAACCACATGAACTTTTACTATCCTCAGGTTAGCTGGGTACTATTGAAATCAACTCTGTCACAATAATGCTGACATATCACAAAAATGCTAAGTTTCTGATTTCAAGCTTTGTCAGTTGTGAATTAGTTACAAACCATGTGTAGAGAAGAAATTGTAATCACACATTTAACGTGTTTAAAGGCTGATATATTTGAAATATAATAATCAGCCTTTAAACATGTTAACTGTGTTATTACAAATATTCTTTACACATGGTTTTATTGCTCTCCATTGGTCAGACATACTGGCAATATCAGTATCTTTTTTCTTTAATTATTGAATCTTTAGAAATAAAATCAAAGGAGGTGAAGGTGTGGCTATAAGGGGCGATGGGAGGCCAAATAAGAATACATAAATAAATAAATCATTGGCCAGGAGTTTAATCCTGATGAAAGAACCATTGTGTGATGGTAATTTTATTTTTTGTTCTCATTTATGATGTTGTATAATTGTCCTACTTTTTTTCCAAAAATGTCCTACTTTTTTTTACGGGTCCGCTGGGAGCCCTGTAAAATTCAAACCAAACTGGCTACGGTAGCTACCTCCTCCGGCTACACCTCAAAACTTTCAAGTTTCAACCAAATCCGGCTACAGTAGCTACCTCTACCGGCTACATACCAAGCCAATCCGGCTACGGGATAATCTAATCCCGGCTACATAACTTGATCAACCGGCTACACAAGCCATAAATCCGGCTACCAAATGTCTAATCCGGCTACAAAAATCAAATCCGGTCACACACCCCCGTGTAGCCGCATCTGGAAAGTATAAAAGGAAGACACAAACTGTGTATTGGTATCCAGGACAAACTAAGCGCAATCAAACTTCTCTAATAAGAATAAAGAGCAATTAACTAGAGCAAATAAGCTCTCGAAGGTGGGCTCATGTAGTTCACCGGGTCAAACCCACATTAGACTTGAGGGAGACGGGCATAACCCTCAAGCCGTGGTGGTGGAGGCTGAAGCTGACGTCCATAAGCCTGGTGCTTATGCTAATGCCAAGATCTTAGATCAGTTGTAGTGAATTCAGGGATCAGGACAGGGGTTACTTCCGTTTCCAGATCTACCGCCGTTTTTTCCGTATCCAGCCTGACTTCCGGTTTGCGTATTTCTGCTTCCTATGCTTATTCTGGTTTTTTAATGTACATCCGGGTTCAGTTTCCAGTTGTATTCTATTTTGCACATTTCCGTTTCCTATTTTTACACTTCCGGATTCGTACATCCGGGGATAGGGTCATTACCGGTTTTCATGGTGTTCTATGATTAACTTCCGGTTCTGTCTTCCTTTTTTTTGGATTTCCGGATAGCTCTGGATAGCTCTTACTGAGATTCCAAGTTTGTCTTTCGTAGGATCTAGTCATCATTTTGTCTAAGAATTAGTCTTATTTCAGTAAGTGCTTTTAAAATCGGAATGTTTAGTCGCTGAAAATATTAATTCAGAGACATTGCCAGTATTGAAGTCTCTCTTGGAATTGTAGATATTCAGCATTTATTCTTTTATCAGTGAAACATTTCAACGTAATTAAAGACTCTTCCGACTGGTTGCCGGATGGGTTTTTTGTTGCAGTCAATAAGTCAGTCTGTATTCTACGCATTATCGCTAGATGTTGCAATTAAAATTAATTTTTAATTTCATCCAACTTTAGATGGGTAGTTGTCTCCGGGCCGTTCAGCCTTTTTTCGCGCTCTTTTTTCCTCTTATGTCGGCAGGTTGACACATTTATTTTATCCAAGGGAATTAATTTCTTGAGGAAAATTTTTGTTTATAGCGTAATTCTTAGTCTAATTCTGACAGGCGCTGAAAGGAATAGATTCAGTATGGATTCATAGGGAAGAGAATGGCTCTAAGATTAATGATTACAAGAGCAAGAAAATGCTGAGAATAGAGATATAAGATTAGGGTGAAGGAAGAAGGAATAAATGCTGAGTTTTTTCTTCTGCCTTGTCACAGTCATGGTTTAGGTGAGTCTTTTTGCTTAGTTTTTTATATCACCTCTGTTTTTCAGCATTTTGTTTCGTGATTCATCCCGTAGTGTTTAATCATAATCTAGTATTAGTGTTTTGTGTATTTAACATCCAGCTGTTTCCGGGATTCATTATCATTCTATCAATCATTCCCTTTTATTAGCATATCAAACTCAATGACTTCCGTCTTTACAAGATGATAATATTGTTTCTAAGTCTTTAATAATAATGAGTAAAGATAAGTATAGGTCTCTTCCTCCATCCTCTGCCCCTTCTCCTTCTAAAGTTTTCTTCTAGTCATGTTCTCCTTCCTCTCTCTCTCTCTCTCTCTCTCTCTTTCTGTCTTCCTTCTTTTTTCCCTCATGGGGTTTTCCCGTATTTCATCTTCTATCAATCCTCTCCTGGGATCTTCTGGTCCTGTTCTTTCCTCTTCATCTTCCATTCTTCTTAATTCCTCTCTTCCTCTTCTTCCTCTTTTGATCATCTCGATCCGATTGTTTCTGTTGTTCTCTCCTTTGAGCTTAAGTTTCTAATTGTTGATTAAGGTCTGGTTTTCTCATTGTTTTCTGTTTTTTAGGGATTCGCCCCTTGTTCGTTCTTTCATGTCAGCTTTTTGCTCTATTCTTTCCATGTCCTCTGGTCAGGATGTTGTATCTGTTCACATTCCTTCTGATCAATCTTTTCCTTTTCTGATTCTTTACAGTTTTCTTCTCGTCTAGCTTCCAAGAGGCCTTGCTCTCCTCTTTCCATTTGAACTGTTGATTCTATGGCCTCTGGCGACTCTTCTCATCTTTTATCTTTTCCATCTCCTAATCCTTCTATTCTTCTATCCCTAGCCGGTCAGGGCTGAGGAGATTTTGTCCAGTCAGGGTCTCTTCGGATAACTGGTCCCTGGCTCACTGGTGGATTGCTTAGACTCTTTATCTTCCTTTTAAGGACAAGTTTTTTATAGACCTTCCTTCTTTTGTGTCGGATCTTTCCTCGTCTAATTCTTCTTTCTTGTCTCCTCTGGTCCTTTCAATTGACAATTTGGTCTTTATCATGTTAGTTTTCTTTGTGAATTATGTTAATTCTAAGGAATTTATACATACATGAGAGCATTCAGCCTAGGGTAGGTTTTCCTACCCTGTCATTAACTCTTAGTAAAATGATCTCTATTCACTCTGAAACATTCAAATCTGCATTAATTTTATTTTAACAAGGGGGTATGGCATGATTAAATATCATGATTCTTACTCCCAAGTCAAGATGGAGACCATCTCCCAGATCATTTCCGGTCTAGATCAGGGTATGTGGTCATTTCCATCGACCAAAATGATGCATTCTTTCATGTTTTCAGAAATTTTCACCGTCATTCTATCCATCTCCACGTTTATATAGATGATTGGTTAGTAAAGTAAGGCGTCTTCAATTTTCTCAGGAATTCTTCCAGAGGATTGCAGTCTGGCATGCAACGTAGGGTGGATTTTAAATCTAAAGAAATCAAGCCTAGGTCCCTCTCAAATCTTCACACATCTAGGCGTTTCTTTCGATCTGGCCCAGGGTCTAGTCTTCCCCTCAGATCCAAGAATAGAGGCTTTATCAGTGGCAATGGAAATCCTGTCTTCTTCTTCCATGGTCTGAGCAGGATTTCTGCTAAGAGTGATAGGTTTGATGGTCAGCGTAGAGAATGTTATTCCATGGACGGCGCTGATGAGAAGACCATTCCAAATGTATTTAATGTCCCTTTGGAAACACTCGGTTCACTCTATTTACCATCAGATTCCCATCAGAGAGCACTGTCAAGAAGCTCTCCTTTCATGGTCAGATCTTGTGATAGGTCTCAAAGTCTCAATTCGGTCGGACAATTCGACAGTGGTCTCTTATATCAACAGGCAGGGGGCTACAAGGTCATCCATCCTTTGTCTATAAGTGTGGACCTTCTCTTATGGTGTCGCAAGAATCAGATTTTTCTAGTGTCTCCTCATGTCCCAGGCAGTCTGAATTTTCTTGCGGATCAACTGTCGCGTCCCAGCAAATTCACCCACACAGAGTGGCAGTTAAAGAGGTCGGTTGTCAAAGCGATTTTCAGTCTTATGGATCGTCATCTGGTAGATCTGTTTGCGACATCTCTGAATGCTCAGATCTCCTCTTACATGTCTCTTTTTCCGGACAGTCAAGCCCTGGCGGTGGATAATCCTGGACAGGAATGTTCGTCTATGCGTTCCCTCCAACGATTTTGATTCCGTTAGTGTCAGAGCTCTAGATAAGCAGGGTTTTTGCATTTTCACCCAATAAAAATTGCCAATCACCCAATTAATTTTTAACATCATGAGTACTGAAATAGAAAATCACCCAATTAATTTCAGTTCTCTTGCTAATAATGTATAATAGTCAATTAAATTCCAAAGAAACCCAATTTACAAAATTTCTAAGAGTGAATCACCCAATTATTGAAAAGCTTATCTAGAGCTCTGGTTAGTGTTGAAGAATGTCAAAGATCAAATATGCGAGATTCTTTTATAGCTCCTTTTTGGCCAAAGAGGATTTGGTTTGTAGACCTTCTAAATCTCCTGGTAGACTTCCCTCATCTTCTTCCATTCTCCCAGGATCTTTTGTCTCAAGTAAGAGGTCTTTGTCTTCATCCAAACCCAGAAATCTTCAGTCTGTGTGTTTGGAGAATATCGAAACTAAAGTCTACGAGAATAAAGTTTCTTCAAGATCTCCAGTAATTATCAATTCTTCCAGAAGAGAGTCTAACCGCAGAGTTTACAAGTGTCGACTTAAAGTTTTTTGGAGAATGGTGTTCAGACCAAGGTCTCGTGCCCGATTCTGTTTCTATTCCCCAAGTATTAGACTTTTTTAACATATCTCTGATTCCTTCCATTTATCAGCTAATTTGGTTAGGGGATATAGATTTTCTCTGGCATCTTCTTCCTTGCCTTCTGTATGCCAATGTCAAGGACACTAAGACCTTTAATAGTTTTTATTAGAGGGCTAGGCAATGTTCGTCCTCCGATAGCTAAGCCTTTATCTTCATGGAACTTGGCTTTGGTTCTTCAAGTGCTGGCAGGCCCTCATTTTGAATCTCTCCTCTATTAGTGTTAACGGCCTCTGCTAGAAGGCGTTCAGAATTCATGCTTTTTTTCTGCTGAAAGGGAGAGATTTATAGTTTCAGGAGACGGTTTAGTTTTAATCCCAGAAGGGATTTTTTAATCTAAAACACAGTCTAACCGGTTTCCTGCTAGTCCGATCAATTAAAAATCATTATCGTTTTTTTCGCCTTCCGATAAACTCTGATGTCCTGTTAGGGCATTAAGAATGTACAAACAGCGAACTGATTTCAAAAGATTTGATCTGTCCCTTTTATGTTTTTCTTATGCGGAAGAGTTAACTAAGCCGGTCTCAAAGTTTACGATATCCTGATGGATTTGGGAGATGATTAAGCTTTGTTACGAGATTGCTTCTCCGGAACAAATTAATCTCTCCCATATTAAAGCTCACGATGTTAGAGGAATGGCTTCCTCTTTTGCACTTTTTGCCTATTCGTTTTTAGATGAAGTCATACAGGTTGCAGGATGAAAATCTGAATCCTCTTTTACAACCTTTCATCTGAAAGTGCAGCAGCCTCCTTCTTTAGTAATATTACGATTTTAACCAATATAACTGAAGACCATTTACCAAGCACATCTCGCCATTTTCGTTAAGACTGGGCCTGTAAGAAATGGTGAGAGTTTATTTTTGTTTTTATTTATCTCTAAGTTCAAATTTTCCTTATTTGATAATCACGGTGTGATTGATTTAAATGCACTATTATATTATGTTATTAACATTTGGATAAGATTGGTTTGATTTTTATCCTTGTTTGATTGATTCTCAAATCACCTCCCACCTAATGTTTTAAGTGGGGCACTGACCAAATCTACAGGTTTAGCAAGTAGTGATTGAGCGGTAATGGATGTTTTTGTGGTGTAATAACAACCCCCCACAGAGCCCCCTTGCGGGTTGGTCTGTTGTTTTATTAGCCACTATAAAAACATACCGTTCAATCACTACTTGCTAAATCAATTATCTGCATTTAGCTACCAGAATAAGATTTTTATGCTTGCATACACTCCTCCCCATGCCCATTCCTATAAATATGGACCCTCAACCAGGCTTGTTAGCTGCATGTGTTGGTCAATAGTACAAACTGAGACAGTGTCAGTCTGCACCTGCGCGAGGTTAGGGCTAGCATCGGCAGACTGACAGCTGACTCCCTGCCCAGTAGGGGCGTTTATTTTTTTAATCTGTGGTTATTTAGTCTAGGTCGATATTTAGGAAATATCATAGTGTTAGGCAGGTAAGTATAACTACTCTCGCGTGAAAAATAAAATCTGTGATTTCGTTTATACCTCGGTATGTTCTTCGATCTAGAGATAGGCTATGTTTATCCATCTCAGAAAAGAGTGGAAACCACTTATTTCGGTAATTCAGCAAGTGTGCAACATTCGCTATGTCCTGGCACAGTCCTGCTTGAGAATGCTGGGGGCTGATGGTCTGTGTAGAGCCAGTCATACCAGGAAGCCTTACGCAGGTGGCCTATCCAGTTATTTCTCATGACATAGTGGACCCAGAGTATAGGTTCATTGTACTCAAATGTGGCAGTATTGGAACCTCTTATTCAACACTTTCAATGGTGGATGAAAATAGAAAATCTCTGAGCTGGGGTGATGTTGTCTCCTCCCCACTCTCAAATCATGGTTTACACTGATACATTGATGGTGGGGAGGAAAGCTTGCCTGGAAGAATCCAGAATAGTAGGTCTTTGGAATCTGGAACAGTCAACAGAACACATCACCCTGCTAGAGATGAGAACAGTAATCTTAGTACTGGAACATTTTCGCAAGAAAGTCCAGGGAAAGGTCGTTCTTGTTCGATCTGACAACTCAACAGTAGTGACCTATGTGAACCACCAGGGTGGAACAAAGTCGCCTAGTTTCTGCATGATGACATGGAAACTTGTTGTTGACTACATCATGGGATTACCCTGAGAGCAGTTCATATTCCGGGAAGGCTAAATCTAGCGAATTCCTTGAGCCGCAGGTTGCGTATATTGCCAACGGAATGACAACAGAATTAATGTGTGGTGGATCGTCTGTTCAACCATTGGAGCAAGCCCAATATAGATATGTTTGCAATAAAGAAAAATGTGAAGATGACGACGTACGTCTCTCCGATTCCAGATTCAAGTTGCTATAGCAACAGATGTGCTAGCTATCAGCTGGGAGAGAATGTATGCATACGCATATCCACCAGCAATCCTGATTCAAAAAATTCTTCAAAAATCAGACAGGAGGAATGCCATGTGCTTCTGATCACCCTGAATTGGCCATGGCAATCATGCAGTATGTGGAGCGGCTGGCCCTTCTGGTCTGCAATTCGGTTCCTCTGACTCAAAACTGATGGACAAAATAATCTTCAAGGTCAAGACATTACACAACAATCCTTCAATATTCCAATTGACTACATGGATGTTGTCAAAGAATGTGCATTAAGGAAGGCTTTTCTGAGCAAGGAGCCAATCTCATGGCCAATGCGAAAATGTGGTCAACCTCCATAGCATATAATTATAAAATCAACAGATTTTCAGAATGGTGCTCAACAAGATGTATTAATCCACTGGAAGCATCTATTCAGGTAGGAGTTGATTTCCTCTGTTACCTATATGATACTCATAACCTTCAGACTAAGTCTATAGCTGGATACAATGATATTGACTAAACTCGAGAACTAATTGCCTGACGCTTTCTTAGTTTAAGAAGAGTCTGGATGCCAATCATCAGATTCTGACCCTTTATATATGTTCCCAGTGCGGGTAACTGTGCTGCAACCGATCTGGGTGCGGCTAATGCGGGAATGCGGTGTTGCCCGCCATTACCGCATTGCCTGCATTTAACCGCATTCCGCAGCAACTATTGTGGTCCCTCATTAGGTGCGGTTAGTAGCCACCCATACCCGCTTTTAGCCGCATGTACACAGTATATGTACACACCATTATTGGTCGTTTGTGTGCGGCTAACTGTTTAATTATGGCACTTTAAGAAGTTTTCTTAAAGGAAATGACCTGTTTTTTTAGAAATAAAGGGGATTACTTCTAAAAAAAGATCTGAATTTGAGGTTTCTGTGAGATTCCATGTTTAATCCCTCCATGGTTTTAGGGGGAGGCTGGAACTTAGCGTGGGGACATGTAGGGTGGTGGGTTCATTTACCCAGCTATATGAGGGCCCGTATGTGTAGACGTGTGCTACGTGTGGTCCACGCGCGCATGCGCGCCCACATGTAACCACGGCTGCACCTAGGGTTGGTGCATTATGCGTGCTTATAGTTGCCGTACGTGGGTGAATTGGAGGGTATTTGTTCTTAAGAGATCATAGATTGCAAGTCTTGCATATCTAAAGAGAGGCATCAATGATGTGGTGTACATCACATCCCAGTGATCCAGACTCATCACGTTTCGTACCTAGTTTAGGTTACTCATCAGAGGACTTCTGAAACCTTTGTTTAGGGTATAGCTGGATACAAGTCAGCTTTAACGACTGCTATTCCTTGCTTGGCTAATAGGGGAAATGAAGAGTAATTTAGTTTAAATACTTTAATAAAGGCACGGGTAACTTGAGACTGATGAACCCCTCTGTGATTCTATCTTAGAGTTTATCTCATTTATTAATGCCAGGATGTGGAAAGACCCCCCCAACCACCCTTGGATACAAGGGGCAGTAGCCCAACAAAGCCAGACAAGGGTGTTTTGTGTAGCAAGTGAAGCACCATAGATTTTTATTGAAATAACTGTGTCTTTAAGGACCCAGAACAGAGTAAAATAGGTGCCCTAAGTACGCTATCAATACAATCTATGGTCCTCAACATATGAACTAAAACAAACTAAATTTAATATACAATATGAGAAACAAATTATATAAGACCAAATAAACAATATGTAACTATGTGCTGTACATTGAATAATGACGTATGTATTCATAGGCAATCATATCCGCACGGTGTGGGCGGGTGGGCATAACGTATATATAGTGGCAATGAGAGTGGCTGGAAGCATTCACCAAGAAGTATACATAATAGCAAAGTGAAGATGGTTCGGAGTATCGATCAAGCCGTATAGATAGTGGTATGGTGGGGGTGGGTGGTGGCATTCATCATGACGTATGTGTACATAGTGGCCAGGTGGGGGCGGGTGGTATTGATACATTACGTATACATAGCAGCAAAGGGAGGTTGAGTTGTGGCATTGATGATGACGTATATGTAGTGGCATGACGATGGTGGATGTGAGCATTGACTCATGACATATACTATATCCAGTGGCAAGGTGAGGGTGCATGGTGGCATTGATCGTAACGTATACGTAGTGGCATGATGATGGTGGATGTGACCATTGACTAATGACGTATACATAGTGGCAAGATGAGGGTTGGTGGCATTGATCAAGACGTATACATAGTGGCAATGTGAGGGTGGGTGGTGACTTTGATGATGACGTATACATAGTGGCGAGATGAGGGTGGGTCGTGGCATTGATGATGACGTATACATTGTGGCATGGAGAGGGTGCGTGGTGGCATTGATCATGACGTATATGTAGTGGCATGACGATGGGGGATGTGACCATTGATTAATGATGTATACCTAGTGGCAACGTGCGGGTTAGATCATGATGTATGCAATACATAATGGCAAGGTGCAGGATTAGATCATGTGTACATACATGACATAGTGATAAGGTGAATGTGGAGGAGCATTGATTCGAGATGTATACAGAGACCGGTGAGGATGTGTGGGAGCAAACTTCATGAATTTTGTTATAAATTTTGATAGCGAGGCAGAAATATGTTTTAGATAACCGGGTAGTAGCCGGACCTGCACTATTTACAGATTCACTAACCACGCCTATATTTGTTCAATTGGACACCAGGAACGAGACTGGGCATGTGCGTGAGACTGCCCCGTCACCTCACAATAGGGTCAGCTGAGATATGAATATTCATAAGGGGGAGCTGACTGGGCATATCAAACCACTCTGACTGACCAGATACAATTAGAACCTAGCCAGATAAGCCAGCTAGGCGTGTCTTCTCACAGTGAAGTGAAGTGTGCATGGAGTCTTAACAATGGACAGGATATCTGGATTATAAAGTGCTGTCTTTAGGAAGGACCGATCAAGCCAGACTGGCTTGGCCAGAAACCACACACCCAAACCTGTGTTAATAGCATATTAATGATATTAATATTCTTATTACAAGTTTTAGCTGATAAATCCTTTGAACCACTAAGTGCTATTTCTATGAAATTGTTAACACGTAAAGCTATATTTCTTGTTGCTGCTGCCTCGGCTAGACATAGTAGTAAAATTCACTCTTTGTCAGCTGAACCTATCCACTTTCTGGTTACAGAGGAAGGCCTTAACCTTTTAATCCTCGAATTTGTTCAAGAAAATTTCAATTTTCTCATAGAAAATGTCCATTTGCAGACCAAGAGAAGACTATTTTTAATAACTTATCCACTGGAATGACTGGCTCGGTTATCGAGTCCGGCATTCCAGTGATAAATTTTCAAAAAAAGTAATCTCTTGGTCTGAAAATGGACATTTCTCAAGAACACTACAGAACACGTTTTTGGCTGATATGAGAGTTAAAGGGTTAAGCTTCTACTTAGACTTAATTTTCTGACTAAAATCTAGTCGTTGAAATACCCTGGTCAGCCCATGATATTGCCTGCTTTAACGAGATTTGATCCAAACTCGAAAGCCTGGTGTTCTGTCCGGGCATTGATCCGTTATAAAGATCGTACAGAAGAATGGTGGATGCACCCCAGTTCTATGGTTATCCTATATGAACCCCATGGCAGGACTTCCAGTGACACCATTTCAAGGTTGATTGTGGAATGTATTAAAATTTGCTACAAATCTGCAACTGGTAGGTAAGTAGATTTGGCCAAGGCTCACAGTGTCCGTGGCGTAGTGGTCTCCACGACTCGATTCAACAGCGTTTCCGTTGAGCACATTATGAGGGTAGCCCAGTGGCACTGTGATTCGAGTTTTACTGACCATTATTTATATGACACGAATAACCCTCTTGCTTTAACGATTTTGAAAAATTTAAATAAAGGCCATCGATCGCATGTGTTTCACCTGAGATCAAGGAGCAATCACACAAACGGGCTACACATCTTTACCACAAATAAAGGTCACTTCAACATTTGTTGTGTTTTGTCACATAGTAATTATTTATGTAACTAATCTGGTAATGGTTCATGTTTTATATCGGTTCTTCTTCGAGAGTATACAAATGCGAAGCACATATGTTCGATTTCCTATATGACAGTAGAGTGTGTAGGATTTTGAAGCTATATGACGCTCCCTTCTATTAAAAATAGGGAGGGGAGTGCATTTTGCATAGTGGATAATTCTCCATAGCATCAGTATCAGCTGATCATTTGTTATCCCCCTGATCAGGAAGACGGGGGTGGAGGTGTGTGTGTGTGTGTGTGTGTGTGTGTGTGGTGTGTGTGTGTGTGTGTGTGTGTGTGTGTGTGTGTGTGTGTGTGTTGGGGGTGGGGGTGGTGGTTGGGAAATAGAGATCAGCATGTCGGTCTGTCCCCGTCTTGTCATTGCAACTCCTCCTAGAGGTCTCAATGGATTAACTTAAAACTTCGTCCACTTTATCAGTATCATGTGCAGATGTGCATGTGGTTTTTTCGCAGCCAAAGAATTGTTCATTACAGAGTTATCTCCCTTTAAATATCTTAAAGCAGATACATAAACTGCAGTGTCAATCATTTCTTGTCAACACAACTCCTACAGTTTAGCTGCGATTCTTTTGAAATTTGGTAAGCGTTATCATTACGACATGAAGATGTGCATGTGCTATCCATATACATGTATGTCCATCCATCTGTCCAAAATGTATGTATGTCCGTCTGTTGGTTCGTCCATCTCTGAGAATCATTTCTTGTAAACGCAACTCGTCCTAGAGGTCTCAATGGATTAACTTAAAATTATCTTAAAACTGATACATAAACTGCATTGCCAATCATTTCTTGTCAACACAACTCCTACAGTTTAGCTGCGATTCTTTCAAAATTTGGTAAGTGTTATCATTACGACATGAAGATGTGCATGTGCTATCCGTATACATGTATGTCCATCCATCTGTCCAAAATGTATGTATGTCCGTCTGTTGGTCCGTCCATCTCTGAGAATCATTTCTTGTAAACGCAACTCGTCCTAGAGGTCTCAATGAATTAACTTAAAATTATCTTAAAACTGATACATAAACTGCATTGCCAATCAGTTCTTGTCAACGCAACTCCTACAGTTTAGTTGCGATTCTATTGAAACTTGGTGTTATCATTACGACATGAAGATGTGCTTGTGCTATCCGTATACTTGTACATCCATCTGTCCATCCCAAATGTATGTTTGTATGTCGGTTCATCCTTGTCAATGCAACTCCTTCAGTTTAGTTACAATTTTTTTGAAATGTAAATCTAGTCATTACCATCTGAAAATATACAACATGCATTTTTCGCGGCCAGAAAATTATTCATTATAGAGTTATCCCCGTTAAATGCCTTTAAGCCGATACATAAACAGTACCAATCATTTCTTATCAACACAACTACAATTTAGCTGTGATTCTTTTGAAACTTGGTACGGGTTCTCATTACCACTTGAAGATGTGCATGTGCTATCCATATGCCTGTACATCCATGCGTCTGTATAGAATGTATGTATGTCAGTCTGTCTGTCCGTCCATCTCTGACAATCATTTCAAGACGTCAACACCTCCTACAGTTTAGCTACAATTCCAGAAATCTCTGTTTGATTGATATTAAGGGAGCCTACTCCATCCAGAAACCTGAACTAGAGTAGATTTGTGGTTATTGCACTAGAAGGCATTAAATGCAAGATTAGAAATCGTTTTCTGGCACTAAATGTAAGTAGATTTATTTAGCAAGTAGTGATTGAACGATAAGTATGTTTATGTGGTTAATAAAATGACATACCAACCCTGGGGGGTGGGGGGGTGGTCTGTGGTTGTTATCTCCCCTGAAATACTTAAAATTCATCAAAATTGTCTTGTTCATACCAGATCTTGAAGAATTTTGAACCTACGCTCTCTAAATTACTTTGTCACTGAATATATTACTTGAAGAAGCAGTGCTATGGTTCCATTTTGAAGAAATTCATCCATATTTTCCTGAATTAGCTCCTTTGAAAAACTTAAGATTTACCCAAATTCTCTTGTCCGGGCATAATAGTTGAATGGATTTGAATCTTCACTTACAAATCTATCTTTCTTTAAGGTGAGATGCAGTGTCAGGATTTCATTTTTCATTGATTAGTTTTTCTAAAATATTGTCTTTTACAATTAACGTTACATGTATGTCCACTCTTGATGTATGTTTTTCTGAAATGCTTGGATCCAGGGGGATATGCCATCTTCTGATAAGTCTTGTTTACTTCCTGGTCACTATTTCCAGCGATTTTAAATGTTTTGTGCCTCCAAAAAGAAAACAACTTTCAGGAAACAGCTAGTCATGTGACCATGCCTACCGCCGTCCACATTCACTTATGTATTTTGGTTGTATCAAAGCGTATTCGTGATGGTAAGTATACTCTTGGAATGAAATAAACAAAATCTAGCATTTCTTTTTTCACGAGAGAGTTGATACTTACCATCACGAATACGACCCGGCCTCTCCAGCCCCACAAAGGCATGATCTTATTACGCAGTTGCCAAATTCTAGCCAATGATTTCATTGTCATGGTGGTGTGTCAGTTGGCGCATGCGCCACGGATGCGTGGCTCAACTTGCGCATGTGCCAGTCTGACAGCTAGGCTACCTTCCTATTAAGGGCATGTTTATTTTAAGTTTTGTGTTAAATTGAGCCAGCTAGATATATTAGCATATATCTAAGAGTATTCCTGATGGTAAGTATCAACTCTCATAAAAAAAGATCCTAGATTTTGTTTATTATACAATAGAGATATAATGCAATATTTACGCCTTTGACAACTTCACCAAAGTTAGTGTTATGATATAATGCGACAGTTGTTTCCAACTGCTTCCCAAATGTATATCTTCTAGTCCATCAAGTTGTGAGCTGACCCTGGGTTAGCTCAACGGCAAGCATCACCCAGTAGATACAATCTCCACCTTGACAAACTATTTAGAAATCAGTCGCAGTTGCGGGAACTCGGTCACAAAGATTTTAAGATAGACAAATGTAGAATCACCAATGCTGTTCTATAAATAAACGTGTTTGTTCTTTTATGAATTTAATCTGATTTTTGTGTTCTTTTTCAGTCACTAAGGGTCCCATTTTCACAAGTTGTACATCAACAGCTACTGAAAAAACACGGTTCCAGATGTTTGGAGAAATGCCTATCGCATATGACCCAGAACCATTGATATTCACCTTAGGCAATATAGCAACTATTCCGAGTGGAGTTTCCTTTGAGACACATTTTCTAGAAAACACCACTGTCAAGTATATTGCCTATGATGCTGATGGAACCTCTGCTGAGTGTGTTGTCGAGTTTATCATCAACGGTAAGCATTGTCATTATCATGCATTGAAACTGTTTATTGCTGATTATGAAAGCATGATCCTAACACACCTCTCTTATATGAACCTTAGATGGCACAAAATCTGATCGGTTTGCTAGTGGTCTTTTGCTCAAGTGTTTTATCGTCACTTAGGACAGGTGGTCTCTTTTCTCAAGGGTTTTATCTTCACTTAGGACAAGCGGTCTCTTTACACAAGTGTTTTATTCTTCACTTAGGACAGGTGGTCTGTTTACTCAAGTGTTTAACTTCACTTAAAACAAGTGGTCTCTACACAAGTGTTTTATTCTTCACTTAGGACAGGTGGTCTGTTTACCTAATTGTTTTATCTTCACTTAAGATAAGTGATCTCTTTACTCAAGCCTTTGATCTTTCACTTAGGACAGGATTTATGCAAATGAGGATAAAAAAGATCATCCTGGGCTTATGCCACTATAATATCTTAAATGATATCTATGCTCATAAACTACCTTCATGCCAAAAGGGATGACTGTACTACTGATATGCAACTTGGGTAAAGTAGAGGACAAGAAGCATTTTGTCATGGAATGTGCTGCTTTTAATGACACCTTAACTTAAGACATGTAGTCTCTTTGCTCAAGTCTTTTATCTTCACTTAAAGCAGGTGGTCTCTTTACTAAAGTGTTTTATCTTCACTCAGAGCAGGAGGTCTCTTTACTCAAGTGTTTTATCTTCACTTAGAACAGGGGGTCTCTTTACTCAAGTGTTTTATCTTCACTTAGGGCAGGTGGTCTCTTTACTCAAGTGTTTTATCTTCACTCAGAGCAGGAGGTCTCTTTACTCAAGTGTTTTATCTTCACTCAGAGCAGGAGGTCTCTTTACTCAAGTGTTTTATTTTCACTTAGGACAGGATTTAGGCAAATGAGAGTCAAAAAGATCATGCTTGGTTTGTGTCAATAGCTTAAATGAGTTATATGCTCATAAACTACCTTCATGGCAAAGAAGATGTCTGTATTACAATTCGCTGGTATTAGGTCTTAACTAGTTTGTTCTATAAAGATTTTGTCATTTCAGGTTAAAATTTTGTGTTTATTTCACAATACCTATTACAACATTGTTCATCGCAATGTACACATATATCCTGCATCATTATAAATTTGAGTTATAAAAGTAACAATTAGCTTTCTACAAATAACATTCATAGCATGGGTAGAATTATATTAAACAGACTAGCTTAGTGGTTGCATTGTAACCACTTTTCTGGTTGGAAAGTTAAGATAAAGTATTACATTATTTTATCCATATATTTCAGATGTTACTGAGCCTACAATAGACTGTCTACCCAGGCCACACTTTGAGCTAATTGGTGAAATTGTAATTGTCAGAACAGTAATTTTCAGTGATGTAATGGCCACGTATGTAACAAGTAACATGGCTGCCACCGTTGAATTCTCTCCACGAAATATTGTTGTACAACCAGTTGACATCCATAAAGTGTACACAATTACTGCAACAGCTGATAATGGAGAAGGAACATCCACAAGCTGTCAGTTTCAGGTGGCTATAGAAGGTAAGCATGTTATGAGTTATCTGTTAGTCTATTTCTGCTTATTGGATGTGTTTTTTTAATAATTTTAATATGCTATTAATGACAAAGGTTGTGGTACATGCCTCATTACACCCATCAAATGGAAATGGATAATCAGTCCTAACTCACTTCCTGTGATGCCTTATTAATGTGGGTGTGACAACGAACTAGACTTCTGAATACAATACATTTGATTTAAGACAAACCACACTGAGTGTTTCACTTCAAGAGATACTTCCTAAACACTATGATATTCCCAAAATATCCACTTATACTCACTAATCCCACAGATTTTAAAAAGTAAGGTGCCCCTATTGGGCAGGGAGAAAGAAGACAGCCGGACGGATGCCAGCCCCACCTCCGAGCATGCGTCGACTAACACTTCCGTCTCCTAATTTATTGACTTTTTAAACGCATGCCTTTCTAGTTGCCTAGCTAGTTTGGGTTTTTTGACTCAATATCTGAATAATTTTAGTTATTAATCATGTCTTGACTTGCTAGAACACCAGATGCAGTGCCGGTACCAAGCTATCAGGTGTTTTTAATTAATATTTTGTCTAAATTTTGCCGGTGTTTTGCATTGTTATGTGTTTCCGTGATTCTTTTTAGACGTATTTAGCGCTATACAAACTGGTAAAATTATATGTTTGCGCCTTGAATTTCTAATCTCTCCTTCGTTTTGTGTCCACAAGTACTTGTAATGGACAGAGAAGTTTTTGGAGAGGTTCTTTTCTCCACCATTCACTCCCTTCCTGTTTGGAATGTTTATGCCTAGAGAGAGTTGGGACAACCTTTGAGTTAAGCTCTCTCTCTCTCTCTCTCTCTCTCTCTCTCTCTCTCTCTCTCTCTCTCTCTCTCTCTCTCTCTCTCTGGACGGTTTTACTGTAACTGTGGGGACATCACTTTTTTCTCTCATTTTTTGATTTTCATTTCCTTCATGTTTCTGTGTGTGTTGGCAAAATAAAAAATACTTCTAAGACGGATAGCGATTATTACCATTAGCTAAAAAAAGTGAGAGAACACTGTGGGGACCTAGTGAGAGAGTCCCCACAAATGTGAGAAACACTGTGGGGACATACTCTCTGATTGGCAGTTCATGCAGTAACAGCAGTATGTGGATGGGAGATTACACCACCGCCTAGTATGCGCACATGTGTGTTTATCATATCACGTATTCGTATGCCTCGTGCAATATTTTTTTTACATGAGAGTGTGAGATAATTTTGTGGGGACATTTCAATGTGAGAGATATGAAAAAACGTTTAAAAAATGGAAAAAGATGAGTTGTGGGGACACAAATTCTAAATACATTTTTGGACGTTTCACGCTTATCCCGATCGTTTGAGCTACTGTAATTGTGGGGACAGGGTATTGTCCCCACAATCCAAGCATGTCTCCAGAGTGTAGGGCCTAGACGTGAAAATGTCCCCGGAATTACGGTAAAACAAGTTCTCTCTCTCTCTCTCTCTCTCTCTCTCTCTCTCTCTCTCTCTCTCTCTCTCTCTCTCTCTCTTATCCCATGGTCCCTTTTATTTATATCATCATCTGTTGCGACGTTGGAGGCCATGGTTGGCCTATTGCTGATCTAATTATTATTTTTTTTTTTTCATTACTGTGGTTGGTTGAACAATGCGCGGCTAATGGTTGAATTTCTTCTTCTTTTTTTTTACTGTTTGTATTATAGGGTTGCTGTGGTATATGTACAATTTACGTTTTTGAAAATAGGCATTACATTGCTTTGCCACCAGATATCGGGTACATTGCCTTCTAGGCTCTTTATAAAAATGATATAGAGTGGCAATAATGGTGTCACTAAGTTATCTTAGTACCCTTGGGTGTATATTGTCAGGTCCTGCAGATTTATTTGTGTTGAGTTTACATAGTTTGTCTCGAACATTATCTACTGTTAGAGTTAACACTAACGAAGAAGTCATTGAGCACTACAGCCTTATCACTGTCAGATTTTGCTGTTCCTCCATCATGGTCTAGATCAGAGATACCAGCTCTTGTCTTCAGCTTGCTTTTAATATATTTATGGAAGGCTTTAGGGTTGAGTTTGGCTTCTTTAGCTATGCTTTTTTTTAACTCCTTCATTGCCTGCTGTGTAGCACGGCGAGCCTGGTTCCTTAACGTACAGTAGCGTGTATAGTCATTTCTGTCGCGGCTCTTATGAAATGTCCTCCATGCCTGATTCTTCTCTTTGACGTTGGATAGGGCTTTGGCATTCACCCAAGCTGGTTTTGCTGGTCTGTTTGTGCACTGGAGATGTTTGGGGATGAACTTTTCTTCACCTGCTGCAATTTTGTTAGTTAGAAGGTCCCAGCTTTCATTAATGCTTTTGCCATGAAGCTCACCCTGCCAATCCAGCTGCGATATGTATGAATTGAATGCTACATAGTTACCATTATCCCATTTAAATACACTTCCGGGTTTAGGGTCATCAGGGTAACTACAACGGATAGTAAAGCTAATAGTAATGTGGTGGGATGCCCCGAATGGTGGGTGTGTGATTATGTCTTCAATCATATTTTCCTCATTTGACAACAGAAGATCTAGGGTGTTGGAGGTATTACTACCGCGAAAGTGTGTCGGGAATGTAATGTGCTGAGAGAGATAGGAGTCACGTATTAATTCTAGAAACTTTGTAGAGGCGTGACTTTCACTGCACATGGGGATATTGTCTCTCCAGTTGATGCCGGGGTAGTTAAAATCCCCCATGATAATAATATGTGTCGGGTGATGCTGAAGCTTCCATTATAAGGTTTGTAGTAGGTTGGTATTGTCTTGGTTGCTATTAGGGGACCGGTAAATACATCTGATTAGTAGTTTGTTATTGCTGCTTAGTTTAATGCTACACCAAGAAGAGTGTTGGTGGTCATTGGCTGAGGCAAATGATCGCTCAGATGCTTTTAAGTAGCATTGCATATAAATAGTGGTGCCACGACCTTGAGAGTTTATGGTACGCCAGCTGTCGTACCCTGGAAGCTCACATTCTATATGTGTTAATTGGTGAGATGCTTTTTTGTACTTCAACTCGGTAAATCCTATAATATCAGGGGAGTTTTCTTCAATGTAAATAAGTACCTCCTCCTGCTTGTTGTGGAATGTGTCAAGATTGGAATACTATCACTTTAGGCCATAAATATCAGGTGTGCTCATTTTATGTACAATATTTACAGGTTTACATCCTAAAGTTGTTAGCCTCTCTTGTTCCCGCCTCCCTTCCTTGTCTTTGTCAGTCGGTGTGACCTGATAGTCCAAAGGTAATCTATCACTCCCTCATCTTGTAGTAGTTTGTTCTTTTCATCCCTTTCTTGGCGGGGATTTTGCTGTTCCTGTCTGCAGTGGTGTCATGTCTGGTGCGATGAATATTTGCTCTTTTGCATCTTTCCCCTCCTGTCGGAGGATATTGCGATGCTCTTTCTTGCTTGTTATCTGTACTCTGATAGGTCTTAGTGTTATCGGGCTTACAAACACCAATCCTGCGTATGTCCACAATTTCTGTTATTGGGGTGTGAAGTCTACCGGCACATATATTGTTGATAACTTCGGTATCAGCACTTTTCCTGGCAGCCGCTGTAGTTTCTTGATTTTCAGATATGGTGAAGAACATGAGGTTGTCTTCTCTACCATTTCTGTCATCCATTTCTTGGAGTAGGCTGTCAGGTGACGATAAGTTTTCTGCTGGTTTGTTAGCGCTGTCTGCCTCAAGTTTTTCGACTCGCATTGTGACGCTGTCCACTTCTGCTTGTAGCGATGTGTGGCTCACACTTAATGCACTTAGATCCTCTTCCATTCTGTCCTGTCTCTCATTCATGATGAGTAACTGTTGTATTAATTTCTTGGCACCGCGTTTGCAGAATTTACAAAACCAATTTATTTGATCATTTTCTTCACTGTTTAGTACCACGTACAGGGAGTCAGATATGTTTTGGCATTCCTTATGGAACCAATATTTGCAGATATCGCATTCTACCCCATTATCTTGGTCCTTAACCTGATGATCACAGTCGGGACATAAATGATGTACTTCTGGTCGGCTTTGCGGTGCACTGGTTGTGCTATTCTGAGTTGCTAACTTGTGGCTGCCGGCGGCATTTGATTTGTTGGGGTTGTTGGCATTGAGTATTTTCTGGGTCTTAGTGCCTTCAATGGATAGCACTTTTCCTTGCATGGGATACAACAGATTTTTTCATCGCTGCAGTTCTCGACCGGTTTGGTAGTGCAGTTGCAATCAATACAACAATTTGATACGCATGGTGTATCAGGCATGATTACTTTTTAGTATTGGTTTAGTGGTTTTTATTGCTTTAAACAACACAAGTAATCACGTTGGCTATGTCAATATCTGCTAGATTTGTCCTTAATTATTAGCGTATTATCGTACTTACATGGATTCCTGGAGTACGTACTGTGTGATTTGTGATATTTCTGTGATGGCACACCATGCAACAGGCTCTTGATTGTTGCGGGCGTGACATTTGCTTAGACTGGTAAGGTATTCTCACCTAGTCAGACAGCCTGCAAGCAATAATAGATTGACAGATTATTAGCATGCCAGTGTTTACCCTCAAGGCAGATAAGTGGTGGATGGACAATCAAACTAGTAGGAGTGTCCCACTGCCTAGAATCTACAGTTGATGTAATATCACGTGTACATATAGCACACTGTTTACAGAAGTTAGTGGTCTGTGGGATATCACAGTGTTGGGAGTTTCTATCATGTACGGTGGTCACAGTTTTATAAGAAGATGTTTAGTTGGTAGGAATTTTGGTTGTTTTTTATCCCCACCTAGACCTACTGTTTCTTACTGGTAGCACAGGAGTTCAAAGTCACAGTGAATTAGAAGTCTACTATTATCACAGTTTAGCAATTTCTATCTTGTATGGTGATATAATAATATTGGTAGGAATTTCAGTTTGGTTTATCCCCACCTAGACCTTATGTTTCTCACTGGTAGCACATGAGTTCACAATCATAATGAATAATAGTTTGTATGATTACCACAGTTGAACAATTTCTGTCATGTACAGTGGTATACAATAATAAGATTGATATGGTTGGTAGGAGTTTCAGTTGGGTTTATCCCCACCTAGACCTTGTTTCCTACAAGTAGCAGTCTGTGGTGACCTGGTCCATTAGTAATCTTAACCTGACCTTTGCTAACAGTGGGTCCGGATGAATGCCATCTTTGTACAGACTAAACTATACGGAGTAACGGGTCTTTTTTGGTCTGTGGCTTCTGACCCTTGTAACATGCGTGTTGAAGGAAACTGTCAGACTGTTTACCTCCTCGTTCAATCTCAATATTGCGTTGTTGGCTCGGTCAATATAGCTCTTTAGCACCTTGTCCTGGTGTGCAAAGTCCTGCAGACACGTATGACCGATGTACTTGTTCCACTCGACAATTGAATAATACAGGATTTGCAAGAAAGTTACAGACTATGCTCTATTTAACGATAGCAATGTTAATACGATGCAGATTGTGGATTAAATTACCAAGAGTTTTGTCAATGTTCTTTTGAACCCTGATTAACCGGCCAATTTTGGTTGTGAGGTCGCATGTACCAAACCATACATATATTCTAATTTGGCCAAATTTCTTAATCCAGTATGGGATATTCCTAATTATGTATTCTGTGCGATCATCTGAGCTGGCTCCCGGTTTTACCATCCAGGTCAGGTCCGCATCGGGGTGGACATTTTAGCAGTGCGGCTGTAGAGAGTTGCCTTTACTACTCGTGACAACAATTGGCGTCCATTCTGGTGGATCACTTACCCGTAACTTAGGGTTTGCGAGGAATTTGCTAAGCTTTCTTTCACTCATTTATTGTTATATAGGTTTAACAGCACAATAAACACTGGCAATTCGGTAACAGTGCGTTTGGATAGTAACTCTACGCTAAATTTGTATAGTTTGCTATTTTAAGTTTGAATGCTTTCCTCTTGGTGTGTCTGTGATAGTCATATCTTTCGTAGTTACACGGTAAGAGTTTATAACTTTAATTGACTAGTCGTGTGTTACCACCAAGTCAGCATAAGTATTTTGCATTTAATGTGGCGTAGGCATGCATTATTTACTGGACACTTAGGTCATGTAGTATTCATGGTTCGGGATACTACTAGGCAGTCGCGGTAGTCGCCATTTTTCCTCAGGGCGTCCCTGGTTACCATATGTTAATTTCTCTCACCAGGTGATCTATTCTGGGGATACAGGGATCTATACGCCCTGCAGTTTATACAGGATCCTTACTCACAATTTACGATATCGAACGGCAACTAATACTTGTTGAATTAGTAAAAAAAACCCATAAAAACACAAAAATCCACAGAGCAAAAAACTTAAACGTCCATTATCCACGCATGCGCAAATATATGTTGGTGAGGCATGTGAAGTGGTTGGTTGATCGAGAGCGCTGGACATGGTAGTATGCCTATGTTAAAGATACAGGTACTCTAGAGTTATAAAAGAATATGGCACTTATATATTTGAAATTGTTTTTAAATTTGCTGCCAAATATTTTTTCTTTTATTTCTCTGCTGATTTGCATGGGTTATGACTGCAATTATTACCTATGTTTCATGCTCTTGTGTGTTGAATACTTTTCGTTCTTTACACCTGGTTGAATAGTTTCTCTTACTGATTATCTTGCTTGGATATATTTAAGATATGATATCATTATCAGCCATATGTATATTGTCAATATTTACATTATGTATCAGGCTGTATTATCTTAGCAACCTTCTTAGTATGGTTTATTTTTAAAAGATAAAAATATAAGAATCTGGTGCTGCCTGTTATTCAGTTTTTAGCCTATGACTAAAAGTCCCTTTGTCTTCATATTATAATTTTTCAGAGTAAAAGTGGCTTTGCTCCTGTGGGAGGTTTTACAAGCTCAAGTATGCTCCCCATGTCTGCTTTAGATGCAGTTCTTGTGGCCTCATCATTAAATGTGATGTTTGTAAACAGTATGTGGGGGGGGGGACTTATTCTCTGAATCTGTTTTATTACAGGCGAATGACAGGGCTTGTGTTGAGAAGTGTCTCAAGAAGGAACGCGAGGGTTAAAGTGGTGGAAAGGGTAAGAAGAAGGCCGTCATGTCCATGAATACGGAGGCTTTTCATGTTGAAATGAGTGAGGAGATGAAGAGGACAATTACGGTCCTGGTGCCAGAGTTGCTTCGCAGCATGCTTCCTGGCCCAAGTAATTCATTGCCTTCTTCATCTGCCCCTGAGCAGATAGTCCCCGCCTCTGATTCTGGTTTCGGTCGAGTTCCATTGTCCATTCGTGAATCAGTGGTGGTGCCAGTAGATCTCGGAAGGCCTGCCGCCTTGCCGATGGATCCAGGAGCGGCCCTAAATGATCCCGGCTAGAGGCTTGCCTCGTCACTAGATCAATCCCGGCTAGAGCCTTGCCTCGTCGGTAGATCATGGGGCAGGAGTGATGGACCGCAGTTCCCGCTTTACGGGTTCCCTGAAGTATCCACACTCACATGGAACCATACCTCTTACTGTGCCTTTCCTGGCCAGTACGGGCTAGCACTCTTTGCTAACAAGGAGTAATCTTTCTGGCCAGGAGAAAGAGGACTATCTGATGGGTTTACCTGATCGGCACAGCCGATAGCCGCCCATTCCACCTTCCATGGCTTGCCGATGAATGTGCTGGGGTTGGCCCGAACCATGGTGGTGACTTATAACACCATCGATGCCATGGATCCGGCTCCTGGTTTAGCCATGGACTATACCATGCCAACCTTCATGAGCTCGTATGGTGTGGCCGACCGCCAGTACGCTTGCAAGTGCTAACACTGATATAGATACTCTAGATATCTATGACGACGAAGGCCTGTGCCTGGTCGAGTGCTCGCAAGTGACCACAGATGATTGGTTTGACACTATGCCAGTGGCTGATAATCGTTAGACCATACCTTCTTGTGGAACCACAATCTAGCCAACGGGACCAGTGCCCGTAGTTAGCAGGAATCCGTAATGAGCGCTTTACCATGTCTGCCTAATATTAGCTGAACATATTTCACATATGTTTACAGCGGCCGAGACGCCTATTTGTCGATATTAATGGCTGCCTGTCATATGCCCCGAAGTGGTGTCCACGGATATGTTTACAGCAGCCTATTTGTCGATATTAACGACCACCTGGCAAAGGCCCTGAAGAGGTGGCCAAGCGCTGCCATATTGTCACTGGCCAGTACCAGCAATACAGCGTTGTATCCATCCATAGAAATGTACTATATTGTGAATATAATACATTTCTATGGTTGTACCTAAGCCGAGCACGGATGACCATGCTGCGTTAGGCGATAATACGTGACCAGGTTCCCATGCAGACACGGGAGCGCTGTGCTCGGGCACTCCGAGGAGCACCAATACCGCGTTTCGTGATTCAGAAGGGGGCCGCTATGGTAGCACTCTCACGTACCTAATCTTGTAATGGTGTAGTAACAAGGTGTAGTGTTGGCTTATGTGTCGCATCAGCCGAGACTCGTCTCCGTTCAGAGAGCCATGGTTTTTACCTAGCTCTGGACTGTATGATGCGGGCTGTCACTAGGAATGTATTGTGTAAACACCTCCAGTAGACAGCCTCTCTACAGTAGACAGTCTCTAGTGAAGCGCACAGGGCCGCTCTGGCCATGCCGCTCACTCATCCAGCACAGCCATCCGCATGGCGCTGAAAGATGCGCGGGGGGATCTGATCGTGGGCAGCATTCCTGACGGTTCGTATCCTACGGGAGCCACTCCAGTGCTATCAGATCCAGAGCCTGTGCTACTCTTTCATTACTCACATCCACCTCTATCCCTAGGTGGACCCGTGGGAGGTCGTTTGGTCTTCCACAAGCAAGAGTGGGGGTGGTTAACCCAGAACCACGTAGTCTTGTGATGGCTTTCAGCCAGGTACCAGCCCGACTGGTCAACAGGTCCACCATCACAGTTATCTCTGGTATCAATCTGGACTCAAAATCTAAGAGATACAGATGAACAGTTGTGTATTGAGGAGGAAATAAATTCCCTCATACAAAGAGGAGTAATTTAGCTGGCACAAAATTGTCCGGGCCTTTATTCACCCTTGTCTCTGGTGACAAAAAGCACTGGGGGGGGGGGGGGCATTTGCACGACGGTGGAGGCCAATTCTCAACCTCATGCGATTGAACAGGTTTCATAGACACACCAAGTTTTCCAGATGGAAACAATCAAAACAGTGTTGGCAAGGTTAGAGAGGGGAATGTGGACAGCATCAATAGATCTGAATGATGCATATTTCCACATTCCAATTGTGAGGAATTTTTCACCGGTTTTCTGAAATTCGCTTTTCAGGGCCATCAATGGGAATTCAGAGTTCTTCCCTTTGAATTTTCGACAGCTCCTCTGGTTTTCACCCATGTAGTTCTTGCTATCACAGCATACCTCCACAGGAGAAACATAACAGTCCACTCATACATAAACGACTGGCTATTTTAGGCACACAATCTGGAAATTTGATTAGCAAATCTGGAAATAGCTTTGAAAACTATCACAGATTTAGGCTGGATATTAAAATTTAAAAAATCAGAGCTGACTCCATCCCAGAAGTTTGTTTACGGGGGCATGTTCTTCGATCTGGAGCTCGGGTATGTTTACCCATCTCAGGAGAGAGTGGAGACATTCATCTCAGTCAGACAGTCAGTGTGCAACAGTCACTATGTTCTGGCACAGGGATTCAAGGGTGTCACCCCTCCCCACCCTCAAATAACGATGTATACGGATGCATCTGTGGAGGGATGGGGAGCTTGCCTGGAAGAAGCCACAGTATCAGGGATTTGGAATCTGGCTCAGTCACAAGAACATATCAATCTACTGGAATTGCGATGATTAATCCAGGCCTGGAACATTTCTTAGAGAAAGTCCAGGGGAAGATAGTTCTGGTTCGATCAGACACGTCAACAGTAGTGACTTACATAACCCGCCTGGGTGGAACGAAGTCGCCCAGTCTCTGTGTGATGACATGGAAACTGCTTTGCTGGTGTGTAGATCATGCGATCACCTTGAAAGCAGTTCATATTCCCAGAGGGTTAAATCTGTTAGCAGATTCATTGAGCCGAAGCATAAGTGTTTTACTTATAGAATGGCAACTAAATCAATGGATGGCGGACCTTCTGTTCATCCACTCTGGATAACCATACATATATTTATTCGCAACGAAGAAGAATGCGAAGATGACGACGTGCGTCTCTCCGATTCCCGATCTGAGCGATATCGCTAAAGATATGCTAGCTTTCAGCAGGGTGGGAATGTTTGTATTCACATACCCGCCAGCAATCCTGTTTTCCTAAAGTTTTTCAGAAAATCAGACAGGAGGAGTGCCAAATGATTCTGATTGTCACAAATTGTCCCAGCCGATCATGGTACCTGGACCTTCTGGTCTGCAATCCGGTTTCTCTGCCTCTGATGGACAATATTATCTTCCAGGGCAAGGCCCTTCACAACAATCCATCAATGTTCAAATTGACTGTGTGGATGTCGTCAAGGAATCCGTAATTAAAGAGGGCTTTTCTGAGCAAGCAGCCATGTTTATGGCAAATGCCAGAAGGGGGTCAACCTTCAGAGCATATATTTATAAAATCAACAGATTTGTGAAATGGTGCTCAGAAAGATGTATTGATCCAATGGATTCATCTATTCAGGTAGTAACCGATTTCCTCTATCACCTGTATGATGCCTATAGCCTCAAGCCTAACCCTATTGCTGGTTTCAAGTCAGCTTTAATGTCAGTTATCCCTTGCTTGATAGGGGAAGTGACGAAATATGTTCATTAAATACTTTAATTAAAGGCATGGGTAATCTAAGACCAAGAAATCCACCAGCGATTCCGTCTTGGAGCTTATTTCTAGTGCTTCAAGTTCTAGTTAAGAAACCCTTTGAACCACTAAGTTCCATTTTCAATGAAAATGTTGACACTTAAATCTGTATTTTTAATTGCTGCAGCCTCTGCAAAGCATAGAAGTGAAATTCACATCTTTTCTGCCGAGCCTGACCATTTATGGTTACAGGGGAAGGCTTCAGGCTTCTACCTAGGGTTAATTTCAATGCAAATATTCAGTCATTGAAATACCTGTCATCCAATTGTTTTACCAGCTTTAACTAGATATAATCCTAGTTCAAAGGTGTCATGTCCAATCCGCGCACTTAACCGGTACAAGCAACATACCCAGGAGTGGTGGATGGACCCTAGTTCATTATGGTTGTCTTATATTCAACCCCACAGCCAGGCGTCAAAAGACACCATTTCTTGGTGGATTGTGGGAAGCATCCAGTTTTGCCACAAATCTGGCACTGGTAAGTGGGTTACATGGCTCACAGCGTCCATGGCGTAGTGGCTTCCACCGCCATGTTTAATGGGGTTCCGGTGGATGAGATTTTGTCAGTAGCCCAGTGGCACTGTGAGACGAGCTTTACCAGCCATTATCTCCGTGACACCACCAATCCTCTCGCCTTATCGATTCTAAAAAGATAATCAGGTGTACTTTTTGTAAATAAGGCTTTCTCACTGTTTTTAAACGGCTCATTTAATTATGGGAACAACCACTATTGTATTGTTTCATTCTTCCCCGAGGGGATGATGATGATGTCCAAGTCAAAGATTTACAATGTAAGTCTTGTGTCTTGTGTTGTTTCATAATTATGTCACGTTACCCCTTCTAATATGGTGATGGTTCATGTTATTATATTGTTCTCTCATGAGAGTTTCCGAAATGAAGCATTTCGTTCGATGTCCTTTAGTATTATAGCACTAGTACTTAGAGAGCATTTAGTCATGGCTCCTCCTATCCCAAAAGGAGGGGGAAGCGCATATGACTCAACAGTCATTACTCTCACCCATCGGTTTTGAGCTGATGGTCTTATCTTTCCTGGTTGTGTTTTTATGCACAAATTCAGATGTGAGTGCTTTAACGCATGATGAGCTTGCCTCTTCGAGGGATGAGCGGGTTTTTTTGGACCTCGTCTCCATCCCGCCAAATTTACTGATGAATTCTGGCAATATCATAGAGGGTTTAGGAGGTAAGTATCTCTTGAAGTGAAATAATTGAAATCACAGATTTCTTTTTTCACGAGAGAGTTGATGCTTACCTCCTAAACATGAACCCGACCTCGCCACCCCACAGAGACTCAGGCATGTTATAGTTGCTTTATGTCAGCCAATAAATTATGGGAAGGAAGTGTCAGTCGGCGCATGCTTGGAGGTGGGGGCCGGCATCCACCCGCCTGTCATTTTTCTCCATGCCCGGTTGGGTGGTCGACTTCTATTACGTATATATCAAGAACAAATTTTAATCTATTCTCTAAAATAAAAAGAAAATAGCATGAAAATACAACACAATTTCACGGCACAAATTCTTAATGTCTTACGACGACTGCTTAATGTACACCTTATATCCATCATTGCAGGAGCGAAATTATTAGATGGGACCGCCTACATATTGCATATCCTTTAATAACCATCATTTATTTTATCAAAAAATGAATCCTAATTTTGACATAAAATGTTGTTGAGAAAAAATACAAATTACATGATAAATCTGCCTCCGCTATAGGACGAGTTTAGGTCATTATTAGAGTAGCATGAAAATGCTAATATTTGTACCTGGGTAGATACTTGCGCAATAGACATAAATAGGAGGATAGCCTCAAGTACATACCCGAGTAGCTACAACAGTAACGGCTTAAGCGCACTATATGAAGAAGTATGAATACTAAGAGCAAGTATTCGCTAGAATCGTCTCCGTTTTATGGACCTAATACACTGGACTCAGGAACTTGGAAATTACTATGTATGTCATATAGTAATCATTACGTGATGGTGATTGAGTATTATACATTTGATCCGATTACTTCCGCTTAACGGGTACTCAACATTTTTCGTTGATAGGAGTTGTTTCATATAAGGAAGTGCCGTAATTTTGATGGTGTTTCCATGAAGTTATTGCAAAATTTATTTTCACATTTTTTATATAACCGGTATAAGTTATTTAACTCACAAAAAAAGTTTCTTTATACAAACTGCTGAAATTTAAATGTGACTTCTATTAGATACATTTACTGTTTTAAAACTGCTAAGACATTGAAATGGGTCAATCTAAAATATTTACTTGTGACTTCTATTAGGGATGCGGTTATTAATAGGGGGTTTACAGTAAACACTTTTTACCTAATAAAGCCAGTTAAAATTCTCCCTAAGATAGCTGGATGAACAAACAGTCATATGGGCATATGGACAGAAGTGGCAGTTGCTATATCCCTTCCATTTTCTCAATATGCATGTGGATAATGAG
This sequence comes from Chaetoderma sp. LZ-2023a, assembly GCA_034401795.1. NCBI lineage: Eukaryota > Metazoa > Mollusca > Caudofoveata > Chaetodermatida > Chaetodermatidae > Chaetoderma > Chaetoderma sp. LZ-2023a. The sequence continues at coordinate 81,337,271 of CM067372.1, forward strand.
GCACTCATAATTGGGCTAAAAGGAAATGTTGAGTTAATTATTTTCACTTCACAGCTATTTTCTACAATGATGAGTTATGTAACTTTGCACTTGGTTAAAGAGGTTTAAATGTGGTACTTTTCAGCTGCACCTTGCTCTCCAATTTCTTTTGGTGAACCTGTCAATGGCAGAAGTCAATGTAATAACGCATCTACTAGTGGATGGCGGTGCAATGTGTCATGTAATACAGGCTACAAGTTCTATGGTTTCAGTAACACATCTTATGTGTCTGAGTGTACATCATCAATATCAGGATGGAGCGCTCCATTACGACAGTGTGTTGATGGTATGTATTCATATCTCCTGTTATTAACACATAATCAGTTTGTATTCTTTAATCTCTACTTTAAATTGATAGAGACATAGATGCATGTTCTACGTTGTGGCAGCAGTAGTGGCTCGTGTGCATGACATACCTGGTATCAAAGGGATAACTATAGTTGTTATTACACCACAAAAATATCCATTACCGTTCAATCACTACTTGCTAAATCAATTATCTGCATTTAGCTACCAGAATAAAGTTTTTATGCTTGCATACACTCCTCCCCATGCCTATTCCTATGAATATGGACCCTCAACCAGGCTACTGGTTAGGTCCATCTCCAGTATATTAACTGATATAGACTGGCACCAGTCTGTACTCACTCCATAGTGACGCCTGTCACTAAGCGCGCTTGCGCATGCGCACTGGAGCCCAAATAGGAAACAGATTCACTTTTCAATTATTCTGCAAGCAGAACAACTGCACAAATATTATGAGAAAGTTTTTATAGCTTTGCGCTGTGTCAGCTTACTATTGAAGGACCTCCTCACGCTAAGATATGCCTACTATGAAGTCTATCCTCCCAAAATTGTGTTTTTGGAAGTATTTCGGGGTTATATTGAACTTTATAACTATGTATATAAATGTTACCAGTTTTCGTGGGTTTCGTTTTCGTGGTAACAACTTTAATATGCCTAAGTCATCATCATATAAAAACACTCTATTACTCCAGTGAGCCCTTAATCACTTTCAGTTAAAAGAAAAAATAGTGCTTTACATGAATCACATTTATTTCCGTATGATGGAAAACAATCTTGAATTTGAACTTTTCCGGCCTTTCTTTGAAAGGTGTTTGCATGTTTCTAGACTCCTTTTATCAAAATTCTAAGCTGTATGCTTCTTTCGTAATCTTTTTTCATTTTTTAAGAGTGTTTTAACGACCGATAAATCAAGTGCACATCCTCAATCTGTGAACGAGTTCACTCTGTGGAGTATGGAAGACATGTTCTGTTTTAAGTGCACTACGTGTACCCCCACATCGATGTGCGGGTTTTGCATAGGGTGGTCTGCGTTCGTATCTAAGTTTCTTTAAGGATTATTCGTCCTTACAGCGCTGCCCTATGGTCGTCCTTCCCCTTCCTCCGTTGCTAGTAGACAAAAGCTGTGTCTTTTGCAATATTCTAATATGTCTAATCCAGCAGCAACGGAGGGGTGGGGCTTCTTCGGCGAATTCGGAAGCAGTGATAGCTTTATTTGTGAGATTTGAATCCTTCGCTGCAGTGTTGACTAAATCTTTAGACGAAAGAATATCTTCTGCCATCATGGAGGCCAAGAAACAGGAAGTTTCTTCTGATTTCGACGATATCCCGAGGGCTAGCGGGCGTTCCCGCAAATGTGGGAAACTGATTCCTCTAACGTCAATGCAAGTAATCAGGTCTCCTAAGCAGAAGTCTAGAGCGACTAAGCTCTCGAAGGTGGGCTCAAACCCACATTAGACTTGAGGGCGACGGGCATAACCCTCAAGCAGTGGTGGCAGAGGCGGAACCTGACGTCCATAAGCCTGGTGCTTATGCTAATGCCAAAATTTGTTATCATACCTGTCGTCAAGATTCTTCATAGGTCGCCTATAGCCATAGTCCGCAATCTAGTTTTGCCAGTTCTTCCGGTTCCATTGGGGTGGATTCAGGGACTCGGGTTTACTTCCGTTTTCCGGTGCTACTTCCGTTCCGACCGTTTCTGGTATGTCTTCCGGTTTTGCAGGACATCCAGGTCTTCAAGATCCGGTTCTTACTTCCGTTCCAACGGTTTCCGGTATGACTAATAAGCTCTTCCGACTTCCGCTTCCGGTTGGGACGTACTTCCGGGTAGTGAATGAATTAAGAATAAAGAGCAAATAATTAGAGCAAATAAGCTCTCGAAGGTGATCTCGAGCAGGTCACCGGGTCAAACCCACGTGAGTTGAGGTTGTAAATAAGAAGAAAAGGCATGACCTTCAAGCAGTGGTGGCAGTGGCAGAAGCCCCCGTCTTTAACATATATGCCAATGTCAATGTCTTAGATCAGTTGTAGGGGATTCAGGTCCTCAGGACAGGGGTTACTTCCGTTTCCGGATCTACCTCCATTCTTTCCGTATCCGGTCTGACTTCGGTTTGCGTATTTCCGGTTCCTATGCTTATTCTGGTTTTTTAACCCTAAGGAACCTACGAGCCGTCTAGATGGCGCGCAAAAAGCGTACAAATAAACCTACGAGCCGTCAGACGTGGAGAACTATGCGCCGTCTGGACAGCTTTAAGAGCACCAGTTTTCGATCGCTAATTGCACAAGCATTACGGGCGTTTTATCCAATCCAACTTAGCGTTACATTACGTCAGATGATTGAATTTTATAAATCCACTGTTGATTGGTCAATTCAGTTTATTTACAAATTTATACGGGAAAATATAAATAGTTTTCTGTGAATGAAATTCCTAGCGTAAAATCGTCAACGATAGCGTGCCGATTCCTTTATTTAACCGAGTACTCGATTCCCTGATGGCCGGAATCACTTAGTGAGAATGTCTAACCTAATTTATAATTGCGTCGGTAAAATATTACATACAGCTGAATAGCTACACTGACGCCTACAAGATTTAAAGTGTGCATCCTTACATAGCTTGCCCATTAATACCATTATATCACACCCGTCATTTAGCTTCTAGGGAGATATTGGCATGCATCTACGGTCTAATTTCTGTTCCTCAATCATCTATCATGATACCGCATGTTATGGGGCTGCTACTGGGTCAATACGGGCCCGTAACATGCATTATTAAAGTAATGCCAGTCATGAGACATAGCTCTTTGAAATCACCTTTGTTGACTGTTCCAGTTTTATTTCCGTTTTCTATTGTTCTTTCATCTTGTAAATGTTTCTCCTCTTTTTTTCTTCAGGATCATATGGCGAATAGGACAGTTATCTGGTTGAGATTTCATGAAAATGATGATTCTGTAATTCTATCTTCTGCACTATTTTATTAACCCCTACCATTCTGTCAAAATTTTAAATTTTCAAATTAAATTAAAAGAACTGGTGTTCTTGTCTCAACAGATTTGGTGGAAGATGTTGCTGTCGTAGATAGCAACATCATCTACAAAACCAAGGTTGTTAAAAAATGTACACCAGTTTCTATTAGTAGAAGTAGAACAGTACCAGTTTTCCAGGCTGTTGGCACATTAAAAGATAGAATATTGACATAAGAGTGGTAAGGGTTAAATCTGATGCGCTTGATGTAAATCTACTGTACCATTTTATTTCGAATCACTTATTGTATAAGCTGCCATTGTAAACTACATGTATGTCAAATACAGTTTCTTCTATGTAAGAGTGTCATATTACTTAGTAGGACTGGTGATTAAATTGTTGAATATTTTGAGATCGATTGGACTGGAAGATGTTGCTGCATTAGGTGACAACATATTCCAGTGGTAAAGCTTGCGTATTAAAGGGTTGAATACTGTATTATTTGTACGCTATCGGTGTAAATATCAAATAAAGTTTACTCGAAGTGAGAGGGAGAGAGAGAATCTCATCTTAGGTAATCAGACTGGACTATGTATAGTAGATTTGGTGAATATATCGAGTCCAATTTGATTGGCAACTGGTGCTGTTTTGGACAACAATAGGTTCCAATTAAATTTGTCAAAATATACTCAACAGATTGTTTCTTTAGATTGCAGGTACTTTTGATCTTTATTGCTATTCATTCCTGGATTATTACCCTTGCCCTAAGGGGAAAGAGGGTATTATGTGTGTGCATGCGTCCAGTATTGCATCTAAAAAACTACTGATCCGATTCGTTTAAAATTTTAACACAACAAACCAACATAACCTAAACAAGGGTTTCCAGACTTTGTGTGATCATACATAAAGATTTAACAAATTTGGATATGACAAAAACGGTAGGGTGGTCTCGGCGGTGGTTTACAATCTCTGATTACTCCTGTTCATAATGTTATTTATCAAGCAGCAAGTCTTCGACAATGATGGTAAGTGAGTGATAACTAGATTGCTTGGTCGATGACACATTATAGCAAATCCCCATGCTCACCACTTTGACCTCTTTACCCATCCCATCCCTGGGGGCATCTCCTCTGCACTCCATAATCACATACCAAATTTGTTTGAATTAGTTTCATTACACAGAGACTGGAGTGGATTGATTTGAAAAATCTGGATGTCATCAGAGGAAGTGATCTGTGAGAGCAGGAGTTAAAATTAACATGAGCCAGAGGCTAGTAGAAATTGACCAGGGTTAATACAATGACCAGCCCAATGGTAACAATTTAATTTGTCAACCCTTTAATGGTCATGGTGGCCAATGAATGCCGGTGCTGTGATCTTAAGAAATGTTGATTAACAGAGCAAGACTTTTTGAAAATTTACCACTAGAATGCTCGGTAATTGAGCCAGTCATTCCAGTTGTAAAATTTCAAAAATAGTCTTCCCTTGGTCTGTATAGATAATTTGAAGGGCTAAAGTAGAATCTAGTAATCACTAGTCCTATGTGAACATAGTGGCTCATTTGGCTTAATTTCAATTCATGGAGAGGGTGTCAACTGGTGTGCGAGAGTGGTCTATGAAAAATCCAGAAATCTAGATAAATCTGGAAGACTCCAATCTCTGCTTACAATAAATTTCTTTTTCAAAACATGGAGATAATGAATGGACTCAAGGAGACAAGGTAGGTATGGGGATAATGAATGGACTCAAAGAGACAAGGTTGGTAGGTATAATTAATTCAGTCATCATACTAAAATGTAATTTTCTTTCGGATTGAGAAATTAGGCTACAACCATCATTTGCTATGCCTCATTGTTTTCAGGACTTGTCACGAAAGGGTTAAACATAGTAAAAACTGGAATTGACAAAGGGAAGGACAGAGCAGAAATTTAGATTTTCTAATGGATAATTTTTTAGCTATGCCCCGCCCATCTCTACATAAGCTCCATCGATGATTTGCGCGTGTTGGGATCAGTTTATATACTTTGAATCCTGAATTCCAAATTTCATGGTAACCATAGATACAGCTAACTTGGTGAATATTTTGAAACCAATTTCAAGTACTTTGATTTGACGGAAAGCTGTTGCTGCCCAACTCACCAGGTCAGCAAAGGCAAACTAATTCTAAAATATTCACCAGCTTTCCTTTATAAATTTTAATTTTTTCCCATTAAAATGAGATATGGGCAATTCATCTCTTACCTTTATCTTGTGCATGTTACATTGTGTAGATTTCACTCTGCTGTCGCCGCTACTCACATAACAAATTCAGTTGACGTTTTGCCCCTCCCCCATCAGCCTCTTCCGACCCGAGCAGTGTCACAGCCTAATGTATTAGGTTGTCTCACCTTCTACACCTATAGGGCCATGATATGGTAAATCACCAGATTTGGTTATATTCCTTTAACTTTGACAGTCTTCCATCAACCCTACACCCCCCTCCCCACCCACCCCCACCCCTCTGGGAGTGGAGCCTAGTGTAAATGGTGTCTCCCAATCCACAAGCATATCGGTAATTTACACAATAATTTTGATTGAATCCTACCAAAAGCTTTCTGAGGAGATGGATGGACAGACAGACAGATGGAGGCGATTGTAATATCCCTGCAGTTTTTTCAAAATGTGTGTGTATAATTAAGAGATTAAATTTAATTTATTGATATTTGATTCAAATCCCACCCAATCTCAAATGATACATAGAGCTTATGTGAGATGCACATTAGCTGAGCCCTCAGGAATATGGTTGATAACAGTCGGCAGTCGATCCAGAACAGCCGCTGGCATAGCTGTCAGCCATTAATGTGTGTAGTAGCTGATCATGTTTCGAACGTACATCATCATGTTTTAGTTCAAATATACTGTTTCCATACAAATATTAGATTATAGAGTAACACAGGTCATCAAATTTTTATTTTTATAAAATCCATGTTAGTAAATCCATTAGGCGTAGCAGGAAAAACTGAGTCCATTTAGAGTTTAGAAGCCATCGCCCATCAGTCACCTGCAAAAAAATAGGAAGGATAAATTAGAAATATCCAAATTCTAGAGGTGTTATATTAAGACTAACAATCCAATTTTTTCATGAAAATTTAAATTTTCTCATATACAATGCCCATATGCAGACCAAGAGCAAGTCATTCCAGTGATACATTTTCAAAAATAATCTTACTTTGGTCGGAAAATTTACATTTTCCTCGACAACTGCAGCAGTTTTGGTCTAACTCAAATGTTAAATGGTTAACAATATACATGTACGGAGCAAGGTCATAGGGATATATAGTCCGAGTCTGCTCTGACTCAACCCATCCCAGTGACAGATATTTGGACAGACTGTCACAGACTGACAGTCTGTCCAAATATCTGTCACAGGGGCAGGTTGAGTCAGAGCAGACTCAGACTAAGGGATATACTGGTAAACATTATGACCCGACAACGGGTGTTATGGTCATACACCACCCTCAGATTTTAGCGCATAAATGAAATGAATAATATAATAAATGGTGGGCATATATCGTCCAAGGAGGGAGTATGACTACTAGTTACTGGATTAACCTTTTCAATCGACAAGAGCGAATAATAAATTTGCTACGAATGTTTCAAAATTCTGTTGAATATTTTGAAACTAATTAAACTGGCTAAGGCAGCACCAGCTTCACATTGGATTCCAAATATTCAACATCCTACATTTATAATGACTATAAATGTGGAGTTCTGGAATTTCAGGTTCAAGTGTGACAATTGTTTTTGATTTTGGGCACACAAGTTTATTTCAGGGCCCCGGTTCTCTATATCTTTGATCAGAGGATACTGGCCACACAGTAAATGGTGATAGAATGTTTGTAACCAGGGCAATAGTGAAATATTTGTTTTCTAAGGAATTATTTGTAAGTTCCAGTCATCAATGATTATTAGTAAATGTGCTGTTACTTGTAAGTTTTCAGTTACTCAATGACTAATTTAACCGAGAAAGTTATAGATTGTGTTAAGAGAGCAGCTGAACCAATAATATATAAATCAATTTCGTTTACCTCTGGTCGCGAAATCACAATAAGGTTATAGATAAACAATCCGATAATCTCAATCATCGATGCGTGTCTTTGTTTACAATTTCCGAGATAACTTACTCTTCAAATTACTAGCATTAATTAGGCCGAGTTGAGATGCAAAAGTTGTCAAATATATCGGCATCCCACTTCCCGATTGGCAATATCGTTAATCTAGTGATATGTCTACTTTTTAGTTTGTGGCGTACAAGAAATATGCATAGATTGACATATTTGAACACACAACTATTTTGCAAAACAGCTGATCGTGTCGCTATCTTGCCGGAAAAATTAATATTCATGTATTCCCGACCAATCAGACGCATCAATCTTATAGTACTTGATACGGTGTTGCCAATAACGGGTAATGAGCTTGGTACTCGTATATTATATACGGGTACAATTCTACAAATTCCTGTCGTTCTCTCGCGATCTTTCACGATAAACGATTCCTATTTGGGATGCCGCTACGAAAAAATGTCCGATGCTATAGAATCTTAGTGTAAAACACTCGCGTTCGCTTTTTAAACGGCCGAGTGCACCCAGTAATGCTACATAGCATAAAATTTGCCATTTATTCGCTGTCAACGCTGAGCAATGCTGGTATGTGTTCGATTATGTATAAAGGAATTATTCAACATTGAATGAGGCCTCCCCCCAAAATCATGACCGGAATTTCTCGAAATTTTACGGTACCATGACATAATATAATTGTCACTTTCACATCTTATCGGATGAAAACCTTTACGAAACTTTGGTATCTGTTAGTTTTAATACCATTGTGATTAAATTTATCAATGGCATTTCTAAAATTTAAAAAAACTTCGATAAACTTTGCAAAAATAGACCAATGTATTTATCCTATAAGGTGTGGCCATTTTGAGAGGCACGTTGACTAACTAAAATATATTTTATTCATAAAAATTTTATATGTACTTAAAGGTATTTTATTGCCCTTTCTAATGATATATAGTTTTATATATAGTGATCTGTGACTTTGCCAAAAATAGTTAATATAGTTGGCATGGTAGCACTACGCCGCTATCACTCCACTACCGCTAACAGGCTAGGTTTCTAAGCAAGTTTCTAGCTTTTGGCTGTAAGGTTTCTAGCACTTTTTTGTAAATTCTTGGTAGGGCCCAGAGGGTTAATGTACATCCGGGTTCAGTTTCCGGTTGTCTTCTTCCGTTTTGCGCATTTCCGTTTCCTATTTTTACACTTCCGGAATAGTACATCTGGGGATAGGGTCATTGCCGGTTTTCATGGTGTTCTATGATTAACTTCCAGTTCTGTCTTCCTTTTTTGGATTTCCAGTGATAGCTCTTACTGAGATTCCAGGTTTGTCTTTCCTAGGATCTAGTCATCATTTTGTCTAAGAGTTAGTCTTATTTCAGTAAGTGCTTTTTAAATCGGAATGTTTAATCGCTGAAAATATTAATTCCGAGACATTGCCAGTCTTGAAGTCTCTCTTGGAATTGTAGATATTCAGCATTTATTCTTTTATCAGTGAAACATTTCAACGTAATTAAAGACTCTTCCGACTGGTTGCCGGATGGGTTTTTTGTTGCAGTCAATAAGTCAGTCTGTATTCTACGCATTATCGCTAGATGTCGCAATTAAAATTAATTTTTAATTTCATCCAACTTTAGATGGCCAGTTGTCTTCGGACCGTTCAGCCTTTTTTCGCGTTCTTTTTTATGTCGACAGGTTGTCATATTTATTTTAACCAAGGGAATTAATTTCTTGAAGAAAATTCCTGTTTCTAGCGTAATTCTTAGTCTAATTCTGACAGGCGCTGAAAGGAATAGATTCAGTAGTGGATTCATAGGGAGGAGAATGGCTCTTAGATTAATGATTACAAGAGCAAGAAAACGCTGAGAATAGAGAAATAGGATTAGGGTGAAGGAAGAAGGAATAAAAGCCAAGTTTTTTCTTCTGCCTTGTCACAGTCATGGTTTAGGTGAGTCTTTTTGCTTAGATTTTATATCGCCTCTGTTTTTCAGCGTTTTGTTTCGTTATTCATCCCGTAGTGTTTAATCATAATCTAGTATTAGTGTTTTGTGTATTTAACATCCAGCTGTTCCCGGGATTCATTATCATTCTATCAATCATTCCTCTGGTGACACTTCTCATCTTTTTTCTTCTCCATCTCCTAATCCTTCTTCTATTCCCTAGTCGGTCAGGGCTGAGGAGATTTTGTCCAGTCAGGGTCTCTTCGGATGTCTGGTCCCTGGCTCACTGGTGGATTGCTTAGACTCTTTATCTTCCTTTTAAGGACAAGTTTTTTATAGACCTTCCTTCTTTTGTGTCGATTCTTTCCTCTTCTAATTCTTCTTTGTTGTCTCCTCTGGTCCTTTCAATTGACAATTTGGTCATTATCATATTAGTTTTATTTGTGAATTATGTTAATTCTAAGGAATTTATACATACATGAGAGCGTTCAGCCTAGGGTAGGTTTTCCTACCCTGTCATTAAATCTTAGTAAAATGATCTCTATTCACTCTGATCACGGTTCTGTTCCATGGTCTGGATGGCATCTTTCTGTTCCATGGGCTGGACGGCATCTTACAATTCTGGCTGTTCAGAGGGCGTATATCACTGTGGATGCTGTCTCTAAATGGGCGTTCAGACCCTATTATGTGTGTGGTTGCTCACAAGGCGATCAGTGGTGTATGTCACTGTGGAGGCTTGTCTCTAAATGGGCGCTCAGTGTGGTAGTAGTAGGGTCAGAGTCAAAATGATACTACCTCCCTCAACTGACAGCCGTTCGGCGATCCGTGGCCCCCACCACCCTCTTAATCCCTGGGGCATAGGAACGGCTGCCAGTTGAGGGAGGTGGTTGACGTCGTCGATTCGGTCAGAATCCACTGACTAGATTTTCCGGCACTACTCCAACCACATGTCTCAACAACCCTAAGTCCCCAGGATTGAGAGGGTGGTGGGGGCCACGGATCGCCGAACGGCTGCCAGTTGAGGGAGCTGGTATCATTTTGACTCTGACCCTACTACTAATACAAACATATCAGCTTTCAAGACTTTTTCCTTCTCCTTCACCATATATAACTGAGACTTGGTTTATTGCTATGTTATGAGAAGTTACAGATCAAGTTCGAGCTTCAGCTGCTTTTGACAATTTTTAATGGAGTCTTTGACTGTCAATCTCTAAAGATTTATATCACCAGGTAGGGGACATGTATTGCAAAGCAATACTTACAGAATGCTTGTTATTATTATTATAATTATACTAGCTGCTCAACGATTGGTTAAGCTGGAAAATCTTTCTAAAGGGCATCCTACACCACCAGTGTCATATATACTACGGAAATGCGAACGCAACCCACTCCATTGTCATGAAGATCACGAATTTTGTTTTTTATCTTTGTCACGTGATATGATGTTACCAGCTTATGACAGTTAGTTTAATTTTAATGAACACACACACACACGCACGCACACGCACACGCACGCACGCACGCACACACGCACGCACGCACGCACGCACGCACACACACACACACACACACCCACCCACCCACCCACCCAAAATTATTAGCATTTTTCCAATTTCTTCATTGCTCTGTATATATCCTTTTCATCCAGTAACCCTGTAGAGTTACATGTTTTTGTAAAAAAAAATAAGCTATCATGTATTATTCTTCCTTGGTTGTATTTTACCATGAGTTTCCAACCCAGAATAAAGGTTTTGATTATTAAATATTACTCCAGGAGTGTCGACTAGCTAATGTGTTTGCTTCATCATGTAGCTACTGTGAAGACGAAAGTTTCATGAGGACCATTTAGCAGTTTGCAAAATTTATTTATTAAAAGACTTAAAAGCCTTTCCCTTTTTTGACCTGCACAGGCCTTGATGCATTCATACAAGACACATTATTCTCATATAATGCTGGTTCTTGTTTCGGTCAAAAGCTGTAAAAAAGAACACTTGAATCACTTTTAATGGGTTGATTTCTTTTGTGGAAGTCAAATTTTATGAAGAATTTACCGGAAATTGTCAAAATGCATCTCCTCCATAACAGCTTGGTGGGTTTTATCAAAATATAGCTAGTAGAATACTATAGTGGTATGCTTGAGAACTGCTATTCAGAATTTCGGTTGGTCAATTTTGTGGTGGCCATTTGGATTTTTTAAATTTTCCAGAACCATTGAAAAACGTACTCCTTAATTAGTGTCCTGATTTCAGCGAAACTTGGGTGGAATGATCCTATCTAATAACGTAGGCTTCGACATATCAAACGAGAATTTTGATTGGTCAATTTCTTTGGTGGCCACCTTTGATTTTTCCAAAATTATCCATCATGTCTACCGGTATTTAAATGCAAATGGTTAAAATACATTTGTTTTGTCAATTGGTGATGGATTAAAAACAAATTTGGCAGATATGTTCATTCAGGCAATATCTATTTGCCCTATGAATATGAAGAAGCCATGACTTGAAATAAGGGCGATAACTAGTTCTTCAAGTTTTTTAAGTATTGATCCCTATGGGGAAAATAATCTGTGTCACATTTCATAATTTGTTAATTCATTAAAACAAGATTTGTCAGTAATGCTCCTTTAGTACACTGCAATCATTTGACAATATTGTCAGTGAGGGATGCCCCATTGATTAATGGTACTCTTCCTGTTGGGCAATCATGTCCATAGTCTTGCATTTCTCCATCCAAATCTTTGACTGTGACCTCACCATTTCCCCTTTGGTAAATGTCAGTGTGTGACACTTGAAATATTGATCAATAGTGTCAGTGATGGCTGCCCTATTGATCAATGGTACTTTTCCCGTTTGTGAATAATGTCAACGACACCAATATTTTTGCATTTCTTCATTCAAATATTTTACTGTGATCATTATCCCGTTGGTAAATGTCATCTGCTGTATCAATAATGCCAGGGATGGCTGCCCCATTGGTCAATGACACTGTCCCATTGGTCAATAGTGTCAGGGACACCAATATTTTTGTATTACTAGCTAAAATATTTGCTTGTGACCAGTGACGCATTGGTAAATGGTATCCCTTTGTACACTTGAACTATTTGATAATAGTGTCAACAATGAATGTTTTTGGAGAATACCTTTGTCTCTAAAATTCTGCAGTTTGGCCTGTCAAGTTTTCACACGCTTGGCACCTCATAAACTTTGCCTCTCTGATAGGAGTCCTCACCATAAAGGAAATTTATAGCTGTTTCTGGTCAACCCACGGCTATAGAATGACAGTGACCACTACACCTGGGCCAGACATTAATTTTGGAGATGCAGATGAGAGAGAAGTTTAGAACTCAGATAGAATCAGCTAGCGAGAGTTGAAGTTGTCTAGACTTGATCAGGTTATTATCGTTATAGGACAGTCCCAGTACAACCGTTATAGCTAGGTAATAGATTGACTGCTGAATTTTGTAGCAGTGTTGTGTCGTAATCGGGCACAATCGGACTAAATATATATCGGACATATCTATACTCTAACTACATGTATATGTGTTATTCGTTCATTTGCTTGTCACTTCATTATTGGATACATTTACTCATCCGTTTATTTGTGAACCATTCTTTTTTGATTATATTTCCCACTTGAATTACCGGATACTAAGTGAATATCATCAAGTAAAGCAAGTAAGTTAAAAAAATAACAATACAGCAACATCTTCGTAATGGTAGCAGAGTAAGAATTTAGTGGTAGCATTACATCGTTGTCGCCACAACAATGAACAATGGTTTACCTGCTGGGCAATAATCTCAAGGATGCCACTGTTCTGGCATTTCCTTACCCCAATTTTTTACTGTAATCATTGTCCCATTAGTAAATGTCATCTGTTAACACACTTGAACAACAGTAGTGCCAGGGATGGTTGTCCCATTGATCAGTGTTATGCTTTTCATTGGGCAGTAATGTCAAGGATGCCAGTATTCTTGCATTTCCTCTCCAATGTCTTTGTCTATGACCATTGCCCCATTTGTAAATGGCATTTGTTATGTGTGCCCCATGAGCCAATGAAGTTTTCTCTGGTGGCCAGTAGTATTATGAATTAATTAATGTAAACATGTTTACAGTTCCTTATCAGCTAGGTGAGCACTATGGACCTTCGGCCATTTATTAGCTCACCTGGCTAGAATGGCCAAGTGAGCTTATGCCATGCCGACAATCCGTCGTCCGTCTCCATCCGTCTGTCTGTTCATCCATCAACTTTTGCTAATCTCATCTCAAATGTTGTATTGCACGGATAGAGTATGGTATATAGATAGGATATCATTCATATCCTGTCTCATTCCCATTTCTGTATCACAATTATCTGCTTTGTAATATCGCTTAAATGTTGAACAGTGATTGCCGCCATTTTGTCTCCTCAGGCAATAGTGTGTGATGTCATGTAAGTCCTAATGCATTACATTCTTTATTATGCAATACTCATTTTGTTGAATATTTTGGAACTGAGTTGACCTAAGGCAGCAACAACATCCAGTCAACTTAGTTTCAAAATATTCAACAGTTTATGGTTACTTTTATACTACATTGTAAAACTATAGATGGCACCTTTATGACTAAGCGTATATACCGAAGCAGACACCCTAGGTTTTTTCTGATTGGTTGAAAGCTAAATCATGATGGCCATCATAGGGTGTAGAAATGTAGCAACATTTAGCTACTAAATCCTGAATATCTTTCTTTAGCTGCATGATAAAATGCTTAAAATTACCTGACTTATTAAAAGTCTACCGGAAAGTGTCAAAACGTATCTCCTCCTTAGCTTCTTGAGAGATTTCAGCCAAATTTGGCTTGACGCATTCTATGGATGTAGGTTCTAGATCTTCCATTTGATTGTTCGATTTTGTAAAAAAATTTAACAGAAAGTTTCAATATGCATCTCCTCCTTAGCTTCTTGACAGATTTCACCTAAATTTTCCTGGAAGGATCATGTAGTGGTAGGCTCTAGAGGTTCTCTTCAGATTTTACTTAATCAATTTTTTGGTTCAAAATCTTAGATCTTGTAAAAAAAATCTACTGGAAGGTGTCAAAATGCATCTCGTCCTTAGCTTCTTGACAGATTTCAACTAAATTTTTATGGAAGGATCATATAGTGGTAGACTCTAGGATTGTTTTTCAGGTTTTGAATGGTAAATTTTTGTGGTGAAAATATTTGGGGTTTTTTTAAATTACCAGAAAGTGTCAAAACTTATCTCCTCCTTAGCTTCATGACAGATTTCACACAAATTTGGCTAAAAGGATCCTATTGATGTAGGGTCTAGAATTCTATTCAGATTTTTGATTGGTAAATTTTCTTTGGTGAAAATCTTAGGTTTTATAAAAAAAATCATCCCTTTATAATACAAAGCTAGTTTTCAAGATGTCATGGCAGTATATTTACTGTTTAAATGTGGTAGGTGGGTCAAATGTTGGGAAGATCACTCAATCATCAGCTCGTGAGTTTGAGAAGAGATATTTTTTCATCTATTCTGTTTATGACCCATTGCGGTTAGAGACAAAACTGCAGTTATCATATTTTACATATACATTTTATCATTTTATCTTTGATTTGAAATTTTACAGCATCAGCTAGTGCCAGATTCATCGAAGTCTTTGAATATTTGGCTGATCCGGTTTCCCCAGTGTGCCCTGAAAAGTACAAACAACAGCTGTCAACGATTGTTCCTGGCATCAATTTCCTATCGTGCAGTACAATCCTGCCAATAGATGGTGTGACTATCAATACAGATGCAACGCAGGTCAGGAGCATTTTGTAAATAATCCCAACAAGATGGTTTCAAATGACCAAAATATAATTTACCCAATTGATGTATTATGACAAGTGTGATGAGCTATAGTTGTGACTTAGGCTGATCTGTGAGAAATGTTAAAGCTTTGACACAGTTAGAGACAGATGGATGGACAGACAGACAGGCAGGCAGGCAGGGCGACCATCTCTCCGGATAACATGCTTTTAAATTTCCGGACATTTTAGCACAATGGTTAAGCTAGTTTTTACAGACAAAAAAGCATGGAAGTTTTCTGATCACCCTGCAGTCAGATGAATGGACAGACAGACAGACAGACAGACAGACAGACAGACAGACTTTGGTAGTTGCTAGTGACAATAAAAACAGACTTTAATTTATTTTCAAAATAATCGTCATGATTTTAGCAATAAAATGGTCATAGTAAATATCAACTGTGATCTGTTGTTTGTAATTAATTAGTGATAATTTTCATTATTTAATTAGTGATAATTTTCATTATTTACCCAATAGTTAATACATGTATATTGACAGAAAAGAAAACAAACAGACGTTCTTTGGGTAAGAAATTAAAATATGTTCACAATTTTTTACATCCGGCCATCCGTGAAATGATGGCACTTATTATTGTCTCACTTGCAAGGCCTAAAGTGGGACAATTCCTAGACAAAAAGAATTTGAATGACCATGTTCTACCATGGTCAGCCATGGTATGGCTGCAATGGTTCATCGAGTCATCAATGTATCGTGATACTGTTCCCGTATCATGATACATGATATACTTTTACAAGAACCGTGTTATTTGTAAAAATAATTTTATTCTTTAGTTTGTGTTTAAAATTTAGCAAAAGAATAGAGATGCATGATTTTGATCTGTAAATTTCCTATTACTGTGAGTACCAATTCCAGCTAATCCATTACTATGTGCTGTAAATGGCATAATACTAGTTTTACAGATGCTATTCGTGAGGAACTATAACACCAAAATGGGCTTATTTATTTTAAATGCGTACGTCATTCATGTACATGTATATAGTTATGCGTTGCGATACATATCGTATTGTGACACAAATATCATAATGCGTATCACATCGTGGCTTAGTGCATCATTGCAGCCCTAGAACATGGTATACCATGGTGCTGAGGAAATCATGATAGGGTATAGCATTTCTGACCATGGTATAATGCTGTCAGATATGCCAATACCATATTGAAAACTGGTATAGTTCATCCTTGTCATAAATTAGCACTCATATGACTCTGCTCAGTTGCTATAGTCATTTCTAAATTTGTCGTAGCAGTTAGCTTGTATTCAATGGAAATATTAATATCATTAATGTGCTATTAATGCCAGGGGGTGGGGGAGCTTTCTTATCAGCTCTGGGTATGTGTTGGTTGCTCAACCCTGGCTCGATTCCAGCAAAGACATTCAAGTGTGTTTTGTCACAAGGAATCCGGATGCCTGATAACAAAGCACCGGATTTGGCACAGTCGCGCTTGGGTGGTTTTCGCGGGAAGGAAGCCAGGATTGAGGAAGCATCATCATCACCAGATTTTCCTAGCTCAAGGGGATTAGCCTATCACAGCCCGAGGCACGTGCCTCTGAAAAATTAGGAGCCCAATGAGCTTTGACCTCTGTCTCCCAGGGGATATAATACCCCCAATGCTTTTCCGCTTGCTCATCATTCGGTTCGCCAGCCAAAAAAGTTCTTAACTTAACGCAGATTTCATTATTTTTAGCAGTTTTATTATGAGTTAGTTACAGCGCTAACCAAATTATTTTTAGCAAAGTTTACCGAGTTTGTTACATCGCTAACACGTTACGTATGTTTAGTAGGCAACGGAATAAGTTTCTAATTTTGTTTACGTTAGCCTGGATACGAGAATAGCGTGAGGCGTTATATGGTAAAGTTAAAACTACATTTCAGTGTCTTAACGGCGGCAAATAGGGTTTGTAATTGTAAACAAACTGTAATAAGACATTATTCACGCAAAATAAAATAAGATATTTGTGGATACGAAACGGCGGCGAATCTCTATTAACTCCACGTTGTGACAAAATGGCCGCGCCCGTTCTCTCAATTAGAACATTTTTTAAAGTGCCAAATTGGCTTATTTTGACTGATTACGAAGAAGACAGACTTCACTTATACGCCATGAATGGACAGACACCTGAGGAAGCCATCTTCGCCGCTCGGCTCGATTGCGCAGCTTTCTGCGACGGCTGCTTCATTTGTGAAGAGGTAAAACCGCTGTGCGCGCATGCCCTCCCGACCACGGGTAGTCCTGCGCCGCGTTTTGACTAACTTTTCTAGTTCTGGATTAATAATCACCATGCAAAACGTAGGAGGATGCGACGACGGCGCTACTCCCACTGACACTGATAGAGTCGAAATATGGGGGAAGCACAAAAAACTTTCAGAAACAACAGTAGCCCAGCTAATATCCTTGGGATTCGAGTCAATGGAGGCTCTATCGCTCCTGGAGAAAGAGGACCTGGCCGGATCGAACATCCCAGTAGGCCAGGTCAAACTAGTGTTGCGGGCCATCGCGCAGACATTTCAAAGGGAGCAGGCAGAGTCTTCGACCAAAAATCCACCACCTCCAACCCCAGCACCACCACCACCACCATCGAGGAATGGGCCAGCTCTACGAGATGTAATCGGAGATGTCCCTGACGAGGAAAGCTTGCGAGGCTTCGTGACTCACCTGCAGCAAGACAACAGGAACACATCAGGCCCCGCTCAAGCACTGGCGTCACATGACACAGGTACCTTGAATGACATTATCTCGTGGCAAGATCCCCAGATATATTTCAAATCAATGGGAGCACACAGGGGACAGGCTGTAGCTTTGTATGACATTGCTGATTTTGCAAATACATCTGGGACCAACATAACAGAGGAAGTAATTTCAGGGTTCGAGGGGGGTCAACTTGTTTACAAATCTGGCCCTGCCAAGCCAAAGCTTGAAAACATAACGCAAAATCAGTGGTCAATCGCAAATCTAGCCATCCTCAACAAAATGTTGCAAGACGGCTACCTGTCACACGCTGCTATCATTGATTATCTTTCATACACTACGCGCATACATCATCTACTCTCTGCTTATGACCAGGCATCAGTTTACCACTATGATAGAGAGTATAGGCGGCTGCAGCAACAACACCGGTTTAGATGGGGTACAGATATTCCACATATACAGATGGTCTTTTTGAGGCCAAGGGTAGCCAGGGCCAGACAAACACCACACCAACAACCTATGTACAAGCAAGCACACAACGCTAGGCCAAACACGCACCGACCCCCATTCCAGCCATATGCAACATCGCACACCTCACACGGGGTAGAGATATGTAAGTTGTACAATGGGCAGCGAGGTTGTAAACTTGCTGCTTGTAAGTATTCGCACGTTTGCTCAGTGCCGGGATGTTCACAGAGACACTCGGCAGTTAATCACATAGTTGCAAAAAACTAGCGACGCCCAGGTCCCCCCATGGCCTGAAGTGTTCAGCATGGGAGGAAGAGTTGGGAGATGACCCAGACAAGGATTTCATCCTGGTAGGTGTTAGGGAAGGTTTTCACATCATCGACCCTGATGCCAACCCAGACCCAGTAGAAATTGACAATCATGCTTCTGCCTCTATAGGTAGCCCTCTTTTCGCAGAAGCCTCACACCTGATTGCAGAGGAGGTGGAAAATGGGAACTATATCCCTGTCTCTACCCCTCCTCTTATTGTTAGCCCGTTAGGAATCATACCAAAATCTGGAGGGGGGTTAAGAATTATCCACGATTGTAGTCGCCCGTCAGGGCATGCTGTAAACGACTATGTACACGACCTTGAGAAACAGCGATTTCAGTCTGTGGACGACGCTGCAAGGCTAGTTTCTCAAGGTTGTTACATGGCCAAAGTAGATTTAAAATCTGCCTATCGCTCAGTTTCCATTTCACGTCAAAGTCAGCGTGTCATGGGGTTAAAATGGCCCCTCCCTCATGGCATCCAGTATTATTATGACACTAAACTGCCCTTTGGCTCTAGGGCAGCCCCAGGTATTTTTCACCGGTTATCGCAAGCTGTCCGTCGCATGATGGCCAGAAAAGGGTTTGAAATTGTGGCCTACCTGGATGATTTCTTTGTCTGTGAGGCGTCCATGCAGAGGTGTCTATTGGCTATGAACACCCTCATAAAACTCCTTAGAAAACTAGGATTTATGATAAATTGGTCTACGGTTATTGGACCATCGCAAAAACTCATATTTCTAGGCATAGAATTTGATTCATTAGGCATGGCATTGCAACTCTCATCTGACAGGCTGGCAGCGCTACGAGAAGAATTGGCTGTCTTCTCAAAGAAACGACGAGCGTCGAAAAAACAAATCCAATCAATGGCGGGAAAATTAAATTGGGCTGCGCAGACGGTTCACGGCGGAAGAGTTTTTCTTCGCCGTCTGCTAAATTGCCTCTGTTTTCTCAAACATAGCTATCATGAAACGCGCCTGTCAGATGAGATCAAGAAGGATATAAATTGGTGGCTCCAATTTATATCCTTCTTTAATGGCAAAACTCTACTGCTGGACAAGCGTCCTTATTCAGCGCTTTATACGGATGCCTGCAACAAAGGTGGTGGGGGGTATTGGGGTGGCGATTGGTTTCACGCCAATTGGGAAATCGATCACCCTGATGTAATGCCCCTTCATATCAATGAAAAAGAAGTATATGCAGTCTTCTTAGCTGTGCGTAGATGGGCTCCCTCCTTCCGCAACAAACGGATATTTTTATACTCTGACAATGTCACCACAGTAAGTTGCATAAATAAGGGCTCTTCAAGGAACCACAACATTATGGCGGCCATTAGGTCCTTATTTTGGCTGTCAGCACAATTTAACTTTCGTATTACAGCTCACCACATTCCGGGCAGTCATAATGATGTGGCAGACAATATATCTCGGATCCATGAGGGTGGGGCATTCAAAAACATTATTGACTATTATGGCACCTTACCTGTCTCCACATCAGAATTAGCTTTGCATATGTCAGCTCACTCACTTCTCTTTCTTTTGACCAGGCACATCCCTCCTCCTCCGCCAGAAATTGGACTCCAGAGTGGCTTCTTTCAGGCAAAATGCATTGGCACCCTCCACACGGAAAACTTACCTCCAGTACCTCAATTCGTATGCTGACTTCTGCAAAGCGTTGGGCATTAAATGGGTCCCGGTTTCCCCGAAAAACCTTGCTAGGTATGTAGCTTTCTTAGCTGATAGACTTTCTTTTCGTTCTATCAGAAATTATCTTTCAGTAGTTAGATTACTTCACCTGGAAGCTGGACTAGAGAATCCCCTCCAGTCTCACTCCTTTCTGTCCGTCATCAAGGGCTCTAGGAGGGTGTTGGGGGATGTTAGTTCACCCAAACTCCCAATTACACCCTCTGTTCTTCTACAGATCCTTTCGCAACTAGATCTGTCTTCACCCAAGGATATCACCTTTTGGGCAGCTTGCTTGGTAGGTTTCTTCTCCTTTCTACGGAAATCAAACCTATTCAGTCCATCACAATCAGACCCCTTGCCACACCCGCATCTTACAAGAGGGTCAGTGACCTTCTCACAGTCAGGGGCCATCCTGGAGGTCCGGGGGACAAAAACTATCCAGTTCCGGGAACGTACCCTGCAAATTCCCTTGCCTCGGATTCAGCGGTCTGCCATGTGCCCCACACAGGCTCTTATCCTGTCCTTTAGGTTATCCCCCATGGGTTCATCTGCATGTCCGCTCTTTATGTACCTTTCACCCTTGGGCACAGTACCGCTTACATATCCTCAATTCCTTTCTCGATTAAAAGAGTGCCTCCAGTTAGCAGGAATTCAACCTCAGAATTATTCAGGACATAGTTTTCGCAGAGGGGGTGCCACATTTGCGCTGGAATGTGGTCTTCCGCCTGACCTAATCCAGGCCCAGGGGGACTGGCATAGTAATGCCTACCAGGGTTATTTAGAACCCTCTCTTTCTATGAGAGGTGAATTGGTCTCAACATTGGCCAAGAAAATCCAGTCCCTGCATTCAGGGACACAATCATGAGCGTGTGTTTAATTGTTTATGTATGCTGTGCGTGCGCATGTATGTGCATGGTTGTGTGCATGGGTGGATGAACCTGCGTGTGCATGCAGCAATGTCACCGGTTTTTTGTTGGTTTTTTTTTTCTGCAGCCTTTCCCCACAACCCCCCCCCCATTGCTCCTGTTTTTCTCTCTTGCTAGCATACTCTTGCCGAGTTAATGTCATTTCAGGTACCGCTGTCATGTCGCGCCCAGCGGTGCCCCAGTGAGCCTGATGAGCCCATTCAGAATTGCAGTTGTCGCCCCTGCCAGCGCCTGGGATCGATGCCTTCATATCGCTGGCAGTACGATCACATCGCGAGTCAGTGCAAATTTCCTTTTTGCATATTCCTGGAAGATTGAAGGACCGGAATACCAGTCGGTTTGTTCTAGGGGCCTTATACAAGTGCCCCTCTCTGTTGCGCATACATGTAGAATGTGCTAACACCCAGTGTTTTATATATTAATCCTGCAATGTGTGTGTGGCGGTACAACGACGGATTATTCGGAGCACATACAGAACATTTTTAACCATCGCGTCCCTTATACGACACCTAAATCCCACGCGCGAGCTCGGGCTACATCCAAGTGGCACATATCACTGAACCGATTTATCACCACGGCCAATGACATTATTATTATGGTATATGGGTTTATCTTTGACTCATGTGAGATATATATATATATATGTGTAACCAGAGACTCACTAGGCGCGCTCCCGGTGACATTAGCATCACACAGCGATACAGGTACAGACTGATTTTGAACTCGTTAGCAATGCATTAAGAGACTCACTATGTGCGCTCTGACTCCCTTTAGGGAATCTGTGTTCCGATATCTTAGCTTTGACGGCCATAATATGATATGATAATGTAAATAGGTAACTTATGTTAGCAAGACATTCAGAGACTCACTAAGTGTGCTCTGGCGCCATACAGTGCGGCGGTTAGGTACATCACGCGCCCCAATATCTATGCATTGACTTGTTTTTATGTATACTTTGTATGTGAACAGGTATTTCAGAGGTAGTATCAACATAACCAGTTTGCAGGTTCTGGATACTCACGCTCAGACTGCCTTGCTTTGGCTTGCCGTGGGGCGCACCATGGCGGGACTGGGAAAGGGCTCTGTGCTGCGGAGCCCTTCCTCTGTCCTGCTATGGTGTGCCCCATGGCTGGTCAGAGCAAAGGCATTCCTTCTATGTATATATGTACATAAATGTTTAATCCTCAATTACTTGACCTTAAACCAGCCCAAAATGGCCTCCACCGGGGGCCTTGAAGGTCAGTTTTGGACGCCGAGAGGGCAATTTGTGGGACTTTATCTCTGGAATGACTGGCCTGATAGGCGAGCTGATCATTCTAGTGGTGAATAATCATGGGTTGTCTTCTCTTTATCCAAAATTGACATTTCAGCTTCAAGTCAGCTTCCTGTTAAGGAGGGTTTTTATGGCATATCAGAGACAGTGAACCATCATTATTGATTTGAGAATTGGTCACCACCAGGCAGAGAATGTTTAAACACTAAAAGGACTCGCTCATTCAACAGCACAATGAAACCATACCTACCCGGACAGGCATGAATGAATGAACTCCATTACCTTTCCTTCTTCCTAGCATTAGAGACCCCATTCGCCCGGTTATGGGGGGGGGGGGCATAGGTTTTCTACTCTCTACGGTTTGGGTGTGTATTGGAGGTCCATAGATTTTTGCCATAACCTTGACTGGTCAAGGCTCTTTAACTGTCTGTGCGAGCATTAAAAAAATCTATGGATTACCGTGTCACCCAAACCAGATCTTGTTTGTTTTAATATCCTACAGCAAATTCATCGCCCTAGGGTGGGTGGGTGGGGGCCCCTTCCTCCTGTGATTAATGGAAATATTAATATCATTAATGTGCTATTAATGCCAGGGGGTGGGGGAGCTTTCTTATCAGCTCTGGGTATGTGTTGGTTGCTCAACCCTGGCTCGATTCCAGCAAAGACATTCAAGTGTGTTTTGTCACAAGGAATCCGGATGCCTGATAACAAAGCACCGGATTTGGCACAGTCGCGCTTGGGTGGTTTTCGCGGGAAGGAAGCCAGGATTGAGGAAGCATCATCATCACCAGATTTTCCTAGCTCAAGGGGATTAGCCTATCACAGCCCGAGGCACGTGCCTCTGAAAAATTAGGAGCCCAATGAGCTTTGACCTCTGTCTCCCAGGGGATATAATACCCCCAATGCTTTTCCGCTTGCTCATCATTCGGTTCGCCAGCCAAAAAAGTTCTTAACTTAACGCAGATTCCCTCCCTCCCGCCTCAGGTTTCTTCAGACTTATTACGAATTATGATCTGCTGAGTAGTGCAGAAGTACGCCAATGGCAATATGCATGCCTTTTTTAAGATATAAATATTGTATAGATAAATATATATACTAGTTAGTTTGTATGAGGTCCATAGATTTTTGCCATAACCTTGACTGGTCAAGGCTCTTTAACTGTCTGTGCGAGCATTAAAAAAATCTATGGATTACCGTTTTAATATCCCTAGATATTGCAATTACCCAATGCACTCTCTAGGTTGAAATGAAAGAAACAAAGACAGATTTGTTGCACCGCCGTAAAGTAAAAAAGTGTCTATTTTGGAAACAATGTTGCTGAAAGGGGTTGCTGTTCTGTTTTAGCCTTTGGTCCCAAAATTGGTATACATGTTGGGGACCACATGAACAAATGTCCACCCAAGTTTGGAGAAGATTGCATCAGTAGGACCAGAGTTATTCAAGAATGCGTAAAAATGTATTTTGCAAACTGTTGTTAAAATCCGTTGCTGTTGCGTTTTAGACCCCCAAATCGGCATATTTACTTGAGACCCCACGGGCATACTTCCCCCCAAATATGGAGAAATTCCCTCCAATAGAACCAATAGTTATTAAAAAAATGTCTTAAGAATAACAACAACAAGAAGAAGCACGCAATGCTCACATATACCCTTGCATCTAGTGAAGCGGATAATTAGATTACGTGTACTGGTAATAGAATTACTCTCTTTGGACCAATTAAATTATCAGATGTTCACTCGTGATAATGACGTGTGATTATTCCTGATAATTTGTTTGGTTGATTAGAGTTATACTGGGGTCTCCCACTTATAATTATGAAGAAAGGAATTTCTTCATTTGGATATTCGCATGTGTGATATTTGCGCATATTCACAGTGAAAATAGGAAACATCACACATGTCTTCCGTTTATGTAATTAATGCAGCGGAGCGGGAGAAGCCCCACCTATCCCACCCAAGGGCCGACCAGGGCAGAGAGTAAGACAAACAATGAGATGGTTTGGGAGACTGAAGCACCGTAGATTTATTAAGATCCAATTAAAACATGTGGCTCCTAAGAGCCAAGATACCAGTCAGCATCTTGGATACAATCTATGGCCCTCCCCTATATAACTAAACTACATTATATGATATACAACTATACAATAAGCCACGCAATGCCAGAGCTGAGCATAATCCAATATAAACCTGATATAATAAACCGGCGTTATACAGTAATATACATTATCATCACAGCAAGCATGCAGGATGGCAATGCAGAGCAGCACAATCAATGTAACAGTATTATACACAAATATTTGTAAACCCAGAATATGGTGTCATGGGTGTCACCCCTGCAGTAAAATCGCTTAACTAGAGGAGGGTGGGAGAGACAAAGGAATGATGCAAAACTAACTGAGTCAAGCGCAGAAACGAACTGTGGAGAGCGAGCTAGAGGACTGCTACATATTAACTGCGATGTGGATTTTGATTGGGCATCCGACACTTGACCAGACGGGCGTTTGTGACTGGGTGTTCTTGCCTTGAGATAGGGGGCAAGGACACGCCCTCTTGACTCTATGAATATTGATATATGAGAGAGAGAGAGAGGGAGGGCTCATGCCAAGCTTGGAATACCATAAACCCATACCTGGGCAGGTGTTGTTCCGACAAAGTCTTCCGACTTCCTGGGATACAAAGCAACGGATATCACACCAATTGCCTAAAACCATAGATTAACTTCACAGGCTCGACTAGCCGGTGCCTGAGCGAGACAGAGGCGCTCCATCCCACCCCACTCATTAATAGCATATTAATCATATTAATATTTTCAACAAATGTTCATACAAACAGTAATCACATACAATATGACTGAAAATTGTGTTAGATTTCACACTGACAAATAGAAGTGTACTGATTTTAATTAAATAACAGGTGAATGCTTATTTTAACTGGAAAGAAGCTCTAGAATCTAACCATGAAAACTGGTGTCAAGTTTGATACCATTAGTTACACCAGTGTTTTGTGTAGCAAGGGAAATAAAATTATAGAGAGAGGGGTTAGGGGGGGGGGGGGGAGAGGAGAGATTCTAACTTAAACCTTGACCATTTTGGAAATACATCAACATTTATGAAGTCATTTTCAAAATGTATCAAAACTTATAACGTCATGTCCTTTTTCATTGAATGTTGTTACGTCATAATTAATCTGCGCATTAAAACTAAAACAGGTTTGCGTTGGAGGTGGGGTAGGGTTACAATGTAGTATTAATGCGCTAACATGAGGCAGATACCAGATGATCCATCCCTGATCTTCTGAAATTGTTAATATTAAAAGTTCTCGTGTCCCATTAAATAGAGAAACCTTTTCTGGACAATTTAACCAGCATGCATTATTACCAAGCATGCAAGCCCTGACTCTATTCATTGTAACTATTGAATGCCATATTCTTTTAGTCTATTGTCTGTACAGGCCAAGATTTCTCATAGAAATAGTCAGTCATTTCTTGAAGCATAAGTGCATAGGATGTATTCATGGCAATACATTTGAGAGCTTGTTTTTCAATACTGTTCAGCGCAAGTGAACCTACACAGCCGTACCATCCAAAATGTCTAAGCATGGTATTTGTCTAGCATGGCTGCCTATGGTAAGACATAGTTAAATGTCTTGGTCATCGATGGTGCCAATTATGCTCTGCCATGATATACCATGGTGAAGAATGATAAATTTCACACGATCGTCACTTTCAAAATTGAGATACCTTGAGTTAGTAGGACTTATAATATTTAGAATGAAGTATATTAATATTTTGTTTTTTATCTTAACAGACTGTTGTTCGTTACACTGTTCAATACAATGATGATTTAGAAGCAGACAGGTCATTCTGTAGTTCTATTGCAAGATTAATCTTCAACAAAAAACGAGGAAATATTAGTGCATTGTTGAATCTCACTGCACCCGCCTGTCCATCTTTGCCATTGAATTATAGCAGCATAGTATTTGAGCCTGGATTAGGGTGTGTAAATGGCATATTGCAAGAAGGTTTCTGTGGTATGTATTCAAGTCTTTCTGCAGATGTGATGGTCGCCATATTAGTGTTAATTTTTTTTAGTTCTGTCTTTCATGATGGTCTTTTACTCTTGGAACCAAACATGAATGCGTTATCACCTTAATGAGATGTCACTCACTGTATGGTCATGAAACCATTAGACATTGCCTGTCTGGAGAGGAACATGGCTTTAAGTATGACATGGGGATGAAAATTAATTTCCTCCATAAATTCACTTATCATTTATTTTAGCTACACCTCCTCCTATTTCTAGCTAAACTCCACCCACTTTTTTGCACAATTTCAAATAGATTTCTACTTTCAACCCTGAATCTCCAGAATCCCCATGTCAAGGTAATTATTAGCTCAACTGGCCAGAATGGCCAAGTGAGCTTATGCGGTGGCGACTGTCCGTCTGTCTGTCCGTCAACTTTTTCTTTAAACGACTTCTCACGAACCACTTGGCCGATTTCAGTTATATTCGGCAGGAAGCATCCTTTGGGCATAGGGATTCAAATTTATTAAAACGAAACCGATTGGATAATTTGGCTAGAGGCCATCTTGGATTTTGGCCGATTTTTTTGAATGTCTAAAAATCTCTGAAACCGCTTTGAAAATCAATTCAAAACTCATGAAACCTCATCTAGGGCAAGAGGTAAGCCAAGTTTGCTCAAGAAGCCAAAATTTGGAAGATATAATTAGGGACTAAGCGCCATTAATGTTTTTTCAAGGTAAGTTGATCCATCAAAAAACATGCCCGCCATGGGCCAATCAAAATGTAGCGTGTTTGGCGACCATATTGGATTTTTTTTTATTTGATGGATTTTGAGGCCGAAATTGGTTTTATACCGTATTTATTGTAATTTTCCCGCCCCTCCCAATTATACCGCCCCCATGTTTTTGAGAACGGTGAAAAAAGCAAATTACCAATAGTAAGAAATAGTCAATCTTCCAGTGCCATCTAGGCTTCAAAGAAGAAAAACATCCAGGAAAAATAAAACATGCAGCAACATTTTGGTAATTTTCGTGAATACATGCACAAAAAGATATTTTTTCGTAAGCTTATACTGTCGTTCAATGACAGAGCATCTAATGCTGTTTTTGAATTGACATTAAGCTTTGCCTATAAATTTTCTAATGTATCGCTGAACGCATCACAAACGCGCCTCCAGTCAATTCAACCAATGCCTAAATTGTTTCTGATCAGTATCTTGCCGCTCAGTGATAGAGCTGCTAGAATGAATTATGCGTCCAGATACGCCTATGGCATATTTTCTGATGTATCAGTGAACGCATCACAAACACGCCTCCATCCACTTTAACAACGGATAACTCGTGTGTTCCTAGCTTCACTAAATGTCACCTTCATGGCCTAAATAAAGCCTCTGAATAAATCTAATGTGAAACGAGTAGTTTTTATGAATATTTGAGCAAATTGCATGGAATACTATAATTATATACTGATTCAAGGTGACTGAGAAAACTGTTCTATTTTCGTGATAATTTTTTCAAACTTTTTCCACCCTAATTAACCGCCCCCTTTGGTGACCGCTACCCGGCCGGCAGTATAATTAAAATGAATACGGTATGTGTTTTTGGGTATTCTGATCTTAAATTTGTACTTTTCGAAAGAGTCGGATAAATGGTTTGCGGCCATCTTGGATCAATTTCACGCCAAAAGCTCCCATACTAAAGCAATGGGAAATTCCTTCTTTTTTAGAACCACTAGACCGATTTCAATTATATTTGGCAGGAACTATCCTTAGGCCATAGAGATTCAAGTGTCTTCAAATGGAGCTGATCGTCCGATGCCCATCTTGGATTTTTGGCCGATTTTTAGAAATATCTTTAAAAATCTCCGAAAGTGTTGAGGGCATCGATTCAAAACTCATGAAATATGATCTATGGAAATAGCTGAACCAAGTTTGTTCAAGGGAACTTGATTGGCCAAATAGTTGAATGGATCTGGCCGAAATTTGCCAGATATGATTAGGGACTAAGTGCCATTAAAGGTTGTTCAATGGAAGTAAAAAAAATATGGCCGCCATAGACTAATCAAAATGTACCGTGTTTGGCCACCATGTTGGATATTTTTATTTGATGGATTTTGAAGCTGAAGTTGCTTTTGTATCGGTTTTTAGGTATTCTGATTTCAAATTTGCCATTTTCGAAATGGTCAGATAAACGGGTTGTCAGAAATCTTGGATCTTTTTCCTTTCAAAAACACCTATATTAAAGTAATGGGAAATTTAAAATGTCATCTCGAGAACTGCTGGGGCGATTTCAAGTATATTTGACAGGAGGCACCCTTACGGCAGAGGGATACAAGTTTGTTCAAAGGAAGACGATTGGCCAATTTGGCCTGCGGCCATCTTGGATTTTTGGTGACTTAGAAACATCTTTAAAAATCTCAAAAACTGCCTGGGGGGTCGATGGAGGGAACTTGATTTGCCAAATGGTTTCGGTGGCCATCTTGGATGACCTAGTTTCTGTGAAAACAACTTCTTTTCCAGACCCGCTGAATGGATCGAGGCAAAATTTGCCAGATATGAGTATAATTAAAATTTGTCCATCGAAAGTTGGTACCTAAAAAAACATGGCCACCATGGATCAATCAAAATTTAGCATGTTTGGTGGCCATCTTGGATTTTCTGCAAAATTCATATAAAAGACTAGTTATTAATAATTGGGACAATTTTAATAAAACTTTCACAGAAATTAGATTAATAAATTTTTCCAGGGGTCATCTCGTTCATTTGTACCAGTGGGCAATAATTCCAGGTGAGCGATACAGGCCCTTTGGGCCTCTTGTACAGATTATATATGGCAGCAACAGCCTGCAGTCATATTAGTTTCAAAATAGTTAACAGAATGTTTATTAACTTGTTAATTTATCAAAGATATACAATTTGTACACGAATCGACATTTCGATTTTCATGACGGAGCTATACGTTATTTCGTTAGGTAACAAGTGATGTATTTTGTCATGATGTTATATACTTGAGTGACACCTCAGATCCTTCCATTATTCATGCGCCAACTTGACATGTCATATCTAGCTATTAGTTTCTTCCCTTTGACACCTTGTGTTGTTTAAGAGTTTGATTTTTCAAATACTTTTTTAGAGCACCTGCTACTCCTCATTAACCACTTATCCTAATTTGGCAGGAAGGACCCTAAGGAGGTAGGCTTCAGAAGTTGTATACAGAATTTTGATTGGCCAATTTTTCATGCGGTCATCTTGGATTTCAGAAAATTTTGGGAAAAATATATAAAAGTGTACTCCACATTAACTACTTGGTCGATTTCAAGCAAACTTGGCGGGAAAGACCCTAGAATGAATTGCTTCAGAACTTGTATACAAAATTTTGATTGCTGAATTTTCTTGCCGGCCTTCTTGAATTTTCCGAAAAATTACTGAAAATTTTTTAAAACGCTACTCTTCATTAATTGCTTGGGCAATTTCAACCAGATTTGGTGGAAAGAATACTAGCTTAATAGGTTTCAGAACTTATGTACAGAATTTTGATTAGTAAATTTTTTTTGCCGCCCTCTTGGATTTTTGTCTGAAAATCAGTTAAAAGCCTCATTAAGCACTAGACTGATTTCAATCAGACTCAGAGGGAAGGATCCTAGAGTAGTATGCTTCAGGACTTGTTTACAGAATTTTGATGGGACAATTTTTTCGTTGCCCATCTAGAATTTTCTGACAATTTTTGGACAAATTGTTTGAAACGCTACTACTCATTAAAAATTGGTCAATTTTTCAGGTGGCTATCTTGGATTTTTTTTAAATCAGTTAGGACCCTACTCCTCATTAGCCACTTGTCCGATTTCAAGCAAAGTCGGTTGGAAGGCCCCTAGAGTAGTATGCTTCAGAACTGTTTATAGAATTTTGATGGGACAATTTTTTCGGTGGCCGTCTTGAATTTTCCAACAATTTTCGGGAAATTGTTTGAAACGCTACTCCTCATTAACTGCTTTGGCAATTTCAGCGAAACTTGGCTGGAAGGATCGTAGGGTGGTAGGCTTCAGAACTAATTACATCATTTTTATTGGTCAATCTTTCCGGTGGCCATCTTTGATTTTCCAAAAATTTTGAAAAATCAGTTAAAAGTCTACTCATTAACCACGTGGCTGATTTCAACCAAACTCAACTGGAAGGACCCTAGGCTAGTAATCTTCAGAACTTCTATACAGAATTTTGACTGGTAGCCATCTTGGATTTTCGTCCTCATTAACCGCTTGGACAATTTCAACCAAATTTGGCTTGAAGGATCCTATAGTGGTAGCCTCTAGAAATATAGTGGGAGTCTCAGAATTTTGATAGGTCAATGTTTTGCAGCCATCTTCAATTTTCTGAAAATTTTCCAGAGCCATTTAAAAACACTCCTTAATCAATGGCCCGATTTCACCAAAACTTACGTGGAACGATCCTATGATGGTAGGCTTCAACATATCAAAGGAGAATCCTGATTGGTCAATCTTTTTTGGGCCGATTTTAGGAAACGTCTTTAAAAATCTTCTCCGAAACCACTTGAGGAATCGATTCAAAACTCATGAAATATCATCTACGGAAAGAGGAAAACCAAGTTTGTTCAAGAAGACTTGATTGACCAAATGGTTCCGTGGCCATCTTGAATGACCTAGTTTTCCCAAAAACGACTTCTCCAGAACCGCTGAAGGGATCAGGCGTAAATTTGATAGATATGATCAGGGACTAAGCGCCATTAAAGTATGCTCAATGGAAGTTGATCCGTCAAAAAACATGGCCGCCGTGGCCAGTCAAAATGTAGCGTGTTTGGTGGCCATATTGGATTTTTTTATTTGATGGATTTTGAGGCCGAAATTGGTTCTATATATTGTTTTGGGTATTCTGAGCTCAAATTTGCCATTTTCGAAACTGTCGGATAAACGGTTTGGTGGCCATCTTGGATTATTTTCCCACCAAAGGCTCTCATACTAAAGCAATGGGAAATTTAAAATGTCTTCTGGAGAACTGCTAGGCCGATTTCAATTATATTTGGCAGGAAGCATCCTTAGGGCATAGCAATCCAAGTTTGTTCAAATGAAGCCGTTCGGCTAATTTGGCCGGTGGCCATCTTGGATTGCGGCCAATTTTAGGAAATGTCTAAAAAATTTTCTTCTCCGAAATTGCTTGGGGAATCGATTCAAAACTTATGAAACCTCTTCTAGGGAAAGCCAAGTTTGCTGAAGACGACTTGATTGACAGAATAGTTTGGCGGACATTTTGGATGACCTATTTTTCCCGAAAACAAATTCTTCTCCAGAACCGCTGAAGGGATCAGACCGAAATTTGGGAGATGTGATCAGGGCCATTAAAGTTTGTTCAAGGGAAGTTGCTCCGTCAAAAAACATGGCCACGATGGGCCAATCAAAATGTAGCCTGTTTGGTGGCCATATTGGATTTTTCTATTTGATAGATTTTGAGGTATTCTGAGCTTAAATTTGCAATTTTTGAAATTATCGGATAAACAGTTTAATAGCCATCTTGGATAATTCTCTCGTCAAAAGCTCCCATGCTAAAGCAATGGGGAAATTTTAAATGTCTTCTCAAGAACTACTAGGCTGATTTCAATTATGTTTGGCAGGAAGCATCCTTCGGGCATAGGGATCCAGGTTTGTTCAAATGAACCCGTTTGGCCAATTTGCCTGACGGCCATTTTGGATTTTGGCAGATTTTAGGAAATGTCTTTAAAAATCTTCTCCGAAACCGCTTGGGGAATCTTCATCTAAGCCAAAAGTTTCTTCAAGAGGACTTGATTGACCAAATGGTTCAGCGACCATCTTGGATGTCCTAGTTTTCCCAAAAACGACTTCTCCAGAACCGCTGAATGGATCAGGCCAAAATTTGGGAGGTATGATTAAGGACTAACTGCCATTAAAGTTTGTTCAAGGGAAGTTGATCCATCAAAAAAAACCTGGGCATCGTGGGCCAATCAAAATGTAGCGTGTTTGGCGGCCATATTGCACTTGCAAAAATGTCCACAAACTCATTTAAACGACTACTAAACCACCAACCAACAATTTTGACAAAAGTTGATGGTGCTCCAGGTGAGCGACACAGGCCCCTTGGGCCTCTTGTTATTATTATTAGTAGTAGTAGTAGTAGTAGTAGTAGTAGTAGTAGTAGTAGTAGTAGTAGTAGTAGTAGTAGTAGTATTTGCTAATATATCTTTACAGTGACATGTGGCGCAGGTAGTTATTTATCAAGCCTGAACACATGTGTACCATGTGAAGTTGGAAGTTACACGGATCTTGGGGGTCAACGTTCATGTACCAGTTGTGGATCTGACAAGTCAACTCTAAACACGGGCAGTACTGACCAAAAAGAGTGCATTGGTAAGTTCTAGTCTTATCCACATTCCATAAGAACCAGCTAAGATAGTAAGTGTTTATTCTATTCTTTAAGAGCAGCCAGCCATGTATATCAACAGTAAGTTTGTCAAGAATATATAGATGCGTTCAAATTTTGATCACTTAACGACATTCTCTTAAACGGATACTTCTATAATTGTGTGATGGACTATAGTTTCGGCTTTGACAGTTTTTTCAAACAGTCCAAAATATGGCCAATCAACAGACCGACTAATTGTTAGTTGCAGATAAAAAAGAAAAGTGATTGGCCTGACTTAATTTTTAAAATCTACCAAAACCAAATATGAGATACGTATTTAATTTGTGATTCAAAATGGTAACCATTTTGCAAGAAAATTTTTTTTTATGTACTCGTTACTTGATAAAAGGCTCTGTTAGCTCAATTTTTCACATGTCCTTACATTGTCTTCTAGAAAAATAGATTTCAAAATACCACAATCACTACTAATGCAAGAAATATTGTCAGTTTATTTGTTTTCTAATTCTATTTCATATTTATGCATACTCCAGCAAAAATGGCATACATTGTAATCACATTATTAGGTCAACTGGCCTAAAAGGCCAAGTGAGCTTATGCCATGGCGACCGTCCGTCATCTGTCCATCTGTCAACTTTTCCTTTAAACAACTTCTCAAGAACCACTGGGCCGATTTCAATTATCTTTGGCAGGAAGCATCCTTAGGGAATAGGGATTCAAGTTTGTTCAAACGAAGCCGATCGGCCCATTTGGCCGGTGGCCATCATGGATTTTGGCTGATTAAAATTTTTTTTTTTAATCTCAAACCGTTTGAGGGATCAATTCAGAACTCATGAAATATCATCTAGGGCAAGCGCTGAACCAAATTTGTTCACTTGTGAACTTGATTGGCTGAATCATTCAGTGGCCATCTTGGATGACCTAGTTTTCGAGAAAACATCTCCAGAACGGCTGAAGTGATTGGACCAAAGTTTGGTAGATGATATTGATGACTATGGGCCATTAAAGTTTGTTCAAGAGAAGTTGATACATACAAGTCTGCTCAACTCATTAGAGTTCTACTTATTGTTAATGAACGTTCTAGTTGAGATACCTATGGTCCAGGTGAGCGATACAGGCCCCTTGGGCCTCTTATTTGTCACTCCGTCCGTGACCTCGCAGGATTGTGTCTGTCGGGTGTTGTCAGGGTGTTGATCGAAAACCTTGTCACATGGAGTAATATCTGATCTATTGGACAGGTGCATTTTAGGGTATAGTGTTTAGCGTGGCAAGACTAAGTCAATGTGAACTACTATTCACACTTCATTTAACATGCATATATATACTACAATTCATGAATCCATTTCCTCACTCAATCATATGATGTCATAATCAGTCACACGCAACTTGTATGCCGACATCGTAATCATGACGTCATGAATAATTTGATTAAGCCCGTCTTAATAGTCCAACATGTACGAATTGTATGTTTTTGCTATTTCAGAAACCGGCTGTTGAATATTTTGAAACTAATTTGACTTGGCGCTGTTGCAAATTTCAAAGTATTCAACAACTTACCTGTATAGTTTTCTGGAAATTGATAGTCAGAGAGTTCAGAGATCGATCGATCCCAACATGAACAAGGTGTGGGTGGAGCTTAGATAGAGATGGATGGGCATAGCTAAAACTGGAAAGGTTCATTGATTACTCTGAAAATTCAATGCCCCATTAGATGTAGAGGCCAATGCAGATTTAGAAACTCTCAATATACTTATTCCTGCTTGTAAATTGGTGTCTCTATTGAAGAGTTGTCACCATTGAAAGAGGGTTCATATGTGTCCAGTTGAGATTGGCTTAGCTTTCATAAACCACACCCTATTGACTTTGAGGTCAAACATCAAGGATGTGGTGCCACAACTATTGAAATGGCAACTTAAGGATGATACATTTTTCTACTGAAGTGATTTTAGCCAAATTTAGCTTTCATTACGCTTGCTATCACAGTGAACCCTATTGGCTCTGAGGACAAAAGATAAAGGTGACCAAATAATAGAGAAATTGGGCATCTGACAACTGATAAAACAGAAATATGGGTGGTGTTGGAGGGGTCCCATGGTGATGGTGCTGAGGTCATAGATCAGCATTGAACTATTTAATTTGCCAAATTTGATGAAAATGTTCATATAAGCAATATATATATATATATATATATGCCGTAAAATTCTGTATATACTGCGCTATCATCCCTTGTTTTCGTGTACAACATGCAGTAAGATGGAGAGACATGGGTAACAAAAAACCACTGACTTAGTGCTTGTCGAATATGCTTTCCTTATAAAATCCAGTTTGTGGCGTGCGTTAATCTGTTTTTTAATCACGGGGAATATCATTTGACTACACTTTTCGCAAATATTTTGTATTAAACTTTATTGAACGATATAAAAATACAAATGTAATTTCCATCAGAACAGGTTAGAATCCAAATATTTGACAGCTGTGACCTTTAACCTTAACCTGCCAATCATAAGCATCATCCTGCCCGCCTATTGGTCAAAACATTGTGCCGTTTAGCACATAGAAAACATTCCTTTCTATATCTATGTAAATTCTAGATCACCTTGGAAAACATCAGCTCTATCATTCTTTTTTCAAAGCATTTATGTCTGTATCTGGGTAGCAATCTATGGATTTTAAACATCTTTATGTCCAACTTGGGAAAACAAGAGTAATGTTTATAGATTTAATAAATGCTGGATTGCCTTGGAAAACATCGGCTATATCGTACTTATTTCAGCTCATTTATGTCCATGTCTGGATAGCAATCTATGGATTTTAAACATCTCTATTTCCAACTCTGAATAAATTAGAACAAATTATAGGAAACAATGGCATTGTAAAAAAGTTGAATGATGTTTTATTTGATCATTTTACAACACAATATGGTATTTAATAAAAGTATAACACAA
The DNA here is from genome assembly GCA_034401795.1 of Chaetoderma sp. LZ-2023a. NCBI lineage: Eukaryota > Metazoa > Mollusca > Caudofoveata > Chaetodermatida > Chaetodermatidae > Chaetoderma > Chaetoderma sp. LZ-2023a. The sequence goes on from CM067372.1 coordinate 81,373,152, forward strand.
TATTTTGACAGTAGTAAGATATTTCAACTATCCAGTTTAGGTAGTACCATTATAGACATGATAGAATGCAATTGTTATTCCCGACTGATTCCCGATCCGTAAAATCACATTTTCAGCTCTGAATTTTGCTATTCTGGCGAAAAATGCTGAGGAAAAAAATGTGACAAATATTTATCCTTGTATATAGTGTGCAGTAGCTTTTTATAACATGTAATTTGAGCAAAAAAGTGTGCAATAGCTATGGAATTATATGGTGTATACATTCACCATTGGAATAGTAAAGTGTATTAAACACCAGTGATGGCCCTTAAATGGCCAAATATTAAATGAAAACAATTTATGGTGAAAGATAATATTTTGATGGTGCATTTGGCTATATTTATAGCTGTTACTTTTAGCTTGTTGTTGGGCACCCTTGGACATAGACTACAGCCCACATAAGAACTAGGTCAGTCTGACATAGTTTCTGCAAAATATAAGGCAAAATGTGTATTTTCTCATAGTTCGAAAGCTATTTCCGTAACATGTCTTTTTATCGAGACTACTGCACATTAAATGTCCGTGTCATGAGTCATATTTCTGCAGATTAAAAAAGTGTAGTAGCCATGTTAGTCTGTTAATGATAACAGCATGATTCAAAGATAGTACCTTTTAGGTCCAGCTTTGTTTATTATGATCCTTGAAAAATTCTAGGGTACCATATAGTCGCCGCTTTCTTCATCCATCCATTACATTCGTCTGTCTATCCATTCAGCCTCTACAAGTCTGTCCGGGCCATAGTTTCGAAGACTAACATGTATGATAATGAAACGTGGTATGTGGATACATCTTAAGGAGATATTCCGTCTATGAAAAGTGGGTCAGCGTCACCTAGTTTTCATGGGTCACTGAACATAGCATAAGATTTTTGTCTGGGATGTAATTTCAAGAGTTATATGTGCGTTCATGAAACCTGGTATGTGGATACATTTTAAGGAAAAGATGTACAGTGTCTGAGAAGTAGGTCAGCTTGACTTACCTTGAACCTATGTTTCATGGTTCGCTGAACATTGCAGACAATTTTGTCCAGCCTGTAGTGTCAAGATTTTTTTAGTTTACTGTAACTAAACTTGGGATATGGATGCACTATATGCTGAAGGTGTGTTTGCATATGAAAAGTAGGTCAGGTTAACCCCGGTTTTCATGGTTCACTGAACATCACAGTAAACTTGTGTGTACTGTAGTTTCAAGACTTTTTCGTGTACCAGAACTAAACTTGGTGCATGGATGCATTATACTTTGAAGATGTGTTAGTATGACCTGCATTTCACAGTTCACTGAACATGCTGTTGACCTACCTTTCAAAGTCCACTGAACAGAAAATTTGAGGGCAGGCTGTAGTTTCACAGGAACTAAACTTGGTGTATGGATGCATTATAGGCTGAAGGTGTGTTGAGTATTAAAAGTTTGTCAGTGTGACCTATGTTTCACGGTTCACTGAACATTACAAAATATTGGGCACGGCTGTTCAAGTGGCTGGTATATGGAAACTAAACTTGGAATATGAATTAATTATGTGCTGGAGGTGTGTTGTTTTTAAAAAGTGGGTCATCATGACCTAATTTTCATGGTTCACTGAACATTGCAAATTTGTTGTGCAAGCTTTAGTTTCCAAGACTTTGGTATGCTTGAACTAAACTTGGTCTATGTAAATTCTTTGCATGGGCTGTAGTTTCGAGATTTTGGTATACAGCAGCTAAACCTATATGGATGCATTATACGCTGAAGGTGTGTTGCACATGAAAAGTATGTCAGTGTGACCTACTTTTCATAGCTCACTGAATATTACAGAAAATCTGTCTGGACCATAGTTTCAAGTTTCCATGCGGAGTATGCCTTCTGGAAGCATCCATCAAGTTACTGATATGCCTTGTTATCAGCTTTTGTGCATCTGGTGCACAAGCGCGTAATCATATATATATATATATATATATATATATATATATATATATATATATATATATATATATATATATATATATATATATAGCATAAATTAGCTGTCATTGCAAACTAGGTCATTGTGTTGTAGTTCTTAGAGAACATATGTCAAAGGTAATTACTCTCTTGACCATAATAATGCTAATTAAGCTATTATTAGCGTAAGAGCGTCACCATTGAATAATCAGTCTAACCAAAACTGGTCTCTACAATGTCATTGGGAAAACGTCCATTTGCAGGCTAAGATATGATTATTTTGTAAAACTTAACACTGGAATGACTGCTTCAATAACCGAGCCAGTCATTGTATTGTTCAATTGTCAGAAATAGTCTTCTTGGCCTGCAAGTGGACGTTTATTGATAAAGAATTTAATTTTTCGGAATATTTTGGCTGATAAAGGGTTAATCTTGAGGCAACAGGACATTTTGTTTAATAATGCTGTAAATTAAATGTTTTATTATCTTTGTTTTTGTCAGATGTGTGTCCACCAGGCATGACTTCATTAAATGGCCTCTCTCCATGCACTCCCTGTCCTGTTGGCAAATATGGACTGAATACTACAAGCTGCCAGCAATGCTCATTAGAGACTAGCACACTTCGAACAGGGTCTAACTCATCAAGTGACTGCATAGGTTTGTAGAAATAAGCATCTGATTTTTAAGGTGTCTCAATATACTCACCTCTATATACTTTATGATACGGATACTAAATATGTATAAACAGATTAGCAAAACATAGATTTTAAATCCTGCCCTTAATATACAGGGAGTCATATTGCAGAGGAACTGAGTACTCGCTGACCAACAATGAAATGTCTAGGTTACTTGAACTCCCTCTAAAAGATATTGCTGAAGAGGAGATAGCTCTTGTTATAATCCTTTTGAGTTAATATTGAAAGATGGAAGATGAAAACCTAAAAGAATAACCCAAAAAGTTGTCAGCTTTGACTGATGATTTCTCAAATTTTTATTGATAAAAACTAATCATTAAAATATAAATGTTCTCAGAGGGTATTGATTTACAGTGGAATATTTTTAAATACCTTAATAATTGAAAGACTTGTTCAGTTACCAAAGGTAATCGTTAAAGTGCTGTAGTTCTAAACTATTTCTCTTTATATGAAACTGGACATTTGGCAATACAATAAAAGTTTCCAGAATATGGAACATATATCATCGGGCAAGTTTAGGCCACTAATAGAGTGGCTACTCTCAGGTAAATGTTATGATCCTTTTGCCTACATGTACTAGCTGGTCCGAGGAGTAAAGGAGGGAGTAAATAACAATGACGGATGTCAAACATGTGATATGTTTATGTTCAACTTATACCAGCATGATTAGCTCCACAATAATCTTCTTTAGTTATTAGCTCACATGGCCAAGTGAGCTTATGGCATGGCGACCGTCCATCTGTCTGTCTGTCTGTCCATCGTCCGGCATTTGTCCATCAGTCCGACAACTTTTGCTTAAAAACACTACTCATTAACCGCTTGGCGGATTTCAACCTAATTTGGCTGGAAGGACCCTATGGGCTTAGGCTTCGGAACTTATGTGCAGAATTTTGATTGGTCAATATTTTCAGCGGCTATCTTGAATTTTCCCAAATGGTTTAAAACACTACTCCTCATTAACTGCTTTGAAAATTTCAACCAGGCTTAGCTGGTAGGATAGTACGCAGGTATGTTTCAGAACTTGTAAGCAAAATTTTGATTGGGCAATTTTTCTGGCGGCCATCTTGGATTGTCAGAAAATTTCTGGAAATCACTTAAAAGCCTACTCGATAACCACGGGGCCGATTTAAATGAAACTTGGATGAAAGAACCCTAGCTTGGTATGCTTCAGAAAGAATTTTCCAAAAAATGGCGGGAAATTGTTTAAAATGCTACTCCTCATTAACTGCTTGAGCAATTTCAACCAGACTTGGCTGGAATGATAATAGGCTGGTAGGTTTCAAAACTTGTGTACACAATTTTTATGGGTCAATTTATCTGGTGGCCATCTTGGATTTTCTGAAAGATGGCGGGAAATGGTTTAAAACGCTACTCATTAACTGCTGGAGAAATTTTAACCAGACTTGGCTGGAAGGATACTAGGCAGGTAGATTTCAGAAATTCTATACATCATTTTGATTGGTCCATTTTTCCAGTGGCCATCTTGAATTCTGCAAACAATTGCGGGAAATTGTTTAAAACGCTACTCATTAACTGCTTGGGAAATTTCAACCAGGCTTGGCTGGAAGGATAATAGGCTGGTAGGTTTCAAAACTTGTATACAAAATTTTTATTGGTCAATTTTTCTGGTGGCCATCTTGGATTTTCTGAGAATTTCTGGATAACACTAAAAAGCCTGTAACTCCTTGATAATCACTGGACTGGTTTCAATCAAACTGGGATGGAAGAACCCTAGCGTAGTATGCTTCAGAACTTATATACAAAATTTTGATTGGTCAGTTTTTCCAGTGGCCATCTTGGATTTCACTTCAAGAGATATAATTACTGAAAAATGGCGGGAAATTGTTTAAAACGCTGCTCCTCATTAACTGCTGAAGCAATTTGAACCAGACTTGGCTGCAAGGATACTAGGCTGGTAGGTTTCAAAACTTGTATACAAAATTTGTATTGGTCATTTTTTCCCGCGGCCATCTTGAATTTTCTGAAAATTTCTGCAAATCACAGCATACTCCCCAATAACCACGAGGCCAATTTCAATCAAACTTGGATGGAAGAACCCTAGTGTAGTATGCTTCAGAACATGTAGACAGAATTTTGATTGGTCCATTTTTCCGGTGGCCATCTTGGATTTCACTTCAAGAGATACTTACCTCACTAACACTATATTTCCTAAATATCAACCTAGACTTAATAACCCCAGATTAATAAAATGGTGCCCGTACTGGTCAGGTAGCCAGCTGTCAGTTTGCCGGATGCCGGCCCCAACCTCACGCATGCGCAGACTGACACTGCCTCATTCTTGAACATTGGCCTGAATCACATGCTTGTTTACTAAGAGTTCTTGCTTGTTTTTGCTCAATTCTCTTTTTGGAAAGTGTTTTGAAGCATGTTAGACCTGTCTGACCCTTGTGGATCACCTGAGGCTACACCAGGACCAAGTTATCAAGTGATCTTAATTACAATTTTGTTTTTATATGTCTTAATTATGCGGTGTCACCTATTTCCGTGCCGTGGTAGCGACGTGATAGGCGCCCAAAAACTGGTATATTATTACCTGGCACCATGAAATACTAATCTCTCTATGTTTGTGTCCACAGGTTCCTGTCAGGAGGTTTGTACACATCTAAGAGGGTTTGTCTCCACCTTTTCCTTAATAAATGTTAGGAAAAAATCTATTCCCAGGGTGATATAAGCTCCCGTAAGAGCGAGCTTGTCATTCTGCCCTCTGGAACCCCTTCATATATTTATAAGTGGTGGTGAGGCATCGTTCTTCTGGTGGAGTTATCAATGACACAGGTACACTAGTTATGCTATATGGCACACTAATATATTTAGAAATATTTATGATTATTTGTTGCCAATATTTTTTGTCATGCTGTATATGTGTATCATTATCATGGGCTATTGCTGTTTTCATTTACTGTTGAGTATGCTCTTGTAATTTGAATACAATTCGTCTTACACCTGGTTGTTGTTTCTAAGTCAGTCTGTTTTCTATTTATGGAAATTCATGACGTCATAATCAGCCATGTTATTATTAATAACCACCTTGAGTGTGGGCTGTTAATTTTTCTTTCAACTGTCCCTTTATGGCCTGTTGGTGATTTCTCCTCTTTAAATGGGTTAGTTTATTTAATTAATATAAAATAAACTATAAACTCATTGTCTTCGTCTTATGCCCTTTTTCAGAAACCTTGTGTGGTCTGTAACTGCTCTATACAGTTGAAGTTTGCGCCCCATCTGTGTGTTAAATTTACACCTTGTGGTCCATTATTAAAATATGACATCTGTAAACAGTGGGGTTGTGTGGGCCGACTTATTCTCTGAATTTTTGTCATTACAGGCAAAGGATAAGGCGTCAGAGGAGGAGAAGCGTATGAAAAATAGTGTAAGTGGTAAGAGTAAAAGAAAGGCCTCTGTTTCTTTGGAAATGGAGACTCAGATTGGAAATGATGGGGAAGATGAAAAGGACAATAAATGATCTGGTTCCAGAGTTGCTTAGCGGCATGCTCCCTGAAGCAGATACTTTATTGTCCTCTTCATCTTCCCCCAAGCAGAAAATCCCCACTGCTGATTCTGGTGTTTGTCGTAGTCCGTGGTAGATCTCAGAAGGCCTGCCGCCTTGCCGATGGATCCAAGAGTAGTCCAAAATGATCATGGCAGCAGGCTTGCCGCACCGGTAAATCATGGGCCGGGCATGCTGGACCCAGGTTCCCGCTTATCGGGTTCCCTGGAGCATCTGTGCCCCATAAGTACTGTATCCTCTGTACATTCTCTGGCCAGCCCGGGTTAGCACTCTTTACTGATCCAGAGGCTATGTATCATGGCCAGGGGGAAGAGGATTTTCTGCTGGGTTCACTCGTTGGCGCCGTGGACATGGAAATGGACAAATGTGCACCACTCGTGGGGAACACGGGTAAACTTTACTATGGGACTACTCCTGCAGGGGTAGGCCTCACGGCTCAAAGGGTGGCCCGGGTTGGCGCAGATAACTGCACGTATTGTATAATTCGGCTTGCCAATAATATGACGGCAGCTGGTCCGGAGCATAGTGTGGTGAATTACACCCCACACACTTCCATGGTGCCGGCACCTGGCCTAGCCACAGCGCAAAGCAGGCCTGCTCTCTTGGTCCCGCATGTTTTCTCTGGCTTGCCATGTGTATGCACGGCTCCAGCCATGTTCACACCTGTGAGTGCTGTTGCTGTAGAGGACGACGAAGGCCCGCGCCTGGTCGAGCACTCACAGGTGCCCGTGGCTGCCTGGAAGCCGACAGTTACCGCTATGCCATCTCTGCATGACGTGGGCAATGAGTAGAAGTGTCAGGGCGAGGTGCACATTTGCCCTTAGAAAATTTGTGCCCGTCACAGGATTTGTTCAATAGGCTGCTGTGGATGCCTATGTCCTGTCCTGGTCTCTTTTGGGGATGATGGATGTAGACATCTCCAAGAGACATTGACTCTAGTCAATAATCAGAGGGCACTCCGCAAGCAATTTGAGGTACTCCGTAGGAGCGCGTTCGCGCAGCGCCCGCTGCGTACAGTCCACAGTAGGCCTGAGGTGGCGCTGGTCAAGTCAGAGACAAGCCACCGGCACAGGGTAAGCCATGACCATGCCAGCACCGGCCTGCAGTTGGGGGAGAGGGGTGCAGGCTCCTAAAGCGCAGGCAAGTGTCTGCGCACCTAGGTGTGCATGGTGCGGGCCGTGGCGCATGAGGATCTGGTCGTGGGAATTGTGCCTGATTGGTAGATGCCACTGGGACCACTCTAGTGCTTCTAGAGTCAGAGACAGTCCCATTTGCACTCCCTAGGTGGACTAGTGGGAGGTCGATTAACCCTCCACACGCAGGAGTGGGAGCTGTTAACCCAGGACTGCTTAGTCTTGCGATGGCTTTCAGTCGGGTACCAGCCCGACTCGGTGATGGCCCACCATCGCACCTGTCTCTGGTCCCGATCTGGACTCAAATTCAAAGAGACCCAGCAACGGTTGTGTATAGAGGAAGAAATAAATTCCCTCATACAAAAAGGAGCAATTCAACTGGCACAAAATTGCCCGTGCTTCTATTCAACCGTGTTTCCAGTAACAAAAAGCACTGGAGGGTGGAGACAAATTCTCAACCTCAAGCCATTGAACAAGTTCATAGACACACCGAGTTTCAAAATGGAAATGATCAGGAAATGGTGTTCGCAGGGTTGGAGAAGGGAATGTGGACAGCATCAATAGATTTGAAGGATGCTTATTTCCACATTCCAATTGCGAATAGCTTTCGTCAGTACCTGAGATTCGCATTCCAGGGCCGACGGTGGGAATTCAGGGTTTTACCCTTTGGAATTTTGGGTTTTCACCAGGGTAGTTCTTGCAATAACAGCAGGAGGAGCATAACATTCCACAGTTACATAGATGACTAGCTGTTAAAAGCACACAATCAGGAAAGTCTATCAGCAAATCTGGAGATAGTTTTGAAAACTCTCACATATTTAGGCTGGATAATCAACTTTCAGAAATCCGAGCCGACTCCATCCAGAAGTTTGTTTAACGGGGCATATTCTTCTATCTAGAGATAGGATATGTTTATCCTACTCAGGAGAGAGTAGAAGTACTTATCTCGGTAATACAGTCAGTGTGCAACAGTCGTCATGTACTGGCACAGGTTTAGTTGAGAATGCTGGGGTGTCAATGTTGGAACCTCTTATTCACCACCTCAATGGTGGATGAAGAGAGAGAATCTCCTGGCGGGGGTGATGCTCACCCCCTCCCCACCCTCAAATAACGATGTACAGGGATGCATCAATGGAGGGATGGAGCGCTAGCCTTGAAGAAACCACGGTATCAGGACTGGAATCTGGATCAGTCACAAGAACATATAAATCTACTGGAATTACGAGCAGTAGTTCTAGGCCTGGAACATTTCCTAGAGGAAGTTTGTGGAAAGATCGTTCTAGTTCGATCAGACAACTCAACAGTAGTGACTTACATAAACGAAGTTGCCCAGTCTCTGTATGATGACTTAGAAACTGCTTTGCTGGTGCCTAGCTCATTTGATCACCTGGAAAGCAGTTCACATTCTAGGAAGGCTAAATTTGTTAGCGGACTCATTGAGCCGAAGGATGCGTGTTTTGCCCATGGAATGACAACTAAATCAAGGTGTGGTGAATCGTCTGTTCGACCACTGGGGGAACCCAACAGATTTATTCGCAATGAAGAAGAATGGGAATATGACGACGTATGTCTCTCTGATTCCGAGACCCGAGCGCTATCGCAACAGATGCGCTAGCTATCAGTTGGGAGGGAATGTATGCATACGCATTCCCACCAGCAATCCTGATTCCAAAAGTTCTTCAGAAAATCAGGCAGGAGGAGTGCCAAGTGCTTCTAATCACCCCAAATTGGCCAAGCCGATCATGGTATATGAATCTGCTGGACCTTCTGGTCTGCAATCCGGTTCCTCTGCCTCTGATGGACAATATTATTTTCCAGGGCAGGGCAAGTCGCTTCACAACAACCTGTCAATGTTCCAATTGACTGCGTGGATGTTGTCACGGAATCTAGAATTAAGGAGGGTTTTTCTGAGCAAGCAGCCATGTTTATGGCAAAAGCCAGGAGGTCTACCTCCAGAGCATATAACTATAAAATCAATTGATTTGCAGAATGGTGCTCAAAGAGAGATGTTAATCCAATGGATTCATCTATTCAGGTAGTAGACAATTTCTTCTGTCCACTGTATGATGCCTATAGCCTCAAGCCTAACTCTATTGCTGGCTACAAGTCAGCTTTAATGTCAGTTATCCCTTGCATGTCTGATAGGGGAAGTGACAAAGTATGTTCATTGAACACTTTAATAAAAGGCATGGGTAATGTAAGAGTGAGAAATCCACCAGCGACTCCGTCTTGGAGTTTATCTCTAGTGCTTCAAGTTCTAGCTGATAAGCCGTTTGAACCACTAGAGGTAGACCGTTATGTGGTTGCAGGGGAAGGCCTTAGGCTTCTACCTTGGATTAATTTCATGGCTAAAAACCAGTCATTGAAATACCCAGCTCAACCAATTATTTTACCAGCTTTGAGTAGGTTTGATCCTAATTCAAAGGTTTGGTGTCCAGTCCGTGCATTAAATATGTACAAACAACGTACACAAGAATGGCGGACGGACCCATCCAGGTTATGGTTGTCATATATTGAACCCCACGGCAGGGCTTCAAAAGACACTATATCTAGGTGGAATCTATCCAATTTTGCCACAAATCCGCCACTGGTAAACAAGTTGACTTAGCCGAGGCTCAGTCTGTCCATGGCATAGTGGCATCCACCACCCTGTTTAATGGGGTGTCGGTGGATGACATTATTTCAGTAGCCCAGTGGCACTGTGAGTCAAGTTTTACCGACCATTACCTCTGTGACACCACTAATCCTCTTGCCTTATCGATTCTTCAAAAGATGATCAGGTGTACATAGTGTAGATAAGTTGTGCTCACTGTCTTCAGACAACACATTTTAATTATTGTAACAACCACATAAATGTGTATCATTGTTTCTTCACCATGTGGAAGTGGATGGACATGGCTTATATGCTTAAGGTTAGTCTTGCATTTTGTTGTTACATAATATTATTGTCACGCTTTTACCTGTTTTTTTAACTAAAATGGTGATGGGACATGTTTATTTATTTGTGGTTCATTCACTGAGAGTATATGAAATGAAGTCGTTCGTCTCATGTCCGTTAGTACTTTACACCAGTACTTAGAGAGCGTTTAGGACAGACGTCATAGCTTCTCCTTTCCAAAAAGGATGGGGGAGCGCATTTGACTTACGTTCATTAATCTCAACCATCGGTGGTGTTGCCCGATCTGCTAGACATTTCCTGATTGCGAAAAAATGTACAATGGATGAGCTGGTCTTTTGACATCGCCTCCCTCCCGCCGAATTCACTGACGAATTATGGCAATATCATAGCGTTTTAGGGAGGTAAGTATATCTCTTGAAGTGAAATAAACAAAATCACAGATTTCTTTTTTTCACAAGAGAGTAGTTATACTTCCCTAACACGGACCCAGCCTCTCCGCCCCACAGAGGCTTGGTCTTCAAGCTTCTTAGTTGCATGTGTTGGCCAATAGTCAAGCTGAGGCAGTGTCAGTCTGCGCATGCATGAGGTTGGGCCAGCATCCGGCAGACTGACAGCTGGCTACCTGCCCAGTAGGGGCACCTTTCTTTTTTAATCTGGGGTTATAGTCTGTGTTGATATTTAGGAAATATCATGGAGAGTTAGGGAGGTAAGTATAACTACTGTCTCGTGAAAAAGGAAATCTGTGATTTTGTTTAGTTTCTGAAAAATGGCGGGAAATTGTTTAAAACGTCTCATTAACTGCTTGAACAATTTCAACCAGACTTGACTGGAAGGATACCAGGCTGGTTGATTTCAGAACTCGTATACAGAATTTTGATTGGTCCATTTTTCTGATAGCCATCTTGGATTTTCTGAAAATTTTGGGAAATCTGTTAAAAGGCTGCTCCTCATTAACCGCTTGAACGAGTGCAACCAAACTTGGCTGGAAGGACCCTGCAGTGCTATGCTTCAGAGCTTGTATACAGAGTTTTTATTGGTCTATTTGTTCGGTGGCCATCTTGAATTTTCCGAAAAATGGCTGAAAATTGTCTACTCATTAACAACTTGGGCGATTTCAACCAGACTGGCTGGAACGAACCTAGGATGGTAGGCTTTAGAACTTGCATATAGAATTTTGACTAGTCAATTTTTCCGGCGTCCATTTTGGATTTTCGGAATATTTTGGGAAATCGGTTAAAAGTCTACTCATTAACCGCTTGGCTGATTTCAACCAAACTTAGGTGGAAGAACCCTAGGCCGGTATACTTCAGAACTTGTATACAGAATCTTGACGGCTGGATTTTGATGATGGCCATCTTGGATTTTCTGAAAAATGGGAATTCATATAAAATGCTATGTCTCATTAATCAGTTGGGCAATTTCAACCAAATTTGCCTAGAAGGATCCTATTATCGTAGCCTCAAGAAATTGTATTCAGAATTTTGATAGGTCAATGTTTTGGCAGCAATCTCTGATTTTCTGAAAGTTTTCCGGAACCATTTAGAAACAGTAATCCTTCAATCAATGGCCTGATTTCAACAAAACTTGGATGGAACGATCCTATAAACATATGAAACGAGAGTCTTGATTAGTCAATATTTTGTGACTATATTGGATTTTCGGAAAATCATCCATCATGTCAATTTAAATGCAAATGTTTTAAATGCCAATGGTCCAGGTGAGCGCCACAGGCCCTTGGGCCTCTTGTTTAATGAATTATTAGCCATTAACTTTTGTTTTAAACGACTTCTTCTCAAGAACCACTGGGCCAGTTTCAATTATTAGCTCACCTGGCCTGAGCATGAACGTATGTCATGGCAACTGTCCGTCGTCTGTCAACTTTTCCTTTAAACGACTTCTCAAGAACCGCTGGGCCGATTTCAATTATATTTGGCAGGAAGCATCCTTAGGGCATAGGGATCAAAGTGTGTTCAAAGGAAGCTGATTGGCCAATTTGGCCAGCGACCATCTTGGATTTTGGTTTTGGAAACTCTTTAAAAATCTCCGAAACCGCTTGGTGGATTGAAGCAAACCCCATGAAATATGATCTAGGGCAAGAGCTGCACCAAGTTTGTTCAAGGGAACTTGATTGGTCAAATGGTTCAGTGGCCATTTTGGTTGACCTAGTTTTAGTAAGGCTGAAATTGGTTTTATATATGGGTATTCTGATCTCAAATTTGCAATTTTCGAAACATTTCAGATCATTTTCCCACCAAAAGCTCCCATGCTAAAGTAATGGGAAATTTAAAATGTCTTCTCGAGAACTACTGGGCCAATTTCAATTATATTTGGCTGGAAGCATCCTTATAGAGATTCAAGTTTCTTCAAACGAAGCTGATTGGCCAATTTGGCCAGTGGCCATCTTGGATTTTGGCTGATTTTTAGAAATGTCTTAAAAAATCTCCGAAACCGCTTGGTGGATTGAAGCAAACCCCATAAAATATGATCTAGAGCAAGAGCTGAACCAAGTTTGTTCAAGGGAACTTGAATGATCAAATGGTTGTGCGGCCATCTTGGATCGCCTGGTTTTCATGTTTGGTTGATCTAGTTTTAGCGAAAACGACCTCTTCTCTAGGACCGCTGAAGGGATCGGGCCAAAATTTGGCAAATATGATTAGGGACTAAGGGCCATTAAAATTTCTTCAAGGGAAGTTGATCCGTCAAAAAGCATGGCTGCAATGGGCCAATCAAAATAGTGTGTTTGGCGGCCATATTGGATTTTTTTATTTGATGGCTTTTGAGGCTGAAATTGGTTTTATATATGTTGTTGGGTATTCTGATCTCAAATTTGCAATTTTCAAAACTGTCGGAGGAACGGTTTGGTGGCCATCTTGGATAATTTTCCCGCCAAAAGCTTCGATACTAAAGCAATGGGAAATTTAAAATGTCCTCTCTAGAACTACTGGGTCGATTTCAATTATATTTGGCAGGAAGCATTCTTAGAGTGTAGAGATTCAAGTTTGTTCAAACGAAGCCGATTTGCCAATTTGGCCCGTGCCCATCTTGGCTTTTGGTCAATTTTTAGAAACGTTTTTAAAAATCTCCAAAACCGCTTGGTGGATTGAAGCAAAGCCCATGAAATAAGATCTAGGGCAAGAGCTGAACCAAACCAAGTTTGTTCAAGAGAACTTAATTTGCCAAATGGTTGTGCGGCCATCTTGGATGGCCTCGTTTTCATGAAAGCAACTTCATCTCCAGGGCCACTGAATGGATTGGGCCAAAATTTGGGAGATATGATATTGACTAAGGGGCATCAAAGTTTGTTCAAGAGAAGTTGATACATAAAGAAACATGGCCTCTGTTTTCTTGTTACGAGTGCTCAACTCATTAGAGTTCTACTTATTTTTAATGACCATTCTAGTTGAGATACCTATGGTCCAGGTGAGCGATACAGGCCCCTTGGGCCTCTTGTATTTTGCAGGAAGCATCCTTAGGACATAGGGATCCAAGTTTGTTCAAGCGAAGCCGATCGGCCAATTTGTCTGGCGGCCATCTTAGATTTCGGTCAATTTTAGGAAACATCTTTAAAAATCTTCTCCGAAACTGTATGAGGGATTGATTCAAAACCCATGAAATATCATCTATGGTAAGAGCTGAATCAAGTTTGTTCATGGGAACTTGATCAGCCAAATAGTTTGGCGACTGTCTTGGATGACCTTAATTTTTGTGAAAATGGCTTCTCCAGAATCGATGAATGGATTGGGCCAAAATTTGGGAGATATAATTAGGGATTAAGGGCCACTAAAGTTTGTTCAAGGGAAGTTGATAAGTAAAAAACATGGCCACCAGCGACCACCCAAAATGTAGCATTGGTGGCGGTCCCTATTGGATATTTCTGTTTGACGGATTTTGAAGGCGAAATTGGGTTTGTATAGGCTTTTAGGCATTCTGATTTCAAATTTGCAATTTTCAAAACTGTTGGATAAATGGTTTGTCAGCCATCTTGGATCTTTTTCCTGCCAAAAATTTACATATTAAAGCAATGGGAAATTTAAAATCTCTTAATTATATTTGACAGAAAACAGCCTTAGGGTATAGGGATACAAATTTGTTTAAAGAAAGATGATCGGCCAATTTGGCATGCAGACATCTTGGATTTTGGCCGACTTTTGGAAATGTCTTCTCTGAAACCACTTGGGGGATCGATGCAAACCTCATGAAATATGATTTAGGGCAAGAGCTGAACCAAGAGGGAATTTTATGAGAGCTGTCAATGCTTCACATGGCCTGTCAGTTTATCATGTGGCTTACTCATCTTAACCCTGCCTCAAAGCAGGGTTAACTCGAAGATGTACCAGAGTAGGTACTTTAACCATTTAGGCATTACTCTATTAAGTCGAATAACTAACTACTCTACTAATGGTGTAAACTCACCCTTGGTTGCATCCATCTGTATGCTATACCATGAATTGATATTTGTAAAGCCTGTTGATTGTATGGCTAATAGTTGGGGGACTGTCATAACCAGTTAACTTGTGCAGAGGTCATTTATGAGTGGCATTGTAACAATTTCACTCGTAAGTTATTTCATCACAAGTTAATTAGTCATGTTGCAACTTGGGTGGATAATGTCAACCGAATCCCTTAGATTACGTTTCAATTACAAGTCATAACTGGCCACTCGTTTTAGGCAGTATCCTCCAAAAGTTGACAGTATAATTCATCACAAATATGAATTACTGACTTCAGCATAGAATAGAAAGTACATAATGCGGTATCAATACTCTGATCTATTGTATATATTGTTTATTTTTAACTCACCTAGGTGACCTTATACAATCGCGATTTTCCTGTCCGTCATCTGTCAACAATTGTGGCACGTTTCGCTATTTGTTGATGGATTGGAACCAAATTTGGCAGATATGTTCCTTTTGGAAATATCTATTAGGGCTATGAAGATTAAGAGACCACGCCCACAAATAGTGGAGTATTGGCCCTTGCTATATTTTCAAAGCATTGAAGCCTAGGGGAAATACGTTTGTGGCACATTTTGCCATTTATCAACGGATTAAAAGGAAATTTGGGAAATATGTTCCTTTAGACAATATCTATTGGGGCTATGAAGATGAAGTGGCCCCGCCCACAAATAGCAGAGTTATGGCCCTTCCTATGTTTTCAAAGTATTGAAGCCTCTGGAAAATACGTTTGTGGCACGTTTCATCATTTATTAATTGATTAAAACAAAAATTTGGCAGACATGTTCCTATAGGCAATATCAATTTGGTCTATAAGAATGAAGTGGCAACACCCCATAACATTGGTTCATTAATGCGTTTTTAAGTATTGAAGCCTATGGGGGAAATACATTTGAGGCACATTTTGTCATTTGTCGATGGATTAAAACCCAATTGGGCAGATATGTTCCTTTAGGCAATATCTATTTGGGTTACGAATATGAAGTGACCACGCCCATAAATATATGTCCCTTGCTATATTTTCAAAGTAGTGAAGCCTATGGGGAAAATATGTTTGTTGCACGTTTCGTCATTGAATAATGGATACAACTAAATTTAGTAGATATGTTCCTTTAGGCAACATCTATTGGAGCTCTGAATATGAAGTGACTACACCCTTAAACAAGGGCCATAACTCGGGTTCATTGAGGTGTTTTTAAGTATTGAGCCATATGGAGAAAATACTTTTTCGCCAATTGTCGATAGATTAGAATCAAATTTAGCAAATATGTTCCTTCAGTTAAATATCTATTTGAACTATGGATATAAAGAGTATGCATCTTTAAACAAGGGCCATAACTCTGGTTCATTGTCTTAAACTATTGAACCATATGGTGAAAATTCATTTGTTTCGTCAATTGTTGATGGATTAAAATCAAATTAAGCAGATATGTTTCTTCAGTCACCTATCTATTTGGACTATGAATATGGCCAAAGTGAAGATCGCACCAACCTATGCCAGGAACGCAATAACATTCTGCGCCACATTAGTGAACGCTTAAAAGATCTTGCTATCCAACAAGCAGACACCCTAGCAGATGAAATCACTGCCATGGATGACTGCCACAAAATGTTTCGGGCAGCCCGAGCCCTGAGAGTTGCTGACTACACACCACCACTAACTGTACACAACTCTGAAGGCACTAACCATGATGATGAGCCCTTGCACCCATTCTCAGGAGACCCCAGGCCATTACTAACACCAATTAATACAGCAGAGGTTGAGAGGGCACTTAAATCCTTGAAAAATGGGCGTGCATCTGGATGTGATGGCATGAGCAATGAACTATTCAAATATGCAAGTGACATTATCTCAAAACCGATCACGCACATAATCAATTCAGCTTTTATGCGCCACCTTGCCATCGATGCTGTAGGCCAAGGCATCCTTATCACGCTACCCAAGCCCAAGAAGCCACCTGACCCCCCCCCCCAGCCAATCTGCGGCCCATTGTGCTCCTTAACAGCATATGGAAAATCCTATCCAATGTTACTCTATGCCGCATCTGAGACAAGATTGACGACTTCACCAGATCATGTCAAAGTGGCTTCAAACGTGGACACAGCTGCGCAGACATTGTATGGACTCAACACATGCTTGTGTCGGTAGTCATGTCCAAACACTGGGATTTCCACAAAATGGGCATTGACATGTCACGAGCCTTCAACACAATTAAACGCTCAAAGATCCTAGACATACTGCGCCAGGCCAGTTGCAATGAAGATGAGCTACGACTAGTGAGACTACTGCTTGCAGACACCAAGCTGAGAGTACGAGTCAAGTCAGTGAAGTCTGTAGAGTTTGAGACATGAATCGGCGCCACACAGGGAGATGGTCCAGATGTGTAATACGCCGCCGCTGTCTGTAAAAGTTGCCCAGCAAAAATGGTCCATGTTTAGCCATGTGCTAAAGATGCCAGACGACACACCAGCAGAGAGAGCCTTGGAATTTGTCATACTCGGAGCCAGCAAATACAGAGCCAGGAGAGGATGTCATTGCATAAATCTGCTAAGCGTGGTGCGAGGTGACCTCAAGAAAGCAGGATTAGGTACACTCAAGTCAAGAATGGAAATGAGGAAGCTAAGGATTTTGGCTGAGGACAAGACACAGTGGGCGAAAACGAAGAAGGACTGATTGCAGCTGTAGTATGTTTCTACTACTACAGCCGCAGAATACAGGAATCATACATACATACTATGAATATAAAGAGGCAACAGCTTTAAAAAGGGCCATAGCTATGGTTAAGTATTGAAGCCTATGGGGAAAATATGTTTGTGGCGCTTTGCGTCATTTGTCGATGGATTAAAACCCAATTTGGCAGATATGTTCCTTTAGGCAATATCTATTTGGACTGCCAATGTAAAGTGGCCGCGCCCACAAATAGCAGAGCGTTGTCCCTTTCTATATTTTCAAAGTATTGAAGCCTATGGGGAAAATATCTTTGTTGGTCGTTTCGTCATTTATTGATGGATTGCAACCAAATTTAGTAGATATTTCCTTTAGACAATATCTATTGGAGCCATGAATATGAAGTGACCATGCACACCCTTAATCAAGGGCCATAACTCTGGTTCATGGATGTGTTTTTAAGTATTGAGCCATATGGGGAAAATACATGTTTTCGCCAATGGTTGATAGATAATCAAATTTAGCAGATATGTTCCTTCAGTCAAATATTTATTTGAAGTATGGATATTTAACAGTATGCATTTTAAACCGGGGCCATAGCTCTGGTTCAATAAGGCTTAAACTATTGAACCCTATGGTGAAAATCCATTTGTTTCATCAATTGTTGATGGATTAAAATCAAATTTAGCAGAGATGTTTCTTCAGTCAAATATCTATGTGGAATATGAATATAAAGATGTAGCACCTTTAAATAAGGGCCATAACTCTGGTTCATTAAGACTTGAAACAGTTGAACACTGGTTAAAATACATTTGTTTTGTCAATTGTTCATGGATTAAAAACAAATTTAGCAGATACATGTATGTTCCTTCTGGCAATATCTATTCACCCTATGAATATAATGTAGCCACGACTTGAAATAAGGGCCATAACTCTGGTTAACTGTTGAAGCCTATGGCGAAAATACGTTTGTGCCACATTTCGTCATTTATCGCTGGATTAAACCCAATCTATTAACCACATGTAGCAGTATGGAGAATGGTCGAGATAAAATAATTTATGTAAAAGCAAGATAGCTGGCTGATGTCTTGAAAGGAAAAAGTTAATTGATTGTTGAATCCATGTTACTTCATGGGAAGTAATAGGTTATAGTTAAGCAATCTTTTAGATGGAGGTACTGTCTGTTCTATGATATACATTAATGATTAACCCTCCGTTTTGCCCTAAACAATATCTCATATTGTTCCTACTTTTGCTGTTGTGCAGGTTTGTGTCCTAAAGGTCACTTCTCACAGTCTGGTCTGGTCAAGCCGGTCAGCTGTTTCAAATGTCCTTTGCATTCTTATCAGAGCAGCTCAGGGCAGACATCTTGTATCCTATGTGGTGCCAATGAAGTCACAGAAAGTGAGGGTTCAATATCCGCTGCCAGCTGCAAATCTACAGGTATTTATTAATCATCATTATTGGACTGGATTCATGTTATTTTTATATGTGACAAGTATTTAAATAATATCTTCATATTATTTATCCAATCTCAAGAGCGGCTTTCTACATCAAACTAGAGGATACGATTTATAAAATTAGCAATTGTTTTGAAGAGCTTCATCCACCCCACACAACTTATCCACCATGGAATCAGTAAACAACACTGTCTGAAATAAAAGGTAAAAATTCTTAAATTGCCTAACCCAAATCAAACCACCCAGGAACACCTCAATCCGCTACTCCTTTACTCAACTAAGA
Organism: Chaetoderma sp. LZ-2023a; assembly: GCA_034401795.1. NCBI lineage: Eukaryota > Metazoa > Mollusca > Caudofoveata > Chaetodermatida > Chaetodermatidae > Chaetoderma > Chaetoderma sp. LZ-2023a. Next base: position 81,392,226 of record CM067372.1, read on the forward strand.
ACTGTAACATCTGTAATAACATAGACAAATCCAGGTTCTTCAGAAGCAAACATACAGGCCTCTTCTACAAAGCCAAAATTATAGGCAATTGGTAAACTCCCAATATAGTCTATCTTCTCAGTTGTAATATATGTGGCAAACAATATGTAGGGGAAACATTGTGCCCATTAAAAATCAGAATCCAGGAGCACCTGCACTCCATCACAAACCTCTACAAACACGAGAGATATGACACACCAGTATCTCGCCTTTTCAACAGAACGTGGCATCAGAGAAATGACATGCAGTATAGATTCATTCAGGTCCTATTGTCAGATCCAACAGATCCAAATTCCAGAATCCAAATTGGAAAAGGCAAAAAGAATGCCACTGGATCCACCAACTCCACTAAATGGAGCCAATAACAATTAACTTAACAGAGGAATATCTCAACCGCCAGTTGAAACATTTGACGTCATTACCGTTCAATAAAAACATTCACCCCTGGAATACTAGTAATAATAAGAAATGGGGGCTTGCACAGTCACAAGGAGAAAAGCCTCAAACCATAATTCCTTTCCATTTAATCCGTTAGACAACTATGGGCAATCTACATCTACACAGATCAATCAGCAAATAGAGCATATATATAAATCACAGATTTCTTTTTTCACTTCAAGAGTATGCTTACCTCCCTAACACTCTGATATTCCTAAAATATCAACCTACACTCAATAAAGCTCAGATTAAAAAAGTTAGGTGGCACTGTTGGGCAGGGAGTCAGTTAGCAGCCCGGCGGATTCCAACCCCAACCTCGTGCATGCACAGGCCGTCACTTCCTCTTTCTAGTTTATGGGATACAACACATGTGCTTAGGTTTATTTTGAAGCTAATTTTGCGTCTATTCTGCTCAATACTTGAAGTTATTTTGATTTGAATCAAAGCAATCGGGTACATTCTATTATATTTTTGTCCCAATTTTGCTGTTAACACGTATTGTATTGTATTGTGTTTCCGGGACGTGGTTTAGACGAGATTTCTAATCACTTGTTTTTGTGTCCACAGGTTCCTGTTACAAATATGGCACAGATCTGAGAGGAAATTCTCAACTCCATTGCCCCTTTTCTGTTAGGAAAGGTCTATGCCCAAAGTGGCTTGGAACTCACCATATGAGTAGAGCTTCCCATTCTGCCCTGTGGTCCCTTTATTATTAGCTCACCTGGCCAGAATGGCAGATTTTTAGAAATGTCTAAGTGTTGGATTTCGGCCAATTTTTATAGTCTTTAAAAGTTTTCTCAGAAAGTGCTTGGGGAATCGATTCAAAACCCATGAAACATCATCTAGAATCGCTGAAGGGATCAGGCTGAAATTTTGAAGATATGCTTAGGAAAGTTTATTCAAAGGAAATTGATCCGTCAAAAAACATGGCTGCCGTGGGCCGATCAAAATGTAGTGTGCTTGACGACCATATTGGATTTTTTTATTTGATGGATTTTGAGGCCAAAATTAATTTTATATATGTTTTCAGGTATTCTGATTACAAATTTGCCATTTTCAAAACTGTCGGATAAAGGTTTGTTGGCCATCTTGGATTGTTTTCCCGCCAAAATCTCCCATACTAAAGCAATGGGAAATTTTAAATGTCTTCTCAACAACCACTTGACCGATTTCAAGTATATTTGGCAGGAAGCATTTTTATGGCATAGAGATCCATGTTTGTTCAAACAATGCCGATCAGCGGATTTGGCCGACAGCCATCTTGAATTTTGGCCGATTTTTATAACCGTCTCAAAATCTCCGAAACTGTTTGGGGGATTAATTTCAAACTCATGAAATATCAGTCCGGGTAAGAGCTGAACCAAGTTTGTTCAAGTGAACTTGCTTGGCGGGCCGGTTACCGCAGAAAGGACCATACCAGTGCATCTAGATCCAGAGACAGTGCCAATCTTGCATTGCTCATGTCCACCTCTTTCCCTTGGTGGAGCAGTTGGGGGGGGGGGGGTGGTTTGCTGTCTGGCCCACCACAGGCAAGAGTGGGAGGGGTTGAGTCAGGACTGCTTAGTCTTGCAATGGCTTTCAGTCAGGTATCATCCCGACTGGATAATAGGACCGCCATCGCAGCTGTGTTTGGCACCGATCTGGACTCAAAATCCAAGAGATCCAGATCAATGGTTGTGTATAGAGGAGGAAATAAATTCCCTCATACAAAAAGGATCAATTCAACTGCCACAAAATTGCCCGGGCTTCTATTCAGCAGTGTTACTATTCACAAAAAGTTCTGGAGGGTGGAGATGAATTCTCAATCTCAAGTCATTGAACAAGTTCAAGACACACCGAGTTTCAAAATGGAAAGAGTAAAAATGGTGTTGGCAGCGTTGGAAAAAGGAATGTGGATGGCATCAATAGACTTGAAGGATACATATTAGCACATTCCAATGGCGAGGAGTTTTCGCTAGTTCCTGAGATTTGCATTCCAGGGCCGGCAGTGGGAATTCAAGGTTTTAGCCTTTGAAATTTCGATGACTCCTCAGGTCTTCACCAGGGTGGTTCTTGCTATAACAGGATACCTCCACAGGAGAAGCATAGCAGTCCACACATACATAGACGACTTGCTGTTAAAAGCACAATCAGGAAAGTCTATCAGCAAATCTGGAGATAGTTTTGAAAACTCTGACAGACTTAGGCTGGATAATCAACTTTCAAAGATCAGATCTGACTCCATCCCAGAGGTTTGTTTACCTGGGAATGTTCTTTGATCTAGAGATAGATTATGTTTATCCTTCTCAAGTGAGGATACAAGAACCTATCTCAGTAATACAGTCAGTGTGCAACAGTCGTCATGTCCTGGCACGGGTTTACTTGAGAATGCTGGGGTTGATAGTTTCATTGGCACCAGTCATTCCACAGGCGGCCTTACACAGGCATCCAGTTATTTCTCATGACACAGTAGACCAAGAGTACAAGATCACTGGACTCAAACATGTCAGTGTTGGAACCTCTTATTCACCACCTTCAATGGTGGATGAAGAGAGAGAATCTCCTGGCGGGCGGGGGTGATGATCAACCCTCCCCACCCTCAAATAACGAGGTATTCATATGCATCAATGGAAGGATGGGGAGCTTGCCTTGAAGAAGCCACACTATCTTGGCTTTGGAATCTGGATCAGTCACTAGAACATATCACTCTACTGGAATTACGAGCAGTAGTACTAGGCCTGGAACATTTCATAGAGAAGGTTCTGGGCAAGACAGTTCTAGTTCGGTCAGACAATTCTACAGTAGTTACTTGTATAAACCGTCTCGGCAGAACGAAGTTTCCCAGTCTCTGTATGATGACATGGAAATTGCTTTGCTGGTGACTGGATCACAGGATCACCTTGAAAGCAGTTCGTATTCTGGGAAGGCTAAATCTGTTAGCAGACTCATTGAGCCGAAAGATGAGTGTTTTACCTATGGAATGGCAACTAAATCAATGTGTAGTGAATCGTCTGTTCAACCACTGGGGGGAACCCAACATAGATACGGATCTGCTGGACCTTCTGGTCTGCAATCCGGTTCCTCTGCCTCTGATGGACAATATATCTTCCAGGGCAAGGCCTTTCACAACAAACCATCAATGTTCAGGTTGACTGCGTGGATGTTATCAAGGAATCGAGAATTAAGGAGGGCTTTTCTGAGCAAGCAGCTATGTTTATGGCAAAAGCCAGAAGTGGGTCAACCTCCAGAGTATATAGCTATGAAATCAACAGATTTGCAGAATGGTGCTCAAAAAGATGTATTAATTCAATGGATTCATCTATTCAGGCAGTACCCGATTTCGTCTGTCACCTATATGATGCTTATAGCCTCAAGCGTAACTGTATTGCTGGCTACAAGTCAGCTTTAATGTCAGTTATTCCTTGCTTGGCTAATAGGGGAAGTGATGAAGTAAGTACATTAAATATTTTAATTAAAGGCGTGGACAATCTAAGACCAAGAAATCCACCAGCAATTCCATCTTGGAGTTTATCTCTAGTGCTTCAGGTACTAGCTGATAAACCATTTGAACCACTAAGTTCCATTTCTATGAAAATGTTGACACTTAAAACTATTTTTAATTGCTGCAGCCTTGGCAAGGCGGAGAAGCAAAATTCATGCCTTATCAGCTGAGGAAGACCATTATGTGGTTATTTGGGAAGGCCATAGGCTTCTACCTAGGATTAATTTCATAGCTAAAAACAAGTCATTGAAATATCCAGGTCAACCCATATTTTTACCAGCTTTGACTAGATATGATCCTACTTCAAAAGCATGGTGTCCAGTCCGCGCATTAAACAGGTACAGGCAACGTACCCAGGAATGGCGGACGGACCCAACAGCATTATGGTTGTCATATATTGAACCCCATGGTAGGGCATCCAAGTACACCACTTCCAGGTGGATTGTTGAATGTATCCTATTTTGCCATACGTCCACCACAGGTAAACAAGTTGACATACTCATGGCTCACAGTGTTCACGGCGTAGTGGCTTCCATTGCCCCCTTTAATGGGGTGCCGGTGGACGACATTATGTTGGTAACCCAGTGGCACTGTGAGTCAAGTTTCACTAACCATTACCTCCGTGAGACCTCAAATCCTCTCGACTTATCGATTTTGAAAAGATGATTTAGGTGTATATATTTTAATGAGGCTTTCTCATTGTTTATAAATACCACAATTTAGCAATGGAAACAACCACTTGTCAGTACTACATCAGTCTTCACCAAACAGAAGTTGATGACAGCGACAAGGATTTCAAGGTCAGTCTTGTCTATGTGTTGTTCGTTGTTGATTGTCATTGTCGCGGTACCCTTTATACTAATATGGTGATGGTACCTGTTTAATGTGGTTCTTTCTTGAGTGTATATGAAAATGAAACTTTTCATCCGATGTTCTTTAGTACTATGGCACTAGTATGTAGAGAGCATTTGAGACATTGAAGACATTCTGTCTCCCTCTCAAGATGGGGTGGGGTGTGTGGGGGTTTGTGTGCGCATATGACATATTGTCTTCTCTGAGCCATCGATTGTGTTATCCGGTGTTCAAATCATTCCCTGGTTGTGCTTTCACACAATTTTCAGAAGTTTAGTGCCTTAAACGCAGAAAGGCGCATAGGGAAGAGCGGGTCTTTTGACCTCGCCTCCCTCCCACCAAATTCACTGAAGAATTCTGGCAATATCAAAGAGTGTTGAGGCAAGTATACTCTTGAAGTGAAAGAAACGAAATCAGGGATTTCTTTTTTCAGGAGAGAGTTGATACTTACCTCCCTAACACGGACCCGTCCTCTCCGCCCCACAGAGGCTCGGTCTTCAGGCTTACTTAGTTGCATTGTGTCAGCCAATAAATTAGTCAGAGGAGGTGCTAGTCTGCGCATGCGCGAGGTTGGGCCTGACATCTGCCAGACTGTCATCTGACTACCTGCCCAGTAGGGGCACCTTACCTTTTTAATCTGAGTTTTTATTGAGTGAAAGTCGATATTTGGAAATATCAAAGAGTGTTAACTCTCTTGTGAAAAAACAAATCCGTGATTTCGTTTAGTTCGAGGTAACTGGATTAGCCAAATGCTTAGGGGGCCATCTTGGATGACCTAGTTTTCCCAAAAACAACTTCTAAACTCTGAATGGATCGGGAGGAAATTTGGGAGATATGATTAGGGTCTAAGGTTGATTAAAGTTTGTTCAAGAGATGTTGTTATGTCAAAAAAGTGTGTCTGGTGCCCATATTGAACTTTGTTCTGTGATTGATTTTTGAAGTCGAAATAGGTTTTATATAGGTTTTGTGTATTCCAATTTCAAATTTGCTATATTCAAAATTGTCAGATGAATGGCTTGGGGGGGCCATTTTGGATCATTTTCCTGCCAACAGCTCCCATACTAAAGCAATATGAAATTTAAATTGTCTTCGAGAACCACTGAGTTGATTTCAAGTATATTTGGCAGGAAAAATCCTTCGGGCATTGAGATACAGCGTTGTTCAAACAAAAGTACTCGGCTAATTTGGCCCGTGTCTGTCTTGTATTTTGACCGATTTTTAGAAACGTCTTTAAAAATATTCTGAAAGTGCTGGGAGTTCGATTTAAAACTCATGAAAGGGCATCTAGGGCAACAGCTGATGAAAATGATTTCTTCAGAACCACTTAATGGATTGGGCAGAAATTTGAGCGATATGATTAGATTCCAGTGGTAAATTTTCAAAAATTGTCTTGTCATGCAAACGGACATTCAATAAGTGAATATTTAATTATTCTTGAGAAAATTGGGCCATTAAAGGGTTAATTCCCATCATCGCATAAGATAAATTGTTACCTCTGACCACCTAAAAATTGTATCTGCTGTAATAACCATCATTAAGTGTCCACAATTTGTACCCTTGGGTTTTGATGTTGGTACAAACATTAATCCAAGTTTAAGTAATTATGGTTCTGCTTTGCCTTTGCTTTTCATACATTTAGGTTGACAATATAACTATCTCCTCCTATTTCTGTTTGGATACTACCTTTTGGCCTCTATCTAGTTTAAACCAAGGAACATAAGACATTTATTATGCATAGCATTAAACTTCCTTTCAGTACAATAGATTTTGTCATGACAGACTCTGAATTCGGTGAATGGCCTGGCAGTAACCTTGGCCTCAGAGAACCTAGATTCTAGTGTATTCAGCAATATAATTGATTGTCTCGTCAGCCTTCTTTTGATGCAGAGACGGGGAGCAGAAAAATTCAAGTTTGTAAAACAGGTTTTTAGGAAATTTCTTCCTTACAGTTCTGAACGTGAATCTTGAGTCAACCTGATTCTATGACGTGATTGTTCCTGTCGTTAATACCTATATTCAGTACATTTGTCTCCAGATGGCCTTTCCCTGTGTATGTATATATTAATGAGTGTTCTGAGATCATTAATAGATAGTCCGGAGGAGCAGGCGACCTGGGTTTTGGAATGCGTATTAACATTAATGGAGATTCAATGCTCCTACTATCAAGATTGTTTTTTGTAAGTGATGGTAGTTGCCAATTTGGTTTATTAATGGGCTCGCAGGCAAAACTTCTAAAATGTGTTCTAGTCCTGTGACGTTTTAGATTTTATGCACGGGGAAGGTGTAAGGTAGGTTTGTGGTACCAATGTGTGAGGTTCACGTATTTTTTATTGTTGATGAATCTGTACCAGTTACTGTCTGTAGTAGAGGCGGAAAGTTAGCAAGTGAGAGTGAAGGTACTGGAGGTGACGACCATTCTGGTAATTTAATCATTGTAAAGTCTACTGGAGAGTGGTGAGTACTAGGACCAGCCATTAATTGTGATGGTCTGATGTCTACAGATTTTTGAGTTTGGGTGACACTTCTTGGGGGTGACCTAACTTGCTTTTTATCACCCCCGGTCTGGACGACGGGGGGGATATAGCGATCATCATGTCCATCCGCCCGTCCGTCCATCTGTCCCCATCTTGTCAACGCAACTCCTCCTGGAGGTCTCAATGGATTAACTTAAAATGTGGTCCACATTATCAGTATCATGTGCGGATGTGCATGTGCTTTTTTCGCATCTGAAAACTTGTTCATTACAGAGTTATCCCCCTTTATATATCTTAAAGCCGATACATAAACTGCATTGCCAATCATCTCTTGTCAACGCAATTCCTCCTAGAGGTCTGAATGGATTAACTTAAAATTGTGTCTACATTATCAGTATCATGTGCAGATGTGCATGTGCTTTTTTCGCGTCCAAAAACTTGTTCAATACAGAGTTATCCCCTTTATATATCGTAGAGCTGATACATAACTGCATTGCCAATCATTTCTTGACAACACAACTCTTCCTACAGTTTAGGTCAGATTCTTTTGAAAATAGGTACGTGTTATCATTACCATGTGTAGGTGTGCATGTGCTATCCGTGTACCTGTACGTCCAACCGTCTGTCCAAAATGTATTTATGTCCGTCTGTCAGTCCATCCATCTCTGACAATCATTTCTTGTCAACGCAACTCCTCCTACAGGTCTCAATGGTTTCACTTAAAATTTTGTCGACATTATCAGTAACATGTGCAGATGTGCATGTGCTTTTTTCGTGGCTGAAAAAATTTTCATTACAGAGTTATCCCCTTTTAAATATCTTAAAGCCAATACATAAACTGCATTGCCAATCATTTCTTGTCAACGCAACTCCTCCTACAGTTTAGCTCTGATTCTTTTTAAACTCGGTAAGTGTTATCATTATCACGTGAAGGTGTGCATGTGCTATTCCTATACCTGTACATCCATCCGTCTGTCCAAAATGTATGTATGTCCCTCTGTCGGTCCAGTCATCTCTGACAATCATTTTTTGTCAACAAACTCCTCGAGGTCTCAATTTGATTAACTTAAATTTTTGTCGCCAATATCAGTATCATGTGCAGATGGGCATGTGCTTTTTTCGCAGCAAAAAAAATTATTCATTACAGAGTTATCACTTTAAATATCTTATAGCCGATACATAAACTGCTTTACACTTAGTGAAAAAGGAATTTAGGTTTTAGGAAGGGTTGTATTTTTCATTGTTTAGTTTTTGAAAAATATTGTCCTTTACAATTAACGTTGCATGTCTGCCCACTCTTGATGTATGTTTATCTGAAATGTTTGGATCCGGGGGGATATGCCATCTTCTGATGGCTCTTGTTAGAATGTGGAATGCTACCAAATGAAAACTTTGATCTGGTATACTTTCTGAGGTGACAATTTGTGCTTTGGTAGATGGTCGAAAGAGTGTATTTAGTACTCTTATAAAATCATAGATAGCTGAAATATCATTATTAGCTCACCTGGCCAGAATGGCCAAGTGAGTTTATGGCATGGCAACCGTCCGTCTATCTGTCTGTCTGTCAACTTTTCCATAAACCACCTTTTCTCAAGAACCACTTGGCCGATTTCAATTATATTCGGCAGGAAGCAAACATCCTTAGGGCATGGAGATTCAAGTTTGTTCAAACGAAGCCGATCAACCAATTTGGCCTGTAGCCATCTTGGATTTTTGCCAATTTTTAGAAATGTCTTTAAAAATCTCTGAAACCGCTTGGGGAATCGATTCAAAACTTATGAAACATCATCTAGGGCAAGAGCTAAGCCAAGTTTGTTCAAGAGAACTTGATTGACCAAGTAGTTCGGCGGCCATCTTGGATGGTCTAGTTTTCGCGAAAATGACTTCTCTAGAACCGGTGAAGAGATCACGCCAAAATTTGGGAGATATGATTAGGGACTAATGGCCATTAAAGTTTGTTCAAGGGAAGTTGCTCCGTCAAAAAACATGGCCGCCATGGCCCAATCAAAATGTAACGTGTTTGGCAGCCATATTGGATATTTTTATTTGATGGATTTTGAGGCTGAAATTGGTTTTATATACATTTTTAGGTATTCTGATTTAAAATCTGCCATTTTTTTAAACTGTCGGATAAGTGATTTGTCGGCCATCTTGGATCTTTTTCCCGCCAAAACTCCCATACTAAAGCAATGGGAAATTTAAAATGTCTTCTTGAGAACCACTGGGCCAATTTAAATTATATTTGGCAGGAACAATCTGTAGGATTTTGGCCGATGGCCATCTTGGATTTTGGCCGATTTTTAGAAATATTTTTGAAAATCTTCTCCGAAACCGCTTGGGTTATCGATTCAAAACTGATCTAGGGGAAGAGCTGAACCAAGTTTGTTCAAGGGAACTTGCCCAAATAGTTTGGCGTTCATCTTGGATGACCTAGTTTTCGCGAAAACAATTTCTCCAGAACCACTGAGCAGATTGTGTCCAAATTTGGTAGATGTGATTAGTTTGTTCAATGGAAGTCGATAAGTAAAAAAAACATGGCCCCCCCCCCCCAATGGACCAATCAATGATTAGGGACTAATGGCCATTAAAGTTTGTTCAAGGGAAGTTGCTCCATCAAAAAGCATGGCTGCCATGGGCCAATCAAAATGTAGCGTGTTTGGCAGCCATGTTGAATATTTTTATTTGATGGATTTTGAAGCCGAAATTGGTTTTATATATGTTTTTAGGTATTCTGCTTTCAAATCTACCATTTTCAAAACTCGGGTAAGCGGTTTGTCGGCCATCTTTGGTATTTTTCCAGCAAAAAAACTCCCATACTAAAGCAATAGGAAATTAAAAATCTTCTCGAAAACCACTGAACCGATTGCATGTATGTTTGACAGGAAGCATCCTTAGGGAATAGGGATACAAGTTTGTTCAAAGGAATATGACGGCCAATTTGGTCGGCAACCATCTTGGATTTTGGCTGACATAGAAACATCTTTAAAAATCTCCCAAACTGCTTGGAGATCAATGCAAACCTCATGAAATATGATCTAGGGCAAGAGCTCAACCAAGTTTGTTCGAGGTAACTTGATTTGCCAAATTATTCGGTGGCCATCTTGAATGACCTATTTTTTGTGAAAACGATTTCTCCAGAACCACTGAATGGGCCAAAATTTGGCAGATAAGATTAGGGTCAAAACACCATTAATTGTGTGCATGAAAACTGTCTATGTCAAAAAACATGTCCGCCATGAATCAATCAAAATATAATGATTTTGGCGGATATCTTGTATTTTCTGCAAATTTCTTAGAAAATCATACACTGGGCCAATTTTAATAAAACTTGCCTAAGCTTTCTTCACAGAAATTTGATTCGTAAATTTTTCCAGTGGTCATCTCGTTTTGTTCGGGTGTGCCAGTGGCCAATAATTTTAGGTGAGTGATGCAGACCACTTGGGCCTCTTGTTATCCAGTTTCCTATGGCGATTGGTTTTGTCCCACTGGATGGCATTTGGCCCAGTCATGATCTAAATTTGGTTGTGCTTAGGACAGAATTATCTCTGCTTGAAAGCTACCTAATTGATAATTATAGTGTCAGATTAACAAATTAATCAAGGATTTCGCCCATTCAAAATTAATATTACACATCAAATTTGACCCCTGCATTCAACTTTGTGTGTTGCAAAAGTTGGTCAGTGCATTAACCTTTAATCATAGATCATTCAGCAAGGTGGCCATCGTTGATTGTCAAAGCAACTTGCTAAACTGTTGTTTGAAGAAAATCTCAAATTTCAGCAAAACTACATCAGTGCTCCTTACTAAATATAAAATTAAACCATGACTAGTTTTGTTTTGCTAAGCAACTAGCTGTGCGTATATAGCCGAGGCATATCATGCTTTAGATTTCTTTTGTTAATACCACATCGTGTGTCAATTGTTTTTGGGTTTTTTTTAGCTTCGGCGCTGTGTATTCCTGACATTTGTAAAAATGGTGGAACATGTACTCCTTCTGGCCGCGGATACACTTGCAGTTGTACTGGGCGTGAGTAATAGTTAGTTCTTGGTTAATTGTTTGATCCCATTAAGGGACATGACTCTAGTCACAGCCTGATATTGAGATCAAATGTAATAAATGTTTATCAGGTAAGAAATATTTTCTAACATATTCTTAAATAAATCTGATGGAAAACTATTGTTGTCTAAGTCAATTTGAAAGGATAATTATCTGTTCCACATTTGATTATTTTTAATTTCAGCAAAGGGGCATTTGACATTCGGGTTTTCCTTCTTTTGCAGAGTTTAGACTAATAGATATTTTTCATAAATTTGTGGCATCTTCCATTGGCCATTTAATTACCGTCGCTTAGAAAGGGAAAGCGGTATTGTGATATGGTCTGTCTGTCTGTCCATCTGCCCGCCCGCCCGCCCGCCTGTCTGTGTCTGTCTGTCTGTCTGCCTGCCTGCCTGCCTGCCTGCCTGCCTGCTTACCTGCTTGTGTGCATGCATGTGTGTGTGTGTGTTGGGAAATAGGCTTAAGCTAGCCTTCTTCAAATCACACTCAAGTACAGTTATGTTAATCAGGTAAGCTTCAGTGTTGCAACCACCTTTCCGGATCAATAATGCTTTGTGCATGTTTACCTCCCTTTAGTTTTCACGGGTCGCCATTGTGAGATAGGTGCTGCATACGCTGGTAGTCGGTGTGAAATTGAACGTGATGACTGTAACGGTGACAGCTGTGAGAATGGTATGTGTATGGACTTAGAGAGAAGTACTCGATGTCTGTGCTTACCTGGATTTTCTGGTGACAAGTAAGTTTGATGCGGTTTAATTTATTAACTCACTTGGCCCGAAAGTGTCTCATAAATGAATTATTAAATTTTTACTGTATTATTAATGGGCAGTGTGTGCAATATTTAGTGGGTCAGATGTGAGTGGCCCAGTCCATGGCATACAGTTTTTACAGTCAGTGGTGTGCGGTTGAATAATGTTGGTCAGTGGTAGCAAATCATTCTGCTCCCATTTGTATTTAGCCAATCCAGCTGCTGTTTGACTATAATTTTGAGACCTGATCACTAAATAGTCAATCTATACTGCATTCTCTGCTAGGTCAGATCACTGAATAGTTGATCTATACTGCATTCTCTGACAGATCAGATCACTGAATAGTCAATCTATACTGCAGTCTCTGCAAGATCAGATCACTGAATAGCCAATCTATATGGCAGTCTCTGCTAGATCAGATCACGGAGTAGACAATCTATACTGCATTCTCCGCTAGGTCAGATCACTAAGGAGTCAATCTATACTTGTGTCTGCAAGATCAGATAACTGAATAGTCAATCCATACTACATTCTCTGCTAGATAGATCACTGAATAGTCAATCTATATTGTATTCTCTGCTATATCAGTTCAGTGAATAGTCAATCTATTCTGCATTCTGTGCTAGGTCAGATCACTCAATAGTCAATCTATACTGTAGCGTTGTGCGATTTTTGCTTTGAAACATCGCGATCGATTTTATAAAAAAAATTGTGCGATTTTCGATTAAATCGTAGGTCCAAATTCCCAAAAGTATAAACTGGGGTAACATGACAAGTCACCAAAACTGGGACTTGGAATTTCTAGAAAAAGTTGAAATGAATTACACAAAAATAGCACAAAATTAGAACACAATTTCATGCGACGAATTATTACCATCCTACGTCTATGCTTAATGTATACCTTATATCCATCACCGCGGTTGTGAAATTATTAATTGGGACCACCTAAATATTGCGCATAGTTTAATAAAAATTGTTTATTTCATCAAAATTTGACATAAAATATCGTCGAGTAAAAATATAAATCCTGCTTCCGCTTATAGCCTCCCTTTGTAGGACGAGATTAGGTCATTGCCCGAGTAGCGCGAAGACACTAATATTAGTACCCAGGGAGATACTGCGCAATCCATATTCATAGGACGGTAGCGTTGAGTAGCTACGATAGTAACAGTGTAAACTCGTCCTATAGTGCAGTTTATAGTTGCTTTCAGAATGTACGATTTACATTTAAGAGTAATCAACAGAATGCAATCTGGAATGCTGTTGCGTTATTTTCTTTAATTAGGCATGACAACCGAATCAAAAAGGAAAAATTAGTACCCCGCCTGAAATTGCTAAAAGAATTAAAAAGAATTATGTTCAGTGATTATTGCCTAACACTGCAACTAAGTATATACTTGGTATTTCATGACAGACTCAGGGTCTGCAGCGAAAGAAAGAAAATTATATGGCGATTCGACAGAGTAACTAGCTGGTTTTCTCAATGACAAACGTGTTACCTTGCTATTGTTAGCTGGTTTACCATAGAGCTTTGTGTTTTGATTAGGACTTAGTGAACACATGCGTGAAGCAATCAAGAAAAACAATGGATACATGGGCGAATGGATTATAACTATTTTTTTACTTCTGAATGATGAGTTTTAAAATCTTATAGTCTGCTCAATTTTTTCATGATTTTTCGATTTTTTTCAATTACATCGTAGAAAATCGCAATTTCTTTCAAAATCGCGATTTTCGATTAAATCGTGAAATCGCTCAAGCCTACTATACTGCATTCTCTGCTAGGTCAGATCACTGAATAGTCAATCTATACTTATGTCTGTGCAAGATCAGATCACTGAATAGTCAATCTATACTGCACTCTCTGCTAGATCAGATCACTGAATAGTCACTTTATACTGCACTCTCTCCTATGTCGGATCTCTGAATAGTCAATTTATACCGCCCTCTCCTAGGTCAGATCAATGAGTAGTCAATCTATGCTGCATTCTCTGCTAGGTCAGATCACTGAATAGTCAATATGAACTGCATTCTCTGCAAGATCAGATCACTGAATAGTCAATCTATACTGCAGTTTCTGCTAGATCAGATCACTGAGTAGTCAATCTATACTGCATTCTCTGCTAAGTCAGATCACTGAAGAGTCAATCTATACTACATTCTCTGTTAGGTTAGATCACTGAATAGTCAATCTATACTGCATTCTCTGGTAGGTCAGATTACTGAATAGTCAATGTATATTGCATTCTCTGCTAGGTCAGATCAGTGAATAGTCAATCTATACTTATGTCTCTGCAAGATCAGATCACCCAATAGGCAATCTATACTGCATTCTCTGCAAGATCAGATCACTTAATAGTCAATCTATACTGCATTCTCTGTAAGATCAGATCACTGAATAGTCAATCAATACTGCATTCTCTGCACGGTCAGGTCACACTGAACATCACGCCCAGGTGCGTGTCTGGATAAAGATGGCCACTCCGTCTCAGGAATAAAAGCCGTTAATATACATATTTACAGTGAGGCTTAGATGGTCACCTCCCGGATGTAACTCTTGAACGTGTCTACATCCGGTACTGAGATGATGCTGTCAGCCAGGCCATTCCAGATCGACACAGTTCTTGGAATAAAAGAACTCTGGTATTGTTGGATGCTAGTCTGGATTGTCTGTAGCTTTTATGAGTGACTGCGCCTGGTGGTTGATATCGACGCTTTCTGGGGATGGTATTCGGGTGGTATTGCTACATGGCCATTTATAATTTTGTACATGAATGTCACATTTGGTTTTTTTCTCTGCGCGAGTGACTCCCATCCTAGGCTTGTTAGCATGCCAGTAACACTCTGTCTTGGATATTTGTAGACAGGTCGAGCTAGCACAAATCTTGCTGCTTTTCTCTGGACAACCTCGATGGATTGGCTTGGATCTTTTGTTGGTGGGTCCCAAACTGTAGAGCTGTATTCCAGTTTTGGCCTGAGTAGTGTCTGCTAAGCCTGCTCCTTTATTGATTGGGGGCACCCACGAAGGGTTCTGTTGAGGAATCCAAGAACTCTGTGAGCTAAGCTTTTGTGAAGTTGGAGATATGTTTGTTCCATTTTCGGTTACTGGCCAACTCCACCCCGAGGTATGGGTTTAATATGATCTCTTTTAGGATCTGATCTTGCATTGTGTAGTGAGTTCTGTAGCTGGATCTACACTGTGTGACTTTCAGGATGTTGCAATTTGCTACGTTGAATTCCATTTGCCACGTGTCAGTCCATGACATAAGTGTGTCCAGGTCCTTTTGCAGAATCTGTTGGTCTTCACTGGATTTGATGGTGCGGTAGAGAAGACAGTCGCCTGCGAAGAGTCTGATTGTTAAGCTTATGTCGTCAGCAATATCATTGATGAAGACTAAGAAGAGAATCGGTCCTAATACTGAGCCTTGTGGATATCCAGACAGTACCTCTGTTGAGTTGGATGATTCTCCATTAAGGATTACTCTTTGGCACCTCTCGGTGAGGAAGTCCTCAACCCAGCTTAGGACGTCTCCTTGTATGCCATAGTGGTGGAGTTTTGAGAGTAGTCGCTTGTGTTCCACCTTATCAAACGCTTTGGCGAAGTCCAGTACTGCTACATCAACTTGTTTCCGTTGGGCTAGGCATTTGGTGAGGTCATCCATTGTGATGATAAGCTGAGCCTCACATAATCTTTTGCATTCTCTGCTAGGTCAGATCAGTGAATAGTCAATCTGTACTTATGTCTGCAAGATCAGATCACTGAATAGTTAATCTACACTGCATTCTCTGCTAGGTCAGATCACTGAATAGTCAATCTATATTGCATTCTCTGCTAGGTCAGATCACTGAATAGTCAATCTATACTTATGTCTGCAAGATCAGATCACTGAATAGTCAATCTATATTGCACTCTCTGCTAGATCAGATCACTGAATAGTCCATCTATGCTGCACTCTCCTAGATAATATCACTGAATAGTCAATCTATACTTATGTCTCTGCAAGATCAGATCACTGAAGAGTCAATCTATACTGCACTCTCTGCTAGATCAGATTACTGGATAGTCAATCTATACTTAGGTTTCTGCAAGATCAGATCACTCAATAGTCAATGTATACTGCATTCTCTGCCAGATCAGATCACTGAATAGTCGATCTATACTGCATTCTCTGCTATGTCAGATCACTGACTAGTCTATCTATAGTGCATTCTCTGCTAGGTCAGATCACTGAATAGTCAATCTATACTTATGTCTCTGCAAGATGAGATCACTGAATAGTAAATCTATACTGCATTCTCTGCTATGTCAGATCACAAAATAGTCAATCTATGCTGCACTTTCTGCTAGGTCAGATCACTGAATAGTCAATCTATACTTATGTCTCTGCAAGGTGAGATCACTGAATAGTCAATCTATACTTATGTCTCTGCAAGATCAGATCTCTGAATAGTCAATCTATACTGCATTGTCTGCTAGATCTGATCACTGAATAGTCAATCTATACTAATGTCAACTTTTTCTTTCAGGAATATCTTCTCGAGAATCATTGGGCCGATTTCAATTAAATTTGGCAGGAAATTTCATAGAGATCCAAATTTATTCAAAAGAAGTCTATTAACCAATTTGGCTTGTGGCAATCTTGAATTTGCTCTAGTTTTAGAAACACCTTTAAAAGTTTTCTCTGACACTGCTTCACCGATTGCAGGTACAGTGAGTAGTTAGGATTTGCCGTTCAGTCTTGAAGCTATATCCTTATGACTCCACAGTGAATATTGTGCATACCTGGTAATGGGGAAAATTCTTGTTCTGGCAAGTACTTTGCCTTTTCAATATCAGACTGTAGAAACACCTTTAAAAGTTTTCTCTGACACTGCTTCACCAATTGCAGGTACAGTGAGTAGTTAGGATTTGCCGTTCAGTCTTGAAGCTATATCCTTATGACTCCCCATTGAATATTGTGCATACCTGGTAATGGGGATAATTCTTGTTCTGGCAAGTACTTTGCCTTTTCAATATCAGACTGTATAAGGTTGTCAGTCATAAGCGATATGATTATGACTAATTGTACATATACCTACCTACCTATTTGTTCAGACTTGTAGGGGCATTTGTCAAGTTTTATGTTTGTTGGCACCTCGGTCAATATGGACTAGTTTGTTTTCACAATATGCACTATCCATGCTTATATGTAGGTGATACATTGCATGCTTCACCTTCTTGTTTTTCAGATGTAGCAGCCCAGTTCCCATATGCAATACACATGAATGCAAGCATGAAAGTAAATGTGAGCAACTCTCCTCCAGCCGACACTATAAGTGCAATTGTCTTAGTGGTTACCATGGTGCTTTCTGCGAAGAGAACATAGGTGTGTTTCTATGTAAAATGTTTAAACTGTTTTCCAATTTAGCTAACCATTCTACAGACAAGTAAAATTTAGAGGTGAGAGTAATATTTGTGAGCATTTATCCCCAATCCAGTTTCTGTCAAAGGTTTAGATTTTAAAATAGGAATGATTGTTTATCAAATTTAATGTTCCCTCTTAAGTTAAGTTAAGTTGTTTCTGACCACAGGTTTACACCTCTCTGACCAGATCTTCATCATCACAATGCTGCGTGCTGTTGCTTCCAGTTTCTAGTTGTGCTGTGTAGTCATATAGCAGTCCTTGGTTTCACCAGTGTTTGTCTAGCCGAGCTTTAAAAGTGCAGACCGATGGTGATTTCACTACATGGCTAGGAAGCTTATTCCACACATTCGCAGCCCAGACAGGAAAGCAGTTCTGTCATAGCTCTAACCTTGCCCTTGATTGGAATATCTTTCTACCATGTCCTCATGTTGCCTGATCCCGCTCGACCACATCTTTCCTTAGTTTAAATATGTTTCCTATTTCTGGGTCATATATATCATATGTCTCCTCGGACTCTGCGATAAGCAAGTGTGGGTAGCTTGAGCTTTCTAAGCCTGTCTTCAAAGCTTAAATTTCTGAAGCCTCGTATCTGCTTTGTAGCTCTTCTTTGGACATTTTTGATTAAGGTTATCCGTGATTTTTTGTATTGACTCCATACTGATGCTGCATAATCAAGGTGGCTTCTTACCATTGCTTTATACAGTGGGATAAATGTTGTCTGGTTTAGGTTCACATAAGCATGTCCGATAATTGTGAACATACTAGTTGCTTTATTGACCTTTTCACCGATGTGCTTTTCAAAGTTTAGCCCTTATTATAACCCCAATGTCCTTTTCCTATTCAGACCTCTTAATTTCATGGGGTTTGTCATCAGCAATGATATGAGTTGTACTCTGTTCTCGTCCACCCAAAACTCATATTGATGCACTTGTCAGGATGAAAGCGAAGTAGCCAAGTGTTTGACCATTCGGCTAGTTCATTCAACTCTTCCTGTAAGGATGCATGGACTTCCTCTTCTGTGAATGAACTTTTTTCATTACTATTATTATTATTATTATTATTAACTCACCTTGCCCGAAGGGCCAAATTAGCTTATGCTGTGGCATCCGTCCATCCATCATCATCTGTCCGTCTGTCCATCAACTTTTGCTTTAAAACACTGCTCCGCATTAACCACTTGGGCGATTTAAACTAAATTTGGCTAGAATTACCCTATGGTCGTAGGGTACAGATAATCATTCACAATTTTGATTCATCAATTTTTGGGTGAAAATCTTAGATTTTATGAAAAATGTACCGGAAATTGTCAAATTACTTCTCCTTAACATTCTGACCGATTTCAACCAAATTTGACCAAAAGGATCCTATGGCCATAGGCTTTAGAATTTCCATTCACAATTTTGATTCGTCAATTTTTTGGGTGAAAATCTTAAATTTTATGAAAAATGTACCAGAAATTGTCACGTTGCTTCTTTTCCTGAACATTTTGACGGATTTCAACCTTAGTCCTTAGTCACTTGACATATTTCAACCAAATTTGGCTAGAACGACCCTATCATGGTAGACTTTAGAACGTCTATTCAAATCTTGGATTTTCCGGAAATGATCCATCATATCTATTTAAATCAAATGGGTCAAATGCTAATGGTCCAGGTGAGCGCCACAGGCCCTTGAGCCTCTTGTTATTATTATTATTATTATTATTGTTATTTATCCCCACGTTTAAAAAATATGGGGTTATTGTAATCGGCTCCGTCCATCTGTCCATCCATCCATCCATCATGCTACCTCCTCCCAAACCATTGGGTGGAATTAAATCAAATTTGGTATGTGGGTTACCCATATAATTCCGCTAGATGGTATTTAGATTTGGCTATGCCCCCAGTGGGGCATGGCAGGGGTCAAAAGGTCCAATCAGTTGTAATGCAACGCCTCTAAAATCGTTAGACAGAACTCAACCAAATTTGATATCTGAGTTACCCATATGATTGCGGAGTGCAAGAGGCCATTTAGATTTGGCTCCGCCCCAAAAAGGGGGGGGGGTGTCAAAAGGTCAAATGTTAACCTGCGGAAATTGATTGTAATGCATCTTCTCCGAAACTGTTGGACAGAATTCAACCAGATTTGGTCTGTGGGTTACACATATCAATGTGGAGTACATGGCCATATTTACATTTCGCCCTGCTCTTCTCCTCCCCCCCCCCCCCCTCAGGGGTGGGTGGGGTGGGGGTCAAAAAAAGAAATTTGATTGTAATGCAACTCCTCTGACACTGTTGGACGGAATTCAACCAAATGTAGTATGTCAGTTACCCATATCAATGTGGAGCGGATGAGCACATTTACATTTGGCTTCGCCCCCAGGGGGTGGGGGATGGTGTCAAAAGGTCATGAACTTGATTGTAATGCAACTCCTCTGACACTCTTGCACGAAATTCAACCAAATTTGGTATGTGAGTTACCCATATGATTGCGGAGTGCAAAAGGATGTTTACCTTTGGCTCCACTGCCGGGGGTGGGTTGTGGGGTGTGTCAAATGTTCAAAGCGGTGACCGTGGGGATTTGCAATGACGTGTCATCGACCGATCAATCAAGTTATTATTATTATACCATGCCAAAAAAACCGGCATTGTATTATATGATGGCGTGGCTGGACGGGCTGGCGGCAGAGAGGTTTCACGATGATGACTCTGTTGCCGTTTGTTGGATCGCTGTTAAATTTAATATGGTGGTTGGACCAGCTCTGGGGAAGAAGCCTATTGAAATTGACGATGATCTGAAATCCAAGATGGCCACCTGCGGCCATCTTCAAAATTGGTTTCTGTATCATAACTCCATTACCGTTTATAGGATTAGTTTGAGACGTCAATGGGTGGTTGGACTAGGTCTGGTGATGAAACTTATCGAATTTGACAAAGATCCAAAATTCAACATGGCCGCCAGCCACCAGTGGCCATCTTGAAATTTTATTTTCTCAATGTTAACTCTGTTACCGTTTAATGGATCGCTTTGAAAGTTCATAGGGTGGTTGGACTATGTCTATTAAAGAAACTTCGCGAAATTGTGATAATCTGAAATCAAATATGGCTGCCAGCCACTGGTGGCCATCTTGAAAATTGGTTTGCAGAACGATAACTCCTTGACCGTTCATCATATCGCTTTGAAACTTCACGAGATGTCTGGTTTGGATCTGTGGAAGAAATATCTATTTTCTTATAGCTCTCATCATTGGTTTGTCATCATGGCGGGATATTATGCACCTTTTGCTGAGCTCTTGTAATTATTAGCTCACCTGGCCAGAAGTGCGCTTATGCTGTGACGACCGTCCGTCGTCCGTCAACTTTTGCTTTAAAACACTACTCCTCATTAACCACTTGACCGATTTCAACCAAATTTGGCTGGAAGGACCCTTGGTCCTAGGCTCCAGAACCTCCATTCAGAATTTTGATTTATCAATTTTTTGGGTGAAAATCTTTGATTTTATGAAAAATTTACCAAAAATTGTCAAATTGTTTCTTCTTACCACTCTCAGTGATTTCAACCAAATTTGGCTGAAATAATCCTGTGGGAATGGGCTCTAGAACATCCATACAGAATTTGATTCACCAATTTTCTGGGGTGAAATCTTTGATTTTATTTTAAATGTACTCGGAATTGTCAAATTGCTTCTTCTCCTTACCATCTTCACCGGTTTTAGCCAAATTTGGCTAAAAGGATCCTATGGCCATAGGCTCTAGAACATATTTTGATTCATCAATTATTTTGGGTCAAAATCTTAGATTTTTTTTTTAATGTACTGGAAATTGTCAAATTGCTTCTCTTTACCATTATGCGCGATTTCAACCAAATTTGGCTGAAAGGATCCTCTCATGATAGGCTCTGGAGCTACTATACAGAATTTTGATTTGTCATTTTTTGGGGGTCAAATCTTAGATTTTGTTTTAAATGCGCTGGAAATTGTCAAATCACTTCTTCTCTTTACCGTTTTAACCAATTTCAACCAAATTTAGCTGAATTAATTGTATGGTGATAGGATAGGCTCTATGTCGTCCATTCAGAATTTTGATTTGTCAAATTCTTGGGTGAAAACATTAGATTTTATTAAAGACTTTCTGGAAATTGTCAAATTGCTTCTCCTTAACAGCTTGAGTGATTTCAACCAAATTTGGCTGGAAGGATCCTATATTAATACCCTCCAGACTATTTATTTAGTATTTTGATTCATCAAATTTTTGGGTGAAAATCTTAGATTTTATGAAAAATTTACTGGAAATTGGCTTCTCCTTAGCTGCTTGACAGATTTGACAGACTACTAAATCATCATGGATTTCAACAAAGAAGAAGCATGATTGTGACATAGAGATGCACAATTTTAAAAAGTTACCTGATTGGTTAATTTGGCTGGTGGCCATTTTGGATTATTTATCCACCAAACTCCCAGATTAAATGAATGGGAAGCTTCAAACAACTAATCACTGGGCCAATTTCAACCAAATTTATCAGAAAGCATCCTTGTGCAATTTAAACTGCAAAGTTTGTTAATGATTTCTCTACCTCATCTGTTTACTTCTTATCCTCAGATGACTGTGAATCCAATCCATGTTTCAATAATGGTAACTGCACTGATCGTGTTGATGATTTCATGTGTATATGTCCACCTGGATACAGCGGAAAGCAGTGTGAAACCCGTGCTGAACCATGTGATTCAGTTAGCTGTAGTGACTCCATGGCAGGACGATGTTATGATTATTTCCATGATGATACTGGAAGGTGTATCTGCAATCCAGGCTATATTAGTTCAGGTAAGTTCTAGTAGAATCAGTGTGTGTGTGTGTGTGTGT
Organism: Chaetoderma sp. LZ-2023a; assembly: GCA_034401795.1. Taxonomy (NCBI): domain Eukaryota; kingdom Metazoa; phylum Mollusca; class Caudofoveata; order Chaetodermatida; family Chaetodermatidae; genus Chaetoderma; species Chaetoderma sp. LZ-2023a. The sequence continues at coordinate 81,414,559 of CM067372.1, forward strand.
GTGTGTGTGTGTGTGTTGTGTGTGTGTGTGTGTGTGTGTGTGTGTGTGGGTGTGTACCTGTGTGAGTGCCAGAGAAGCAATAGTTATTTCCTTATCAGTTAATATTTTGGTGACTATTTGTAGTGAAGCCAAATTGTGCAAATTTTGTTATTGTCTGTTTATTTTCTTCCTCATGTTTTCATAGGTGTGATTGTTTATCCCTTTAACCATTCTTGTGTCAACTTAATTCACCTTTGCAGAGTACCCACCCATCAAATGGCGTCATAATGAACTGTGCCATGTGTACAATGACATCATAATGAATGACGTCGATAAGTACGTCACGAACGCATATTTGAAAACGGTCTATGCGTTGTTGTACAAATTGTTGGCTTTTACTATTTAATAAATATTCTGTTGAATATTTTGAAACTAATTTGACTTGGTGCTGTTGCTGCCATAGGCAGCAACAGCACCCAGTCAAATTAGTTACAAAATATTCAACAGCTTCCCTGTATAGTTTTCAGGAAATTGATAGCTAGGGCATTTGAGGGATCGATCAATCCCAACACGGCGAGGTGTGGATGGAGCTTAGCTAGTGATGGGCGGGGCATAGCTAAAAATGGAAAGGTCCATTGCGCAAAACCATGATTTTTGTTTTAAAATACATGGTAGGTCTGTACTATGTGACAAATTATGGGTTATATGTATATATGTACCTAAGTCATAGAAACATATATATATATATATATATATATATATATATATATATATATATATATATATATATACTGGACAAAAAAAGTTAGGGATCACGAAGTTTTTTCAGTATTGTTAGAAACATTCGATATAACAGACATATACAGATTCGAAATGATAACTCTGCTGAATCCATATTTAATGACAGTTTTGAAATTGATTTGTCAGCAATGCATCACATAGGTGTTAATGAAGGCATCCATGAAACAACGAGAATTCATGATTGCAAGTCAACAAGCGTATAAACGTGTGTCACTCCAAATCAGTCCATATGCACTTTAGTAACGAGTGTGTCCTCCACGTGCAGCCACGACTGCTTGACAACGCCTCTGCATGCTGTTGATGAGGCGCACGATGTTCTGTTCTGGAAGGCTGTCCCATTCCTGCCTGAGAGCAGTTTCCAGGTCATCCAGAGTCCATTGGGGGCACCTGGCGTTGTGAAATTTGTTGTTGAAGCTGGTCCCACACATGCTCAATGGGGTTCAAGTCAGGTGATACTGCTGGCCACTCCATTCTCTCTATGGTCTCCCTCTCAAGGTACTGTGTGATAACTCGAGCACGGTGAGGCCGAGCATTGTCATCCATGAGAACAAAGTCAGGACCCACAGCTCCAGCAAACAATCTCACAACTGGATGAAGGATTTCATCCCTATACCGGATGCCGTTCAGAGCTCCATTCCTGATAGCAACCAGTTCAGTGCGACCAGTCAAAGAAATTCCACCCCAAACCATCACTGAGCCCCCTCCGAAACGGTCATGTTCAGCGACCATACACTGTGCATACCGTTGTCTGGGTTCTCTCCACATATGTCTGCGACCATCATGGAAATCTAAACAGAATCTGGATTCATCAGTGAACAAAACTGGCTGCCACTGACGTCTTTGCCATCTAATGTGATTATGAGCCCATTCCAGGCGAGCTTGTCGATGACGTAGGAGTAGCCTTGGTCTCACAGCTGGCCTGCGAGCTCTAAGATTGGCTCCGTGAAGTCGGTTCCTCAAAGTCTGAGGTGTTATCTGAACTTTCACATCATGAGAACATACTTACCTCCCTAACACTCTTGATATACTAGTATATCGGCTCTAAATTCAATAATATTCAGAATTATAAAAAGTTAGGTGCCCCTAATGGGCAGGTGGAAGTACACAGTCATGCACATGACAAACACCACCCTCTGCGCATGCGCACACCGGTACTTCCGTTTTCTAAGATATTGGCTGAGAAGCAACATGTGAAAATCTTCACAGGCGCTTTTCTGAATTCTACTAGAACATAATCATCCCTATCCATCATGGCTGATGCTAAACTGATGGAGGAGTCCTCCTCGTCATCATCCAAGGTGGAATTGTTCCTGTCTTTTATTTTAAGCTTGTAACCTTTGTGTGTTACCGGTTTTCGTAGCGGCCGTTTTCGGCGGTACCGCGTTTTCAGGCGCTGGGAATCCTTGTAAATTTTTTCCCAGCGCCTAGGGCTAATAAACTCTTGTGTTTTATGCTTACAGGTCGGTCTTGTGTCTATACAAGGTTGCCTGGTCTTCTCTGGAAGGTGTTCACGTCCCAGGATGACTTATCATCGTGATATGTCTACGGGTTGGAGATATAATATATTAATAAATAAAATATCTCCTTCCTTTTGTCCCATCCCCCCTCGTCAGTTCTTCTGGAAGAGGAGTCTCGGCGGATGGATGGACGTGTTTCCTGCACAAGAGGATGGTTGCCTGTGCCCAGGCTAAGGGAGTTATGAATTATGGCGCATGATTATTTGAAAATAATTACATTTTCTGCTGCCGTTTGCTATTGCACTATTTTCTCTCTTGCGTGTGCATGGGTTCTCGAGTATATATAATTTAATATTATATTAGTCGAGAGCTGAGAATGTCTGGAGATCTAGATATTTCTTACATATATCTGACGTCCCCTCTCCTGGTAGGAGCTTTTGCATAGTGAGGTTTGATGTCATAATCAACCAGAGTTTGCTCTTTCCGTGATGTCATAATCCTAGGTTAGAGTGGTATATGATGTGTTCATCTCCCTGGTATTAAGAGGGGTGAGAGATAGCTAGATAGTCATAATCTTTCTCTCTCTCTTAATGTGGGGTCTGGTTGTATTTGATGTGTTTAACTTGAGAAGTCTCCTGTCCCGTCAGGGTGGTCGTAATGGTGGAGCTTCTCTCGAGTTGGTTTTTTTGGTTTCTACGTAAACATCCGTTATCACGGCTTTGAGACTGTCATACTCATTGTCTTCATATCCCTCCCTTTTCAGAAGTGCCCGTCCTGTCTGAAGTCCATGAAAGCTAGATTCTTCCCCCACCCTTGCCATCTGTGTTCAGCGTGTAGGCTGTCCAAAAATGTGTTATTTGTGAAAAGTGGGGGGGGGGATCTAACCTCTGAGTTCTTCTGTTTGCAGGCGAAGATGATGGCGGAGGAGGTGAAGAAACTGAAGAAGGAGGGTAAGAAGAAGGCCTCTGAGAAGGGTGGGCTCGAGGCCTTCAAGAGTGAGTTGGTGAGTGAGATGCGCAGGACTTTGAAAGACCTGATGCCTGACATGCTTCGCGGCATGTTGCCTGGCACAGGTGTTTCAACTTCCTGCGCGTCGACCTCAGTGCATGTAGCCCCCGTCCCTGGATCATGGCCTATTAGCTCGGACAAAGCGTTGAGTGATCCAGGGGCGGTCGTCTTGGACCCAGGCTTGATGTTCGCATCGCCTGGGGTGCCAGCGGCGCGAGAAGAATCAGGCGGGACCCGACCAGCGGGCCTGACCACGATCACTCGCGGAGTAAACTCGTCATCTGCCTTCGGGCAGTCTCCTGGTCAGTCTGGATTAGTTTTCTTTACTAATCCAGAGTCTAACTTTCCTGACCAGGAAGATGATGAGGACTACCTGCTCGGTCCACAGGTGGATCATGAAGGCATGGATGTGAGCGCCTACACTCCTCTCTTGGGGAGCGTGAATGCTCGCACCTATGGCACTGTTCCCTCGGGAGCCGGTTTCATGGTTCAGCCTGTGGCCCGCATTGGAGCAGACGGCCGGCCGTATAAGATTCCACGGTTGGACGTGGAGTCTCATACGGACGTTCCGGGCCGCGCTGGTGTGTATGATCCCCCTCACACAAGCGCGGCCTTGGAGCCTGGTTTGCCTATGGAGAATGCTATGCCAGCCCTCGCGGGCCCGTATACGTTCCCTGGGCAGCCAGGTTCGTCTATAGCCTCCTCGGCTGTGCCTGCGAATGCCATTGAGGATGACGAGGGCCCGGTGCTCGTCGGCAGTTCGCAGGTAGCCACGGACGAAGACTGGTCGGAGGCGTGTGCGTGGCTCCTCGCTGTGAGACCAGAGCTCGCCGTGGAGGAGACGGTCGCCAGTAACCCTCGGGCATGGTTACAGGCGAAGCCGTTGGCCAGCACGGCTCTGTCTCTGCCGTGCGCTGATCATGTCTTAGATATGTTCGCGGCGGCAGAGGAGTCGATCCGACCGAGAGGTCGCCTCGCGAAGGCCCCCCGCGAGGTAGCTAGGCGATGTCGGGTTACTGCCAGTCAGTATGCTCGGTATGGCCTGGCACCCAGACCGAGCGCGACGACCGCGCCGCTCTGGGGGAAGATACGCGGCCGGGTTCCCGGGCTGACACGGGAGCGTTGTGCACGGGCGCTATGCGCTCGGCGAATGCCGCCTTGCGTGACACCGAGGAGAGCTCGCGAGCAGCGATCAGTGAGCTGTCGCATGTCTCTCGGCTGCTATCGGGGGTGGTAGCAGCGTCGGTGCAGCAACAGCCTAGTCCCGTGACAGTCCAACGAGCCATCCAGGATGGCATCAACCTGGCGTTGAACTGTCTGACTAGGTCGGTCACGAAGTCGCTGAGGACGAGGCGCACGTTTGCACTGGACAATTTGTGCCCGTCGCAGGAGCTCATGTCGCGCTTGATGCAAGCGCCGATGGCGGGCCCTGGACTCTTGGGAGGTGAAGGTTGGCGGCACCTCCAGGAGACGGTGACTTTGGTGAACAACCAGAGGGCGCTGTGGGCACAGTTTGAAGTGCTGCGCAGGGAACACGTGCGTGTTCAGCCCTCGGCTGCTCGACAGCCGTACGCTCGTGGCGGAGCTGGCAGTGTCAGAGGCCAGCCGGCCGGCAGGTTTCAGAGACCGCGTCGGCTACGCCAGCAGCAGCGTGCGCTTGTGCGACAGCCGCCGCCTCAAGCGCTGCCTGCCAGACAGCAGCCCGCGCACCGTGGTGCGCGTGGCGCTGGTCGCGGCGCGCGGGGAGCGGCGCGTGGTAACCGGGCCTGATGCAAGACAAATTTTTCCGGTTATCACATGTACCACTCGGGTGTTGCCACTCGTATCAGAGACACACCCACTTCTAAAATTTATGGGCACCCCGTCAACCCTAGGTGCACCAGTCGGAGGTCGTTTGACTTGTCACATTCAGAAGTGGGCGTTGTTAATTCAGGACCGCTTAGTCTTGCAATGGCTTTCGCACCGATACCGTCCAGATTGGATAAGGGGTCCGCCGTTGCATTTGTCTCTGGTACCGGTCTGGACTCAGGTTCCAAGAGATCCAGACAAGCGGTTGTGCATAGAAGAGGAGATAGATTCTCTCATTCTAAAAGAAGCAATTCAACCGGCGCAGGATTGCCCGGGCTTCTATTCAACCGTGTTTCTTGTGGCAAAGAACACCGGGGGGTGGAGACCAATTCTCAACCTCAAGCCTCTAAACAAGTTTTTAGACACTCCGACTTTCAAAATGGAAACAGTAAGATCGGTGTTGTTGGGGTTAGAGAAGGGGATGTGGACAGCGTCTATAGACCTCAAGGATGCTTACTTCCACATTCCAATTGCAAGGAGTTTTCGTCGGTTCCTGAGATTTGCTTTTCAGGGACGCCAATGGGAATTCAAGGTTCTTCCATTCGGCATCTCGACGGCTCCAAGGGTCTTCACTCGAGTGGTACTTGCTATTACGGCATACCTCCGCAGGAGAAATATACCTGTTCACACTTACATAGACGACTGGTTGCTGAAAGCACACAACCCAGAAAGTTTGACAGCAAATCTGGAGATAGTTTTGGAAACTCTCACAGATTTAGGCTGGATGATCAACTTTCCGAAATCAGTGCTGACTCCATCCCAGAAGTTTGTTTACCTGGGTATGTTCTTCGATCTGGAGATAGGATATGTTTATCCGTCCCAGGAGAGAGTGGAAAGTCTCCTCTCGTGCATTCAGTTGGTTTGCGACAGTCGTTATATTCTAGCACGGGTCTATCTGAGAATGTTGGGTCTGATGGTTTCGATGGAACCAGTCATTCCTCAGGCGGCCTTACGCAGGCGGCCGATTCAGTTGTTTCTCATGACCCAGTGGACGCAGAGTTCAGGATCACTGGACTCGCGCATTCAAGTGTTGGACCCTCTCATTCATCACCTTCACTGGTGGATGGAGAGAGGAAATCTCCTGGCGGGGGTCATGCTGACCCCTCCCCACCCTCAAGTAACGATGTTTACGGATGCATCGATGGAGGGTTGGGGAGCTTGCCTGGAAGAAGCCACTATATCAGGGCTTTGGAATCTGGAATAGTCAAAGGAACATATCAACATGCTAGAATTGTGGGCTGTAGTTCTAGGCCTGGAACACTTCCTAGAGGAGGTGGAGGGGAAAATTTGTGATGATACGTTCAGACAACTCTACAGTAGTGAGTTACATAAACCGCCAGGGCGGAACGAAGTCGCCCAGTCTCTGTATGATGACATGGAAGCTGCTTTGCTGGTGCATGGATCATATGATCACCTTGAAAGCAGTTCATATTCCGGGAAGGCTGAATCTGTTAGCAGACTCATTGAGCCGAAGGATGAGTATTCTGCCTACGGAATGGCAACTAAATCAATGTGTGGCGGATCACCTGTTCAATCATTGGGGAAAGCCCAACATAGATTTGTTCGCAATGAAGAAGAATGCGAAGATGACGACGTACGTTTCTCCGATTCCAGATCCAAGCGCTATCGCAATAGATGCGCTAGCTATCAGTTGGAAGGGAATGTATGCATACGCATACCCTCCAACAATCCTGATTCCAAGGATCCTTCAGAAGATCAGACAAGAGGAATGCCAAGTTCTTCTGATCGCCCCAAATTGGCCAAGCCGATCATGGTTTACGGATCTGCTGGACCTTCTGGTTTGCAATCCGGTTCCTCTGCCACTGATGGACAATATTATCTTCCAGGGCAAGACCCTTCACAACAATCCGTCAATGTTTCGATTGACTGCATGGATGTTGTCAAACAATCCGCGATTAAGGAGGGCTTTTCTGAGCAAGCAGCCAATTTCATGGCCAGAGCCAGGAGGGGGTCAACCTCCAGAGCTTATAATTATAAAATCAACGGATTTGCAGAATGGTGCTCAAAGAGATGTATCAATCCGATGGAAGCATCTATTCAGGTAGTAGCTGATTTTCTCTGTCACCTGTATGATACCTATAGTCTTCAACCTAATCCTATTGCTGGATACAAATCAGCATTGATGACTGTTATCCCTTGCTTGGCAAAGAGGGGAAGTGATGAAGTAAGTGTTTTAAATACTCTTATTAAAGGTATGGGCAATCTCAGACCTAGAAATCCTCCACTGACACCATCATGGAGTCTTTCTCTGGTTCTGCAGGTTTTGAGTGATAAGCCTTTTGAACCACTTAGTGCTATATCTGTTAAATTATTGACACTTAAAACTGTATTTTTAGTGGCGGCAGCTTCAGCCAGACGCAGGAGTGAAATTCATGCCTTGTCTGCTGAGCCTGACCGTTATATAGTTACAGGTGAAGGCCTTAAGCTTCTACCAAGATTGAATTTCTTGGCTAAGAATCAATCTTTAAAGTATCCGGGTAGACCTATTATTTTACCTGCCTTAACCAGATATGATCCTGGTGCTAAAGTATGGTGTCCAGTCCGTGCTTTGAATAAGTACAAGAAACGAACTCAGGTTTGGCGGACGGACCCATGTTCCCTATGGTTGTCATATATTGAACCCCATGGTAGGGCGTCAAGAGACACTATTTCCAGATGGATAGTGGAATGTATCCAATTCTGTCATAAAACAGCCACTGGAATCCAGGTAGATAGAGCCAAGGCTCATAGTGTCCGTGGTGTGGTAACTTCCACGGCATTATTTAATGGTGTTTCTATTGAAGACATTATGTCAGTAGCCCAGTGGCACTGTGAGTCAAGTTTTACCGACCATTACCTTCGTGACACTTCTAACCCACTCGCCGTCTCAGTCCTCAGGAAATAAAATATTTATGCAGAGGTTTTATGTTTGTAAATAGTTTGCCGCCTCTGCTATTTTCAAATATCACATTTGTTGGTAGGATATCCCTACTATTAGCTGGTACACTTCTCTTCATCTGGTGGGGGAAGAGATGAGTGCCGCGTCCAAGACATCAGAGGTCAGTAGTTATGACCATTTTTTTATTTTCTGTCTTGGTGATGGTGTCATTTTATTTTTTAATATGGTGATGGTTAATGTCTCTTAATTGTGGTGTTTCAGAGAGTTTTTGAAATAGAAGCAATTCTTCTTTTTCCAATGTCTAGTAATACTTTCATTAAGTATTAGAGAACGTGCTAGTCATTTAAAGCAGCGTTTTTTCCTAAACCTTCCTCAGAAAGAGGGGGGGGAAGCGCATTTGCCTTTTGATCAATCTCTCTTCATCGGTCGATTATCCGATGCAAAATTCTATTCCTGGTTGTGGTTTCAGTCACAATTTCAGATGTTTTAAATCTCTTGAGAATTCAAAGAGCCTAGCCTCTTCGAGGGTGTGCGGGTTTTCAGGACCTTGCCTCCCTCCCACCAAAATTTACTTTCAAATTCTGGTTTTTATCAAGAGTGTTAGGGAGGTAAGTATGTTCTCATGATGTGAAATAAGTAAATTTGGCAAATTTCTTTTTCACGAGTGAGATGACATACTTACCTCCCTAACGGGATCCCGGCCTCACCACCCCACGGAGGCCTGGTCCTTTGGCTATTGAATAGTTGCTTCTATGTCAGCCAATATTTAGTAACGGAAGTACCGGTGTGCGCATGCGCAGAGGGTGGTGTTTGTCATGTGCATGACTGTGTACTTCCACCTGCCCATTAGGGGCACCTAACTTTTTATAATTCTGAATATTATTGAATTTAGAGCCGATATACTAGTATATCAAGAGTGTTAGGGAGGTAAGTATGTCATCTCACTCGTGAAAAAGAAATTTGCCAAATTTACTTAATCTGTAGCAGCATTGAACTGTCTGTTGAGAGAACGTGCACTATCAAAACAATGTCTCCTGGCTAAAGTGACGATATACCGGTCTTGGCGGCGTGTTGTGGTACGTGGTCTTCCACTTCTATGCCTCTCATTGACAGTTCCATTTGCTTGAAACCGTGTCCACAACCTGGATATCACACTTTGCGAAACACCAAGTGCAACAGCCACCTGTCTCTGTGTTTGGGCAGTTTGGATCATTCCAACTGCTTGATTTGCCTCACAAGCTCATAAATGTCTTCTTTGCGGCATTTTGTAAAGGTGGTCCACCATGGTCAATGTACACGTTAACCAAGGCCTCAATCAGACTCAATCAGATGTCTTCAGAAAAAAATCAGTCACACCTGTGATCTCTGAAAACACTCAATTTTAGCCACCCTTCACATGTGCTGCACGCTTGCACGTGAAAAGTGAAATTGACAACACATGACACCGTGCATGTCTCAATGACCAATAAAAGAAGTAAACAAAAACTGTTTTCACTTGATCTGAGCCGTTTACCAGAATATACTCAAAATATAATCCATGATCCCAAACTTTTTTGGAACAGTATATATATATATATATATATATATTTAGATAGCTGAATAAAATAGCTATCTGATTCAGTGCTCAGGCTTAGCTAATTTGCATAAAATATACAACTTAGCTATTTCCATATATAGGCATATATTGCGAAACGACACTATTCTACCTTCTGACAACTTTTATGTTGTTCTGGGGTGATACATATTTAATGCAGCGGGCTGGGAGAAGCCCCACCCACCGCACCCACCGCACCCACCGCACCCCAGAGCTGTCCAGGGCAGAAAGTAAGACGAACTATGACATGGCTTTGGAGATGGTGAAGCACCATAGATTTATTAAGATTCCATCAAAACATGTGGCTCCTAAGAGCCCAGATACCAGTCAGCATCTTGGTATAATCTCTGGCCCTCCCCTATGTAACTAAACTTCATTATATGATATACAACTATACAATAAGCTGCATGATGTCAGAGCCGAGCATAAGCCAATATCAACATTGGGGCAACTCAAGCTATTTTTCAAGTCTCTCATAATAGCTAGTTTTTGGCTTCTGTAAGCTTTAATGCAAGTACATTAAAACTTACTTTAACTCCAAATGCTCCACTTCATTCAACGGGTCTTGTAGCAGTAACTAACTTCATGGTTCTATGCATCCCATGGATTGTGGAGCACATATCGTGCATACATTACAAGTTTAGATGGATTACGAGCCCAGGCATTCTTCCAGATCTCGTGAGATTCCATTGAGATAGGTACTCCTCAGAGAGGCATGTAGTTTTCCTGAACTGTGCAACAGTCCTATCTCAATGGCGTACGCACGCCGAGTTGAACGAAACCAGGCATTCTTCCGGACCTCATGGGACTGCATTCTGTATAGGTACTGCGTAAAAATGCACATGCTTCCCGGATTTTGGAACATTTATTCCAATGGTCTACCCACGCCGAATTGGATGTTTCCTAAGTCATTCTTGCCGACCTGTAATACTTCCAGTACATTAACCACAACATATCTTGTGGTTAATGTGTTTTACTACTAGCTACATCAATTGGATAGGGTAGGGAGGAGTAGCTTTTTGTCTGGCTCCATCAGTTCCATGTCCCACAGCATCATATGTATCTGGGAGCCAGACAAGTTCTGACAGCTGGGTCTGGCCCATTTTGCCAAAAAATAGTTTATTGGGTTGTTAATTGTAGTTTGTAAACAGACATATATATATATAGCAATGCAGTTGCCAATTCACATTAAATCTTTCTTGTTATTGTTTCTTAGCATAAATCAACATTATATAGTAAAACAGTGTTATACAGTAATATACATTTTCCGCACAGTAAGCATGTAGGATGCAGAGCAGCACAATCAATGTAGCAGTATTACACAGAAATATATGTAAAACCGGTATAGGGTGTCATCCTTGCAGTAAAATGGCTTTACTGGAGGAGGGTGGGAAGGACAAAGGAATGATACGAAACTAACTGAGTCAAGCGCAGAGAATGACCTGTGGAGTGAGCTATAGGACTGCTACATATCAACTGTGATGTGGATTTTGATTGGGCAGCCGTCACTTGACCCGACAGGTGTTTGTGAATGGGTGTCCTTGCCTCGAGATAGGAAAGGAGGACACACCCTCTTTAACTCTATGAATATTGATGAGAGAGAGAGAGAGGGAGGGCTGATGGAGAAGCTTGGAATACTTCCCATAAACCCATACCTGGATAGGTGGTGTTCCGACAAAGACTTCCTTGGACACAAAGCGATGAATATCACACCAGTTGCCTAACACCACAGATAAACTTCACAGGCTCGACTAGCCGGAGCATGAGCAAGACAGAGGCGCTCCATCCCACCACCCCACTCCACCCCTTCATTAATAGCATAGCATATTAATAATATTAATTGAGGCAAACCTAAGGTGCAGACTGTGAACACTATAACATCGATATTGCATGCATTCAAGAGACTAAAGTAGCTAAACACTCAGAGCAGCAACTACAGACAGGCCATAAGCTAGTGCTCATGGAGCAAAAACAGGCCACATACCAGGGCTTAAGCTTCGTAATCGGACCAAGGGTCATGTCATTAGTTTTTGGATACGTCAGTGATCGCATTGCATTCATCGACCTGGCTATACCTACGCGAAAACACACCACCACTAAGTGTCGAATTGTCGACGCATACGGCCCAACTACCGAAAAAGCCAAAGAGAATCCAGCAATATTAGATTCCTTCTATGCAGAACTGAGCTCCGCCATTACAATCCCAGCTAGATGGCAACTGTTCGTGTGTGGAGATTTCAACTCCAAGCTGGGTAAACTCGGAATTGCGGACAAAGGTTCAGGAATTGGCTTATGCATGGGATCCTATGGAGAGGGCACACGCAACAGCAATAGAGATGCACTGGTGGCATTCCTTAGTTCCAATGGCCTATTTGTCACAAATATGGCTTTCAAACACCCATGCCGTCACCGGACAACATGGACTGTACACATTACTGATCGCAAAGTCCCAAAAGGTTCTAAGCCTACAACAGCTGTCTTCAAGCAAATAGACTTCATATTATGCAAGACAGAAGCAAAACCCTTAATCCGGAACGCTAGTTAGTATGGAGGCACAGACCTCAATTCTGACCATAAGTTAGTCATTACACGCCTTCAGATGAACAATCTCTACCTAATATATAAACACCATACCAGGCAAGAGGGTAGAGTCACCTACAACCTACCCAAGCTCATACACTGACACTCAAATGTCATACAAAAAAGCCCTCGGGGAACAGATAGCCAACATCGATGTCAGGTCCGATCCAAACGAAGCCCTAACCAAAATACTGAAATCTATGGAATCATCCACTACCAGCACCATAGGTTTTCTTAAAAACAACCAAACTAGGTATACTGACGACCCTCTAGCAGTAAAACTGTCAGCAGAGCAGAAAGCGTTATGGCTGCGCATCTATCAAAGTGGCCAAAGTGAAGACCGCACCAAACTACGCCGGGAGCGCAATATTATTCTGCGCCACATTAGCGAAGGCTTAAAAGATCTTGCTATTCAACAGGCAGACTACCTAGCAGATGAAATCACTGCCACGGATGACTGTCACAAAATGTTTCCGGCAGCCCAAGCCCTGAGAGTTACTGACCACACACCACCACTCACTGTACACAACTCTGAAGGACACTTTATCGGGACTGACCAGGCAAAAGCGAAGAAGGACTGATTGCAGCTGTAGGATGTTTCTACTACTGCAGCCGCAGAATACAGTAATCATACATAATAATATTAATATTTCCATTAATGCAGCAGGCTGGGAGAATCCCCACCCTTCCCACCCAAGGGCTGACCAGGATAGAGAGTAAGACGAACAATGAGATGGTTTTGGAGTCAGCCAAGCACCATAGAATTATTAAAATTCTATCAGAACATGTGGCTCCTAAGAGCCCAGACACCAATCGGCATCTTGCTATAATCTATGACCCTCCAAAATCTTCCAAACCATAGACGGTAGGATCATTGAGTATAGGGGAGAAACAAGGCACTAGTGGTGTCGAGAGAGCTTCAGGTGGAAAGCTATGGGGAGTAACATGAAAGGTGATCATTGGTGGTAAAACCAGCGGTCTCTGATTTCAACAGCTAGTCTACAGTGCAGCTCATAAATAAGTTATCATGCTTCCAAAATACACCAGGGGGTGTTAATATGATTTGGACACAAAGTAAGGAAATTGTTCTGTTTAATATTTTCAACCTAATTTGACAACAATGCCCTTCAATCACATCAATTTCAATCATTTTGAAAGCATGCTAAGTTATCGCAGAGCTGTACTGAGGGTCTTTTATAAGACAGAGTGCTCTTGAGAGATAGCGCCAATTTTGCTGATGGCATAATAATATATAGTTATGCCACACACACACACACACGCATGCACGCACACACGTGCGCTCTCAGCCATTCATGTCATTATGGTATAGCATTGAATATTTACAGTGAAATGAATAAAATAAATAAAGCTTAGGTAGCAATGCGCAGTTAAGAGTCTCTTGATCTTGATTGTGTGGATTTTCCACCTACAAACTACGGATGCGTTGATCGTCAATAAAGTGGCTTAGGTTTAGCACTGCCGAGTTTTGTCCAATATATAATACAACCAGAAACAGCGCACTTAGTGAGTCTCTTATGTGGCTAATGGCACTGACAATATAGATATTGGATGTCAATATTGTTTGTTGCTTAGCGCTGTGAGATGAGTGACTACAGAGTTTTTGGACCGTATCAATAGGAACCGCACACACTTAATGAGTCTCACGTGTGAATTCATGTCGATGCACTATATAAGTTACCCAAGATGTTAGATAGATGAGCACATAAACAGGGTAAACAGCGTTGCCTAGTAATAGAGCACCTTTTTGAGTTTCTTGTGTGGATCCCCCCTAGCGTAATATAAAAGATAAACAATGCCGCTTAGATGAGTAAATAACAGATTAAAAAACACCAGTATCGTCTAAACACAAAGCAGATTTAGTAAGTCTCTGTGTATATGACTGGCCAATCATTGTCTAAAGGATCCACCCCTAGTCCACCTGATGACTGCATGTGTGTTGAGACTACTGAGTCATGGCGGTCAAACTATTTTGACATGCACTTGGTAGGTAATCAAACAGAAAGCCCGCTGATTATTGTGAGAAAAATTTGACAACGCTATTGCTGCCTTAGTCAGAAATGACTCCCAATAAAGTTGCTCGAAATATCTTCACCACGTCTTGCAACATTGACTGCCCTGTTGATTACGTTGAGAACAATTTGATTGAAAGTTGTTGCGTCAACGATCTTCAGCCAAATTGTTATCAAATCTTTATCTAGTGACAATTGTATTATCAGCTCATTATATTTACAACCATTTGACGGAAAGCTGTTGCTGCTACAACAGTTACTGTTACATATGTTTTGTCACTTGCACCATAGGAAATATAAACTAGTATTGAACTATAGGCACTTACTATGCGCTCACCATGGACGCCAGAAGACGAATGAATAGCATTAGCGTTCTGAGAATGGTTTTATAGGAACAATTGCGACCCGGTGAAGATAATAGAAACTGAAATAATGGCGCCTGCATATAGCTTTCTAAAATGGTGGCTATACTCCTAGTTGGTTAAAGTGTCCATAAAGTAACAAATAGTCCTAAATTTAGCTTGGATATGTATATTATATGAATAGATGAGAACTTTAAGGGCTTGAAAAGGACATAAGAGTGACCCATTAATTTTTGGTAACGGAATCTGGAGGGTGCGTTGGCGAAATTGGATTGTTTTTGTGCGCTGCTAAACATTTAGGACCATACCTGATGGTAACATAGTGACTGATCCCGTTGACAGATGGGACCCCGAATTGAAGCCTGCAGTCGATGGAGGGAACAGATTGGACTTGTGTAAAAAGGAGAGAAAAAAACTACAAGGCATGCAGCCCAAAAAGTTATCTTTTGGCGATGACAAGTCCAGATGAGGTAAAAGTCTGAGAAGGATAGATGGTGTGATAGGAAGCTTAGGAAGAGAGGATTCACCCAGCACCCTCCTAGAGCCCTTGATAACAGACTGGCAATAGTGTGACTGCAAAGAATTCTCGTAGCCGGATTCAAGATGAATTAACCTAACTGTGGATAGGTAGTTCCTGATAGAGCGAATGGGACAGTCTATAGGCTAAGAAAGCAATGTACCTAGCTAGGTTCTTAGGTGACAATGGAGCATATCTGATCTTTAATTTGTCACCGAAGTCTGCATAGGAGCTAAGGTATTGCAGGTAACATTTCCTTGTTGAAAGCGCCAAAGCATTCTGCCTGAAGATAGGCACTGTGTCATCCAAAGCCTGACATAGTTGGAGGGGGGAACGAGCCGGCACAACACAAACAGAAGGGAATGAGTTGACCTATGCCTCACTAGCTCCGAAGTAACCACAGGTAAGGTGCCATAATAATTTATAATGTTATTGAAACCCTGTCTCTCATGAAATTGAGAAATACTATCTACTATCTCATTATGGCTCCCTGGAATGTGTATCGCTGTGATATGAAAATTGAAACATGCCAAGAGCCGAAAGAGACATCTAATAGCCTTCATAATAGTGTTTTTCACTTCAAGAGTATACTTACCTCCCTAATACTCTTTGATATTGCTAAATATCGGCTTTCACTCAATAAAACCTGATTAAAAAAGTTAGGTGCCCCTAATGGGCAGGTAGTCAGATGACAGTCTGGCGTATGCTAGCCCCACCACCACGCATGCGCAGACTAGTACTTCCTCTTTGCTAATTTATTGGCTGAGAGTTCCATGCAATTTTTTTGCTCAAAGATTTCTGACTGTTTTTTCTTAATAAGAAACAATCTTTCAAGGATTAGTTACCTGTGAATGATGTCTGAACATGCAGTATCTCCAGAGGAGGGCCCAGGACCTTTTCATCAGGTGACTTCTATTATATTTTAGCGAGTTTATCCCGTTGTAATGTGTTTCCGGGACTCACCTAAAATAACTTGTTTATTTCTAAATGGCGCTATGAAATACTAATCTCTCTTTGTGTTTATGTCCACAGGTATCTATCTATGATTGTACAGGACAGCACATCATCAGAGGGTTTGTTTTTCTCTCCACCAAGGTTCCATTTCCTACTAACTTTGTTAGATTATCTAACCAAAAATCTATGCCCAGTGAGTTGGAGGCCTCGCATGAAGTTCTTCTCACTTTGCCCTCTTGGTCCACTTCCTTCCTTTTATAAGGTGGAGAGAGTTAAGAGGTCATCATATTGGTGGAGCTTCCAGCGCATCAGATCGGATGGTTTGTCTATGCTAAAGACTCAGGTATTCTAGTTATGATATGAGGCACTTCAATTATATTTGAAAATATTTAAGAAATCTGCTGCCATTTTATCATTGTTTATCTGATGTTTGTATAGTCTGTATACACTATCCTTTCTAGTTAGGATGTTCTGGATATGAATACAATTCGTCCTTACACCTGGATGTTTGTTTCGGATCGATTTAACTTCTTATTTTTTGAAGTTATGACGTCACAATCAGCCTTGCGCCTTACTATCATTTAAAGGTGTTGTCCAACGCTGATTTATTATTAGCTTGGGTCTTTATGGCCCCATCCTCCTTGTTTATTTGGTTTTGAGTTTCTAATTCAATAACTATAATACTCATTGTCTTCGTCCTCTGGCTTGTTTCAGAGGCCTGGTTGTCCATCATGTGGAAGGTTTATCTTGGATAGATTTGCCCCCCACTTATGCTCCCAGTGCAGCTCTTGTGGTCCATTACTTAAATGTGAGATCTGTAAAAAAGTGTGGGGGGTGGGGGAGAGCTAATGTCTGAATTTCTATCTTTGCAGACCAGGGAGAAGGCTCCAGAGGAGGAGAGGAAAGTTAAGAAAGAGGCTTCTGGTAAGAACGGTAAGAGGAAGGCCTCGTCCGCTATGGATATGGAGGCCTTCCGTATTGAGATAATGAAAGAGATGAAGAGGACAATTAAGGATTTGGTCCCAGAGTTGCTTCGTGGCATGCTTCCTGGTCCAAGTCTTTCATTGTCCTCTTCATCTGCTCCGGAGCAGATAATCCCCGCCTCTGACCCGGTACTACCTAGGGACCTACCAGTTTTTGTCCATGATTCAGAGGTGGCCCTAACAGATGGCAAAATCCACTATGAGAACACTGGCAGCAGGCCTGCCGCGCCGGTTGTTCGTGGACAGGTGTCGCTGGTGCCTGCTTATCAGGCCAGGATTATCCGCACCCTGCAGGTACCAGTTCCTCCTATGGTACTTTTCCTGGCCAGTCCAGGTTAGCATTCTTTGCTGACCTGGAGTCTAATCTTTCTGGCCAGGAAGAAGAGGATTATCTGCTGGGTTCTCCTTCTGGCGCCGTGGCCATGGACATTGACGTACGTGCACCCCTCACGGGGAATATGGGCGACATTGTCCATGGGACTACTCACGCAGGAGTAGCGTTCACGGCACAGAAGGTAGCCTGGGCTGGATCTGATGGCCAGTTTTACCACATACTTCGGCTTGCCGATGGTGTAGCAGGTGCTGGCCAGGGCCGTGGTGTGGCAAAATTTTCCCCACACAATACCATGGTGCCTGCTCCTGGTCAAGCCAGTCAGTTTGGCATGCCTGTTCTTTCAGGCCCGCATGCTTTCTCTGGCTTGCCAGGCATATCAGTTCCTCCAGCTACACACATGCCTGCGATTACTCAGGAGGATGACAAAGGCCCTCGTCTTGTACAGCATTCGCAGGTGGCCACAGAGGAAGACTGGTCTGACGCTTGTCAGTGGCTAATCAACGTCAGGCCAGGTCTTGCTGTGGATCAGTCGGCCAGTCAACGGGACCAGCACCCTTGACTGTTACCGCTATGTCATCTCTGCCGTTAGCTGATCATATTGTTGATATGTGCACGGCGGCAGAGACGTCCATTAAGGTGCAGGGACGTTTAGCAAAGGCCACTCGCGAGGTGACAAAGCGATGCCGTATTGTAGCTGATCAATATCAGCTATACGGTGTAGTGCCTAAGCCAAGCGCGGTTGATCGCGTTGCGCTAGGCGAAAATACGCGGCCAGGTTCCTGTTCTGACATGGGAGCGCTGTGTTCGAACGCTTTGCGGTCGGCTAACACCGCGTTGCGCGATGCGGAGGAGAGTTTGAGGGCGTCTATCTCAGCGCTTTCGCACATCTCACAGCTGTTACAGGGGGAGGTAACGGCATCCGCATTGCGCCAGCCTAGTCCGGTGACTGTCCAGAGAGCCATCCAAGATGGAATTAGCTTGTCTTTGGACAGTTTAACCCGGTCTGTAACCAGGAGTGTCCGGGCAAGGCGCACGTTTTCTCTTGATAACTTGTGCCCGTCCCAGGATTTGTATAGTAGGCTGCTGCGTACGCCTATGACAGGTCCTGGTCTCTTTGGAGGTGAGGGATGTAAGCATCTCCAGGAGACGGTTACCCTGGTCAATAACCAAAGGGCATTGCGTGAGCAATTTGAAGTGCTCCGCAGAGAGCGCATTCGCGCAGTTCCCCCTGCGTATCATCCCCTGCAGGCTCGAGGTGGCAGTGGCCAGGTCAGAGGCCAGCCACCAGCGCAGCGCCAGCCTTCGGAATTTCTACGACTCCTTGGGTCTTCACCAGGGTGGTTCTTGCGATAACAGCATACCTCCGCAGGAGAAGCATAGCAATCCACACGTACATAGAAGACTGGCTGTTAAAAGCACACAACCAGAAAAGTTTATCAGCAAATCTGGAGATAGTTTTGAAAACTCTCACAGACTTAGGCTGGATAATCAATTTTCAAAAATCAAAGCTGACTCTATCCCAGAAGTTTGTTTACCTGGGAATGTTCTTCGATCTGGAGATAGGATATGTTTATCCTACTCAGGAGAGGCTACAGATACTCATCTCAGTAATACAGTCAGTGTGCATCAGTTGTCATGTCCTGGCACAGGTTTACCTGAGAATGCTGGGGTTGATGGTTTCTCTGGAACCAGTCATTCCTCAGGCGGCCGATCCAGTTATTTCTCATGACGCAGTGGACCCAGAGTACAGGTTCACTGGACTCAAACGTGTCAGTGCTGGAGCTTCTACTTCATCACCTACAATGGTGGTTGAAGACAGAGAATCTCATGGCGGGGGTGATGCTAACCCCTCCTCACCCTCAGTTAACGATGTATACAGATGCATCGATGGAGGGGTGAGGAGCTTACCTGGGAGAGTCCACGATATCAGGGCTTTGGAATCTGGAACAGTCAGAAGAACATATAAATCTACTTGAATTACGAGCAGTGGTCCTGGGCCTGGAACATTTCTTACAGAAAGTTTTGGCCAAGAGTGTTCTAATTTGATCAGACAACTCAACAGTAGTGACTTACATAAACCGCCAGGGCGGAACGAAGTCACCCAGTCTCTGTATGATGACATGGAAACTGCTTTGCTGGTGCCTGAATCACAGGATTACCTTGAAAGCAGTTCATATTCCGGGAAGGCTAAATCTGCTATCAGACTCATTGAGCCGAAGGATGAGTGTTTTACCTACGGAATGGCAACTAAATCAATATGTGGCGGATTGTCTGTTCAACACTGGGGAAAACCCAACATAGATTTATTCGCAACGAGGAGAAATGTGAAGATGACCACGTACGTCTCTCCGATTCCAGATCCGAGCGCTATCGCAACAGATGCGTTAGCCATCAGTTGGGTGGGAATGTATGCATACGCATTCCCTCCAGCAATCCTGATTCCAAAAATTCTTCAGAAAATCGGACAGGAGGAATGCCAAGTGCTTCTGATCGCCCCAAATTGGCCACGCCGATCATGGTATAAGGATCTGCTGGACCTTCTGGTCTGCAATCCGGTTCCTCTGCCTCTGATGGACAATATTATCTTCCAGGGCAAGACCCTTCACAACAATCCGTCAATGTTCCAATTGACTGCGTGGATGTTGTCAAGGAATCTAGAATTAAGGAGGGCTTTGCTGAGCAAGCAGCCATGTTCATGGCAAAAGCCAGAAGGGGGCAACCGCCAGAGCATATAATTATAAAATCAACAGATTTGCAGAATGGTGCTCAAAAAGATGTATTAATCAAATGGATTCATCTATTCAGGTAGTAGCCGATTTCCTCTGTCACCTGTATGATGCTGGACCTTCTGGTCTGCAATCCGGTTCCTCTGCCTCTGATGGACAATATTATCTTCCAGGGCAAGACCCTTCACAACAATCCGTCAATGTTCCAATTGACTGCGTGGATGTTGTCAAGGAATCTAGAATTAAGGAGGGCTTTGCTGAGCAAGCAGCCATGTTCATGGCAAAAGCCAGAAGGGGGCAACCTCCAGAGCATATAATTATAAAATCAACAGATTTGCAGAATGGTGCTCAAAAAGATATATTAATCAAATGGATTCATCTATTCAGGTAGTAGCCGATTTCCTCTGTCACCTGTATGATGCCTATAGCCTCAAGCCTAACTCTATTGCTGGCTATAAGTCAGCTTTAATGACAGTTATCACGTGCTTGGGTAATAGGGGAAGTGATGAAGTAAATACATTAAATACTTTAATCAAAGGCATGGGCAATCTAAGACCAAGGAATCCCCCAGTGATTCCGTCTTGGAGTTTATCACTAGTGCTTCAGGTGCTAGCTGATAGGCCATTTGAACCACTAAGCTCCATTTCTATGAAAATGTTGACGCTTAAAACTGTATTTTTAATTGCTGCGGCCTCGGCTCGGCGTAGAAGTGAGATTCATGCCTTATCAGCCAAGGCAGACCGTTTTGTGGTCACAGGGGAAGGCCTTAGGCTTCTACCTGGGATAAATTTCATGGCTAAAAAACAGTCTTTAAAATATCCAGGTCAGCCTATAATTTTACCAGCTTTGACTAGGTATGATCCTAATTCAAAACTATGGTGTCCAGTCCGAGCATTAATCTGGTACAAACAACGTACTCAGGAATGGGGGACGGACCCTACAGCGTTATGGTTGTCATATATTGAACCCCATGGCAGGGTGTCCAAGGACACCATTTCCAGGTGGGTTGTTGAGTGTATTCAATTTTGCCATAAATCCGCCACAGGTAAACAAGTTGACATGGCCAAGGCTCACAGTGTCCGAGGTGTAGTGGCTTCCACTGCCCTATTTAATGGGGTACCTGTGGATGACATTATGTCAGTAGCTCAGTAGCTCAGTGGCACTGTGAGTCAAGTTTCACTGACCATTATCTGCGTGACACCTCGAATCCTCTCGCCTTATCGATTTTGAAAAGCTAATCTAGGTGTACATATTTTTATGAGGTATCCTCATTTTTTATATTTCACATTTAATCAATGGAAACATCCACTTTTGGGCTGCATCAGTCTTCACCAATGGGGAGATGATGACAGCAGCAATCTTCCACACGGTCAGTCTTATGTATGTGTTGTCCATGGTTATTTGTAAAGTCACGTGACCCTTCGTTATTAATATGGTGATTCTACGTGTATTATGTGGTTCTTTATTGAGAGTATACGAAAATGAAGCCTTTTCGTTTAATGTCCTATAGTACATGGCACTTGTACGTAGAGAGTGTATGGGACATTGAGGTCATTCAGTCTTCGTCCCAAGAAGAGGGGGGGGAGAGCGCATATGACATATGGTCATCGCTCAGCCATCGGTTGTGTTAGCCGATATTCAAATCTTTCCTGATTGTGTTTCCACACAATTTCAGAGGTTTAGTGCCTTACACGCAGAAAAGTGCATAGGGAAGAGCTGGTCTTTTGACCTTGTCTCCCTCCCGCCGAATTCCCTGACGAATTCTGGCAATATCAAAGAGTATTAGGGAGGTAAGTATACTCTTGAAGTGAAATAAACAAAATCATGGATTTCTTTTTTCATGAGAGAGTTGATACTTGCCTCCCTAATATGGACCCGGCCTCTCCGCCCCACAGAGGAAGTACTAGTCTGCGCATGCGCGGTGGTGGGGCTAGCATCCGCCAGACTGTCATCTGACTACCTGCCCAGTAGGGGCACCTAACTTTTTTAATCTGAGGTTTTATTGAGTGAAAGCCGATATTTAGAAATATCGAAGAGTATTAGGGAGGTAAGTATCAACTCTCTCATGAAAAAAGAAATCCGTGATTTCGTTTAGGCTGTGGAGGAGCCTTTATTTATGCAACTAACGGTGGTGCTGTTGTGAGAATAGAGATAGATTCTCTTGTTACTGAATTAAGGGGCCCATCTGTTTACAGCCAAAACAACTGAAAATTTTTCATTGGTGTGAAGAGGGCTGATTTCAGGGTGGTCAATTTAGTTAGCATAGAACCAATCCCCACCCCAAAATCCCTGCCCCCCCCCCTTTTTTTTTGCGCACATCAGTATACAATGCTGAATAAGGATGCTTGTCCACTAACCCTTTAACCCCTCTTAGAAAATGTCCATTTGCAGACCAAGAGTAGACTATTTTTGAAAATTTACCACTGGAATTACTGGCTCGGTTATCATTCCAATGGTAAATTTAAAATAATAGTTTTTCATTTGGTCTGCAAAAAGACCACTGCAGAAGGTGTTTTTGGCTGATATGAGTGTTAAAGGGTTAAAGAAGGACATAAACTGGAGCCACGAGTTAATATCCTTCTTTACCTCATCAGATAGGCATGCTGTATGATGGCTATGTTTCAGGAAACTAAGGCAGTTGATCAAACGGTGAAGAAAAACTCTTCTGCCTTGAACTTTTGTGCGGCCCAACTTGGTTTCCGTGCAATAGATTGTATTTGTTTCTTTGATGCGTGCCGTTTTTGGGAGAAGACTGCCAAATCTTCTCGCAATCCCGCTAGCCTATCTGATGAGAGTTGCAAAGCCATGTTTATGGAGTCAAATTCTACACCCAGAAAGACTAATTTCTGACCAATAAATTTAGACCTATTTATCATAAAACCTAAGCATCTGAGTAAGACTATTGGCATGTTCTTGGCCAACAAATATCTCTGAAAAGATAATTCACAAAAAAGAAATCATCAATACCAAGTAGGCAATAATTTTGCACCCTTTTTGGGCCATCATGCGCCAAACTGCTTGAGACCGGTTGTAGAAAATACCAGGCTCTGCCCTAGGCCCAAAAGTTAATTTAGTGTCATAGAAGTATTGATTACCATGGGGGAGTAGTATATAAAGGAGCGTGTTGGACCACACGCTTCATTATATACTACTGTAGACCACACCCTTCTAGGCCACACCCATAGACCACACACCTCTGGTCCACACGTTATAGACCACACCTCTAGACCATATCTCTGGCCCACACCTCTGGATGCCTGTGGACCACCCTGATGGACTACACGACTGAGCCCAGACCACATGCTTGCCCATGAGTTTATGAGACAATAGCATACGTTCACACATACCGCAGATCACACCCATCAACTCAAACTTGGTCCATTTAAAGATAAGCATCCATGGTGCCTAGGGGTGTGCATTTGGAGCAATACCAGTACACATGTACACATTAGTTTTAACGAAGGTGTACACGTGTACAAGTATTTGCCATTCTGCTGCAAAAATGTAGTAATAATATGATAGTTATTTAGCTTATTGTTAAGTGTAGAGGGGTGGGATATGGTGGGGTTGGAAAATAAAATAACGATTTATTAACACACACACACACGCCCGCACGCACGTACGCACACACACCGCCTCCAAGCGTTAAAAAATTAATCTTCTCTGCCTGCAAATGGAAATTCATAGAGACCATTGCAGAGGCCGCTTTGGCAATTTGTTTATCGACTATTCTACAAAATTCCGATTTTACCCTGTTTGGGAAAGATCAATATCAAGCAACAGTGATTCACCCTTTGATTGTCAAGATTGGCTAAGAAAATACAAAATTTGTCATTGCTGAATGTTCATTTGTGGAAAGGGTAAGATAACTTTTTGAAAATTTACCATGACTGGCTCGCTCAATGAGTCTGTCATTGCAGTGATAAATTTACAAAAATATAGTCCTCTCTCGGCATGCAAATAGATTTTCAATAATGACATATTTCTCAAGACCACTATAGAGACTGATTTGGCCGGCTTGACCATTAATGACTTGACCAAAGGCTGGCAGAGATCAGTCCACATTGAGCTTAGGCAAGTGCCACATGCCACAGCATTCATAGTGATAATCTGCATTGAGATCACGCTTCAATGCTCAACAGTAATTCACACCTATGTGTTCTGACAAGGGGGTTATTCAAAGGAATACCTGCGTGCTGATGTCGATGTTATGTGCGGATAATTAGTCAACCCCATTGGCTCTCCTAAGTTGTTCATGGAAATTTCAATTTGCTCATAAAAATCCCCTGGAGCAAACCAAGAGATGATTGTTTTTGAAAATCTACCATAGCAATGACAGGCAGTGGTAACATTTAAAAACAATACCTGTCTCCTCTTAGTCTGCAAATTGACAGAGCTGGGATTTTTGGCAGGCTTGAGGGTTAAAGGGTTAATTCTGTGATCGGACAGCATTGGCGGGTATAGAGCATGGCGGTAAATTCGCGAATTAATTTGTCAAAAAAATATATAATTTTCTCGGAGGGCTATCGTACATATTTCACATAAATATGTATATTTTATACATTTTTCCCATGTACACGTTTACGAGTTTTATAACTGTGTACACGTCACCTGAACGTGTACAGGTGTACACGTGCCCAGCCCTAATAGTGATAGATCAAAGAGTCTTGAACACCCATTTAGAGACAAATACCCATAGAGAGATAGACTAACAAAGCATGGAGCTAAAACCAACATGGCTGGATATCCTGTTCGATACATGCGATGCAATAGACTGTGTGATAATTTGGTATGGATACGCTACACGAGAGCTCTAGCAGCAAAATGGGTATTGATCTAGGATAGCCATATTTACAAGTTAGGCGGTCTGTGGGGAGTGCGCAGATCAACACGTAGTCACGGTCGGGTCGTATTGGCATGATGAAGACACCCATCAGTGCTGGGCATCTATTTAGAGACACATATCCACAGGATATCCGGGCACAAAATGGGTGTTAAGAAAGCCATTGATGATGCAAGACAGCTCAGACACATATACGAACAGCAAAACACATCTCAGCTGGAGATGTGCCAGAGGTCATACCTGGAGTGCTAGCCTGGATCATGCCAGTTGTGGGACTTGGTGTCAAGATTGTCAATCAATGGGTGTTAAGCAAACCATTGATGATACAAGACAGATTTCAGTGAACCGTGGTGGTGTTTGCATCTCAGACACATATAGGAATAGCAAAGCACATCTCAGCTGGAGATGTTCCAAAGGTCATACCTGGAGTGCTAGCCTGGATCATGTCAGTCAAGGGAATTGGTGCCGACATTGCCCATTCAAGAACGCAGTGGAATGTCGTACCATCCTTCAGTCATTGCTGGGTGCTGAGTTTCCTAAGCATCACCCTCACTGGCTACAGGGCTTGGAACTTGATGGCTACTGTGAAGAGCTCGGGCTGGTCTTTGAATACCAGGGTAGTCAACCCTATCAGATGGCCACCTGGTGGAACCAAACGAACATCGATTTAAAAGACAAACAAGAACGTGACTGCCGGAAGGCAGACCTCTGTGAGGAAAACCGGATTATATTGATCGTGATCCCAACAAACAGACACTCATCGAGGGAAAGGTGCTGGATCTCATCAGACAAACATGTAGTCACGACCGGTGTCACATTGGTATGAGGGGATTACTCAATGGCCCTTCCAGCTGCCTTGGCAACTCTCACTTGGTAGAACGCTAAAGTGCCTACCATCTGCACCATGACAGAGGATCTGGTGCTGTCTCGACTGCAGACAACCCCGCCCCACCATCTCCACACCATAGAAGTGGCAGACCGACTCTATCTCCTCACTTGGGTTGTAGATATTTTTCCGTAAATTGTCGCGGTAGGAATTGTACTGAGGTTCAGCTCGGAAGTGGGCCCACTTGCCATCTAATATCATGGCAGTCACCATGGGTATGAGCAGTAGTAGAACCAGCATCTTAGGCCTATATATGGAGGGTTAAACCAAACAGGGTGAACCCCTCGAGAAAACTGTGTCAGATCGAGCCCTGTGCCGGCCTCAATGCCAATCTTCACCCAATCAGGGGCAGGTCTTAACTGCTTCACTTTACCATCAGCTAGAAGCCGCAGTTTTATCACAATATGGGCTGTCTGCTGGCTGGTGAGCCCGACAGGCTCGAGCAGCTTAATATGGTGATGGTTCGTGTTATGTGATTCTTTCATGTTTATTAGTACTATTGCACTAGTACATAGAGAGCATTTTAGACATTGTGGTCATAGCCCCTCCTGTCCCAAGAGGGGGGGAGTGGAGGGGGTGGGTGGGTGGGAGTTGAGCACATATGACCCGACGGTCATTACTCTCACACATTGGTCGCAAGCGATGTTCTATCCTTCCTGGTTGTGTTTTTCCTCACAACTTCAGTACTCAAGTGCAAAAGGAGCTTGGTTCTCCTAGGGAAGAGTTTTGTAGACCTCGCCTCACTCCCACCAAATTCTCTTACGAATTCTGGCAATATCAAGAGTGTTTGGGAGGTAAGTATACTCTTGAAGTGAAATAAACAAAATCACGGATTTCTTTTTTTATGAGAAATTTGATACTTACCTCCCAAACACGGACCCGTCCTCTACACCCCATAGAGGCTTGGTTTTTCAGGGATGTTATAGTCGCATTTATGTCGGCCAGTAAATTATGTTGAGGAAGTGACAGCCTGTGCATGCTCAGAGTGGGGCCAGCATCTGCCCGGCTGTCAACTGACTCCCTTTTTTTACATGAGCTTTATTGAGGTTAGGTAAATATTTTAGGAATATCAAAGTGTGTTTGGGAAGTAAGTATCAATTCTCTCATGAAAAAAGAAATCTGTGTTGTTTTAACCAGTCCGTTCGATCTGTTGTAAAACATGTTTGTCATCTTTAGAGTTTATGCGAAAATAACACATACAGATGTGTCCTGATTTGAGATCTAAAAGCTGTGTGTAATGCGCACACAGATGTGTCCTGATTTGAAATCTAATACCTGTGTGTGACGACATGCACAAAACATACACTGATTTTGAGACAATGGTGTTTCTTTAACCCCAAGGAACCTATGAGCCGTCTGGACGGCACGCAAAAAGCGTAAAATAAACCTATGAGCCGCCGGGGTGGCTTTCAATAATTGGACATGGAGTCCTACGCACCGTCTGGACGGCTTTAAGAGCACCAGTTTTCGATCGCTAAATACGCAAGCATTACAGGCTTTTTATCCAATCAAACGTTACATTACGTCAGATGATTGAATTTTATAAATCCACTGTTGATTGGTCAATTCAGTTTGTTTACAAATTTCTACGGGAAAATATAAATAGTTTTCTGTGAATGAAATTCCTAGCGTAAAATTGTCAACGATAGCGTGTCGATTCCTTTATTTAACTGAGTACTGGATTCCCTGATGGCCAGAATCGCTTAGTGAGAATGTCTAACCTAATTTATAATTTTGTTCGATAAAATATTACATACAGCTGAATATCTACATTGACACCTAAAAGATTTAACATGTGCATCCTTACATAGCTTGCCCATTAATACCATTATCTCACACCCATCATTTAGCTTCTAGGGAGATATTGGCATGTGTCTGCGGTCTAATTTCTGTTCCTCAATCATCTATCCTGATAACGCATGTTATGGGACCGCTACTGGGTCAATATGGGCCCATAACATGCATTATTGACATAACCTAAATAAGCCTATACAATTAGTTTACCTAGAACAGACCATCAAGTTTGCTAGATACAATGAGCATACGAAAATACAAGACATAGAGACAGCCTGATGAACTTTTAAACGTGGGATCACCGGAGGTACCACACAGACTCGCAGGTCCACAGAGGCATCCCCGTAAAGGAGGCTCCCGCATACGAGATCACTAATTAGCTTAATATAAGTTATTATACCTCTAAGCTGAAAAGGAAAGAGGAAAATATCCTTTATTTGTGGCGAGAGGCTAGGTGCCTCGCGCGGGCATTACTTATGATGGTGTATTTATGGGTGAGAAGTAGTAGCCTCGCGCGGGCCGCCATCACTGGATTCTTACGAGAGGCAAGTGCCTCGCACGGGCCTCCATCACAGGAAATGCTGCCACCGCTTAAAGCGGGGGAAGAGTATTGGCCAGAAAGGGCCACTCTTATATTCAACCAAAGTGCTGTAAGGAAAAGACCATCCTAGTGAAACTATAACTAAAATGTTGCGTGCTGTTTTATGTGAAGACGGGACGAGCGATTCCCGAGGGATTCCCACGTCACCGTGTTATGTAGGTCCAAGTTACTGAATTAGTTGGTGCCGCTTGTATTTCTGCGGGCCTTCTGCTATGCCTAACCTATCAGTTAAGTTTTAAAGACAAGAACTATTTTAGGCCGCAACTGGCGGGGTTTCCTACCTATCTTTGAACATGGCTGTCCGAGGGTGCAGATGCCCCACTTCCCATGTTACTAGGTAAGACATCCGAGCCTGGTGAAGATCCAGATGCCCGACTTCGTAACCACATAAAACGTCACAGGACAATGACTAGTTTCCACATAAGCAAATTTAAGCAACTGGGTCATCGTTATGGTGGGGTTTGGAGAGACGAATATCCACTGTGAATGTCCTTCCCGAGAGGGCATGGCAAATCCCAACATCTTGCCTAGACATTCTAACAGAATTCGGTGGAGATGCGCATCTCGCTCGTCACCAAGTCTTACGGAGCTAACTTTTGACCTGATGTTAGGTTTATGCACAAGTTGCCTAATATGCACTGCGGTGCGGGAAAGATCTTCTAAGGGATGTGAAAGATCAATAATTAAAATGTTTTCGCAGTGCTTCCTACATTGGCAAGGATAATTAACTACTAGGTATCAGAAGATACACGGGAGGTGTGTGTGACACCACACCTTGGTCATCACCGCTCGGAAACCTCCAATAGTTTCCCAGGGTCGGATCAGTCCATGGTGCGGATAGGGATATCCAAACAATTAAGAAGCCATAAGGCTTAGTGGAACATGAAGAGAGACAATAACTTTATAAATGTGAGGTCTTATAGGTAAGTTGGCCAATTTTACACAGCCTTGCCAGAGTGCGGGGCTAGATTACCGCAACAACTGGAAAAGAGGCGTAGCTGAATAGTCAGGTTTAGTCGGTAGCATGCCAGGCTAAACAAAGTTATAGCACGGACATCGACCTTAGTGAAACGTGTTGGTGGCGGGAGAAAATGATGCATATATAATGTTGCTGTATGGTATTTCCTAAATGCACTGCGGTCCTAAGTTTTCTATAAATAAACAAAACATATCAACGGATGTCTACTAGCCATATACTAAACTAACCAAATACAAGTAATAACAATGTACAGTCATCAGAATAATAATAGTAATACAGGTTGATAGACCTATTACGGTGCAGTTAGTGAAAACACCTTACAGTAAATAAAAATAACTATGAACAGAAAAAGAAATTATAACTAGCGGTCCTAAGACCGTTACGGTGCCTTTTAGTCATCCGGACCATTTACAAAGATAAAATATAATCATTAAAGTTGTAATTAACGGATGAATTGAGAATGTTATATAAAGTTACTTGAATACTCGGTAGCCATTCTTAAGGATCGGCTATCATGTTACTGAAATTGATACGTCACAGTGGGAGTGACGTGAGTTGACACGTTCTCTGAAAGCTGGAAAGTTTCCGCATGTAGATTCCTGCAGACAGGATTCCCACATGCCGATCCAGGACGGGAGCGGTGCGAACTCAGGACAATAATCATAATATAAGAATGTCTAACGAACGGTTAGTAAATTCTATGATATTATTACTGTGATGAGAAAGGTTCCGTTCAATGATGGTAGGATGGAAGTTAAGAACAACCCTTTATCAGGGGGGGTTTGTTGAATACGGTTGCAGATACATAACTAAGCTTAACGGTGCGGGGTACGTCAGGTAGCTCTTAAGACGTACTGGGCAACGTTTACTTGCTGCGGTCACCAAGTTAAAAGAGACACACGACATGCAGTGTGGTGGTTGAATATCCACTTTTTGGCGTGGCTGGCAAATCCGGTGAGTCATCCACCAAAGAACATCGCTGCCTCTACATCTGTAGAATCAAATCTTTGGGCCGTAGAAGGCCCCACCGCAATATTGTTCCTGGTTGTTTCTTAATTAGATGTGAACAATATTATTCAAAGTTCCAAAATTGCCCTCGAACGAACGTCCGGGAGCGTACAAAATTTAGGTTGCGGTGGGTGGGAAACTGCTGTGGAATCACGGGAGAGAAACCGGCCGAAACAGAGGTGAATGCTTAATAACTGAATTGCCGGTGGGCGCTGCAGACAGATGCCGACTGTTCAGCACCTGGCCGACGATGCTCTCGTTTTACTGAAATCGTCCCTTTTTATACTCGCTGAAACGTCAGGACTGGCTGCCTGAACCAATCAAAATTAGCTGAACCAACCAATCAGCGGGCTAGAAACTTGTGACGTGTACACGATTATCTAATTATCGAAATATATATAGATGCATACTATGACATCAGGGGTCACGTGCACACAAATCACTGATTATCTAGATACGTATTTACGACGTTATTTCTATATTTTGTGTATATTTTTAAAGGGGAAAACGGCTATAGCTCAGCCATTTCTGGACCGATTTTAAAACGGTTTACATATTTGAAAAGCTCGTCAAATTCTGCCAGATTCAATGAGAATGGTTAATTATTAAGAATTACCAAGCACCAGCTCGGTACACTAAAAGCGCCACTCGCTCTTGGTCGTGCTATATGCGCTCTGCTAACACATCGACACGCACGTGCATGTGCGCTACGCGTTTTAATGAACTTAGTAATTTTGACAACAAAATCTCTCGCATAGGCTTATACACGCTTATTGCTCTTACCCAGGGGGGGGCGTGCTTATAGCAACGAATCCAGGGCGGGCGGCCTGTACACTGCTTGGCTGGGCCGGCCAGTACCCGACTGGTCGATCCGTGCTACAGTTACTCAATGACTAATTTAACCGAGAAAGTTATAGATTGTGGTAAGAGAGCAGCAGAACCAATAATATATAAATCAATTTCGTTTACCTCTGGTCGCGAAATAACAGTAAGGTTGTAGATAAACAATCCGATAGGCTCAATCATCGATGCGTGTCTTTGTTTACAATTTCCGAGAAAGTGTACTCTTCAAATTACCGTCAGTAATTAGGCTGAGTTGAGATGCGAAAGTTGTCAAATATATCGGCATCCCACTTCTCGATTGGCAATATCGTTGATCTAGACATTTGTCTACTTTTTAGTTTGTGGCGTACAAGAAATATGCATATATTGACATATTTGAACACACAAATGTTACTATTTTGCAAAACAACTGATCGTGTCGCCATCTTGCCGGGAAAATTAATATTCATGTATTCCCGACCAATCAGGCGCATCAATCTTATAGCACATGATACGGTGTTGCCAATAACGGGTAATGAGCTTGGTACTTGTATATTAGATACGGGTACAATTCTACAAATTCCTCTCGTTCTCTTACGATCTTTCACGATAAACGATTCCTATTGGGGACGCTGCTACGAAAAAATGTCTGATGCTATAGAATCTTAGTGTAAAACATTCGCATTTGCTTTTTAAATGGCTGAGCGCACCCAGCAATGCTACATAGCATAAAATTTGACATTTATTCGCTGTCAATGCATAGAAACCCTGGTATGTGTTCGGTTATGTATAAAGGGATTATTCAACATTGAATGAGGCCTCCCCCCAAAATCATGACCAAAATTTCTCAAAATTTTACGGTACCATAACATAATATAATTGTCATTTTCACATCTTATCGGATGAAAACCTTCACAAAACTTTGGTATCTATTAGTTTTAATACCATTGTGATTAAATTTATCAATGGCATTTGTAAAATTAAAAAAAAATTTGATAAACTTTGCAAAAGTAGACCAATGTATTTATCCTACAAGATGTGGGCATTTTGAGAGGCACGTTGACTAACTAAAATATATTTTATTCATACAAATTTTATATGTACTTAAAGGAATTTTATTGCCCTTTCTAATGATATATAGTTTTATATATAGTGATCTGTTACTTTGCCAAAAATAGTTAATATAGTTGGCATGGTAGCACTACGCCGCTATCACATCACTACCGCTTATAGGCTAGGGTTCTAAGCAAGTTTCTAGCTTTTAGCTGTAGGGTTTGTAGCACTTTTTTGTAAATTCTTGGTAGGGCCCAGAGGGTTAAAACAAGGGAGAAAACTCAATTATACACATTGTAACAAATGGCTATTAAATAAGTGCAATAAATGTTAGATGCTAAATATGTCTGCTCAGAAAGCTTTGCTTTCTGGACCAGAAAATCCTGTTCATTCCATGCAACCCTCTGAGTCTTATTAATATTGTGAGATAGAGGAGATAATTGTAGTGCTTATTCCAGTATTATGTCAGCTTATTCTTGGGAGTTTACCACAGTATAGAGATGTGCTGGTTGGTTGCTATATAAGAGAATGAGTTAATGTTTTGATTGTCGCCGTTCATGCCCCTGAGTGCATAAATTTTGTGACTGTGATACTTCGCTATACACTTGCAATGACAATTTCTACCATAGGAAGACACTATGTGTGGAGTGGATCGACATACGACCCATATTAGCCGGCTAGTAGGAATAGGTAGGATAGGTTAGAGGTAGGTTAGGATAGAATAGAGGTAGGATAGGATAGAGGTAGGATAGGTAGGAAATGAAAAGACAGAGGTGGAGAGTACCGGTACCAGTAGAAAAAAACCCTGAGCTGCCAATGACATCAGCAGAGCGGCTTATGGGTTCTCGCGCGTGCAAGTTTTGTAATTTTTCTGGAATGCACAAACTAGCAAATTACAAGTTAGTTGTGTTAGTCTCTGATTAGGATTAAGCGTCAGTGCCGGGCTCTGATGTGCCACCCGCAGCTAGTTTATGAAGTCCTGCAGATCCCCTTCTTCGCTGTCACGTGGGTGGTTTTGACTCGTGCAAGCTGGCTTGGATGCCAGAGGTGGATCTACAGTCTGTTCTCCAGCTTGTGGTTCCTTTAGGAAAGGTCTGTGATACAGCACGAAGAGCTAATTTTATTTGTCTTACTGGGATATCAGAGCCTGTCGGGTCTTCCCATTCAATCAAGGATATGGCCTCCATTGAATCAAATCCTAGCACGATTAGCTGTGTTATTGTGGGAGGTGATATCTTCTTTTGCTAACCCCATATTCAGACTCGGTCAATGTCAGCCAGGGACCTGGAACTGTTGCTGGGGCTAGATTGTATTGTACTTTCTGCATTTGCCATTCTGAAAATAGATTCTTACGTAGCTGGTATGAATCAGTTTTTACCTACTGGTATGAGTCAGTGATCTAATCTCTGCGCGGGGCCTGGATTTCTCACTGCATGGATACACAGATGCACAATCTCCACAGGCTCGCAGATGATGCAACCGTTACAAATTGCAGCACAATCCAATCTTGCCACAAACAAAACATGTGCTGGTGACATTGATCCATCCATATAACTTTCTAATCTCTCCTTCATCTGTCCTTAACACAAAACATTCTGGGATACCAACAAATTTAAGATGCACAAATTTAACTTTTAAAAGGAGTGACTTATTTTCAAAACACAAATGATACGAAACTACTGAGACAATAGCAATATTAAGTCAATGCAAGATCACACAGTTTCGCATATATTGATACTATCAGTAGCTAATGCCAAAAGAAAGAACTTTCGTTTCCGAGCTATGAAACAGTCTTTATTCAACAGATTCACGACATTAACTTTGTTTACAAATTTGACTATATTTTTGAAAAACACAAAGGAATGATGCGAAATTCACTGAGTCAAGTGCAGAAAACAAACTATGGAATGAGCTATGACACGCCCTTTTAACTCTATGAATACTGATAAGAGAAAGGCTGATGGCCAAGCTTTGAATACTTACCATAAACCCATACTTAGACAGGTGTTGTTCCAACAAAGTCTTCTGACTTCCCAGGACACAAAGCGACGAATATCACACCAATTGTCTAACACCACAG
This sequence comes from Chaetoderma sp. LZ-2023a, assembly GCA_034401795.1. Taxonomy (NCBI): domain Eukaryota; kingdom Metazoa; phylum Mollusca; class Caudofoveata; order Chaetodermatida; family Chaetodermatidae; genus Chaetoderma; species Chaetoderma sp. LZ-2023a. Next base: position 81,448,697 of record CM067372.1, read on the forward strand.
ATAAACTTCACAGGCTCAACTAGCTGGGGCCTAAGCAAGACAGAGGCACTCCATCCCACCACCCTTCATTAATAGCATATTAATAATATTAATATTTGCAGTAATTTTTTTGCATAAATTGTTGAAATACATATCATTTAGCCATATTCAGGTTGTAAGATTAGGTTTTAGAGCAATATTCTGCCTCAGTTAAACCGTGTGCATATGTCGTCAAGATGAAAAATCCAGAACAGCATAAATTTGTCAGTATCAAATATTTTGCTGACCTGGCATGTTTCTAAGGCACTGGATATTGAACATCATTCCTCTCATCTAAATTGCCCCATCTAGGCACATATTCAGTGTGATTATTATCCATGGTTGGTGGTTGAATCACACGTCCACGACCATGTCCACGAGAATATGCATGACCACATCTACAACAACGACCCATTATTTTTGTTGGTGTTGGTGGTCGAACAATATCAATATTTACCTCGGAATCAGCACTATCTGAGTGAATCGTTTCGAGGGCCCCGGCCATCACTAATATGAGAATCTATGACCGATTCATCACCAGAACTGGGTAAATCCATTAGAATCCTCAAAGCCTCCTTGGCAGAATATCGTTGTAGACACTTCCGCATCGCCATTATTGCAATTTTGCACAAAAATCCGATAAAAACGCCTATAAAATCGCTAAATGTTGACCAATGTTCACAATTGTTTCAGTTTCCAGGAGCTCGATTGCTGCACAGTTGATGTGCACTTAATTCATAGAGAGGGGTTGTCTCGAGACTAAGATATAGCGTGATGAAGGTGGTTACTCACACTTTCAGGCATGGTTGACATAATCAACTATGTAATGTGTAGGATGACCTCATAATCAATAAGTTCATCACGCATGCTTAGTTGATGACAGACTAAGAGTTGTTTTACGAATTGTATGTCTTTACTATTTAATAAATATTTTGTTGAATATTTTGAAACTAATTTGACTGGGCACTGTTATGGCAACAACAGCACCCAGTCAAATTAGTTTCTAGATATTCAACATTTTACCTGTATGGATTTCTGGAAATCGATAGTCAGGGAGTTCAGGGATCGATCGATCCAAACATTGGTGAAGAGTGGGTGGAGCTTAGCTACAGATGGGCGGGACATAGCTGAAACTGGATTCCTCCTTTGTTATGAGTGGTTATGAAAATAAAAAAATTGTTATGCTCCCATAGAATTGTTTGGTGTGGGTGAGAATTTATTGGGCACTTTCTTTTAGTCTGGCGGTCAGCATGACCTACTTTTCACAGTTCACTGAACATCACAGGCAAATTTTGACAGGCTCTAGTTTCAAGAGTTTTTGGTATACGGGAACAAGATTTGGTGTTTGATTGGTGTATGTATGTGTGCACGCGTGCATGCTTAATATGCATGCTTGTGGGTGTCTCACTCTTGTCATAAGACTATGCTTGCATAAAATGAAGTGCAGTATTGTAACACAACAAAAATACTAAGGCACTCAATTCACTGTTTGTTAAAAGTTACCTGATCTAGATATCTCAGATAATGTAATCCTTTTCATCCCCATGGCGCATGACTTCCCTAGTAAAGGGTATCAGAGAGATATATATATATATATATATATATATATATATATATATATATATATATATATATATATATATATATATAAATATATATATATATATATATATATACCGTATTTTTTATAAAATGTCTATAATTTTCTGGATACGAATGGAAGGTTTTTGTGGTTATAAAGAAAATGGCGCCAGCAATGAGCTTCGCGGCACAAGCCAGGTGAAGTCAATAACTCTGATCCTATTTTAGCTGCAGATGCTTGTTCCTGCATAAGGTATACTATATGCCGGTTTGGATCAACTCCTACATAAGGTATCCTACATAACATATGTAACATACCGGTTGTGATGTTATTGCATCAATTAAGAGGTTTGACTAGGTACATATTTCCGTGCGTCATTCTTTCCTGCATAAGGTATACTACTTACTGGTTGGGATTGAAACCTACATAAATTATCCTACATAGCACATGTAACACAACAGTTGGGAAGTTATTTCGATCCCCTAAGAACGTGACAGTCTGCAAACAGGCGTGGTGGACCAGATGAACACCACAAGGATACACCACGATCATCCCTTGCAATGAAAAGAAAAGTGAGTGATCCTTCTTAGATTTGCATACATAGTTGCATGGTACGCATGCTCAAGGAGTCATATGTTCGCTATAGGAATAGAAGAGCCGGTTCCCTAGAGCAGTGACTGCAATAGAGTTAAAGACATACTATTGAAAATACCCAATGGAGGGATGTATCTCATAATCTTTACTAGGGAGGCCACACGCCATGGGGAGGAAAAGGATTAAATTTTCTGAGATATCTATATCAGGTGACGTTTAGCAAATGGTTAACTAACTGGTAAGTATTTTAGTAAGCTAACAAAATGCCAGTCCAGGATGGGTTAATTCGGGAATATCAATTTGCTGGCCAAGAACAGATTATTTTTTTAATTTATCACTGGAATGACTGGCTCTGGTCATTGGAAGCCAGTTTTTGCGTAACCCATTCTTGACGAATCCGGGCCCAAACCAGCCTTTGATGTATGCTTGAGGAATGTCCATTTGCAGGTCAAGAGAAGACTATTTTTCTCAAATTTGCCACTGGACTGACTGGCTCTGTAACCAAGCCAGTCATTCCAGTGGTAAGTGTTCAAGGCTAGTCTTCTCTTGATATGCAAATGGAAATTTAATAAGCAAGTTTTTTTAGTTTCTTGACCAAATTTAGACATTAAAGGGTTAATGTGTCTACCTCAATGTAATGAAACAAAATAAGTCTTAGCATATGAGGATATCATTCCTTATAAATTAATATAATGTTTTAGTTGTGAGGTTGAACAAGGACTTGTGTGTCTCTATTTCAATTTCACAACTTGAAGAAAATTCTCTTAATTTATATGTAATGAAAGCATCTTTTGTTAAGATTTATTTCACATCATTATGTTGAGGTATACACATTAAGCCTCTAATAGTACACAATTTTAACAATTTTATTTTCAAGTCTTTAATAGAGAGAAATAAAAGATTTTTGATCGCGTATTTGAATATTTTGAAACTTAAACATCAACAGCATCCATCTAAGTTAGGTTCCACATATTGTCTTTATTGTTACTTTGACATGGAAAGAGCTTGAATTTCAAGTTTTAGTTAAAGGAGAACCCCACTCTATTATAAGATGAAATAGGCAGAGTTGGAAGAAAGGTTTATTGTGCACCCCTTTAATCAACCTCTAATCAATGTTTTTAAATCAAGAAAAATGCGTAGAAAATGATGAGCTACCGGTATGTTAAAAAGTCATCTGGATGTCCCACGTACCCTTTTTGGGCTGCTGACCTCTCCGTATGGAGCCCCTGGGCTCCAAAGGAGGATGCATCTACATAGTCGAATGACACTTTCTAGGTTTTTTTGGGGGTTGCTGAGTCTGAAAATGGCTATATTTTTGCAATTAAAAGTCATAGTCACGTGATAAAGGTCAATTCAAGGTCATTTTAGGTCATAGCCTGAAAAATGATGCTTTGAGTCAAACTACATATGTGTTATTCTTGTGATCACAGGTTAGGGGCACGTGCTATGGGCCAATTCAAGGTGTTTTTGAATACAGAAATTTCACTAAGATCATTTATTAAATTATTTACTGAAGTTGATAGTAACACAACAGAAAATGTCTTCAGACATTGCAAGGGAAAGGTTCTCAACTATCAGGTCCATCACTCATCATCACATTCAATGAAACTGTCAAAGTCAACCTTGTCCTCTTCTTCCTCTTTTTCCTCCCCCTCATCCTCTTCACAATCACCAGTGACCATGAAATTAACCAACGAGATTGGTAATATAGGACCGCAGGAACACACTGGTTCAAGCATTCATTCGCCAGTCCTCATCCATCCCTGCCATCATCATATGGTTTTGACTTATCCGGAATGGGTTCCTCAGCTCGCTTTACAAGGCATCGCGGTGGTTCACACGCTGGACATGTCTTCAACGCTGATTGGTATGGAGGGAGGCGAGCCAGGTCAACCTTAGACTTAGAAGGGAGTTTCTCATCCTCCCCCACCATCTTGCGGAGCATCTTGGCATGGACCACGTCAACCGAAGACTCGTGACTGTCCATACATCAGACAGGTGAACTGGTTCGGCTGCTTCAGCACTTGAGGGTTGACATTCAAGTCATTACCAAATTGTCTAAATGCCTTGTGAAACCTGGAGGTTTTGTCCAGCATCTTCGGGGGCCTACCATCCCCTTCCATTTGAAGGCACTGGTGCAGTCCTCTCTGCTGAACAAATAGAATGCAAGAAGTGTGGCACAGTGGTCTTCTCCCAGGGACTCTGCTAGCTCAGAGAGGTTGAGTAGTTTTCAATGTTTCCCCACCCCTATATCTAGGTATATAGTCAGCTTGATGACGTGAGTGTGGTAGAGAAGAATCGTGAAGATATCTGTGTCAGGGGTCTGACCACAGCATTCTTGTATCAGGGGGTGACAGCATGATGGAGATACAGCACTACCCTCATATCAGTCTTTCTGGTTGTTGTAGATTGTGGGGAGTTCACGCACCTCGACCTGAAACACAAAGGGGTACTGGACTTTTAATAATAATAATAATAATAATAATATCAGCTTTCAATTCACTTCGCTATTCAATGAGATGAGTTGATGAACTCTCCCCTCCACAATCAGAACAGCCATTTTGGTTCTCTCCAGCCACGAAGCTGCTTGGTGATCTTTCGTGCTTGGACTCGGGGTGATTAGCATGGTAGGGTTAAACTCGCTTGGCATGGGGGTTAAACCTGGACAGAAGCAAACAAGAATTTAATAACAGGATGCACTTTTATTATTAGCTGTTGACTGTTCAGATCAGAAGTATGGAATGGGCTATTATCAAGCAACTGCCAACCAGCAAAACATTTCTTGTTTGCCAACCAACAGATTCTATTCCGTTAGCTACACAGGAAGTTGTACACTGAAGAATTTTAAAAGCCTGATTGGTTAATATTCTGAACTTTCTGGATAAAAATTAATTTAATATTTTCTCATTGGCGGAAAATAACAACTTCCTCTGTAGTTTAAAAATTCATGTCTGAGCAAGCCACCTATCCATACACAGCCAATGCAAAGAGGGTGGTGGATAGTGGGTGGTGACCTCATTTGTTATTGCTAAAGGCAGGAGAGCAAACCATGTCATTCAGGTGTGCTGGACACATGAATGAGCTGACCTATTGATTATGATTCCTTTATGCTTTAATTAATCTTAGCTTGTAATCATAATATAATTTTTCTATCTTATACACAGTACACAAGATGAAAATATTTGGAGTACAACTTTTAACTAATTAGAAAAATGTAAATTTAATACAGCAAAATTTAACGTAACAGGCATATTAATCACAGTGGTGGGGGGGGGGGGCGAGGGTATTGCTGCAAGACATAGAACAATAAGACTAGTTTGGGTGACATGGTAATCCATAGATTTTTAATGCTTGCAGAGAAAGTTTAAAGTGCCTTGACAATTCAAGTTTATAGCAAAAATCTATGGACCTCAAACTAACATATATATATGTGTGATAGGCTAATCCATTTTTTCATGGCTAAATTCTAGTGACGACGATGCGCCTTCAATCCTGGCTTCCCTCCTATAAAAACCACCCAAGCGAGACTGCGCCAAATCTGGTGCTTCATTATCAGGCATCCGAATTCCTTGTGACAAGTCACACTCAAATGGCTTTACTGGAATTGAGCCAGGGTTGATCCAACAACGCACAGCGAGTTGATACTAAGGCTCCCCCACCCCCTGCCATTAATAGCATATTAATAATATTAATATTCCCAATATTTAAAAAGGACAAACAATTCAGATTTATCAACATTCTTTTAAATATAACATAAATTGCTTATTTTGAAAATGTTTTAACTGGCATTATTTTCCAGTGAAATAATTTTCAAAACAAGCAACCAGATATAAATTATTCAAGAGCCATGCTTGCATATAACATGGAGGCTATTCTGAAAATATTCTGACTGAATAATATTTTCAGTCAAATTATTTTCAAAATAATCTATATCCAACAAAGGTTTAAATTCATATCTATTATCTGTACACCTGACGAATTAACCCTTGTATACAAAGGATTTACACTTAAAATCAATATATAATGGAATGTGGACAGTGTACTTAATAATTAAACAATCTTTCAGCTTATTTAGTTTTATAAGTATACAAAATTATTCTACCAGAGTTAATCTCTTGCCACAATAAGACTGTTTACAGAAGCTGGCCTAATAACTTAGAAACAATGAATGTGAAAGAGTGTCTGCAGCAACAACTTTCATGGACATTTTTTCAAGATAACAAGCACAGTTTCCAGCCTTGTGGCAGCAACAACTTGCAGTCAAATTGTTTTCAAATAATTGATTGAACCCTAGTACCACAATTTCCTTTCGGTCCACGTATGTTTGGACCCCAAACATCAATTAAATATATGTTTCCTTACCAAAATAAAATAAAATTATGTAGTAAAATCATGCAAGCAAAAACCTTGCAAAACATATGTACAGTACAGTACAGTAAAATAACATTGAATACATTGGTTTCAGGAATTCATTGTATAAAATATTGTTTTCCCCCAGGCCACTCGGGGTATAGTTTATGTACTGTGGCCTGAGATGCAAATATGACTGGTGATTTCTGTATCAGGAATTGTTTTTCACCAGGCCACTCAGGATATTGTTCAGGCACAGTGGCATGGGAAGCTGATATTTCTGGTGGCTCGTTTTTTCGTTTCTGGAATCAGACAATAAGTTAATTAAATCTGTTTTGAATTTCGACCATGTGTCATAAAAATAGTAGAATAGTGCTTCGATTTAAAAATAGACCTTAATTTCCAGGCCGTCCATAAGTTGATTCTAACCATTTTTGGCAAAGTAATTTTCTTAGCAAATAAATTACTACGTCCAAGGAAAGTTTAGGTAAGATCAATCCTGAAAGGAAAACGGTTGGACTCTGATTGTATATCACAAGCCTATAGATAATTGAGACAAAATGGGAATTTTTGGAGTACAACTTTTAACCAATTAGAAAAATGTAAATTTAATACAGCAAAATTTAACATAACAAGCATAATATTTGAAAAGGACAAACAATTCAGATTTATCAACATTCTTTTAAATATAAGTTTTACTACCAAAGGTAGATGATGGTTACCAATCAGCGTGATTGATGCTGATTGGGTCCATACAATGTAGTTGATGGATCAAGAATTGTTCACGGTCCTTGCGGAAAGCTGTGGCTTCCGTGCTTTCAGGATCGTGATGTAACACTTCGATGATTCTGTGGTTGACATCTGTGGGTCCGTGGTTAGGGAGATTAAAATGTTGTGGAGTTCCCGTTTAGTTTCACCTACATATTGTTTAAGGCATTGGTTACAGGTAAGTAGGTAGATAACATTCATTATGTGACAGAATGTTTTTGTTTTGATGAAGTATTTTAGCCCAGTGTGTGAGCTTTTGAAACATTTTGTGCTATTCATGTTTTTGCAAAATAGGCAGTTATTTTTGGCGCATGGATGTATGGGGTTCGCTATGCTTTTCCCTTTTTGTCCAATTTTCCTTGGGTCTGTGAATTTAGCAGTGACCAATGTGTCCTTAAAGGACGGATTGCGTCTGTGGCCAAAGATAGGTGTCTGTGAATGTTGCCCGACATTTTGGACTGGACTGTAGTGTTGGCCAATGACGTTTAATGATTTTTTGGGCTAATTTGCTGTGTTGGTGGAAATCAGTGATACATGGTATCCGAGTGTTGATTTCCTTGGTTGGTTTTGGCAGAAGCAGGTCTGAGCGGTTTTGTTGCATTGCTCTGTGCAAGCTGGTGATGAGGGTATCTGTTGGGTATCCTCTGATAGCATAGTGGTGTACCATTTCATGGGCATTTTTGAGAAAATCTGTTTCTCTACTGCAAATCCTCCGTAGTCTCAAAAATTGTCCATATGGGCTCGCTTGTTTGGAAGAGTTTGGGTGAGCCGATGAGAAGTGTAGATACCCGTGTTGGTTTGGTATAGAGATCGAAGCCTAAGTGTCTATTTGTGAGGATAAAAAGTGTCTATTTGGGAGGATAAACACTTTTTTATCCAGAAAATTGATGGATTCTGTGGATTGTTCTACTGTGAATTTGATCGTGGCGTGTGCGTTGTTCATATGTGTTATGAATTTTGCTAGTGAATCGGAACCGTTGGTCCAGATTATGAAAATATCATCAATATAGCGATAGTATAGGGCTGGCTGTATTTCAGCTGTCCTGAGTATTTTTTCTTCGAGTTGGGCCATAAAAATAATGGCATAGCTTGGGTGCTAGTTTTGTGCCCATAGCTGTACCGCCAGTTTGGAGATAATGTTCATCATTGAACTCGAAGTTGTTACATGTGAGCACTAGTTTGAGTAATGTTAACAATCTGCGGGGGTGTTAGGGTGCCTGGACAGCCATGTATTCTCAATTGTTGGGATACAGCTCTAAGACCCTTTTAAATATAACATAAATTGCTTATTTAAAAAATGATTTAACTGGCATTATTTTCCAGTGAAATAATTTTCAAAACAAGCAACCGGATATAAATTATTCAAGAGCCATGCTTGCATATAACATGAAGCCCATTCTAAAAATATTCTGACTGAATAATATTTTCAATCAAATTATTTTCAAAATAATCTATATCCAACAAAGGTTAAATTATTTTCAAAATAATCTATATCCAACAAAGGTTTAAATTCATATCTATTATCTGTACCCCTGACAAATTAACCCTTGTATACAAAGGATTTACACTTAAAATCAATATATAATGGAATGTGGACAGTGTACTTAATAATTAAACAATCTTTCAGCTTATTTAGTTTTATAAGTATACAAAATTATTCTGCCAGGGTTAATCTCTTGCCACAATAAGACTGTTTACAGAAGCTGGCCTAATAACTTGAAACAATGGATGTGAAAGAGTGTCTGCAGCAACAACTTTCATAGAAATTGATAACAAGCACAGTTTCCAGCCTCGTGGCAGCAACAACTTGCAGTCAAATTGTTTTCAAATAATTGATCGAACCCTAGTACCACAGCTCACTCCATACTCGCAGCAGGAGCTGGTAGAGCTGCTTTTTCTTGTCATCATTTGCAAGGAATATCATGAAGCTGTAGTATGGCTTCCTGGTCACTGGTTCAACCAGGATGATCTTTGCAAAGGATAGTGCTGCCATCTCTCCATTACATTTGTGGAACAGCTGCAGGTTGTTAGTTTTAACAGAGTCGAGGACCATAAAGATAAGATGACAGTGGTCAATGAAGGACATCCAAAGCGAAGCCATCTTCCCCAAGTGGCCCTTGTGATGCTTTTCGATGAGGGTTAGGGTGGAGTGATTTTTTAGGGCTTCGTTGAGGTGCTCTCGCTTTCACGACTGCCCTGTTGAGAAACACAGCAGGGTTAGTGATTGGGATGTTCTTATCAGCGAATCGCTCCATTAACTACCTACCCATTGCTTCACACACAGTTTGAGGCAAAAGAGGGATCTTGCATATGCCTTTCCACTGAGAACACCTTTGAGGGATCCACCTGTCACCAGCTGCTGCACCTCAAACAGAATCTCTGTGACCAGAGCCACAAATTGTGTGGTCTGTAATTGTCCCGATATAGTTCATGGATATGTGAAAGGGCCCAATCATAACCACATGACTGGGAAATTCATCTGGCGATGGCCAGATTATGGGAAGCCCTTTCAAACAGACTCCCAGATCAAATGTATTCAGGACCCACTTCTGACTCACTTCAGCTGTGGTTACCTCCGAGTAATTCAGTAGCTCGTGAATGACTGTGTTGTCAGTGATTGGTTGATGGAAGAGTGTGAAGTAGGCCACTGTTGAGTTTCTGAAGAAGCCTCCCGGTTGTAGAAGTGAAGCTTCTTAGTCCAGGTACAGGTTGCTTGCCGCTGCTTCCTATTTATCTGCTGAAGAGCCAGATGTAGTACTCTTGCATTTGAGCAGCATAGGCTGCATCATTCTCTGCAGGGTGTGTGAATGATGAGCCATCGGGAAATCTTGGGCCAACTCGAGTGAAGTGCAAAGGTGAGAGAGTTGGGTATGTTGACTTTCAGGCTATGCTGTAGGTAGCATTCAGACATTGGGACTCTCGAAACCAGGCATCACCTCATGCACCATGATTCCACCAATACTGTTGACAATATACATTCATAGTGATTTTATTCAAGTTGTCCCACTCATAGTGGAATACAATGATTCCCTCTCCCATCGCGATTTGTGGGTGTCAGATAGGTTGAGACTTCGTCCAAGGCCTTGGCCATGACAGTTTCCATCTCTAAGCCAAAATGTAGCTCTCATAGTGGCCAAGCCTGTGCAATATCATGGTGAGCTGCTTGCTTTGGAACAAGGGTCTGACAGTCAAACAGAGAAGCACATGTTTTGGTAACCTCCATTCTCCCTCTGACACAGCATGGAACAGGTCCTATGCGATAGAGAATACCAGATGCTTCATCTTTGTGCTCGTCTCCACATCATCCTTGCTGGCCATGCCTATACTAAGGAACGGGATGAGGTCTGGAGGTAGTAGCTTTTCAGAACTGAGCTCCATGTTGTCAGCTGTAGATGGCTAGGTTAGGTCTTTGGACTTTCTGAAAGCCCATAGAATAATACCAGGAAGAAGTACAGCGATGCCTTGGTACTTGTCTGAGCTTGATAGAATGTAAGCTCGTGCAAGAGCATCAGAAACGGTGATATTCAAGCTGTACACAAGCCAGATAACTGCATCACAATTGTCACGATTGACCCCGCAAGACCTCATTCAACTGGACGACATGAGTTTGAATGTGCTCCTATACCGAGACTACGCCTTTTCATGGGTAGCTAACGCACGAGAATGCTCAGGATCCTTTGCTCCTTGGCTCTGCAAATCCCATGCTCATAGTTGGCGAATGCTGTGCGGAAAGATCTCAAGCATGATGGGTGGTGCTTGGCCTCAACGACAAAGAGGTCTTTGTCTTTGACCAGTAGTCGATGAAGTTGAACTAGACCCATTTTCTTGGCCCATGATTAGATTTGCTCCCATGCATTTTCTTTCTTCTAAGATGAGAAGTCTTCAGTTCACTCAGTTTTGCAGTCTCCACCTTTGTGGGAAGATGTGTCCTTCAGAACCTGCTGTGGATGATTTACAAGAGTAGCTCCATTCTGAGGTTAATGCTGTTCATTCTATATCATCTACCAGAAGATTGAGGTTGCCAGTAAAGCGTGGATAACACTAGTGGTGATACCCATCACTTTCCAGGTCAGGGTGAGAGTTTTGGGGATCTGATTGCACAGTACTTGCATACAATACAGACTCGAGGAACTGGTGGAGACATCAGTTGCAGATCTTATAAATATGCTGTAGTTTTTCAATTACAGTTCCTTTGATTTTGCTGATGGGTGTAAAAGGACCATGATCAGATATGGATAACACATGAAGGATGCATGTAGGCAGAGAGTGTTTGAGGGCTGCATGATTCATGCTCTGGTCATGTTTTCTTTTGGACATAATGGCTTAATGTCCGCATCTACCACTGCTGTTTATCTGCAAATAAATAAATAAATTAATAATAATAATAATAAAATTAAAATAGCACCATTTTTTAAAATCCTTACCTTCAAAAACACCTTTGAAATAGTATGCTCCAAATATATCGACAAGGTCAGCTTAAAATCTCATTCCTCTGGCTGACATGACCTAAAATTACCTTGAACCTTATCGTGTGACCATGATCGATTAGAAGTTGATTTCCGGGGGGTGCACGATATCCATTTATTCTCACTAGACTAAATATGAATATCGATAAAATTAACAATTGAATCAAAACTCAATTGTCACTGCAGCAGCTAACTCTGTGAGTTTGTCATTTATGTGAACTACCTATGTGATGGTTTCTACAGTGCGCGATTGAGAATTATTAACATGCACAGCCCTACCTGGTCTGATTGATGATGATGGGGTCCATCATTGTAGTGGAGTTGAGGAATCCAGAGTGATTCTTTTAGCTTCTCGCATTTGTTGATGGGTGTTGTGGCGTGTTAGAGTGAGAGGACTGGAATGACTCTGTATGACAAATCTGCATGACTATGGCCTATCCGGTTAAAGTATCTAAATACAGGTGCGTAATACCTCTCAAATTTGTAGAGGTGGTGAGTGAATGTAATGTCAATTACTAGTAGTGGTAGCTATTGAATGATTCTGAATGTCACTGTGGGTCAGTGGCCATGGAATTTATAGAGCCCACCCATTAAGTTGGACTTGTACCTATAAATCATGGTAACTGTGTCATAAGCCCCTGTCGTTGGCTAGTTCCTAGAAACATGTGTGTCATATCTAATGTTTATAGCGTGTGGTTGTTTGTTGAATACAACGTAGATGTGTTCTTGGATCCTGCAATGAATCCATGGCACTCAGTTTGTATGTCACTTTTGCTGTGAGCATCACTGAATACATCTGTGATGCTATGGTGCTTTTAACGCCATCATTCTGGCTCTCCAGTCAGCTTTGCCATCAAGCAGAGATATGCCAAACCTACCAAGCCAGTAGGTTTTCATGTGCTCACCTGTGATCCTTGGTTTTGAAAAGCTTTTTTCCTGACCTGGGATGTCTGGTTTTGAATAGATTCTGTACTCACCAGGGATCTGTGGTTTTGAATAGCTTTTCTGAATGCCTGTAGGGGTGTCCGTAAGATTTCCCTCATCCTCTGAATGTTTAAATGTCTGTTGTCTCTGCTCTGATTTGTATAAAAGTCCAATCCAAACAGTCTGAAATTACTGTATTGATATCTGGCTAGGGAGCTGCCTCTGTCTTGGAGGGCTCTGTTAATAATTTTGTTTTTAGGAGCTCCCTGGGCAGCTACCTGGGAATGGCTGAGTTAATGCAAATCAGAGAGGTGCCGAAATAGATGGAATAGTTAGTACCATAAGTCCACCTCTGGAATTTTTCCTTCAATGATTTCAGGAATGCTGATGGAAATGGAACTGTGTTAACAATGTTAGAGAAATGATCATGCTGACCCAATTGATGGATCCAATCTGTCACTCAAGTATATAATGTCATAATCAATTCCGTCACTCTTTAGCTATCATCACAATCAGAATGACCTATAGCTCCATCATGAAGCGCGAATATTTGTCGCTACTACTATGAACTGTATCTCTTTGATAAATTCAAAATTTAGTAAATATTATGTTGAGTATTTTGAAACTAATTTGACTGGGAGCTTGGAGCCCCCAGTAAAAACAGCTCATGTGTATAGTTATCTTGAAATTTTAATTTTGGGAATTCAAGTTACAAAGTTTTAAATGTATTCCAACGTGCATAAAGGGTGGACGATCCTAGCTAAAAATGGGCAAGACATATGTAGAAATGGATCGCTCGATTATAGAAGTTTTGAAATTATGAATAATGCGAAAATAGGTGACACAGACTGCCTATTGTGATTATCATCATTGTTTCTGGAGAATGCAATTTTTACTGTGATGTCAATGATACTAAACTTTAAATCCTATGGGATTGAGGGCTTAAGTCTTAAAGAGCCATACATTAAGGAGCACTCACTTATTAGGCAATTTGAATAATAGCTGTTGCCACCAGGAAATAACTATACTAACATTGTTGAGATTATTCTATATTTGCTTGTACATTTTAGGTTCATCATCATGTGATATTCAAGATGCATGTTCATCAGATCCATGCTGGTTTGGAGTGTGCAGAGCTAGTGTAAATTCATTCACCTGTCAGTGTGAGGATGGTTATGACGGATCACTATGTCAGCACAACATAGATGATTGTATGTCTGATTCGTGTCACCATAGAGGAACATGTCATGATAAAAATAATACTTTCACTTGTGATTGTGTTGATGGGTTTAATGGTAAGAGATTAATTATATTTTACACTGAAAATTGATATAAATAATGGTTAGCCTTAATAAAATTATTCTTTAAGGATCATCTAGATAGCCTCACACAATAGCTCACAACATTGCAATTTGTAAATGCCCTAAAAACACAGGTGACACGCTACAGGTGAAACTTATGCAGCTTTTCAGAAATGTAAAAAAATTGACAGATCGAGTGAGAAACCAGCTTATACTAGTTGTTAGTCGCAAAAATAGATTTTTACGTAAGAATTAAATTTGGAAACTAATGCCTTAACTATTTCATGCCATGGAGATACTATTTAATATAGCAATTTTATGGTCTTAGCTCTATATAATCAAGAATTTCACATTAAGAGTATACTTACCACCCTGATACTCTATGATATTTCTCAAATATCGACGTAGCTTCAATAAGACTCCCACTGGGCAGGTTACTCAACTGACATTCCGGCGGATGTGGCACCCAAACTTGCGCTTGCGCAGGTCTGTCTCTTTCTCCTCTCAGATTATTAACCTGCCATTGCACGCACCTTAGATTTGTTCAAGGATTGCCGTACTAAAATTAATATTTTGAAACTTTTTTATTGCTAATTATGTCTAACGTCGCCAAGTCTCCGGAGGATGCTCCCGGTCCTAGCCATCATGTGTATTTTAGTAAATTTATTGATAGAAAATTTGCGCTAACGTGGATACGTCTATATTAGGCTAGCTCATTTTGGGGGATGCCTAAATATTAGCTAACGCATGTTGTGAGTTTATTTTCAGATACTTTTAGCTGATTTGTGACGTGTTTCACATGTATCCTTCATCTGGACAATTATTTATACTTGGTTTTGGGTCCAAATAATTATGTTATGAGTTTGGAGAGGGAATTATTACCATAAGAAGTAATTCTTTTGCATTCTCGCCCCACCACAGGGTTTGGATTCAGGACTAGGTATGTCTGTGTTTTCGAGCAGACCTCACTCGTTTACTTCAGGAGTTTATTCTTCTGAGGTCAGGTATGGAGCTGGTTTTCAGTCATTTAATTTTTGAAATATTTCACTATTTATAACTGTGTGTTGATTAGTCTATTCCTCTTGATGGTTATGCTTAGGTTCATTGTGTTATAAAGTTCAATTACTAATGAATCTTTGAGTGTTGAGTCTAGCGTTCGCCTCTCATGTATTAAAGTTAAAATTCTGATTATCTCCCATGTCTTCATGAAGAAGAAGAAGAAATTCAGTGTTTGTTGTTTTTGGTCAGGTCCATAGTGTTATCTATGGGCCTGGCTTTGCTTTTTCATCTAGGGGTCTAAGTTTCTTTAGGGAAGTTATTAGCCTTCTGCAATTGGTTTTGGGTTTGGTTTGTAAACTAAAAACTAATTGTTTCCATTTTGTGACTTTCAGAGGATCATTGAAAATAAATGCCCTGCCTGTCACCGGTTTGTAAAGGCACGCTTCTTTCCACATGACTGCACTAGGTGCAGTATGTGCGGGTCTGCTTAAATGGCATGTGTGTGAGTTGTGGCCGCTGGAGTTATTTCCTTAGTCAGCAGTTAAAGGACTGGGCGGCCGATGAAAAGAGGCAAGTAGATAAGGAGTTATGTGGTAAGAAGAGGAAGGCGTCCATGTCTGCCATGCCAGACATGGAGGCCTTCCATTTGGAAATGATCGGAGAAATGAAGAAAACAATTGCTGATCTTGTCCCGGAGTTGCTTCGCAGTTTGCTTCCCAGTTCAAGTTTGTCATTGTCTTCTTCGTTTGCTCCAGGACAGAGTGTTCCCGTCTCTTGGTCTGGTTCTGTTAGTGTACCAGTTTTTGATGTAGACGCAGAGACGGCTCCCGCTTGTCCGGCGCTGAGGCTTGCCTCGCCCGTGGACCCGGGAGCGAAAGCCATAGCCTCGAACGTCCGCATATCGGTCGCCCTAGAGCAGCCAAAGGCTAAGGATATCAGCGCCTCACGTGATATCCTTCCTGCCCAGGCCAAGTTTGATCCCTTTTCTGAGCAGGAAGAAGAGGACACTGTTGTGGCTTGCCGATGGCAATGGAAATCCATCTGCCCCCCCCCCCCCCTCCACCATGGTGCGCATGGGTGACCTTTTCCATGGAACTACTTCTGCAGGAGTGGGTTTCATAGCTCAGTGACTAGGCCGGCTCGGAGCCGATGGCCGACCATACCGTATCCCTCAGCTTGCTGAGAGTTAAGTTGAGGATGGCCTGAACTATGATGTCATACATTTAGCCCCCCCCCCCCAATGACGCCATAGATCTGACTCCTGGAATAGCCATGGCGCAAGCCATGCTGGCCCTTGCGGGTCTGTATGGCTTCCCTGGATATCCAGGAGTATCTCCAGCTCCAGCTGTTATCCCATAAGTGAATGTCGTTGAGGATGACGAGGGTCCTAGGCTCGTCGAACATTCACAGGTCGCCACTGAGGAGGACTGGCTGGATGCCTGCCAATGGCTGATAGGCGTTAAGCCAGAACTCCAAGTGGACCCACCGGCTTCCCAGCGGGAACAGCGCCCGTGGTTGGAGGGAAAGCTGGTGGATATGGATATGTTCGCTGTGGCAGATGTCCATTCAGCCCAATGGATGCCTTGTGAAGGCCCCTCGCGAGGTGGCACGGCGCTGCCATATTAGTTCTAATTTATATCAGAAATACGGCGGCAGCCCAAAGCCATGCATGGATGACCGTGCGGCTTTGGGCAAAGATACGCGGTCAGGGTCCTGGTCTGACATAGAGCCCTTGTGTGCTAGCACTTTGTGCAGCGCAAATTCCGCTTTGCATGACATGGAGGAAAGTAGGAGAGGAGCCATCTCGGCTCTTTCACACGTTTCCCAGCTGGTACATGGGGTAGTAGTGGCATCCGTGGTATGCCAGCCATCTCCTCTAACAGTCCAGAGAGCCATCTACGACAGCATTAACCTGGCTCTGGATTGCATGATGAGATCCATAACCAGACGTTTACGGGCGAGGCGCACATTTACCCTGGACAATTTGTGCCCCTCCCAGTATCTGCACACTCGGCTTCTTCAGACGCCAATGTCAGGTACGGGGTTGTTTGGGGGTGAAGGATGCCTGCTGCACCGCCAACAAACCGTAAACCTGGTGAATACCCAGATGGTGCTGTGTGAGCAGAACCCCCTGCCTTCCACCTTCAGCAGGCTAGAGGTGTTGTGTCTTTGTCAGAGGCCAGCCACCAATGCAGCGTCGTCCACGGCAACGCCAGCATAAGCTAGCTAGGAGGAGCGCAGGCTCCTCCAGCACAACCTGCCAGGCAGCCTGCGTACCGAGGTGCACGTTGCGCTGGCAGAAGAGCATGGGGTTCTGGTCATGGGATTCGAGCCTGAGGGATCGACACACATAATGATCACACCAGTGCTGCTAGGACAACCACCAGAGACAGGGAAGCTCTTGCCCTTCTTGGGTCCACCTCAATCCTTAGCTGGACCCATGGGAAGTCATCTGGCCTTCCACATGCAAGAGCGTGAGTCGGTTACTCATGACCCCTCAGTCCTGCTATGGCTGTCAGTCGGTTACCATCCCGACTGGATATCAAGGCAGCCATTGCGCCTGTCTCTGGTTCCGATCTGGACTCAAAATCCATGAGATCCAGATCAACGTTTGTGCATAGAGGAAGAAATTCAATCCCTCATACAAAAACATGCAATTCAACCCGCACAAAACTGTCCGGGTTACTATTCAACCGTGTTCCTAGTGACAAAAAGCACTGGAGGGTGGAGACCAATTCTCAACCTCAAACCTCTCAAAATGTTTATCCTCACACCAAGTTTCAAGATGGAAACTGTAAGAGCGGTGTTAGCAGGATTGAGGAAGGGAATGTGGACACCATCAATAGATCTAAAAGATGGTTATTTTCACATTCCCATTGCGAACAGCTTTCGTCAGTTCCTGGGATTCGCATTTCAGGTCCGCCAATGGGAATTCAGGGTTCTCTCATTTGGAATATCGACAGCTCCTCGGGTCTTCGCACGAGTGGTCCTAGCTATGATATCATACCTCCGCAGGAGACACATAGCTGTCCACACGTATATATATATATGACTGGCTGTTAAAACCACACAATGAAGAAAGTATATCAGCAAATCTGGAGATAATTTTGAAAACTTACAGATCTGGGCCGGATAATCAACTTTCAAAAATCAGAGCTAACTCCATCCCAGAAGTTTGTTTACCTGGGCATGTTCTTCGATCTAGGGACAGGGTATGTTTACCATTCTCAGGAGAGAGTAGAAGTACTCATCTCAGTCATACAGTTAGTGTGCAACAGTCATTATGTCCTAGCACGGGTCTACTTGAGAATGCTGGGGTTGATGGTTTCTCTGGAACCAGTCATTCCACAGGCAGCCTTACGCCGGTGGCCTATCCAGTTCTCATGACACAGTGTACCCAGAGTATGGGATTCCTGGACTCAAAGGTGTCAGTGTTGGAACCTCTTATTCACCACCTTCAATGGTGGATGGAGAGAAAATCTCCTGGCGGGGATGACGTTGTCATCTCCCCACCCTCAATTAATGATGTACACAAATGCATCAATGGAGGGATAGGGAGCTTGCCTGGAAGAAGACAAAGTATCAGGGATTTGGAATCTGGATTAGTCACAAGAACATATCAATCGGCTAGAAATGTGAGCAGTAGTCTTAGCCATGAAACACTTCCTAGAGAAGGTCAAGGGCAAGATTGATCTGGTTCGATCAGACAATACAGCAGTAGTGACTTATATAAACCGCCAGGGAGGAACAAAGTCATCCTGTCTCTGTATGGTGACATGGAAACTGCTTTGCTGGTGCCTAGATCATGGGATTTGCCTGAAAGCAGCTCATATTCCGGGACGGCTAAATCTATTAGCGGACTCATTGAGCCGAAGAATGAGCATTCTTCCCGCGGAATGGCATCTAAATCAATGTGTGGCGGACCATCTGTTCAACCACAAGCCCAACATAGATTTATTTGCAATGAACAAGAATGCGAAGATGACGACGTACGTCTCTCAAATTCCAGATCGGAGCGCTATCGTAATAGCTATCAGCTGGGAGGGAATGTATGCATACCCATTCCCGCCAGCAATCCTGATTCCAAAAGTTCTCCAGAAAATCAGGCAATAGAAATGCCAAGTGCTTCTGATCGCCCCAAATTGGCCAAGCCAATCATGGTATACGGATCTGCTGGACCTTCTGGTCTGCAATCCTGTTCCTCCAACTCTGAGGACGACATAATCTTCCAGGGCAAGGCCTTGCACAACAACCCGTCAATGTTCCTGATTGACTGCGTGGATGTTGTCAAGGAATTGAAAGTTAAGGAGGGCTTTTCTGAGCAAGCAGCCATGTTTATGGCAAGAGCCAGAACGTGTCAACCTCCAGAGCATATAATTATAAAATCAACAGATTTGCTGAATGGTGCTCAAAAAGATGTATTATTCCAATGGATGCATCTATTCAGGTAGTAGTCGATTTCCTCTGTCCCCTTTTTGATACCTATAGCCTCACACCTAACTCTATTGCTGGCTACAAGTCAGCTTTAATGTCAGTTATCCCTTGCTTGGCTAATAGGGGAAGTGATGAAGTATGTAATCTAAATACTTTAATCAAAGGCATGGGTAATCTAAGACCTAGGAATCCTCCAGTGATTCCGTCTTGGAGTTTATCGTTAGTTCAAGTATTATCGGATAAACCCTTTGAACCATTAAACTCCATTTCCATGAAAATGTTGACGCTTAAAACAGTTTTTCTGATTGCTGCAGCTTCAGCTAGACGAAGAAGGCCTCAGGCTTCTACCTAGAGTTAACTTTATGGCTAAAAAACAGTCTTTAAAATACCCTGGTCAGCTTATACTTTTACCCGTTTTGACTAGGTTTTGTGTCCTGTCCATGCATTAACACATTATAAGCAACATACAGAGGAAAGGCGGGCAGACCATAGTGCTCTATGAAACCCATGGGAGAGCTTCAAAAGATACCATTTTTAGGTGGATTGTAGATGCATCCAGCATTTCCACAAAGCCGCCACGGGAAAGTTGACATGGCCAAGGCTCACAGTGTCCGTGGCTCAGTGGCTTCCATGGCTCTGTTTAACGGAGTGCCGGTGGATGACATTATGTCAATACCACAATGGCACTTTGAGTCTAGTTTTACCAACCATTATCTCTGTGACATGCCAAATCCGCTTCCCTTATCGATTTTACATAAACGTTAATCTGTAAATATTTGTAAATATTGCTCATAAGGCCTATGACTCACACACAGTGCATTTAAGTGGAGGATTTCCCCGCTACTCTGTACTGTACCTCTCATCGCCAGCGGTGAAAAAAGGTAATCTCATCAAATTAGGTTAGTCCTATATTTGGTGATGGTTATTTTTTGTCACATTTTTTATTACTAATATGGTGATGGTTCGTGTTTTTATGTGGTTCCATCTGATGTCTTATAGTATTTTAGCATGAGTACATTGAGAGCGTGTAGGACATTGAGGTCATCTCTCCCATTTTTACAAAAGAGGGGATTGGGGTGAGTGCGTGTTAAATGGTCATTACTCTCAACATTGTCGTGTTAGTTGATGTCAAAGTCATTTCCTGGTTGTGTTTCATACACAATTTCAGATATTTGTGCTCCAAAAGCAAAAGAGCTTGCTCTTCCCGGGACGAGCCGATCTTCTGGCCTCACCTCCCTCCCGCCGAATTCACTTAGGATTTCTGGCAATATCATAGAGTATCAGGGTGGTAAGTATACTCTTGATGTGAAATAAACAAAATCACAGATTTCTTTTTTCACGAGAGAGTTAATACTTACCACCCTCATACGATCCCAGCTTCTCTGCCACACAGAGGCTCGGTCTTTCGGCGTTTTTTATTGCAATTTGTCAGCTAATAATTTGGAATAGAAAGAGACAGCCCCACGCATGCGCGAGTTTGGGTGCCACATCCGCTGGTCTGTCAGTTGAGTAACCTGCCCAGTGGGGCGGTTTCTTTTTAATTCTGATTCTTATTGAAGCTAGGTCGATATTTGGGAAATATCATAGAGTACCAGGGTGGTAAGTATCGACTCTCTCATGAAAAAAGAAATCTCTGATTTCGTTTATTTTATAGTAACTGCCTTTACTGGGCCAGTTATCCAGTGAGTGGGAGGGACTCCAATACCAGATGCCAGGAAGTGGGTATTCGGCTCATGGCATTCTACTTTTCAATTTTATAGCACTTGTTGATCGTCAGTGGTAAATTTGGTACAGTTTCTGTTGAGATTTTACGCCAAATCATTCAGTACCAGAGATAACTAGACATCGTAAAAATCACTCAGTAACAGAGGAAGACTTCACAGAGTGTAGAAAATGTGTGTCTATGAAGTGTCAGCGAAATGACTATTAATTGATAAAAATTAATTTCATCAGCCAATAGAAAACTCCCCTTACCTTTAACCTGGTATGGCATAAATATTTATTTTTACATCAAGAGTGGACTTAACATGGAGAATATTGCTGTGGAGAGTGAATTTCAACCAGTACATAGATAAATTGAGCTGGTATTAATCAATTAATTAATTAATTAATGATTAGCTTGATTTAATTTGTTTGCCCCCTCCCCCATATAAGTTCCGGAAATGTAACACAAAAAAATTATATATATATGAAGGGTGCCCTTCTGTTTCCCATGAATCCTATTGATTTTGGTGTCCAAAGGTCAAGGTCTCAGTGACCCAGTTAATGAAATTGTGTTACATTTCCGGAGGATAACTAAGTTATACTGCAGGGATCATCACCAAAAAATGACTTTGTGTTGGAACAAAAGGTCATGATAACGGTGACTCAATTAAAGAAAATTTATTTGTGTTTCCGTATGATAACTCAAGTTCTACTGAAAGGATCTTCACCAAACTTGGCTTGTGTGTTGCCCTCATGGTCCGAAGAGCCCTATTAATTTTTTAGTCAAAATGTCAATGTCAAGCTGACCAAATTAAGTAAATTGTTATTACTCTTAATTCTAATAATATGTCGTTTATGGCTGAGTGAATGTCATCAGTACAGTACATACATGCATACATTAAGAAGCATAAATAGAATATGGTGTGTCAATTTCTTTTTATACCGCACTGCTTGACAATGTTCATGCTACATTGATGCATTGCATGATGGTGATATGGGGCGGGAATAGATTTCAGCAATCTCTGATTGTTGTTCTCATCTTGTTAATAGTTATAAATGTCTTCGCTGTTTTGAAACTGATGTGCAAAGTTAGCTAGAACCGGCCAAATGCTTTTTCCAAACTCAGCATCTCGATACCACATGAGTTAAGTTCATAACTCAATTCATCAAATGCAAATTAGATATCTTTCCATTCTAGGAATGACTGCTCTCAGCATTGATAATTTTGTGATGTAAATTAACAGTAGCTTTACGAGGATTGTCAGCTTGTCATGGTACTGATCACTGAGGCTGAATCGAGGTTCTTCTAATCTTGATTCTGTTTAAAGTCAGTAGAGTTCACATCAATTGTCTTAGTAATTTTTTTACCTATAAAATACTTGTGTGGCCTGAATTTGGCTTTGCTCACGAATATGAGCCGTTTATGTGCCAATTAGGACTTCCCATGCCATCCTCTGGTGAAATCTAGGCTACAAGGGAACAGATAGACCACCCGATCTACCTGTTGTTTCCATTCACATTATTGTGCATTTTGTCCCTGTCCAATAACTTCATTTCATCAGGCTGTTGCAGTACTGTCTATGTCCTGAGAAACAGTGGAATGATATCAAGTCTTTGGGCTCACATCGAATCTGTCATCTTAGTGAACTGGTATACTGTCATATCCATCCCTGCGAATACAGGGTTGTGAACCGAGTCGGACAGGTTCACCTTGTCTTTGACTCTGATCGACGGGCATTAGCGAATTATCCATTTGGTGCCTTTGTGGTTTCGGGAAATGAACAGGTCTTGGTATAGCTGGTTGACCTAAAGGTCAACAATGGTAAGACAACCTTTTAACCGTCAACCAAAATTATGTTATAGAACAATCGGTCTTTGAACTGAAGGTCAAAAGGTTGCCGTACCATTGTTGAGCAAAGACCAAGAGTCGGTCCAAAACAAAACAACTACCTGTGGAAGTATGCTACCTTGTCCAGCAGTTCCAGTTGGCAGAATTGGATCTGATCATTTCTATCTAATACAATTATGTAGCTGTTTCTCTTAAAAAGATTTGTGTGGTATAAATGACTTGATACAGTAATACAAGATACAATACTATCTCACATTTCATACAATACTATTTTGCATGTCAAAGTTGTACTACACCGGCAGTGAAATGCTCTCATAGATATTTTTTCCAATTCTTTGGTGAGTCTTTGCTCAACAACGGTAAGGCAACCATTTAGCAAATCTATTGCATTTATATTTCAGATTTATTTAATACTAGCAGAACTAATCTTGATCACATAGTTTGCTATACCATAAGGAAGATGTGTGCTGATGGTGATATCGCTGGGTCAAAGCTCAAGGTCATTGTAACCTTGATATTTGATCTCTGTCATGTCTGTGCTTCCAAAATTAAATATTTTTTTGCTTATATCTTAGGATTGCTTAATCCTACAGGAAACAAACTTGGACACATGGTTTCATATACCACAACGAGGCAGCATGATGATAGTGAGGTCAAAGGTCAAGGCCATTGTGACGTTGCTATTTCACCTCCGCTCTTTCAACTTTAAGTTTTTCCGTTTAACAGACCATTTACATTTATATTTCAGGATTGGTTAATCCTATTGGAACTAAGCTTGGGTACATGATTACCTATAATGTTAGGAAATAGCATGATGACATCGAGGTCACAAGATCAAGGTTCAAGGTAACTGACAAAGAGACGATAGACGAGACATTTAATTCCATGGATTTCTTGTATAAACCGTGGTCCAGGCTCATTAGTCATTGTTTTAACTGTGGAACTACATGACATCATGAGAAATGCTAGTTATTGCTATCCTACTAAATATAATATTACAGGTCGTTACCAGCTTGAGAGGCAAGTAGTGCATTTGACTATTGGGCTAAAGTGTAACTGGTTCAAGTGGTTACTGGATTTACAAGCATATTTGAAGGGGGGTTTACTGTCGCTAAGCAAGGGGGATTGACGGCTCGTGTGCAGACAAAGTTACAACATGACATTCATAGTAGCGTATAACAGACTAGAATATATCAATGCTCTGGAATACAAAGCAGTCTAACCCTAGAGCCCTTTGTGAGCATGACCCAGAGTAGGATAGTCATTAATCGATCAAACAACACGACAGTAGTGTCTTGAAAGAAATATCTCACCCAAAGCAGCCCATATTATAGAGAGGTTAAATCTCCTAGTGGACTCATTGAATCATAAGGTGTTGGTGTTGTTTTGTTCGCAATTATGCAAAATGTGTAGATGACATTTAATGTCTCTGATTCCTTATCCAAATGCATATGCAACAGATGTGTTGCCCTACTACAATGCTGATTCCAAAGGCAGGCCACAAAATCAGGCAGAGGTGCCAATGTAAACTCAAATTGGCTGACCTGATCTTGACATTTGTCTATGCTGGACCTTCTTGTCTGAAATCTGGCTTCTCTACCAGTGATAGACAAATTACTCTCAAATGTGCAAATCGTTGTTTCATCACAACAATCTATCAATGTTCTAATTGACTGCATAACTCAAAGTATTGATGAAGTCTCCTGAGCAAGCTGTAATCTTTATGGTAGGAGACAGATGGGGTCAACTTCCAGGGCATATAATTATAAAATCAACAGATTTCCTGAGTGATGCACAAGTAGGTCTTCTGATCCAGTGAAAGCATCTGTTCAAGACATAGCAGATTTCTTTTGTGAGCTTTCAGCCTAATTCAATACCCGGATACAAGTTGGCATTAGCAACAGTGGTTCCTTGATTGGCTGATTGGATATGTTGTCCTTGATTTTTGTCAAGCGGCTTAGCCTTTCAATTGAAAGCTACTAGTGTACCAAGCAGCCATTCATCTTATGACCAAGGCAGGTTTCAAATGTTAGCGGGATAGTCTGCCCATTAGGGGCAGTACTTTCAGATTTTAGAGTCTGAGTGCTAATATTGAGTATTCATAAGGTATCTCCACTTTAACTACAGAACAGATTCGTGACAAATGAAAAATTCATGATTTTCATTAGTTCGTGGTGGCTACCTGAGTCCCATTCAC